>OY757017.1:67596446-68796446 GCA_963580285.1 Lucinisca nassula | reverse complement strand
ACATTACATAAAATTAAATTCTAATTCAATTCTCAAAAAGCCTTTACGCTGGAACCGTCATAGAATCTGAGACCTGACCCACCGGCGTGCAATTAAAGAGGGAAGCAAAGGGCGCTGAAGTCATTGCAAGTATATATTTTTCTAAATTCATATACTAAATCAATATAATTAAGTTATTCTTTAGTAATAATAATACTGATTTGATTAATAATACATACTGCCAATGCTTAGTCTGATTTCGGCGACTTCGATTTGCATTTAATTATATGACGATTATTGTTTATACAAGAGTTAAATAATTAAAGAAAGAAAAAAATGTTAACTAGACAATTTAACAAACTATAACTATCTTCCTAATTTATATGTACCTTAATTAATTAACACAATGATAAATTTAATATCGTATCCTACCCAACTTTGGTGATTTCGATAATTTCCATGACGATTCCCCGACCAAAGCCATCCCTTCCAAACCCAACCTGACCAAATCAAACAAAACCCTACCCTACCATGTCTTTCCCAACCCTATCCAATCATACAATGGTGATTTCTGATCTTCCAAGGGTGATTCCTGTTGTGATTTCGGTGATTTCGATGGATTTCGGTGATTTCGGTCTTTCCGGTGACCCGGTCAAATGTGACCAACGCAGTATCAGTAGACAGATAGATAGACCCCATTTATGCCCCCCCCCCCCAACGGGGCTTGAAGAAATATATGGGCTGCATGATGCTTCCACGCAGTAGTGCTGAAACCGACCCGCACACGAGTACTGGTAAACAGCTTAGAGGATCTTAGCCTGCCCAGGCAAAGCGGTGCCCGTCGGCCCATCCATGCTTATTAACCCTATTGGTTTCATTGGGTGGCAGGGCTTGAGATGTCATTTCATCTCAATGTCGGGTAAAAGTGCCACAAAATTGGAAGCAACGTCTCCAAAATGACCTTTACAGTGCTGACGGGGACGTTAAACCTCAAATCAAACAAAAGAACCCCTATAGGCCTGAACCAGCATTGTTCAGAATCAGAATTGTTCCTGGTGACACATCAAATGACATTCATATACCAGGACCTATTATATGGGAAGTATGTCCCTAGTCCCACCAAGGAGGTAAACTTAGCACCTTCAGCTGTCTTAATAATCAAATCGGGGAAGGGCATTCCTATCTCTAATGGTTGTGGGGAAAAACGTTTCTGTATAAATGTCAGATCTTGCAGTAAGTGTCTGAAATGCCTAGGACTGTCATGATATACAGGTAAATTGCAATATTCACCTGCACGGGTATGATATCACAATATGAGACGAACGTACAGGTTAATACCGGTAATAAAGTGCAACCATTAAACAAGTCACAAAAATGGTGATAAAAAGCGTGAAATTCAATTATGTTTCAAATAGGAAGAAAAGTGATGTTTGCATACATTTATTAATTATACCTCCCTGATCATGCGGTAGCTCCCGCATTTGAAGCTGATCTCCCCCGCCTAGGTAACGGATTTCCAAAATTGCAATTTCCCATCCTGAATTTTACGATCGTTTATTTTGCAGGTGAAGATACAATAGCTCAGTTTTATTTACCTCCCTACACATGGTAACAGCGTTTTATAGCAGGATGATTAATTCTACTTACTAATAAGCACTGTACTAATTTAAAAACTGGCTTTTATGCAATAATGAGTAAGACTGGGTTTGGGTACAATGTAGACCATTTAATTAGGCAAAAGCAAGTATGAAGCTGGCAAAACTTTGCATTCAAAATAATTACACAAATCATTTAGCAAACATATTTCATTTGTTGAAGGCAAATGATCTCCATACAGGGAGATAAGTAAAATAAGAATGTCAAAGTTCGACATGCCAGTTGTGTAATGTGCCTCGATAAAGTTCATTTTGTCCTGAAATGGGCACGAGATTGTCCACAAATTGTCACACACACAATATAATCTAACAATAATCCAGGAAATGTCTATAAACTGGCCAGTACAGGCCCACTTTATATGTCCATACAGAAATGGCATATAATACATGTCACCGTTTCATATACATATTTTATCCGCATACATGTCATGTGTTGTTAGAACTTATGTGTAATTAAAGCACTGAAAGGAATTCAGGTATTCGCAGCATCCAGTATATATAGTCTATCCATTTCACATAACATCACAGAATCAAAATCAGGTCAAGGCTGATTGCTGACAATCAGAGATTCAAGAAGCAAAACTAAATGGTCTACCTAAACTACTTGACTAGAACTAAAAATATATATATATAAAGGTGTACAGTGCTTGATGTAGGCTAAAGAGGAGGGTGGGTGGGGAAATTGTTCGCAATAAGAATTCCAATATGGCGGATTAGCGATGCTTCTAGCTGCGCACTGCTGCAAACAATGGACTAAGCCCGCCAAAGATAATGCCACAGCAATGACTCTGAGAGGGGTATGTTAATTCCCCACTGGTGCATCTTGGTCACGTGGCCAGAAAAGTGGGCGGAGATAAATTGGTTGCTGGAACCAAGAGACTTCTGGGAGTATCAATAATCTAAAATTACATGTAGGTGTCAGCCTACACAGCTAGCATCCATTAATTACATGATCCTCACTGATAAGCAGGGGTCTAAGAAATGCCCCTTGTGGGAGACCAGGGGATCAATACTGGATAACACAGCCAAGAATAGGGGTTCCAGAAGGGAACCTTGGGGAACCCCTGCAGGAGAGAATGGTCATTAAAATTAATAACAGATTAAACAATTTAATCTTATCATTAATTCTACTTACTAATAAGCACTGTACTAATTTAAAAACTGGCTTTTATGCAATAATGAGTAAGACTGGGTTTGGGTACAATGTAGACCATTTAATTAGGCAAAAGCAAGTATGAAGCTGGCAAAACTTTGCATTCAAAATAATTACACAAATCATTTAGCAAACATATTTCATTTGTTGAAGGCAAATGATCTCCAAAGACCCAAACCCAGGTAGGTGTAGTTATCACATTAAAGTGCACATACATGTACGTACTATAAATATGTAAAAATTATAAAGGGCCCTTAAGGGCAGCAATGTAAACACCTTCATGTATAGTAAATCAGCCTCTATCATTACGGGGGGTGAGCGAGGAATGTGGAAAGGAGTTCCCCATTACCGTTGCAAGGCGTCGTCTGAGGTCAAAACTGGGGTCGAGGTAGCGCTGATAAGCATCACTCGACCAATCGCCCTGCAGTTTAATCCATTCTGCTGGAATCCCACACTGGAGCGCGAAACTTGCACCACCGCGACGAAACGAATGCCCTGAATAAAGGGAGGGATTCAATCCTAACTTTCTAAGACATAGGCGAAGATGTGTGAGAAACATGTTGTATGTGATTGGTTGGGGTCCCTGATGGGTGGGGTAGCTAAACAGGGACGTGGGACCCACGCCCTGAGGAAGTACACTTGTACATAGCAACAGTGCGGAGGAGGGACAAAAAGGAGAGCCTGTTATATGGGGTAAAGGAATATGCAAAGTTCTCTGCCTGTATTGAATAGTTTTTGACCAACGGACTGATAAGGTCGCGCCCATGGGGTGGAAGCTAACATCGGAGGTACAAAGGTGTTTGGATGGATTGAACTGTGGGGGAGAGGGAACAAGTAAAGTAGAAGTAAAACAAAGATCAGGAATTGATACAATTAACTTACTCCATCCATAAAAGACACCAAAGGGAAAGAAATACAAACATTAAGCGACCAGACCATAATGGAAACCTAAACAAAGGAAGGCCATATGGACAGTTACTTTCCCACAAAATGGCCATATGGCCATCCAAAATTAAAAGACACAAGTGATACACACAGTAAGTAACAAACAACAACATAAATAAATCGCCACAGAAGAGCCGCCTTGGAACGGTCAGTGGAAGATTTCCACTGGGGGGCTTAAATCGATTTTACGTGGCCACAATCCTCGCCCTTACTTCCGTCGCGATTTAGACAAATAATTTGTTCAGTCTGCATGAAGGCCTCCTAACTCATCAGTGCAACATCTCCGTGAACACAGAAATCAAAGAACCACAGAGGTGAGACAACGGTGAGGACTCGACAGCAAGAAACCACTGAAATGCTGGAGCAAAAGAAAACCAACAGTTAGACTCCGATGAGCCCGACCAGAGACAGAGCATCAGGCACCAACCAACATTATCTCTTTAATTTTCAATAAGCCTTTACGTTGGAGCCGTCATAGAATCTGAGGCCTGACCCACCGGCGTGCAATTAAAGAGGGAAGCAAAGTCGCCAACCGTGATTGGGTTAACTACCATGCATGCAGTCTGTCGTATAATATCCATGTTGTACCCAATCTTTTTATATCGAAGAATGATTTTACGAAATTGGGTGCTGAAGTCATTGCGGTTATATATTTTTCTGAATTTATATACTAAGTCACCATAAAATTCGGGTTCCGATAGACCTTGTTGCAGTAGAGATTTAAGTCCAATATTGAATTTTGAAATTAAATCAGAATGGCGTCTATAAAATTTTGAAAAGGCTTTGCGTAGTTTATGGTACCGATAACCCTGATTAAGGAGTTTAGCCGTTAATAATTTATTACGAGTGTTGAAGTCAGTTACATGACTACACACTCTAGCAAATCGAATTAATTGCAAAATATAAACGCCATAGGATGGCGCACGAGGAACATCACCATCCAAAAAAGGAAAATTTACAATCTCAAAATCAAAGTCATCGCGTTTATCATAAATTTTGCACGAAACAAATCCATATACAATAGATAGATGTAAATCCAAAAACGGGGCCTCGGTATCAGAAGAATTTGCTTTATTTAACTGAAGTTCTAGGGGTAAATCTGACTGATCAAACCATCAAAATAGGTATTATCAATATTTAATAAATCATCTAAATATCTAGAAGTAGAGCTAAAAGCTTCAATAATTTCAGATTGATTATCAATGGAAAGCGACAAAATGAAGTCTCTTTCATAACAATACAAGAACAGATCAGCCACAAGAGGTGCGCAATTAGTACCCATCGGAATACCCACAATTTGTCTAAATAACTTAGTACCGAATCTAATATAAATATTGTCAAGTAGAAAGGTGAGGGCATCACACACTTTCTGACATGACCAAAGTGTATAATTCTTATGCTCTTTAGAAGTGAAAAATGCATTTCTGACATTACATGCAAGATAGAGAGAATCTTCTCTGTGAAAAGCCCATTCAATTAAATCATTAAGCTTTTCTTTTATAAGATTATGAGGAAGTGTAGTGTAAAGAGTGGAAAAATCGTAGGTAGACAGACTAGAAGCACGAAACTGTCTAGATTTCAATTTATTTAAAACCTCATTCGAATTTTTTATAGACCAAAACAGATTTCTTCCTGATCTTTCAAAGACTTTATCACAATATTTAATTACGTGCGTTTTAATAGCAGTAAGACAGGAAGTTAATAATTTAGAAAGTTCAGTGGTAGTGCAAGAACTAGAATTTGCAATAAACCGTGCTTTGTAAGGTTTTTTATGAAGTTTTGGTAACCAGTATAGCGTAGGAAGCTTGTCTTAGCCTTCGTTAACACACACAGCAAACTTGGTGGCTGAAAGACAAACATGTTTATCTACTATAGCTCTCTCTTCAGCCAAAGGCTGAAGTTCATAGGCCTTAGTACCACCAAGCTCCTGCTTAAGCGTGTTAACATAGTGGAGCCGTCACACAACGACGACGTTGTTAGCGGCCTTGTCTGCAGGGGCCAAAACAAACTTCTTATGAAATTCTTGAATACCTAGTTTAAGATGACGTAAAGACGTCTTGGGCTTAGGAGGTAATAAGTTAGTATTTTGAGAATAGAAAGAAATGCGTTTATTCACTAGTCTTAAAATGCTAAGTTTCCAGTCCTTTAGGGCTTTACACTCAACATACTCTCGCTTACACCATCGATTACCGAATTCATTCAAGGAAGCAGCGATTTCATCTCTACATTTACTGAAATCAATTTTAGAAGGAAACCGATATTTCGGTCCTTTAGAAATTATATTCCTTATCCTAGAATCAGGAATAATTTTCAAATTGCCAGTAATTACATGACCAGCAGCAGGATAGCAATACTTTGAGTTTTTACAATCACATGAATCAGGAGTATTAGTATCAATATCAAGATCTGAAACAAGTTTATTGAAATTAAAAATGATAGATCTAACAGGTTTGTTATATTTATAGCAAATTATAGGTGTTTCAGTATTTTGAAAATAAGCAGGAATGGAAGAAAGCACCGATCTCTCACGGAAGATACTGGGCAAATCTATAAAATCCATACCCTTATTAATGAAGGATATTTTGAAGAAATGACGTTTATGATTAATTTCAGAATCAATGTAAGGACGGAGAGTATGCTGAGTATAGCCTCTAGTTAAGAGAGCCGCATCATATAACTTATGAGAACTATCGTAGAATTTATTCGCCTCGGTGTCCAGAAGACGTAAAACAGAAACGGGTAATGAACTTAAAAATGAAAGCATAGAGTGGCGTCCATGATTTAATAATATAATTGACAGTCACTTCAGTCTAGTATTGTTTCGTTTAAACGCACGTGATTTGCGTTTAAAGTTACCATTTTTCCTGGTGCCGTGAGATCTAGTTCTGCGTTTTCGACATTCCAGGAGTGAGAAAATATCAAAGTCCGGCATTCTGGAAATATTACCCTCATGATAAATGTTGTCATTAAATCCCAGTGGAAAAGGGGTCTGTAAAAATTTAATCCATTTCAGTTCAGCTTCATGTCTTTTGATTATTTTGAATCTAGATGTAGAATTTGCATCGTAATAAAGTTTTTCCACTGGTTGTATAATAATGTTATTTACAGAATGACCTGTACGTCGAAAGTGACGGTACAAGAAAGTGTCAGTTTTCTTAGGCTTACTCATTCTACGATAATGCTCTTTCAATCTAGTTTTAAGCATGCGGTTAGTTTGACCGACGTACTGCATATTACAGTTTGCAGCACGTCAAGTAATTAGATAAATTAAATCTGTAGACTGTCATGTCAAATCAGACATGTTAACTACAGAGAAGCGTCTACCGTTTACAGATGAAGTAACGGTAGACGCAGTGCTTAAATGCGAACAACATCTGCACCTCTTGGCATTGCACTTAGAAATACTAGGATACATTCCACTTCTTTTAAATTTGATTTTCGGAAGAAAGAGAAAAAGGCGACTAAACAGGCAGCCCAGAAACAAACATCAAAAGGGGTACTAAAGTTTAGGACGGCCAGGAGTCCATGTAGAATGGCATCAGTTATGGGGAGTTTTTGACGTATTCCATCGCCTCTGTGTCTCCTCAAACCTTTTAATATAGAGTTCAAATACCAGTTATTTGCAAGCGGGTTACAGTGGCCTTCATCCAAATGCATTATTCGCACAACGTTTAAGTATTGCCTAACAGAGGAATAACTGAGTTTTGACCCTAAAAAAGCGATGTAGCGTCCGAGATTACATGACGAAATAGGGACAGGTGCAATATTCAGGCTGTTACAGAATTGAAGGTACTGGGACTGCTGACTCTGGTATGTGCGCCGAGTGGATTCAGCAAAAGTGAGTGCTCTCAAGGTTGCAACTTCTTGGTCCAATGCAGTCATCACCCTCTGTCTGTCCAAAGTATCTACCAAAAAGAAAAGATAAGCTGACCTGAGACATATGAGGGGATAATGGGGAGGGGAGAACATAAGGCAAGAATTTTGCAACTCTACCTGGTTCATGAGCTCGCGAAATATTATCAGCGACAGCATTGATAAGGCCAGGTATGTACTTGGCGGTGATGTGAAAGTTGTATTGAGCAGACAACCAAAAAAGGGTTCTAAGACAAGACATGACAAAGGGATCCCTAGAGGTACCACGATTTATGGTGGCCACTGAAGTAATATTGTCTGACTGGATGTAAATCCGTCTATTGGACCATGCCGGGGCCCATCTACAAACTGCCAAGAACACGGCTAAGATTTCTTTGGAATTGATGTGAAGGTTTGCCACTGCCGGCCAATCAAGTTGCCAGTTAACATAGAACCAATCGCCATTGTAAATGGCACCAGCCCCTAATGTACAACTGTCTGTAAATACTGAAGTTATGGGCTGTCTATTTAGAAGCATAGAACGGCCATTGAAAGAAGTCATACAGTTATGCCACCACATGATGTCGGATTTGATGCTATTGCTAAGTTTAATTTTATGCCCGCCTTCTTTGAGCAAATTAATGGTGTCGATAATGCGGCGCGAAAAAACTCTGCCACCATATACCACACTTGCGCAGAAATTGAGCTTCCCTGCAAGGGATTGTAATTGCTTCTTTGATGCTCGCTTGCGATTTAAAAACAGAGATAATTCATGGCGAACCTGAGTGAGCTTTTCATCAGGTAGGCGGAGACACATAGCAATGGAGTCAATCTCTATCCCAAGAAATATGATTCTTGTGGACGGGTCCACAACCTTTTTCCAGTTTATCTGGAATCCTAGCTTCCTAAGTAGGGCTACCAGCAAGTTCATTGCTTCTGCACATTCTTTCAATGTATCAGCTTTAATGAAAAAATCATCAAGATAAACAACTGTGGCTGTTAATCCACGTCTGATAAGCATACGTCTTACCGCCTGGGTGAGTCTATGAAAAATGCCGGGCGAAAGTTTACTACCAAAGCAAAGACGCGAGTCGCGAAGGTACACAGTCTTGTTGCCAAATTGCCATTTCAATCCTGTGACCTGTTTACTGTGCTCCGAGATTTTTACCGACCGATAAGCGGATTGTAAGTCGACCTTAGCCATGTAGCACCCCTCTGTGACCAATGCTGCAGCATCATCAACACGAGAAAATTTCTGATGCCAGTCACTAGAGCAGTAATCATTGACTGAGCTACCTTTGGGCAGGGAGCAATCATGAATGAGTCTCACTCCCCCGTCGGGCTTAGGGATGACACCAATGGGACTGACTATCAATGGGGGGTCAGACACCACTTCATAATTGCCCATACGGATCTCTTTTAGGATTTGCACCGTTGCTTGGTCATAAAGGGGGCTACCTGGTTGAGCCGACTTGTGATTATTGCATTCAACAGGCATAGGCAATGCGTCTTTGTCAATAATATCAAACCCATGTTTGATTCCACTTAGAATAAAGTCCCGATCTTCATCATCCTGTAATTCCTCCTCCCAGGCCGCAAGACGTAAGCTGCCCTGTGGATTTGCTGATACATATCTTAGTTTTTTGAGGCATGTGTCACTGCTGAGTGCAGCAGATGACACCCTGGGTGCGAGCACTGATGCACAAACCGACAAGCCTCTTTATAATGACACCCACCCTTGGTGTTAAAGAGCTTGCAGATCACCTTACCATCAAGGGTTAAGGGGGAACTAGCTGACTGAGGCCTTAAGGGGTTACCTCCCTTTTGGGCAACACTACCGTCGCGGGGTACACGGGGTTGCAAATAGACAGAATGCAGATGAGGCACATCTGTGCCCCACCTGAATTCATGACTGCACTGGAGTTTCCTGTACTCTCTGTCATACAGTAGGACTGACACCAAATTGTAACGCTGTACAAGCTGGCAGATCTTTGTCGTATATGACAGATAGTCAAGAATACCCTCGCCTGTTAGCTTAGCTTCGCCGTGAAGTTTGTATAAAATTGCCAAGTTGGCTACAGTCCACTGGGCAAGGGAAACATTCTCGAGTTTGGGTTTCCTTGGTCCTGATTTTACCACCACCTGGTGAGACCCCGACCCACCCACAATAATTTCTTCTTCCACATTCCCACTCACGAAATCCACAATATCGTAATGAGGAGAGGCCGACTTACCATTTGCTGCCGAGGATAGATAAATTTGGGGGTCTTTCCATGACTGTGTTTGCGGGGTGTTCACATTGCTGACCGGCGCCACTCCCTGTGGGCTTGGTCTAGTGTCACTGAGTAAGGGACTATCCATTTGTATATCACTAACAAGTCCACTTCTGGCCTGCGATTGTCCTCTCGTTAGTTGTGACCGAAGTCCTTGAACATATGCGTCCATCGAGACATGGGCGCCGCCATCTTGTGACGTTGAGGCTGCTGATTGGGCAGAAGTATGCGCGCGCATTCCCGTTGTCGTGTCGTCATCTTGGATCTGCGCGCGCACCCTAGTTGTGCTTGCTTGGCTGTCGGCGTCGCCATTGAGCGGCGCACGGGGTGTGACTACTTCGTTTGTTGCTGTGCTGCCTCCGTTCAACACACGAACACATGCCAGAATGAGTTTTTTCTGTCCACGGCTTATTTTTGACTTTGTTAAGTCTTCTGCGTCTAGCAGTTTTATGGCTTCTATTGAATTGAAGCCCTACTCGAAGAGTCTCTCTACTGCCTCCTCAGTTATTTTGTTTCCGGAGGCCCATTGTTTAACGATCTCCTCTGAAGACATCGTTGTTATTTCCAGTACATTCTCATCGGTATTCTGGACATTAACAGTGCCTCCCCCTGTTGCCATTTGCAATTAAACTCTGGTTATGACTGGCGACTAGAGTGGTATTTCGGTGCACACCACCTGAACACAGGGTAAATGTCCATACAAAAATAACAGTCTATACCCGGACAAAACGCACTACAATCCAGTGTCCTAGCTACTTTAGCCCTGCGAATGTTTCCTTCTTTTCTTACATACAAATACAGTCTGTTTATCTCGGTTTCCGATGGCAGATACCAGTTTGGTATTTCAAAGATCTTCTTTAGATTGTTCGTCAGTCTGTCGTTCATTTCCGATGATAATTCTACATTTTTTAATATAATAATAATATCCCGTTTTGTGAATAACGTCTAATTATTCTGCCACATGTTTTACTCCTGCTTATTGGTTACATTTCACAAACTAATACGTTTGAAATATATTCGGAAATTGTTCGCAATAAGAATTCCAATATGGCGGATTAGCGATGCTTCTAGCTGCGCGCTGCTGCAAACAATGGACTAAGCCCGCCAAAGATAATGCCACAGCAATGACTCTGAGAGGGGTATGTTAATTCCCCACTGGTGCATCTTGGTCACGTGGCCAGAAAAGTGGGCGGAGATAAATTGGTTGCTGGAACCAAGAGACTTCTGGGAGTATCAATAATCTAAAATTACATGTAGGTGTCAGCCTACACAGCTAGCATCCATTAATTACATGATCCTCACTGATAAGCAGGGGTCTAAGAAATGCCCCTTGTGGGAGACCAGGGGATCAATACTGGATAACACAGCCAAGAATAGGGGTTCCAGAAGGGAACCTTGGGGAACCCCTGCAGGAGAGAATGGTCATTAAAATTAATAACAGATTAAACAATTTAATCTTATCTTTATTCTGTGCTGTTCAGGTTATCATGGTTATGTTATATGTAAACTTGGTATGTCCGTAGCGGTAAATGTCTTTTTAATCCAGATCAAATACATGTCTCTTTGATGAAACTACCCCATAATACCAGTTAAACCATGCTACACCGGGTATTGGTAGGATATACACTGATAACTTCATCACTGAATAAATAATTTCAGCAGCTCATTATAACAAATCGTTTCAACAGTAAACACATTCTGGAATACTGGACACGGACGATCACATTTGCTAATATACATGGTTGTCTTGACTATAATAAATGTGAAATTTGAATATTGTCCCCGGCCACAACTGTCAATGACTAGGAAACAGAGGATGAATGTGTGATTACATAACAGTATATTATCAAAGGGATTAATTATTTGATCAGATGACGATCCTGCAAGCATGGTCAGTCAACATGTGTCATATGTGCGAAAACTGCGAACCGAATTATTTTAGAGGCCAGGTATACTTCAAAGGGAAGTTGTCTTTCCACATGAAAAGTTCGCGCTCGGCTGATTTTTATGCATCGGGGTAATACTACTAATAATTAATACTAATAATACTGTAAAGAAAGAATGCTGCAACTCTTTCAGAGGTAATGACACAAGGTAATCAATGGCAAGTAATTTATTTACAGTGAAAAAAACTCTCCATTGTCAAACAATACAATTCCTACCGAAACTGCCAAACTAATTAATTGAAAAATACTTAATTCTGATACATTATTAATAGACAAGGATAATGAATAGTTAGTGCAGTTGATAGGATTACGTTCTTTAGCATTCTTACATGCATTCACGAGACAGTAGAATAGTCCATTTTTATTAGGTTGGCTGATTTCGAAGAAAACGACGAGGTATTGTCATAGCTCTGGCGTCGTCGTCGTCGTGCAAAAACTTGGACATTTTGTAATATCTCTGTCATTACTGAACATATTTACTTGAAACTCAGACTAGTTGTTCATTATGAAAAGGGGAACTCGTACCAATAGGAGAGGTAACCCTTAAAATTTTTTTGGCACAGTTATGCCCCTTTTTAGACTTAGAATTTTGCAAAAACTTGGACATTTTGTAATATCTCTGTCATTACTGAACATATTTACTTGAAACTCGGACTAGTTGTTCATTATGAAAAGGGGAGCTCTTACCAATAGGTGAGGTAATCCTCAAAATATTTTTGGCACAGTTATAACCCTTTTTAGAATTTCAGCTCGCCTGTATGAAGTACATGGAGAGCTATTGTTGTCACCTCATTTGTGCGCGTGTGCATTCCCGTCACACTGCGTTAAAGTTTTTCAAATCCTTACATGTATATCGCAACAGTCACCCATCACAGAGCACTCATATTTGGAACTTAAGTACCTGGGAGGGTCTTCTGATGTTCAAAGACAACAGACCCCTGGGTTCTTGTCCCGGGGTGGGGCTAGGGGTCAAAATCTAGAACACCTCTGTAAAACTGTGTTAAAGTTTTTGAATTGCTTATATCTCAACAGACACTCATCACAAGGGATTCATATTTTACAAGTTGGATACCCTGGCGTGTCTTCTGAGATTCCAAGACAACACACCCCTGGGTTCAAGATGTGTTTTTTTTTCTTTTTCTTTTCGTCCAGCTAGCCGTAAACGATTTTCCCCTTTCAGTCCTTTCCCGTTGTTTTCATTTATTAAGTAAGTCTAAAAATAGAAACAAAAGGAAAATAAGAAATTTGATCATTTAAGGTGATTTTTATATGTTTATTACATTTTTCTGTGCACAACTTGATACGAGGCTTTGCATCCATGAGACCTCTCATGAGTTTGGTCATTGTCAAAATCTGACAAGTATCAATGGAGTTACTGCCCTTGTACATGAAATTTTATTTTGTTTCTGTTTCAGGAAGCATTTCCATATCAACCTGTAACCATGGTGATCAGAGTTGCAGTGATTGGAGCTGGGGCAGCTGGAATTTGTGCCCTAAGACATCTTTCAGCAAGACCTAGCTTATTTGATGCTGTAGGATTTGAACAGCTCGGACAAGTAGGAGGGACCTGGATATACACTGATAAATTTGGTCTGGATGATTATGGATTGCCTATACAGTCAAGCATGTATAAGAATCTTAAGTAAGATTTCTACTTTTTTGGGTTGATTGTTTATCTGTCGACCCAAAGTTACTTAACTACAGAAACTTTCTTTGTCTGTTATTGACCACATGACTAATTGACTGTCGCTGACCATGTACAACAATCCAGGCACTGTAATGATCCTAAGTATTGGGACAGATAGGTCTAAGCAAACAGTGTAGACCCAGATCAGACTGCAGTCTGATCAGGGTCTACACTGTTTTCCATTCCCTCTGCACCTTTTGGACTCCTCGCTGGACAGTGAAACAAATTTGTTAAAATTTTAGGAGAACTACAGCAAGTCCTCAAGGTGTCCGCATTTTTAGGATTTTTACGGTAATGCTTGTTTATAGCAGTTCTTTTCTCCCTTTGATGTCAGTGCACTGTGTAACAAGAGCTGTCGCGTGACAGCATAGCTCGCCTGTTTCCCGACTTCAAGATATAAGGTAAAATTTATGAACCATGAAATATAGGTCACACTCACCTTGATATATTTGAGATCAATAATTAGGTCACATGGAACATATATTCCAGAGATTTCATTTCAGAATCAAATTGTGTCTGAATTATAAGGCAAAGTCATTGAACCATGAAAATAGGTCACAAAGACCTAGATATATTTCTATGTCAATCATCGGGTCACATGGAACTAATAATCCAGGTGAGACATTTCTCCATCAAATAGTATTCAACATACTAGGAAAAATCACTGAACCATGAAATATAGGACACACTGACCTAGATATAATTCAAGCTCAATCATGGGGTCACATGGAATAAATAATCCAGGTATGACATTTCTCCATCAAATAGTGTTCAAGATAATAGGCAAAATCACTGAACCATGAAATATAGGTCACACTGACCTGGATATATTTTGTGGTCAATTATTGGGTCACATGGAACTAATAATCCAGGTATGACGTTTCTCTATCAAATAGTATTGAAGATAATAGGCAAAATCACTGAACCATGAAATATAGGTCATACTGGCCTAGATATATATTTGAGGTCAATAATGGTGTCACATGCAACTAATAACCCAGGTATAACATTTCTCCATCAAATAGTATTCAAGCTAATAGACAAAATCACTGGACCGTGAAATGTAGGTCACCATGACCTAGATTTATTTTGCAGTCAATTATTGGGTCACATGGAACTAATAATCCAGGTATGACATTTCTCCATCAAATAGTATTTGAGATAATAGGCAAAATCGCTGAACCATGAAATATAGGTCACAGTAACCTAGATATATTTTCGGGTCAATAATGGGGTCACATGCAACTAATAACCCAGGTATAACATTTCTCCTTCAAATAGTGTTCAAGATAATAGACAAACTCACTGGACCGTGAAATGTAGGTCACCATGACCTAGATATATTTTGCGGTCAATTATTGGGTCACCTGGAACTAATAATCCAGGTATGACATTTCTCCGTCAAATAGTATTTGAGATAATAGGCAAAATCACTGAACCATGAAATATAGGTCACAGTGACCTAGATATATTTTGAGGTCAATCGTGGAGTCATATGGAACAAATATCCCAGGTATGACATTTCTCCAACAAATAGACTTTAAGATATAAGGCAAAATCACTGGACCGTGAAATGTAGGTCACCATGACCTAGATATATTTTGCGGTCAATTATTGGGTCACATGGAACTAATAATCCAGGTATGACATTTCTCCATCAAATAGTATTTGAGATAATAGGCAAAATCGCTGAACCATGAAATATAGGTCACAGTGACCTAGATATATTTTGAGGTCAATCGTGGAGTCATATGGAACAAATATCCCAGGTATGACATTTCTCCAACAAATAGACTTCAAGATATAAGGCAAAATCACTGGACCGTGAAATGTAGGTCACCATGACCTAGATATATTTTGGGGTCAATTATTGGGTCACATGGAACTAATAATCCAGGTATGACATTTCTCAATCAAATAGTATTTGAGATAATAGGCAAAATCGCTGAACCATGAAATATAGGTCACAGTGACCTAGATATATTTTGAGGTCAATCATGGAGTCATATGGAACAAATATCCCAGGTATGACATTTCTCCAACAACAACAGGGCTGCACAAGTTGCTCGTCTGTATATTATGTCTGCTTTTAAAAATTATTTGAAAAGGTTTTTGTGATATATGAAGACAGTGTCTGATCATGATCTACACTGTTTGCTTTGAGTACAAGAATTCAAGGTTAGAATAAATAGTTCAAGTCCTGATCCAGACCATTTTTTCAGCCTACACTCAGAGACAGTCGACCAACAAGTACTTTCAGTGCACTAATTAGCTCGGTTGTTTTCGAAGAAAAACGATGAGGTATTGTCATAGCTCTGGCGTTGTCGTCGTGCAAAAACTTGGACATTAATTTGTAATATCTCTGTCATTACTGAACATATTTACTTGAAACTTGGACTAGTTGTTCATTATGAAAAGGGGAACTCATACCAATAGGTGAGGTAACCCTCAAAATATTTTTGGCACAGTTATGCCCCTTTCTGACTTAGAATTTTTGCAGCCGAGCGTTGGCAGTCGCATGCGGTGCTCTTGTTTTTATTTTAGGATAATAACGGAAATCATTTGTTTTGATTTGAGGATAAACATCCCCATCAACACTGTAAAGGTCATTGGAGACATTGCTTTCAATTTTGTGGGACTTTTACCCGACATTGAGATGAAATGACATCTCAAGCCCTGCCGCCCAATTAAACCAATAGGGTTTATAAGCATGGACGGGCCCACTCGCTTTGCCTGGGCAGTCTTAAATCCTCTAAGCGGTTTACCAGTACTCATGTGCGGGTCGGTTTCAGCTCTGCGTGGAAGCATCATGCGGCCCATATATTTCATCAAGCCCCGCTGGGCTGGGGCCAGGAAATCATTTGTAATGCAGTGTTTAGAATAATTACAGGTTATGATGTTTTTTTTTTTTTTCAGAACAAATTTACCAAAAGAAGTTATGGCCTATCCTGGCTTTCCTTTTCCAAGCCATCTTCCCTCGTTTATTGTACATGAAGACGTTCTCAAATATTTACAGGATTACGCAGAACACTATGACCTTTTAAAGTACATAAAGGTATGAATTGAATACATGTATAATTGAATTTTTTTCAGCTTTATTGCATATAGCACAAATAGTGCACAGAGAATACTGATCGGGCTGTGCAAATGTGCAACCTGGGGCCAGGTGTTCGAAACAAATGATCTTACATGTATTTCTAAACATATCATTAAAACTTTGATTAATTAAGGGGAATGCGTACACCTTTAGGGGAGACAACTCCTGCAAAAGTGTTTTTGTCTCCCATGCCAACAGAAGTCAACTAATAAAGGAAAGAATTTGCTCTTAGGAGCAAATTCTTTCCTTTAAGAGTAGACCCCTTTTTCTGTGGGACTTGGCCTGTAGAAAAGTGAATGGGAAGTCTCGAAAGTTGTCTCCCTTTGAAAAATGGCGGAAAAATATGCTAGGTGTTCCCATTCCCTTTTAATATGGCAAATATACTAACATTTTTTGCAGAAAAATGTGAGAAGCTTTTGCAAATGCAAAAGCTGCTCACATTTTTTCAGCAAAAATACCACTTAATTTTGTATTTTGATTACTAGAGCCGTTAAGATTTTGACAACTAACGAGCTCGTTAAGCTAATGATGCTCTGAAGTAAGTAAGTAAGTAAGATTTATTTGTGTACATACATGTCACATCACATAAAACAATTCAAATTGATACACTTAAAACAATTTATATTGCACAGAATCACAGACTTTGACAATTAGCAAAAAATGACTATTTAAGATATCAAATATCCTAGCACAATTAAGACAATAAAATAGAACATATCACAAGAGATTACTAATTTAATACAATTTAAAAATGTACTATTTGGTATACATATATATACATATATATACATACACATATACATACATATATATATATATATATATATATATATATATATATATATATATATTTGAGAGTTAAGACAATGTATATACACAGGATAGTAACAACTGGGCCCTAATCTGAACGCACATACCTGAAGACATATTTTCACTTTGTGTGACCCATTTAGCAAAATTCAAACACAATGTTAGATTAAATTTAATGAACCAGGACACAGCAGAACATTCAAAGCTTCTTGTTAAACTTTTGGCTTTAGGCTTTTGATTGGACAGCACAAGGGCAATTATATTTAACCCTTATCTTGCTGTTCATGACTACCCCTATCTTTGCAAACAGTGTAGATCCAGATCAGATGGCTTCTGAAGAAGCCATCTGATCAGGATCTACACTGTTTGGCATTCAGTTTATGAATTTGTAGCAATAAATTGCATCAAGTAATTTGATTGGTTGATAGACAGAAATGGGTGTGGCTTAAATGAATATTCAGCAAAAGAAGGGTTAATATACCCCATGAGCAGCATATATTACCAGTGCCAGCAGAGCCTATGAGAAATACTGTAAAAGCAAAGTCATTTCAAGTACCAAAATAATTATCAGTGAATAAATAACAAATAAAATTAAATTGGTTTTAATTAATTCAGTACTTTATTTGATTGTTTTCCACTATGAAACATGCCCCCCGCCAATCAGGGCTTGAAGAAATAGATGGGCTGCATGATGCTTCCAGGCAGAGCTGAATCCGACCGCACACGAGTACAGGTAAACTGCTTAGAGGATCTAAGCCTGCCTAGGCAAAGCGATGCGAGTCGGACCGTCTATGCTTATAAACTCTTTTGGTTTCATTGGGCGACAGGGCTTGAGATGTCATTTCATCTCAATGTCCAGGGTTCAACATTAACTTCTTTAATAACTAGACAAGGTGGTCCTGTAACTCTTGGGATGCACTGGACCTACCGGTATCTAAGTTCAACTGGACCTAAGAAATGATGAAAATCATACTAATGTGATGCATCAGTTCTACATAAAGTCATCAGATTATTTCTATTATTAATTATTTACATAGTAAAACTACTGCAACAAACCCATTTTATGGTAAATGAGCTAAAAACATGGATTTTTATGACTGTGGTGGCAGATTTTCAACTAGGCCATTCGGACGAGCCAGCCACTGACCTCACTAGACCTGACCAGCTTTTCACTAGACACTGTCCATCGGTCTTGGGTTAATGTCGAACCCTGGTGTTAGGTAAAAGTCCCACAAAATTGGAAGCAGTGTCTCCAAATTAACCTATAGAGTGATTGACCGGGACTTTAAACCGCAAATCAACCAACCAAATCCACTATGAAACTCTCATTCTTACATGACCTTAATGTTTTCCCAGTGAGCACTGATCAAATAAGTGCATGCAGGAAGGTGTGTTTGATGATATCACCTGTAAATAGGGCTGGCTAATCAGAGCTGAAAAGATAATTGATTATCAGTCATGCCAATGCGATCGATAATCGATTAGTAATCGCTAAGGTTTTTGTCATAATTTTACCTGCCTTTCTTTCTGTCTGAGCATGACTCTTACCATATGTTGCCCATTACCATATGTATATTTGAATAGACAGGCCTGAGCAAACAGTGTAGACCCAGATGAGACGCCGCATAATGCGGCGTCTCATCAGGGTCTGCACTGTTTGCCACTCATCCCTCTATTTTAGGCATAACTTTGGGTAGTAAATTGTACCTATGAAGTAATCGATTAAAAACAAATCAGAAATGATAATCATTTTTGTGGAATTTATCGATTGATTAATCTATTATACGATTAATCGTGTCAGCCTTACCTGTAAAAACTTGTTTCTCATGATGTCCGCTGCAGAATTTTTTAGCAACATTGCATCAATGTACAAAATGGCATGATAAAGTTTTACAGTGTGACAAACAGCTTTGGAAAATATCACCCTCAGGCTGGGAATGTAGTCCTGTGTTCCCTGTCAAGAATCAAAACAACTTATTACAAGTATGAGTGATCTAAGATGTTACTGATGGGCCGGTACACCTTTGAAGCCAGTGGCCAGTTGTTCAAAGCATCTTTAGTTTAATGGGCTCGTTAGTGGTGAAATTGTTAGCTATTAAAGCAAGTATAATCTCTTAACACAGTGTTATTTTTTGCTTAAAAAATGAAAGCAGCTTTTGCATTTGCAAAAGCTGCTTACATTTACTTCAGCAAAAAAAAAAAATGCAAAAGCAGCTTTCATTTTTCAGCAAAAATATGGGCACATTTGCGATATTAAATGAATAGTTTTAACAATATGTTAACTGACAGGATACATGTGTACCTAGGGTGAAGCCTGCCCAGGCGAAGTGTGGTTAGGGAGACAGACTGGCTCAATTAGACCTTAATCATGTTAACTGTGTCGTCAAACTCCAAGTAACCAACTGCCACATTAAAATGTTATTGTTATAAATACCTTGGAAAACCCCACTGAAATTTACTACATAGGCATTATTTTTGGATTTATTGCTTATGAACATAACTTTGGGTTCATTGTTTATCTGTCAATCCAAAGTTAAATCAAAGCACTGCGAGTACTGGTGGGTCGATTGTCTCTGAGCGTAGGTTGGGAAAATAGTCCTCAACTGAGAATCGAACTGTTTGTTTAACCCTTAAATTCCTGTATTTTAAGCAAGCACAGTAGCCCTGATCAGACAGTTATGTGACATCTGATTAGGTGTACACTGTTTGCCAAAGCCCAAGTGCACAATCCTAGTCCAGAATTTACTTTTTACTCAACGCTCTGACGTCTTAGGGAGGCGACTATCGATGCTATAAACTAGATTTTGGTCAGGAACGGCGGCAGTCAGATGGTCCGTGATAGTCAAGCAGACAATAGCCAGCTTTATGATGTAGACTTTGGGTCCTTGTTAAAACACTTCAAATAATATGAGAAAAGTATTCAGTACAATTTTTGTCTGAAAAAATTATGGTAGCATTTTCCAAATTATTTACTTGTCACTTGATAATGTGTTAAATTTTCCTTTTTGTATACACGTACATTCAACCAACACAACGGATTCGTCTTTCTGAATTTACAATACATGTATTTCATTGCCAATGCTTAACCTCATATGCAACACAATCTGTGCTGGAAAAGTTATTACATGTATAGCATTTTATCCAGCTGCAAACAGTGTAGATCCATTGATGGCTTCTGATCAGAACCTACAATGTTTGTCATAGTTTCAACTCTTTCTCTTCTCCTCGCTCAGTCCTATCACTGTAACCCAGCTCCTGAATAACAGTGATCAGAACCAGAACCCCTTCAGCGATATGTTTAAAAACATGTTAATTCTACCTATTGATGCAGGCCCGCACACAGGGTGGGGAGGGGTGCAGATGCACCAACCCCACCCTTTTTGGGGAAAATTCTCAAACTTAGGCAGTTTTTTACCCTCTGCAAAATACCTGAAATTCGCACCCCTCTCCCCTTTTTCAGAGTCTGTGTTATGTGAGCAACTTGACATTCTTATATTATTTCATTTAACCTTTAAATGCCACTATTTAAGCAAACTACACGTGTGGTCCCTGTGCAACCAGCTGAGCAGACTCCACATTCCGTGGCGTCTGATCTGGGTATTCGGTGTTTGCCAAACCCAGCACACGATTCCTGTCCAGACTCTATAAATAGCTCTGACCTGCATGAAACATCAATAGAAATAGCGAGACTTTTTTCTATTAATAACTGTAGTCCCAAATCAGTGATGATCACGTGGACAAAAGCAAGATTTCGGATGTTGCCATTTAGTAAATTAGGGTTGACAATCAACCCAAAAACCAGGCAAGCACAGTTATACTGATGATGTCCATGTGACTACAGCTGACCAATGAAGTTAGACTGCTTGCAATTTGAATAATAAACAGAGCACAATGAAATTAAAGGTCCCACAAAACAAAGTACAAGTACTAAAAAGTGTTTTTCATTATTGAACTGGTTACATTACGATAACACACCCGTGCGACATAGTATATTTTTTCGCATCTCCAAAATGCTTACTTTTCGGATGAAAATCCATGATATTTTTCTTATGAATACTGCAAACATAGGTTATGGGTGCTCGTTAGAACCGCCTCATTGAGGCAGTTCTAACGAGTACCCACAACCTATGTCTTGGAATAAAAATAAGAAAAATAATGTTTACCCCTGTAAACCCCAGTTTTCTCTATACAAAGTGGGGTGTAAGGGGGTGTTCATTTCACGGACTTCATGTGATGACCCATATATGCCTAGGATTTCAAAATTGGATATTCGTAAACAATAATTCCAATCCTCCATTATAATATACATTTCGAGCGAATTGATTGGTTGAAATAAAAGTTTTATACTTCGATAAATTACATGAGCAAGAATCTCAGAACTATACTACACAGCGACAGGTAGTAATATAATGCAACGTCAAAGAGCACATTTTGAACCCACACGTTACATCATTGTATATGAATTAACATCAACAGCTTTCAATTAAAAGATCGTCAGGTTAGCGCAATAGGGTTGTAACTAGCATTTTTTGCAAAAATCACTTTTTTGCATATTTTGATTCATTTTCCATCTATACATTACCTGCAAAAAGGTGAAGCTTGAAGACTACAAATTTAGCACAAAAATTTAATATTTGCCATATGGTTGTATCTTGAAGGTAGGGGTTTGCTCATCGCAAAACGGTTGTATCTTGAGTTACAACCCTGTTGCGCTTAGTCCTCTGCATGTTGTAATAATGTACTCTTAGCACAATAGGGTTGTAACTTGAGTTGCACTTATATAATGCAATAAATAGCAAGGGATGTAACTCAGGATGTTTTGGAAGCTGAGACCTTCTGCTTTCAGACACTGGTTGATGCCACCTTGTCACTCTTGGGCATTTCGAGAAATTCAAGATGACATCCAAGATGGCTGCCAAATTAAAAAAAAATTGACAAGTTCTAATTTAAACAAATGTTTTGACAATTTTGAAAGCTGAGGTCTTCAACTTTTGAAAATTTTATTAACTCCGCATTTTAAGTATCATAAAAGTAATATCAACAACAATAATAATGATATTAATGTCTCCACAAATATTAGGCTAAACCAACAACACCCCAACAATATAGTGATATATTATAAGCTATGATGTTAGGAAAGTAAATGTCCATTGGTATCAGTTATGATTATTCATCATCTGGCCATTGGGGTGTGTTAGGCAGTTATGGTCACTTTAGTAACGTAATCATTGATATTAGTAAGAAATATGGTCAACTAAAAATTTATGTCCGCATATATATTTTAACTCTTGCTACATTCATAAAATAACATGGACATTGACCTGAACTGCTATGTGTTCTCTATAGTGGAAGAAGAATCACTTATGTTAAGTAAGAACTTGTTATTTATGTTACAAATTTTGCTTCTAGTGGTAAATTTTCAAATATTGGTTTGCAATGAACAAACAATATTTGTTCCAAGATGAAAGAATCATATTTTAGCTTCTTGTTAATCAATATTTTTAGGAGGTTTTGGTTTTTTGGACCTTTCAAGATTATTTCACACAAATCGAACCGATCATTATTCAGATGTGGGCAAAAACCGGAGTACCCAGAGAAAAACCACCTGACCTACCATTGCATAACTTGGCGTCTCGCATGTGTTGCTCAAACCCACAGCGGTGAGAGACCTAATGATTAAGGGTCAATGCTCTTTTCCACTAGGCCACGGAGGCCCAAGTAAATCAATAAAACTGTCACAAGTGTATTGAGTATAATATCTTGTAAGTTCTTAAATATATGGCATGCCCAATGTGTTATTTACCTGAATGAGTAGTGAATATATAATATATTATATAGATGGAACATATCAGATGCCAGGGAAAAAGAGAATAAAATGTAATGCTGCATAGTAAGTGAAACAACACACTGTTGCACATATGCCAACCGTTTCAGTTATCTACGTTACCAATCCAAGCAACACAATTAAATCATTTTTCACTTTTATATGAAATTAATGTCAATAAATTATCAGTCTATGGGACTGAGAGGTCAAAAACACAGATGTTTGATCATTACATGTTTATGGATAAGGATTAACATATATTCTGTAAAATCATTCATAGAACATAGAAACATCGTTTTTGTCCTATTAGAATCTGCCACCAATGGGATTTGGTCATTTTACCCCAGGCATATTTAAAGTACTCTATTGCAGTTCAGTTCTGTTTTCCATAAGCACTAATTCAGTAACCCACATGTTGCAACTTATAGCTTTTCAAATGACTAGTATATGTATGTTTGAAATAATTTATGCAGTAACATTTTAAAAGTCACTTTATAACATGGAGGGTATGGTTGATGTACATGAGAATATAAAATACCACTCTAGGCTTGGTGTAAAAGTAAAGCAGGCATTTTATGAGCTGTGGGATATGATATGATACCGTTTGCATGAACGTTATTCAATTTTATACACACATTACTTTAGTGGATCAACAGATTTAAAGCTGGAAAATTGTTTGATGCAAATGAAGCAGGCCTTGAAAGCCCAAAACATGCAAATCACAAGGCAAACATCGTTCCTGAAAAGGTAACATTCTCTTCAAAATGTTATTCTGCAAAGGTAAAAAGTCTTTAACATCAAGTTATTTTATCTTGGCAACAGAATGATGAAATTCTCGATCAACATATCTGAGTCAATTGGAAGACATTTTACTATTATTTAGAATGAAAAAAATATCAAAACAAGTCTATCTCTTGCCACAAGAACCATTAATGCAGAGAGAAAATCACATGCCATTGTAATGTTAAAAAGAGTGAAATACTAAAGCATTGTGTGGCATTGTGTTGACTGTTTAAGAGAGATAACAGGTTTTGACAGTGGACCTAAAGTGAAGACACTGTTATTTACGTTACCTTATAGATTTTGCTGATTATGCGAGTTTTCTGACTTCTGTGCTCATGACAGTTAACCATTTTACAATGAAAAATATCAAAGCAGAAGATGGTCAGGGGTTCACCTTATGCATGAAATTAACCTCTCTAACCTGTGCGGATGTCAATCTTTTTCATGGTGCCCCAATACATGCATGTTATCAACCACCCAACATACCGCATCCAGATACTATAAGAAGACTACCCAAGTGCATTTCAGAATAAGGGAACACTGTAAAGATTTCAAAACTATGTCTGCTTGTTAGTTTAAATTACATTAATACTTGAAATAAAATTATCTTTGCTGCAAAACTGCACTTTAGAGACCCAGTTAGAATGAGAAAGAACAATTTCTGGAGTGCCCTTATGTATGTATTCAGTCAGAACAACAGATGGAAATATCTAAAGAGACAGCAATTTAGTTTAGAAAATTATATGAACTAGTATGAAAAGGTCACTTCGGTATGGCAAAGATGGCAGCCATCTCAAGTCATCTAAAGAAAATTATACAGAGGCACCCACAATAACAGATGAAACATGAACAAATGGCACAAAGCCAATTAACTTATAAGACACTGCAATAGAACGTCTGACTTGGGAAGTTGGGACAGTCAATAGTGAAACTATTGGAGGCTTGTACTCCGGAGTTGAGGAGCTGCAATCTCTCGCCCTTCAGTGCAGTATCAAACATAATATTAATAACAAACCTTGTTAAATTTCAAACATTAGTAACATAATAACATTTCTGTGAAGCATGCTTAAGCAGTCTGTAAATATTTAAACTAGCAATTGGCATTAAAATATAAAATTAAAAATGATGTTGTGCTTTTTATTGTGGTCTACAAACTTTTATCCTTCCATGTGAGTAAATTTGCTGCTGGCAAATTATGGCGATATATTTTATGCATTTTTTATATTAGGCAATGTTTTATATTTACATTACACTTATCTATAATGTGGATATAGTTAAAATTAGATTTGAATACAGACGATGCAGTCATCAGCATATAATTCTATGTCAGTTCCCAAAGCAGTATTAGAATATCTCTGAACATGTATAGAAAGCAATCTTAAGTCTTATTCAGTCATATATGTTATATTTGCGCAGAATTAGGGGTGAAATAAAATATGCCGTTTGAAAAGACATATTTTAAATCTAAGATGTATCATCATAATCATTATACTTTTTTCAACACAATGTTACAATTCTCTGAGAATGTAAAAGTTTTATTCATGTAATGAAAGTAGAAGCGTACCACAATTGACTATTGTGAATACTATGGTAAAATGAGGTTTTAATACTTTTTCAACAAAAAGTTTAGTGTTTTGGTCTACATACCAATTTCTATTCAAATGAGTCTAATTTTGGAAAAGTAACATTAACAAAATGCATTATGTACCGGTAAACACCAAAAACGAAAACATTGACCGTGCTGAGGTTCACTTGTTATATACGTTATTTTTGGTAAATTGACATCGTAATTCCTAAAATCAGCATTGCAGTAAGTATTTCAACATAAAACCATGAACCATGAATATTTAACAAATTCATGATCGATGGCCATGAATATATTAAAAATTTGAAAATGTTGAGGACAATTAACTAATATTTTGTCCTCAACATTTTCAGGTTGCCTTTTTGTATATTTTCCTGTATGGAGGTTACTTTGTTAAATATAGCATAACTCACAAAACTTTCACTATAGAACTTTAATAAACAGCAATTTTGAATAGCTTGAATGTGTGTCTTTTAATACATATAACAGTCAGACAAAAATGTCCAGTGGCAAACATACCAGCTAAACAACTGATGGTGAATGAAGATTTTGTGGGGCACTTAATATTTTGTAACATAAACAACACCACGGGATGTTAAAATATAAAACACTCAGGAGGAAAAATCTAAAAATTGTCTAAAATGAAAAAATATTTGATGTCTTATGTAGGTTTGCAGTTAAAACTGTATTAAGTACATAGTTTGAATTTTTCTATTCTTTCGGCCATCATGAACGCCATCTTAATTTCTTGGAAATGCCCAAGGGTGACAAGATGGCACCAAGCAGATTCTAAATGTAGAAGGTCTCTGCTTTCAAAATATATCAAAACATTTTGTATACACTGCAAATCCAGGTTCAGTGAAAATTATGCGGGACTAGATTTGAAGATGAATTGTCTGAGAATATCATTCTGATCTGTGGGATAATACGCTCAGACAGATAACCGTAATGATCCTATAGGCCTTAGCAAACAGTGCAAACCCAGATCAGACTGATCATGAAGGAGCAGTCTGAACGGGGTCTACACTGTTTGACATTCAGTCTGCACCTTTTCTACTCCTTGTTGGTTTGTTTGTTTTGTTTGATTTGAGGTTTAACATTCCCGTCAACACTGTAAAGGTCATTTTGGAGATGTTGCTTCCAATTTTGTGGGACTTTTACCCAACATTGAGATGAAATGACATCTCAAGCCCTGTCGCCCAATGAAACCAATAGGGTTTATTAGCATGGACGGTCCGCCTCGCACCGCGGTTCCTTGACAGGCTTAAATCCTCTAAGCGGTTTACCAGTACTAGTGTGCAGGCCAGATTCAGCTCTGCGTGGAAGCATCATGCAGCCCATATATTTCTTCAAGCCCCTATGGGCGGGGGCTTAAACTCACTCTTTGTTGGACTGTATAAGAAATTTGTTATATCAAGTTCTCAAGGGGTCTGATTTTTTAGGATTTTATGGTACACTATTCTTGATTTACTTGTTTTCTTTTTTACATGAAATGTTATTGAAATTAAAAAATTGTGTTATACCATAATGCTCCTAAATGTTCAGCAGTTAACAAAAATGGACCCATACTAGTCAAGCAGTCTGATGAGGATCAGTGTACTCTTTTTGCACTATTTGAAGTATGTAATTTTATCCCTGATTTAGTTGTTTGGTTGTTATGTACACTATTTAGGAAAAGTTCTTTTACATAGTTTTATGTTGCATTTATTCTGATCAATACAATCTGTATGTTGGGAAACTATGCACTAATACCAGTAGCTTTTTTGCTTCATCTACAACTTGGATTGAGCTGCAAGATCTGGTCTTCTCAGACAGTAAGGTACTCGGGTGAGATTTGCGTTGTCATGGAAGTCCTACAGATTTCTTTCTGTATGTTGTGCATACAGCAGACTTTTTAATTAATGCTTAATTATTTAAACAACAAAGGCACTGTTAAGGTTGTGCATCATTCTGCAGTTTTTTCTCTGCCTTTGATTTTTAAATATTTTACCGTAATGATCAAAATTTTCCAGACAGGCAGACAGACCCATAACAAATTGCTCCTTTTCATTCTGTTCTGGGTATTCATTGTTTGCCATTCAATCTGTACAATGTAAACAGTGTATGAAAGAAAGACTCTCAAAGATACAACTGTTTTCCAATGACAATTGTGTGATATTTTTTATCATTTTATAGTGCAAAACAGTTGTAACTCCAGTTACAACTGTTTTGCGCTGAGTCACCTTGAACATTTATGCAACATTTCAGAGGGCTAAAGGTTGTATCTCAAATATTTACATATATCTCTTTTAAAAATTAAAATAAGTTAAAAAGTATTCATTCTACTTTAGTTAATTGACTTTATACCCAACATATCCAAATTTCATAACATAACAATGACTTGGGAAAAAATAAGACAGTTTTTTGTCGTTCCTGAAAAATTCTGAAAAATGAAGTTACAACCCTATTGAGCTGACCTGACGAGATGGTGAACTATTGAAAACGCAACTGCTAGAAGAGAAATAAATTGAGCCCCGCCAAGCGAATTTGTGTCTTCGAACATTCCGTCATGACAAATTTTAACTGCGCATGCCCAGCCATTCAGAGGGGCCAGGAATATGGCTTTCTGTCTGAAGGTTCCTTTTGATCCACTGCTTGTATGAGCGAGCAGCGAGCAGCGAAGGTTCTGGCGAGCCTGCGCAGGTTCACCTGAACCTTCACTGCTCGCATAGGCGATAAGTACCAAAATCGCTCGACGGGGCCAATTGGATTTTAGACTTGACATTTTTTAGCTCGGCTGTTTTCAAAGAAAACTAGAAAAGCGCAGTCGATGGCAAGCCATCGCATATCCCCACACTTCCCCGCAGGCCCAACCCCCTGGGCCATCCCCTAGGGATGTTTGACCCGAGGGGTAAAATTTTGATTATGATGTATTCTACTCATCATGCCGTGCTATTTAATATGCTACACAACCGTGTTCTGAAAACTTTGATTTTTTATCCCCAAGGTGCCCCACCCCTGGCCCCACTCCCAGGGGTAGTATCAAAATTCCGAAAGTGTTATCCACTCCCCAGACCAAAGTTTTATCAGTTCCCAAAGTTTCAAGTTTCTATCTATAACGGTCTAGGAGGAGTTATCTGGTAAGAGTAATGTATGGGGGTAAAGGGGTCAAAATCAGTTTTTGACCTCTGGTGAACTCAAAATTGACCCCAGGGGTAAAATTTTGGTTGTAATGTTTTCTACTCATCATGCCGTTCGCTTTGATATATTACACGACCATGTTCTGTAAATTTTTATTTTTGACCCCCGCGGGCCCCACACCCTGGGCCCACCCGTAGGGGTGTGATCAAAATTCCGAAAGTGTTATGCACTCCCCAGACAAAAAATCTATCAGTTCGCAAAGTTTCAAGTTTCTATCTATAACCGTCTAGGCGGAGTTATCCGGTAAAGGGGTCAAAATCAGTTTTTGACCTCTGGTGACCTCCTCAAAATTGACCCCAGGGGTCAAATTTTGGTAGTAATGTTTTCTACTCATCATGCCGTTCGCTTTGATATATTACACGACCATGTTCTGGAAATTTTTATTTTTGACCCCCGCGGGCCCCACACCCTGGGTCCACCTGTAGGGGTGTGATCAAAATTCCGAAAGTGTCATGCACTCCCCAGACCAAAGATCTATCAGTTCCCAAAGTTTCAAGTTTCTATCTATAACCGTCTAGGAGGAGTTATCCGGTAAAGGGGTCAAAATCAGTTTTTGACCTCTGGTGACCTCAATTGACCCCAGGGGTCAAATTTTGGTTGTAATGTTTTCTACTCATCATGCCGTTCGCTTTGATATATTACACGACCATGTTCTGGAAATTTTGATTTTTGACCCCCGCGGGCCCCACCCCCTGGGCCCACCCGTAGGGGTGTGATCAAAATTCCGAAAGTGTCATGCACTCCCCAGACCAAAGATCTATCAGTTCCCAAAGTTTCAAGTTTCTATCTATAACCGTCTAGGAGGAATTATCCGGTAAGACGGACGGACGGACGTACGGACGACGAAGACTATTACAATATCCCCACTTTTTCTTCGAAAAGCGTGGGGATAATGACGAGGTATTGTCATAGCTCTGGTGTCGTCTGCGTCATCGTCGTGCAAAAACTTGGACATTTTGTAATATCTCTGTCATTACTGAACATATTTACTTGAAACCCATACTAGTTGTACATTATGAACAGGGGATCTCATACCAAAGGGGGAGGTAACCCTCAAAATATTTTTGGCACAGTTTTGCCCCTTTTTCGACTTAGAATTTTGCAAAAACTTAGACAATTGTAATATCTCTGTCATTACTGAACATATTTACTTGAAACTCGTACTAGTTGTACATTATGAAAAGGGGAACTCATACTAATGGTTGAGGTAACCCTCAAAATATTTTTGGCACAGTTATGCCCCTTTTTGTACTTAGAATTTTTGTAAAAGAAACTGCAGCCGAGCGTTGGCATCCTCATGCGGTGCTCTTGATTTTGCTTGGGTTTTTTTCAAAGATGGTAGCTTCTAATTGAATAATCATTCTGAGCCATGGCAGTCGATAAGTTCATTCTTATGCTTTCGAAATGATTCCTAAAACTTGATCATTTTGGTAGTATTTTCAACATTTCAATGACAAAAGTTGAATTATAAGGAAGGAATTAACAAATTTTGTGGATTTTATCGATGTGTAAACTCTGGCGAAAAAACTTAACATAGCAGTTTGTGAGTGATTTGCCAGCGTTTACATTACGATAACTCACCCGTGCGACATAAAGCATTTTTCACATCTCCAAAATGGCTACTTTTCTGATGAAAATCCTTGATATTTTTGTTATAAATGTTCAAAACATAGGTTGAGGGTGCTCGTTAGAACCGCCTCATTGAGGCGGTTCTAACGAGTACCCACAACCTATGTCATGGAGCAGAAATAAGGAAAATAATGTTAACCCCCGTAAACCCCAGTTTTCTCTATATAAAATGGGGTTTAGGGGGGTCTTTATTTCACGGACGTGTTCAAGTGATGACACATTGACAAAAGTTTGTGAGGGATTTGCAAGAGTTTACATATAAATAATATCCACAAAAATGAAAATCATTCCTTCAGTGAAGACCCAGATCAGTTATCACATTCTGTGATATCTGATCAGGTTCTACAATATTTCCCTAAAGTATAGGAATTTAGGGTATATGTCCAGGTTTGGGACTGTTTTTCCAGCCAATTGACACACCAGTGCTGGCAGCGTTTTAATTTTGTCATTACAAAAACACGGCTATTCAAATGCATTGTAACCTTTATCGCAGAAAAAATGAAAATTTTAAGATAAAAAATTGTGATATTTTTTCTTATTTCTGCTTAGAGCAGAAATAAGAAAAATAAGGTTTACCCCTGTAAACCCCAGTTTTACTATATAAAAGTGGGGTTGAATGGGGTCAAAATTATATATAAATAGGCGTATTTTCATGATGTTTATTTTCAGTTCAATACATGTGTCAGTGGGGTAGAGCCGGTAGATCCGGACGGAAGACAGACAACATGGAAACTGTCATATTATCCTGTATCATCAAAACAGGAGCAGGAGTCAGAGATTTTTGATGCCATCTTGGTGTGCAATGGGTAGGTTTGAGGGACTCAGAGACTGGAAATAAATGTAAACTGGGCACATTATGAGCCAGCATGTTAGAAAAGGGTACTTTACACATAGGCAACTAACAAAGGCTCAGCAAATACTGCACAGCCAACCAGTAAAATTTGATATGAAGACCGCCTTTGAAACTGTTGAAAGTGGTCTTAAAGACCACTTTTGAACAGTTCCAAAGGTGGTCTCTTACTATCTAGAGGAAAGTTGGTGTAGAGTACACAAAGAATGAAAAACTGAGGTTTTAAGATTTTGTTTGATTTGTGATTTTACATCCCTCAACACTATTTAGGTCATTTTGGAGATGTTGCTTCTGGTTTTGTGGGACTTTTACTTGACATTGAGATGAAATGACATCTCAAGCCCTACGTTCTCAAGAAACCAATATGTTTATATGTAAGTACGGTCTGACTCACACAACTTTGCATGGGCAGGCTTAGACCTAAGCTGTTTACCAGTGCAGCTGGTTTCAGCTCTGGGTGGGAGCACCATGCAGTCCAAATTATTTCTTCAAGCCCCAATGGGCAGGAAACATGAAGCTTTTAGATACATTTTAATTGAAGAATTGTCTGAACTTTAGCAATTTAAGCTGGTCTTAACAGCGGAATTTCACAGTGATATGGCTAGATGCACAATTGTCCACTATCTGTGAGCAGCAACAGTTCTTAAGAAATTAACAAATATGCTAACATTTGACTATAGTAGCTAAACATTAAGTAATAAAACCAAATTTAGTTCCAGCCATTAACCCATTTTGTACTATATGGATTCTTCTAGCTTATATATAGCATGTCCATTTCAAAATTTAGGGGTGTCGGGTATCTTTGAAATTTATTCAGAAAATGGCTGAACATTATCTAAACAATGTAGACCCTGATCAGATGTCTAATCTCTGCTTTTTCTGTTTCCCAGTGTCCCGTTCTGTGGTTTCCTGTACAACATGGGTTAAGACAGTGGCAAGCTACTTAAGTAAAAGTCTGCGTAGGAAAAGTGTGGTTAGGTAAACTGACCAGCTCAGTATCATATGAGCCCCGCCAAGCGAATTTGTGTCTGCGAGCATTCTGTCATGACAAATTTTAACTGCGCATGTCCAGCCATTCAGAGGGGTCAGGGATATGGCTTTCTGTCTTAAGGTTCCTCTTGAGTCACTGCTTGTATGAGCGAGCAGCAAAGGTTCTGGCGAGACTGCGCAGATGCGCAGGCTCGCCTGAACCTTCGCTGCTCGCATAGGCAATAAGTACCAAAATCGCTTGACGAAGCCCATATGATCTAACAAGTGTTGGCTGGGCTGTTAATTTCTGTAGAAACAAAAACAAATCCCTTGACATGATGTTTACTTCTAAAAGAAAGAATATATCCTGAGGAGCGGACTTGTTTCCTGTAACCTTTTCATCCCTGTAGACCAGGGCAGAACCTTTACAATCTGTATATCCAGATGTGATGACTCATTAAAAGTTGTACATTTCTGTACTTTTCCTTACGAGTAAATGTGCTCTACTTTTCCCTTCAAGACACAATGCTGTACTTTCATTTCCAGACACTGCCGTACCCTTCCTTTCCAGACACTATGCTGTTCTTTTCCTTTCCAGACACTATGCTGTACTTTCATTTCCAGACACTATGCTGTACTTTTCCTTTCCAGACACTATGCTGTACTTTCATTTCCAGACACTATGCTGTACTTTCATTTCCAGACACTATGCTGTACTTTCATTTCCAGAAACTATGCTGTACTTTTCCTTTTCAGACACAATGCTGTTCTTCCATTTCAAGACATTACACTGTATGTGTACTTTCAGACACTATGCTGTACTTTTCCTTTCCAGACACTATGCTATACCTCTAGACACTATGCTGTACTTTTTTTCGGCCCCCGCCCATCAGGGCTTGAAGAAATAGATGGGCTGCATGATGCTTCCATGCAGAGCTGAAATCCGACCACACACAAGTACAGGTAAACCGCTTACAGGATCTAAGCCTGCCCAGGCAAAGCGGTGCGAGTCTGATGGTCCATGCTTATAAACCCTATTGGTTTCATTGGGCGACAGGGCTTGAGATGTCATTTAATCTCAATGTCAGATAAAAGTCCCACAAAATTGGAAGCAATGTCTGCAAAATGACCTTTACAGTGTTGACGCGGATGTTTGTTTGATTTGATGTTTAACGTCCCCGTCAACACTGTAAAGGTCATTTTGGAGACGTTGCTTCCAATTTTGTGGGACTTTTACCCGACATTGAGATGAAATGACATCTCAAGCCCTGTTGCCCGATGAAACCAATGGGGTTTATTAGCATAGACGGTCCGCCTCGCACCGCGGTTCCTGGACAGGCTTAGATCCTCCAAGTGGTTTACCAGTACTAGTGTGCGGGCCGGGTTCAGCTCTGCGTGGAAGCATCATGCAGCCCATATATTTCTTCAAGCCGCTATGGACGCGGATGTTAAACCTCAAATCAAACAGCATATGCTGTACTTTTCCCTTCAAGACCAATGTTGTACTTTCATTTCCAGACACTGCTGTCATTTTCCTTTCCAGCAGTGTCTGGAAATGAAAGTACAACATTGGTCTTGAAGGGAAAAGTACAGCATATGCTGTTTGATTTGAGGTTTAACATCCGCGTCCATAGGGGCTTGAAGAAATATATGGGCTGCATGATGCGGATGTTAAACCTCAAATCAAACAGCATATGCTGTACTTTTCCCTTCAAGACCAATGTTGTACTTTCATTTCCAGACACTATGCTGTTCTTTTCCTTTCCAGACACTATGCTGTTCTTTTCCTTTCCAGACACTATGCTGGTTCTTTTCCTTTCCAGACACTATGCTGTTCTTTTCCTTTCCAGACACTATGCTGTACTTTTCCTTTCCAGACACTATGCTGTACTTTTCCTTTCCAGACACTATGCTGGTTCTTTTCCTTTCCAGACACTATGCTGGTTCTTTTCCTTTCCAGACACAATGCTGTACTTTTCCTTTCCAGACACTATGCTGTACTTTTCCTTTCCAGACACTATGCTGTTCTTTTCCTTTCCAGACACAATGCTGTACTTTTCCTTTCCAGACACTATGCTGTTCTTTTCCTTTCCAGACACTATGCTGTACTTTTCCTTTCCAGACACTATGCTGTTCTTTTCCTTTCCAGACACAATGCTGTACTTTTCCTTTCCAGACACTATGCTGTTCTTTTCCTTTCCAGACACTATGCTGTACTTTTCCTTTCCAGACACTATGTTGTACTTTTCATCTCCAGTCACTATGCTGTGCTTTTTATTTCAAGACACTATGCTGTACTTTTTTTCGGACACTATGCTGTACTTTTCATCTCCAGACACTATATTGTACTTTTCCTTCCCAGACACTATACCCCCGCCCATCGGGGCTTGAAAAAATAGATGGACTGTATGATGCTTCCACGTGAAACGGAAACCAGCAGCAAACAATTACTGGTAAACTGCTTAGAGGATCTAAGCCTGCCCAGGCAAAGCAGTGCAGGTCGGATCAATCAATCAATCAATCGAAATCAAATCCAGACATTATGCTGTACTTTTCCTTTCCAGACACTATGCTGTACTTTTCCTTTCCAGACACTGTGCTGTACTTTGTTTCCTTCCAGACATGTATGCTGTACTTTCATTTCCAGACACTATGCTGTACTTTACCTTTCCAGACACTATGCTGTATTTTATCCTTTCCAGACACTATGCTGTACTTTTTCCTTTCAGACACTATGCTGTACTTTGTTTCCTACCAGACACTATGTTGTACTTTGTTTCCTTCCAGACACTATGTTGTACTTTGGTTCCTTCCAGACACTACACTGTACTTTTTCCTTCCAGACACTATGCTGTACTTTGTTTCCTTTCAGACACTATGTTGTACTTTCCTTTCCAGACACTATTCTGTACTTTTTCCCTTCTAGACATTATGTTGTGTTTTTCCTTTCCAGACACTATACTGTACTTTTACCTTCCAGACACTATGCTGTACTTATCTTTTCTGAACACTATGCTTTACTTTTTCCCTTCCAGACACTGTGCTGTACTTTGTCTGTTCCAGACACTATGCTGTACTTTTCCCTTCCTGATACTATACTCTACTTTTCCTTTCCTGACACTATACTGTACTTTTTCCCTTCCAGACACTATGCTGTTCTTTTCCCTCCCCTACACTATGCTGTACTTTTTCATTTCCAGACACTATGCTGTACTTTTTCCTTTCAGACACTATGCTCAGTATGCTGTACTTTTTCTTTTCCAGGCACTATGCTGTACTTTTTCTTTTCTAGACATCATGCTGTACTTTTCTTTTCCAGACACTATGCTTTAATTCTTCCCTTTCAGGCACTATGTTGTACTTTTTTCTGTTCCAGACACTATGCTGTACTTTTTCTTTTCCAGACATTATGCTGTACCACTACAGCCAGACTTACCGGGCATGGACATTTTTCAGGGGACAATCATACACAGCCATAATTACAGATTTCCAGATCCCTACAGGGGCCAGACTGTTGTCTGTTTAGGGGCTGCTGCTTCAGGGCAAGATCTTAGCCTTGATTTGGCGTCAGTGGCAAAAAGGGTGAGTATAGTTTCATCGGTGTGTATACTAGAGATTAGCTTTTAACACTCTGCTTGCTAGGTATTTTGTTCACACCAGAAGACATTTTGAAATATTTTTCTAATTTTCCCAGCAAACTTAAGAAAAAATATCAACAATTTGTCATCTGCTGAATTCGCCTGGAGAAGGGTAAAGATTATAAGAATGGAAAAATCCATCACGAGGGTCACTGTCCAGCATCACGGGAATGAGGGTCATTCAAAAAGTGTTGAGCAGCAATTACACAGAAATACACTATGGTTTTGTTTGTTTGTTTGTTTGATTTTAGGTTTAATGTCCCCCTCAACACTGTATAGGTCATTTTGGAGACATTGCTTCCAATTTTGTGGGACTTTTACCAGACATGGAGATGAAATGACATCTCAAGCCCTGTCACCCAATGAAACCAATAGGGTTTATAAGCATGTACTCACACCGCTTTACCTGGGCAGGCTTAGATCCTCTAAGCCGTTTACCACCACTTGTGTGCGGTCGGATTTCAGCTCTGCGTGGAAGCATAATGTAGCCCATTTATTTCTTCAAGTCCCGATGGACAGGTGCCCGAAATACGCTATGTAGTCGAACTGATATAAAGTTCACATTACAAGGACATGAACTTGTTAAGTGATGTGAAGATGGCTGCAGAGAATCTTAAAGGATTGACATGGTCCGACATCCATCATTGTCCATAAACATTTTCCCATTTTCTGTTGACCTCCATTGAAGTAAAGAAAGCTGTAAAAGTTGCCATGGAAACAAAGAACGCATTTTGTGACAGGATATGGGCGTCTATGTTAAGACCAAGGCCCAGTTGTTCAAAGCATTGCTAGCTTAATGAGGTTGTTAGTGGCCAAAATGTAACGGTTTTAACTATATAATACGTAGGTATTTTTGTTCAGGGCCATGGACTTGACTACCAGGTTGACATAACCCAAGCCAAAGGGCCTTTCAACTGGGAAGTCCAGGCCCTGACCAGAGGGCACTCCATAAACCTTGACCGTGAGGCTAAGTTTCTATTGCTTTTAGTGAATTGAGCAACTATCTAATAAATTGAACTTTTATGAACAATCAGCAAAAAGTAATGATGAACTCTTAATCCATATTGATTCTACAGATCACATCAATTATTGTCTCATTTCCTTAGATATTCATTGAAAGTTTTAAATTCACTCACATTGGTCATTTTCCATAATTTTTCTCGGTCATCTTCATAGCCGGTGCTATGTGATGTGATTCGGCCCCCGTCTTGAAGAAATATATGGGCTGCATGATGCTTCCACGCAGAGCTGCAACCGACCCACACACGAGTACTGGTTAACCGCTTAGAGGATCTAAGCATGCCCAGGCAAAGCGGTGTGAGTCGGTCCATGCTTATAAACCCTATTGGTTTCATTGGGCGGCAGGGCTTGAGATGTCATTTCATCTTGATGTCGGGTAAAGGCCCCACAAAATTGGAAGCAACATCTCCAAAAGGACCTTTACAGTGTTGACGAGGACGTTAAACCTCAAATCAAACAAACTATATGATGTGACACAAACTGGTCCAAATCAAAGCTTATAGTGCCCGCGGAGAATCTACCGCAGATTAACCACTTGCACATTATGTGTTAAATAAATCTGAAATGCACTAAAACTAAAAAAGATAGGGGAAGATAACACAACTCACAACCAACAAGGGTTCCTTTAATTAGATTGTCTATTAAATACCTTTATCAAGATGCACTACCTTCATCAAGATACAATAAAAATGCTTATCATATGACGTCGCGTCTGAGAGTGTAATAACACCATGTAATAAATTTGATAACCCACTAGTGGATTAAATATGCAAATTAGTTAGATACGCCCCGTAACGTTACATGTATGACACCCTTAACCACGACACATTTACTAAAGGCAGAACAGTAACATTTTTGTAAAAACAGTCATGAATAAAATGCGTTTTAAATGTCATATGATAAATAGAATCTTGCATTGGTGCTCAGGTATTATTGAATTTATTATCTCATTGAGGAAAAAGGATCCATTTTCCCCCAACTCGTTTAATAAATTCAATAATACATGAACACTGATGTAAGATCCTCTATTTATTTAACATTGTTTTCAGCTTTCATTGTGGTGCGTATACATTTCAGGTCATACTGAGCCACAATAAGCCACGCTTGGTGACACCCCTCCCACCTAACGTCAGTCAACAAGTTGGTATAGAAAGATTAACAAAGGACTCCGTAGTGTTTCTAAACGGAGAGGAAGAGAAAATAGACACATTAATGTTGTGTACGGGTTACAGATACCAATTCCCTTTTCTGTCAGACTCCTGCAATCTACATATTGAAGATGAAAGAGTTACACCCCTTTATAAACACATAATCCATACTAGATACCCAACACTATCATTTATTGGAATATGTAAGGTAATTTGTCCATTCCCTCAGTTTGATCAACAAGTACAACTTGTTTTGGCCACGCTGGACGGAACTTCAAAACTCCCGAGTGAGCAAGAGATGAATCAGGATATCGAGGAAGATTTTGAGCGGAGGCTAGCAGAGGGGCTTCCTAAACGTTATGCCCATTCTATGGGACCCCGACAGTGGAAATATAATGATAGTTTGGCAGAAATAGGTCATTACCAGCCTATACCAAGATCAGTACAAACCTTATATGATGAGGTTCATAATATGAGAGTGCATGATCTACCGAACTACAAGAAAAAACGTTATGAAATAGTAGGTGAAGACTCGTTTAGGGAGATAGAACAGTGAACTGTACCAGGGCCCAGTAGTTCAAACCTAATGATGTCATTAGTTTATGTATTGTAAAAATCTTGGTTATTGTATATGGCCAAATAATACACTTATTTTTGCTGAAAAAATGTGAGCAGCTTTTGCAAATGCAAAAGCTACTCACATTTTTGCAGCAAACATACCAATGTATTATGATATTATGCATGCTAGAACAGTTAATGTTTATGCATATTAGCCTTTTGGTTTCATTGGACTGCAGGGCTTGAGATGTCATTTCATCTCAATGTCAGGTAAAAGTCCCACAAAATTGGAAGCAATGAATCCAAAATGACATAAATAGTGTTGACGGGAACATTAAACCACAATTCAAACTAACAAACCAGGGCCCAGTAGTTCAAACCTAATGATGTTGTTAATGTATTGTAAAAATTTGATTTTTATATATGGCAAAATAATACACTTATTTTTGCTGAAAAAAATGTGAGTTTTGCAGCAAAAATACCAATGTATTATGATATTATGCTTGCTAGAACAGTTAACATTTTTTTTCTCAAATGAGCTTGTTATACCTTATCTTGCTGCTTAATTAAGTCAGCCACTCCCATTTCTGACATTGAACCAATCAGATTACTTGATGTCATTTATTCCTACAATGGACAATCAGAATGACAGACAGTGTAGATCCTGATCAGATGGGTTCTTCAGAAGCCATCTGATCTGGATCTACACTTTTTGCAAAGGTAGTGATTGCCATGAACAACAGGATAAGGGTAAAGGTAATGATGGTTTGAACAATTGGACCAAGACATATTATTATGGGCATTGTGAAAACACACCTATTGAAATATATTGAAAAATTAACCACCAAAAAATAAAAATTCTCAGATAAAAAGTTCTGACATTTTTCATGTTTCTCCTCAAAACAGAGATTGTGGGAACTCGTCAGAACCACCTTGGTGAGGCGGCTCTAACAAGTACAAAACCTGTCTTTTTGAGTATAAGAAAAATAAACTATAGTAAACCACAGTTTTACTATATAAAAGTAGAGTTTAAGGGGGTCAAAATAATATAGGCATGCTTTCGTGATGGTTTTCCAAGGTTTTCACTGGTACTGTGAAACAAATACTTTTCTTGCAACACCAGACAAGGAAATCCGTGATTTTACCCTGGGATAGAAATTTATGTTCTGACCCTGGTGTTCCGACCCCAAATCGAATATAATCGCATGTTTGTTAAATGCACTGGTTGATTACAACCTCATGCGCGGCGGCATCATGCGTGACGCCACTAAACATTCCTGTTATGTCATCACAAAATGGCGGACATCGGTAACCGAAGTGACAGCAGCATTGAAAATTCGCAATAGAAATGGAATGTATGCAAGAAAAAGAATCCAATAAGGGTGTGAGGGATGGATAGAAAAATCCGTCCCTCGGGATCACTGTCCGGCATCACTCGGCAAGCCTCGTGATGCCGGACAGTGTCCCTCGGGACGGATTTTTCAATCCACCCCTCACACCCATATAAGATTCTTATAATCTTATCCATGTGATGGATAAAATAGAGGTAAAGTATCATGTGTTATTGTTATATAAAGTGTAGAAGATGTCATGAGCAGTCACTAAGGGTATTTCTGTCATTTCTTAGGAAGGGAGACAACTCTAAAGACGTGCTGTTCCTTTTTATCCCCCGACCGAATAGGTTCGGGGGATATAGCGATCAGCCTGGCGTCCGTCCGTCCGTCCGTCCGTCCGTCTGTCCGTCCGTCCGTAGACGCAACCTTGTGATGGCCATAACTCCTATACCCTTTGAGATTCATTGATGGTTCTTGGCACAATTGTTCACAAGGCCGAGACGGTGTGTCATGCGCAAGAACCAGAACTCTGTATGCCATACTTTTTTAGTTATCTCCCCTTTTAATAAAATAGAATGACTACTTTGTGATGGCCATAACTCCAATACCCTTTGAGATATATTGATGGTACCTGGCACAGTTGTTCACAAGGCTGAGACGGCGTGTCATGCACAAGAACCACAACTCTGGTTGCCATGGTTTTGGAGTTATCTCCCCTTCCAATAAAATAGAGTGACAACTTTGTGATGGCCGTAACTCCTATACCCTTTGAGATTCATTGATGGTTCTTGGCACAATTGTTCACAAGGCTGAGACGACGTGTCATGCGCAAGAACCAGAACTCTGGATGCCATACTTTTTTAGTTATCTCCCCTTTTAATAAAATAGAATGACTACTTTGTGATGGCCATAACTCCAATACCCTTTGAGATATATTGATGGTACCTGGCACAGTTGTTCACAAGGCTGAGACGGCGTGTCATGCACAAGAACCACAACTCTGGTTGCCATGGTTTTGGAGTTATCTCCCCTTCCAATAAAATAGAGTGACAACTTTGTGATGGCCGTAACTCCTATACCCTTTGAGATTCATTGATGGTTCTTGGCACAATTGTTCACAAGGCTGAGACGGCGTGTCATGCGCAAGAACCAGAACTCTTGATGCCATACTTTTTTAGTTATCTCCCCTTTTATAATAAAATAGAATGACTACTTTGTGATGGCCATAACTCCAATACCCTTTGAGATATATTGATGGTACCTGGCACAGTTGTTCACAAGGCTGAGACGGCGTGTCATGCACAAGAACCACAACTCTGGCTGCCATGGTTTTTTAGTTATCTCCCCTTCCAATAATATAGAATCACTACCTTGTGATGGCCACATCTCCAACACTCTTTGAGATATATTGATGATACTTGGTACAGGTGTACATGAGGTTAAGCAGGTGTGTCACTTGCAAGAACCACAACTCTGAATGCCCTGGTTTTTTTAATTATCTCCCCTGACAACATTACCTTGTGATTGCCATAACTCCAATACCCTTTGAGATATATTGATGGTACTTGGCACAATTGTATACAACATGGAGACGGTGCTTCATGCCTAAGAACCACAACTTTCGGTGCTATGATATTTGAGTTATCTCCCCTTCCAATATAACAGTATGACAACCTTGTGATCATCGTACCTCCAATACCCTTTGAGACATATTGGTGGTACTTGATGCAGATGTACATGAGGTTAAGCAGGTGTGTCATGCTCAAGAATTACAACTCTGGGTGCTCTGGTTTTATAGTTATCTCACCTGGCAATATAACCTTGTGATGGCCATAACTCCAACACCCTTTGAGATATATTGAAGGACTTTGGCACAATTATATACAAGGTATAGAAGGGATGTCATGTGCAAGAACCACAACTGTTGGTGCTGTGGTATTTGAGTTATCTACCCTTCCAATATAACAGTATGACCAGCTTGTGATCACCATATCTCCAATACCTTTTCAGACATACTGATGGTACTTTGTACAGAAATACATGAGCTTAAGCAGGCATGTCATGCGCAAGAACCACATTTCTGGGTGCCCTGGTTTTTCAGTTATCTCCCCTGACAGTATAATCTTGTGATGGCCATAACTGCAATACTTTTGTGATATATTGCTGGTTTAATTCTGGTGCACTTTCTATTGGTGAACAATCTTCTGAAGGCCATATTGGCTTTTGGTCGGGGGATTTGCCATCTCGACCGATGGCTATTTTCTACATAGCCCCTCTGAAAATTGGTCTACTCTTAAAGGTGCATTATTTAGCAACCGGGTCTCAGTTTTTTTTCTGGTTTTTATCTTCAATGCGTGCTCCTTTGTCATGTGTACATTTTTGGAGCCAAATACAGCTTCAGAACTTTATGAAAAAGGTCGTTTTCATTTGTGTTTACCCTTCGCTCTGAACATGTGTTCGGAATTTCTGTTCTAAAAATAAATCTGTCACTTTACACATACATGGCGACAGTATCGTCTCTGAGTGTCATTACTTATGGCATGGTATTCAGCGTCATATTTTTTCTGATTCAGGCATGGCCAGAGCAAACAAGGCCAAAAATGAACGCCGCATATCGTCATATATGGGGATTCTATTTTTGTCACGAACTAAAAATAGATCTAACTAGTGTTCGAAACCTAGTTAGGGAATCCCTCTCAAACTCGTTTACCTGTCATCATAATTGTTCGCATTTTTGCATAAAATGCATTCATTTGTATTGTTTTAAAGAAAAATACCGGCTATATGTATTTAATTTTTGGAAGCATTTTTTCCGGATAGCTCAATAATGCACCTTTAAAAGGAAGAATTTCCTCATCAGGAGCAAATTCTTTCCTTTAAGAGTGGACCACTGTCTACAAGGGGACAAAAATGTTTTTGAAAAGGTTGCCTTCCATGTGTCCATTCTCCTTTAACTCTTTTGATGCCCTTATCACATCAGCCCGACCACCCAGCAGAGCACCCTAGTCCCATTTTTGTGACCGGGAATAACCTCTTCACGTGAACAAGTCTGTGAAATGAACACCCCCTAAACCCCACTTTATATAGAGAAAACTGGGGTTTACGGGGGTATACATTATTTTTTTATTTCTGCTCCAAGACGTTGGTTGTGGGTACTGGTTAGAACCGCCTCAGTGAGGCGGTTCTAACGAGCACCTACAACCTATGTTTGGACTACAAATAAGAAAAATATCATCGATTGTCATCAGCAAAACAACCATTTTGGATATATGAGAGAATGCATTATGTTACACGGTTGTGTTATCGTAATGTTGTTACTCCGTCTTTTACATCATCAAATAAGGAAGAATAAATAGCCCAAGTATGCGGCAAATAATTTAGCAAAGCCTTTTCTTGGCAAAAACCAGCTTTTACTTTACAAAATTGATTTGGATTTTTTTTACCTGGTACAGTACAGTGGTTAACCAATAAAGTGCACTTTCTTTGGCCAGAAACTGACAACTTGAATCAGTGGTCCCTTCTTGAATCAGTGGAAGGGAGAGAATAACCATAGAAGAAATTTCATGATCAATCTCCAGGAAAGAAGTTGCCGACCCCGGCAGGTATCAAACCCCCGGCAGGTATCGAACCCGCATCCTCCTGATCACCAGTCAGACATGCATCTGACTGAGCTACCAAGGCCTGCTACATACAGTAAGACCATGATATGGAAGAGTGCATATTATTTTGAGGTTACGGTTCACCAAATATTACCAGAGTTATACCCCTTTCACAGATTTTTCTGAACAGATTTTGTTTCCGGATAACAGATTTTTCTGAACTATCCATTTCCAGATAACTCCTCCTACATTTAACATCTGATGAAGCTGAAACTTTACATATAGTAAGACCATGATGTGGAACAGTGCATGTTATTTTGAGGTTACAGTCCCCCAAATATTACCAGAGTTATTCCCCTTTCACAGATTTTTCTAAACATATACTACTCAAAGTTTGATAGGGATCACTTTTTTAATGCAACATAATTTTTGGTTAAATTAATCAGCTGAATTTAAATTTGATACTTAATGATAGAAAACATATCCTTCACAAAGACTAGTGATTAATTTTGTCAACTGGCACTGCATTCAAGCGTGATAACAGCAACCTTCATGGCACCCACAAAATTTGTCGTAACACGAATGGATTTGGACAATTGATTTTTCACAAATTTCCAAATTTGTTTAGATAAACGTGCCTAATAACGTGTATGGCGTCCATAGGCATCAATTACAGTACGATATCGCCTGCACATGCTCGTAATCAGAGTCTGTATCCGGTTGTGTGGAATCAGCCTCCATTCAGCAACCAATGCATCTTTGAGCTCCTGTAATGTCCTCGCCTGCACAGGCCGGGCTGAAACAGCACGCTGTAGCATGTCTCACGCATGCTCAATCGGATTTAAGTCCGGAGATCGAGCAGGCCAGTCCATACGAACGATTGTCTCACGTTCCAGATAGGCATCAGTGACGTGGGCACGGTGCGGACGGGCATTATCGCCCATCAGAATAAAGTCCGGGCCGATAGCACCTGCATATAGTCTCACAAACTGATCAAGAATCTCATTACAGTACTTAACTGCCGTTAACGTTCCGTTTTCAATGACGTACAAGTCAGTTTTACCGTTCACGCTTATCCCAGCCCAAACCATAACTGATCCTTTTCCATAGCGATCATGCTCTGCCACATTAAAGTCATTGATTCGCTCTTTAGACATTCGGCATACTAATTGATGTTTATCAGTGAGGTCTAGACAGAATCTGGAATCATCAGTAAACAGTACTGGCGTCCAGTCACGAATCGTCCACCTGACGTGAGTTCTGGCAAAGTCCAACTGGTCTTGCACGTGCTGTCTCGTCAACGGAATAGGTACAGCAGACCTCCTGGCATTCAGTCCAAAATCGCGGAGCCTGACGTTGAGTTTCAGCCCTTTATCGATCCTCGCCGTGTCTATGTGAAGGGTTTCCGTGGGAAAGATGCCGACTCCACATTCGGGAAACCACGCTCTGAGACACATTCAGAATCCCAGCAAAACGACGTTGAGAGACGCCAGATTCCAACATTCCGACGCCACGGTTCATTTCTTTGGGGCTCAGACGGTTTCTTAACTGTCCCGGAGGTATTTTAAAGTTTCACAAATCAAATGAAATCCTTTTCACGCTTAGTAAAGGAACACAGACAAGTTTTATTTTTCTGTTGGAATGCAGTGTTACGCAAGATTTTTGGGGTACATGAATTAATTTGCTGAGTGTGAGAAGTGTGCACTTTCATGAGTACTGAATTGCACATGAGTTTCTGCTTAAGATATTTATCAATATTCGGAGTACAAATTTTGTCATGAAATTTTAAATTTTCAATGCGAAATTCGGTATATAAAAAGTGATCCCTATCAAACTTTGGGTAGAATATTTTGTTTCCAGATAACTCCTACATTTTACATCTGATGAAGCTGAAACTTTACTTATAGTTAGACTTTGATGTGGAGCAAGGTTTCAGTCCACCACTTATTGCCAGAGTTATGCCCATATATTTTTTTTTAGATTATGGTCCACCAAATATTACTGACCATGAAAATTTGTTGGAGACGGGTAGTTTTTAGGGGTTATTAATAGTGCCGGGTAAGAATATATGGAGCACATATTGTTCCTTGGTTACATTCCACAAACCCAAACTTGTAAAACAGTCAGTATATATATATGCTCCATCTTACTAATTTTAACTTGCGTATAGTGCCCCACTTGCGGAGGTCTTGTTAATATAATCTATGTATTTTTGGGATTCATATTTTAACTGTGTTATATTCAAAACTCTTGTTAGAATGAACAGTATTATCAACAGATCAAGTGGTTATGGTGAAGATAAACAGAAATCAACAATCTGTATTACAAATTTACCACACCCCTCATGAATAAAAAAAACTTGTAAAATGTGATTTCTGGAGGCATTATGTGAGATCTGTCATGTGATAACTTGTCTTTGGTGTTGGCGACAAAGTAGCATAAAAATCCTAAAAGTTGTTTTTGTTTAAAAGTTCGGAAACCTTGAGAACCCACTGTAATTCTCCAAAAATTTTAACAATTTTGTTTCACAATCCAGCAAGGAGTCCAAAAGGTGCAGACAGAATGGCAAAACATTGTAGACCTTGATCAGGAGTTGTCTGATCTGGGTCTGCACTGTTTGCTTAGGCCTATCTGTCCCAGTAAGTAGGATCATTACGGTAGGACATTAACCCTTATCTTGCTGAATATTCATTTAAGCCACACCCATTTCTGCCTATCAACCAATCAAATTACTTGATGTAATTTTTTGCTACAAATTCATAAGCTGAATGCCAAACAGTGTAGATCCTGATCAGATGGCTTCTTCAGAAGCCATCTGATCTGGATCTACACGGTTTGCAAAGATAGGGGTTGTCGTGAACAGCAAGATAAGGGTTAAACGTGCTTGCTTTGACAGCTGCAATGTCCAGCAACAAACATGAAATTTTAGATACAGAAACTAGAGGTATAGTACAGTGTACTGTCCAAGCAGTGAGCACAAAGGTGCTGATCAGACTTCACAAATGGCAAAGACAAGTTTTCTCATGACGTGGCAGTTAAATTCTGAACAAGTTCGAGTGTTAACCAGTCTAACTTAAATTGCTGGGAACCTGTTAGCCATAGCCTAACTAGAATGATAGGATGGTCAGACTATGGTTGACTGATTCCACGATTCCAAGAAGGACAGGAGAACACTAGAACCAGTAATTTTGATTCGTTGGCATTGATTGGTTGGTAAGCCTTATCTTGTTGTTCACGACAACCCCTATCTTTGCAAACAGTGTAGATCCAGATCAGATGGCTTCAGAAGAAGCCATCTGATCAGGATCTACACTGTTTGACATTCAGTTTATGAAATTGTAGGAATAAATTACATCAAGTAATCCGATTGGTTCAAAGTCAGAAATGGGTGTGGCTTAAATGAATATTCAGCAAGAGAAGGGTTAACGCTTGAACTCAGCCTACTTGAATTTGTGTTCTGGTATCATGATTTATCTGTGATTTAAGTGTCCATTACCTTTTTGTAACATCTAACTTTTACATGATTATACAAATATCAGCTTTTAAAATTAATATATATTTAGATGATTTTCAGATTTCCAGTATTGGCATTACATAGTGATTTTATTAGTAACATTTACTTGACATCACTTTTTACATTCCATTTATATTTTAACCCTCATCATGCTGAGTTATTTCAGTATTTATAGGTTATTGACTTTATATTGTGAAATATTCGTCACAAGTTCATATGGCGAAGGACGCACGAGCTTGCGAGGTTATTGACTTTATATTGTGAAATATTCGGCACGAGTTCATATGGCGAAGGAAGCACGAGCTTGCGAGTGCGTCTTCGCCATATGAACGAGTGCCGAATATTTCACAATATAAAGTCAATAACCTTTTTATTATATACCCAAAATTTCAAATGTCGGCTAGAATTCAGGATGGCCTGGTATGAATTTCTGAACGTAAAATCAGATTATACACCTTTAAGTGGTTTGAGATGGAAAATAATGAAGGTCGTTAAGTGTCTCCCTACACGTTGAAAAACCATGCCCAATGGCGCCAAAGTGAAGACGACGTTAACGTTTGTGGATGTGACGTCATTAAAAACATTGGCGTTTCCCAAAACAGGACACCATTTTTTCCGAAGCTTCGGTTATTTTTCTTTCAAAATACTCCTGATTTCTGAGAAGAAAGTATTGAAAATCTAAACAGATTGCAGATAGGTCATATTTGACAGCATAAAATGCGGTTTATGCACTTTGTCAGAACCTATATTCGTTTTGTTTTACGTTCTTTCAGTCGATACGCACGACAAGATGGCTGCCGATTTTTAGTATCGAAATGAACAAATTTGAAAGTAGTTCTATTGTGAACTTGACTGCTTATCTACGGGCAATATGAACTTGACGACGGGCAATATGGAAAAAAGTTTTTTTTTACATTCCACTTTACATTTAATATATATATTATATGTATTTTTTTTTTGTACATACAGTACCGGTATGCATTGGGTATTGGGTGATAATTGATGGATATCTTTCCTTATTTCTTCATATACCGGTAAACCTATGTAGTGGGTGTTCATTAGAACCGCACCGCCAAGGCGGTTCCAGTGAATATCCACAACAGAGGTTTTTTGTCACAAAAACCATCATTCCATTATCACCAAATAAATAACCACCTTATCTGTTCCTATGATGGTATGTAAAAATGATTTTACTTCAGGTTTTTACATTTCACTTATTTTACATGATATAAGCTGTGATTAGTAAATAGTGAAAATATGCATGTATGTGCCCACAGGCAAGGCTCAGAACGGCTAGACATCCAGGCAGTCTGATCAGTCTCTTGGCTGTGCATTACATGGTTGACTATGAATACAAATCTTCCATCAGGTAAATAAGTTCATGTAATGAACATCCCACTTAACCCCACTTTATATATATAAAGTGGAGTTTACAGGAATATACACTATTTTCCTTATGTTTGCTGAAAATATAGATTGTGGGTACTCGTTAGAACTGCCTCAATGAGGCGGTTCTAACGAGCACCCACAATCTATGTTTGAATCAGAAATATGAAAAATATCAATATTTTTTGTCTGAAAAGACATGCTACACCTGTGGACACAAAAGCGTTCAAACTTTGACACGCCTACGGAACGATAGAATGCGTAACCATTGGTTAAGAACGTGAAGCAATTAGAGCGACATCCGGTTAGGAATTAGATCGCTAAAAAAGGTAAAGAAACTGTGCAGTTTCTGTGTTTCATAAGTTATATAATTTTTACGAGGAAGTTATTTAAAAAACGGGGAATTACATTCAGGAGCCCATTGGTATCGGCATCTTTGGAGTAAATACCAAATCCCGTACTTCACACATATTGGCTAAATTTAGTTTCTCCTCCTGAAGGTGAACTCAAGCCTTAGAAAACGAGTGGTTTTTCGAGGTGTTTGTTGCCTTTTATTTATTACTGCGCTTTGCTACAAGTTCAGCGTATTAACATGCACACACAATAAACATATATGGTTAAATGTGTTGTGGATATTTTGCTTGTCAATGCAGCACTAGCGAGAAATCACCACGGAAAAGGTCGAAAATGGTTGGTTACGCATTAGATCTATAGAAATGATAACAAAACTTGCAACTATAAAGCGGATCTGTTTTCATCTCCACGGCCCCAGAATCACCCGCACCTTGTTCTACGGAACCATTTTTAGCCAACCTGATAAGCAGTGCGCTATTGATTCGATAATGACATAGTATTTTATGGAAACATTTTCAGTCTCCAGAATCATAGTACCGAATGATTTTCACGGACATTATACGACAGACTGCATGCATGGTAGTTAACCCAATCACGGTTGGCAACTTTGCTTCCCTCTTTAATTGCACGCCGGTGGGTCAGGCCTCAGATTCTATGACGGCTCCAACGTAAAGGCTTATTGAAAATTAGAGAGATAATGTCGGTTGGTGTCTGATGCTCTGTCTCTGGTCGGGCTCATCGGAGTCTAACTGTTGGTTTTCTTTTGCTCCAGCATTTCAGTGGTTTCTTGCTGTCGAGTCCTCACCGTTGTCTCACCTCTGTGGTTCTTTGATTTTTGTGTTCACGGAGATGTTGCACTGATGAGTTAGGAGGCCTTCATGCGGACTGAACAAATTATTTGTCTAAATCGCGACGGAAGTAAGGGCGAGGATTGTGGCCACGTAAAATCGATTTAAGCCCCCCAGTGGAAATCTTCCACTGACCGTTCCAAGGCGGCTCTTCTGTGGCGATTTATTTATGTTGTTGTTTGTTACTTACTGTGTGTTTCACTTGTGTCTTTTGGTTTCGGATGGCCATATGGCCATTTTGTGGGAAAGTAACTGTCCTTATGGCCTTCCTTTGTTTAGGTTACCATTATGGTCTGGTCGCTTAATGTTTGTATTTCTTTCCCTTTGGTGTCTTTTATGGGTGGAGTAAGTTAATTGTATCAATTCCTGATCTTTGTTTTACTTCTATTTTACGCTGTGTTTGTTTTATCAATGGTCCGGTAATTGACTGAAATGAAATAAAACAGGTTTTGGAGTTTTAATTTCTGCGAAGAACTCCTCATCTGCCAAAATTTGCTGGTTAAGCATTAGATCGTCTGGTTGAGCATTCGATAACCAGAGGAGAAAATCAAACCAGTTGCTGCCTAAGTAAATGCCAGCAGCTTACTACAATAAAAGGTGGTCTACATATGATTTCTAAATTGTGTTAAAATCACCAGAGAAATAAAGCTGTGATGAAAAATACTTTTCTGGACAAGACCATTAAATGTCTGGGTATCATGCTTATCTGACCGAATGACGCGCCGATTCATAAATAAGAGGTCATTACTTGCTTTTGTAGAAAACGAAATGGCCAGCTTACGCTTTGTAATGGCGATTAAATCTATATCCGGATGGGACGGCCATTAATGAACCGTCTCATCCGGGAATGAAAGCTGTTCGCCATCCTGTAAATGAATTTGACTAAATCTCCTATTAACAAGAATTGCCCAAAATAAAAAAATGGAGAGAACCCGTTTAAGAAACTCAGGCGTGAAAGGCTAATAAGGGTAAGATCGTTAACACTGCAGATACGAAAGCCTATTTGGCTTATGTAGGAGAAAATAAAATACCGTAAAGGCGTAGTAACGCGACACAAAAGACGTAATAACGCAAAAAAGGCGTAGAAACGCAAAACAAAAGACGCAGTAACGCCAATCAGAAGGCGAAGCTACGCAAAAAAGGCGTAGTAACGCAAAAACAAGGCGTAGTAACGCGAAAAAGTGCATACTAATGCAAAAGAAAGACGTTGTAACGCAAAAGAAAGGCGCAGTGATGCGAATCAAAGGCGTTTTTACGCGAATCAAAAGGCGTAGTAATGCGAAAAAGGGCATAGTAACGCAAAAGAAAGGCGTATTTGTTTTAGCTCGCCTCTGCAAAGCAAATAGGTAGCCGGAATATCCTACTCCTGGGACTGCGCATGCCCCCAAAATATATGTCTGTATCATGATCGATAACCCAGATCGGAGATCCCGTGAGTTCTATGCTAACTGTCAAAACGATAAGATAAAGATATTGTCTAAAACCAACTTCTTATTAATACAAACAGCGCAAGAATGACACACCATGTATTCTTAATCATGTTAATCAAGACGAACTAGAATCCATTTGTAAAATTTATAAATTTTAAGTAAACAGGAGGACAGGTGCGTTCATTAAATAAATTGAGAGAAGTAAGTAAGTAAGTAAGTCAGTCAGTCAGTAAGTAAGTAAGGACTTTATTTAGTGAGGGTAGCAACATTTAGCACATACAAAAATACATGTAATAGCTAATCTTCCACGAGGCCCTCAGCTAATCTTCCATGATCTAATCTTCCTTCTTAATAAAACATACACGCTATAATATTTTGTTTCATCGGCAGTGTCATTTTTAGATATGAGGAAAAAATATAGATATAATAAATTGATAGAACATACAAGTTATAATATTTTCTTCCATCTGCAGTATCATGTTTAGATATGAGGAACTTTTGAAACCGTTTTGAATATGGAGCAGTATTTTCTCACGGATGTATCTAGGCAGTGATTAGGCAGTTTACATCAAGCCAAAAGTCCATTTTTTTGTTCACTATCGACCGACTGTTGATAATATTGTATTTAGTACTAAAAAGGTTGTAGACATTTGTTTTCTCCACATCATTTTGTTTCTTTGAATAATCATTACGAAAACACGCCTATACAAATACAATGTAACCTTTATCGCCAAAAAACGAAAATTTTAAGATGAAAAATTGTGATATTTTCCTCATTTCTGCACAAAATATAATGTGATTTAAAAAAACAACAACAAAGGACTGGTGGGTCTATTGCCTCCGAGTGTAGGTAGGAGAAATAGTCTTAAACTGTTTCATTAATCTCTTAAATTCCAGTGTCCAATCAAATAGTGTAGATCTTCACCAGACGCCGGATTCTGCAGCGTCTGATCAGGGTCTACACTCTTTGCCAAGCCCATCCTATGTTTCCAAGATAACCCTCTTTAGTTTTTCACAACACTCTGACCTCACTGCGACTATTTTCATTCTAATAGTTTTCCCGACAAGTCAGTGATATCCACGTGCACTTAAGCATAGAACAGCTTTTCTTCTGAGCACCTTTGGGTCGATTGACAAACAATTCCCGGTGGAATTCTTTTCACTGACTGTTACAAGGCGGTTCTTCTTTGGCGGTTTATTTATGTTATTGTTTGTCACTGATTGTATGTATCGCATTTTGGATAGCCAGCTGGTATTGATTCCTGATCATTGCTTTACTTCTACTTTTTATAAGCAGCAAGTTTATAATCATGAGTGTCTTATGCTCAACCTGGCTCTCTAATGCTTGACCATAGAAACACGATATAGATTTGATCGCCATTAAAAAGCGTAAGCTGGCCATTTTGTTTTCTACAAAAGCAAGTAATGACCTCTTATTTATGAATCTGTGCGTCATTCGGTCAGATAAGCATGATACCCAGACATTTAATGGTCTTGTCCAGAAAAGTATTTTTCATCACGGCTTTCTTTCTCTGGTGATTTTAACATAATTTAGAAATCATATGTAGACCACCTTTTATTGTAGTAAGCTGCTGGCATTTACTTAGGCAGCGACTGGTGAGATTTTCTCCTCTCTGGCTATCGAATGCTTAACCAGACGATCTAATGCTTAACCAGCAAATTTTGGCAGATGAGGAGTTCTTCGGAGAAATTAAAACTCCAAAACCTGTTTAATTTCATTTCAGGCAATTACCGTACCATTGATAAAACAAACACAGCGTAAAAGTCAGTGAAAATCATTCGGTACTATGATTCTGGAGACTGAAAATGTTTCCATAAAATACTATGTCATTATCGAATCAATAGCGCACTGCTTATCAGGTTGGCTAAAAATGGTTCCGTAGAACAAGGTGCGGGTGATTCTGGGGCCGTGGAGATGAAAACAGATCCGCTTTATAGTTGCAAGTTTTGTTATCATTTCTATAGATCTAATGCGTAACCAACCATTTTCGACCTTTTCCGTGGTGATTTCTCGCTAGGGCTGCATTGACAAGCAAAATATCCACAACACATATAACCATATATGTTTATTGTGTGTGCATGTTAATACGCTGAACTTGTAGCAAAGCGCAGTAATAAATAAAAGGCAACAAACACCTCAAAAAACCACTCGTTTTCTAAGGCTTGAGTTCACCTTCAGCAGGAGAAACTAAATTTAGCCAAAATGTGTGAAGTACGGGATTTGGTATTTACTCCAAAGATGCCGATATCAATGGGCTCCTGAATGTAATTCCCCGTTTTTTGAATAACTTCCTCGTAAAAATTATATAACTTATGAAACACAGAAACTGCACAGTTTCTTTACCTTTTTTAGCGATCTAATTCCTAACCGGATGTCGCTCTAATTGCTTCACGTTCTTAACCAATGGTTACGCATTCTATCGTTCCGTAGGCGTGTTTGATGAGCTTCATTTATTCTGACTTGAAACACCATTCAATATATCCTAACATCCTATCAATCAGCTGCCAGACAGAAATAAATTCAAAACACAAGGTGGTGTACATTTCATTGTTGACTCCTGCACTGTCCAATCGAAATACATCTCAGATGTCACTTACAAAGTGTTTTCCAAAATGAGACCAATCAATTGCTTGATCTAGTTTTAGAATTCTTTGATGAATGACATTTGCTTGTCAAACTAACTTGATGCAAAGAGATTTATTGAAAGTTATTTCATAGGAGTTTGAACGCTTTTGTGTCCACAGGTGTAGTTCTAGAGATGTGTAAGATGCCATTTAGCATATAGGGACAAGGGGCCAGTTGTTCAAAGCCTCGTTAGCTTAACGAGCTCGTTAGTGGTCAAACTGTTAACTGTTCTAGCAAGAACAATATAGAAAATTTTGGTATTTTTGTTGAAAAAATGTGAGCAGCTTTTGCATCTGCAAAAGCTGCTCACATTTTGTCAGCAAAAATTTTAGCATATTTGCCATATTTAATTACCAAAGTTTCAACACTACGTTAACTAATGACGTTGTTAGTTTTGAACAACTGGCCCCTGTTGTTCAAAACTAACGGTGTCTTTAGTTAACATATAGTTAAAACTTTGATCGTTTAATATGGCAAATATGCTAAAAAATTTATGAAAAAATGCCAAAGTCATAGATATTGTACTTGCTAGAACAGTTAACAATATGACCACTAACGAGCTCATTAAGCTAACGATCCTTTGAACAACTGGGCCCAGATTTGTAATTAGAATGAGACACACTTGGGAGACTGTGTTTTGATTAACTAGGTAAACAGGCTGATCAGAGTTTTTGCTGAGCGTACAAACTAGAAGTCACATTTATGCTTGTGCATGGCTCATGTGTGCAGCGCTGTGGTGCATGTGGTAAAGCATCGAGGTATTGGGTTCGATCCCCACTAACATCAAGTATTGTTTCCTTGAGCAAGAGTCTTTATCCTCTTTGCTGGTTTACACCAGGAGGAAGAGGGCTACAAGGAAGATTAGTACTAGTTTACTAAATTTGTTACCCCCTGTGAATAAAGTCGATTATAATTATTTATATTATTATTCTTGACTGTTTGGTGCTTGTTATTCAGGATTTTTCATCTAGTCAGTGCTTTTTCTGTTTGTGGTTTTTTTGTGTTTTTTTTTTTTTTGTGTGTTTTTTTTTGTGTTTTAGCTCACCTGTCACGTAGTGACAAGGTGAGCTTTTGTGATCACATTTTGTCCGTCGTCAATGCGTCCGTCCGTGCGTCCGTCCGTAAACAATTTCTTGTCCGCACGATAGCATCTTCATTTATGATTTGATTTTAACCAGACTTGCACACAACTTGTACCACCATGAGATCTGGGTTCCTTTCTTGAACCAGCCATATCCCATCATGTGTTACGGAGTTACGGCCCCTGAAAGGGCACAAATTTTTTTTTTGTCTTGTCCGCACGAAAGCATCTTCAGTTATGATTTAATTTTAACTAGACTTGCACACAACCTGTACCACCATGAGATCTGGATTCCTTTCTTGAACCAGCCATATACCATCATGTGTTACAGAGTTATGGCCCCTGAAAGGACAAAAATTGCCGATTTTGGTCTTGTCTGCAAGATAGCATCTTCATTTATGATTTGATTTTAACCAGACTTGCACACAACTTGTACCACCATGAGATCTGGGTTCCTTTCTTGAACCAGCCATATCCCATCATGTGTTTCGGAGTTACGGCCCCTGAGAGGGCAAAAATTGCCGATTTTGGTCTTGTCTGCATGATAGCTGTTTCATTTATGATTTGATTTTAACTAAACTTGCACACATTTTGTACCACCACAAAATATCTCAGTCAAGTTCGAATATGGGTCATGTTGGGTCAAAAAGTAGGTCATTAGGTCAAATCAGAAAATAAAACTTGTGAAGACACTGGAGACCACAGTTTTGGTATGTTCATCATCAATCTTGCCCAGAATGATCATCTTGACAATATCTCAGTCACATTCGAATATTGGTGTTGTTGGGTCAAAAAGTAGGTCAGTAGGTCAAATAGAAAAACCTTCTGAACACACTAGAGGTCACAATTTATGTCCAATCATCATCAAACTTGCTAAGAATGATCATCTTGATAATATCTTGGTCACATTCGAATATGGGTCATGTCGGGTCAAAAGGTAGGTCAGTAGGTCAAATCATAGAAAAACCTTGTGAACACACCAAAGGCCACAGTTTTGGTCCAATCATCATCAAACTTGCCCAGAATGATCATCTTTACAATATCTGAGTCAAGTTCGAATATGGGTCATGTCAGTTCAAAAAGTAGGCCAATAGTTCAAATCAGAGAAAAACCTTGTGAACACACTAGAGGCCACAGTTTTTGTTCGATCATCATCAAACTTGCTCAGAATGATCATCTTGACAATATCTGGGTCAAGTTCGAATATGGATCATGTCGGGTCAAAAAGTAGTTCAGCAGGTCAAATCATAGAAAAATGTTTTGAACACTCTAAGAGGCCACAGTTTTAGTCAAATCTTCATTAAACTTGCTCGGAATGATCATCTGGACAATATCTCAGTTAAGTTCGAATATGGGTCATGTCAAATCAAAAAGTAGATCAGTAGGTTATTTTGTCATAACTTTTGAACCGTTTGAGATAGAGCCTTCATATTTGGCATGTAGGTTCCTTGTGACAAGGGCTTCCCACTCATATAAAGATTTGACCTGTGACGTTGACCTGTGACCCACTTTATCATAACTTTTGAACCATATGAGATAGAGCCTTCATATTTGGCATGTATGTTCCTTGTGACAAGGTTTTCTCAACCATTCAAAGCTTTTGAGCCATGACCTTGACATTTGACCTACTTTGTCATAACTTTAGAAGCATTTAAGATACAGCCTTCATATTTGGCATATAGGTTCCTTCATAGGAGTGTGTTTGAGTTTAAGTCTCACCAACAGCTAAGGTCATACAGTGATGGGACCTCTGTTTAAAGACCAATCTGAAAGTCTGGAGAAGTCTGGGATTTATCCTGCTACCCCTGGTATACAAGGCAATGTACTCGAGACAGTGAAACACAGGTGAGCGAACCAGGGCCCTGTGGGCCCTCTTGTTTTCAAAAAGTGCCATTAGCTTCACAAAATCATTAGTGGGCATGGCATTACCAAACTGTCTAATAGGATGTGTTTTTGTTGAAATATATTGTGAATAGACTTTGCAGTGCAAAACCTACTCAGATTTTGATAAGCGTTTCATACAGAATAGTTGAAAAATACCCATGAAAATTACCAGGAAGTGCCATATTTACAGAACACAGGCTACCAACAGCACATTAGAAAGTGCAGTCCCTGATTATAGAAAATACATGTAAAATGAATATTAAATGTACAGTCGAACGTCGGTGGCTCCAACCCCTTTGGGACCATGGAAATTTGTTCGAGACAGTGGTATTTCGAGCCACTGTTGCATACTTCCAGAAAACATACCGGGAGTATTTTTGGACTTCTTTTCGGTGTTCTGTAACATAAATGTATGCTGTGTGTACTCATTAGAATCGCCTCATTGAGGCGATTCTAATGAGTACACACAGCATACATTTGCAAGATAAAAGTCGAAAATCTCCTTAATTATCCCACACTTATTCTTATGCAGAGGAATTCCCTGGGGACTCAAGAACGGGTTCGACTCAGTCATGGTAAACGAGCCATCAGTGTTCGAGCCATCGAAGTTCGACTGTATGTAGGGCTAGACGTTTTAGGGTCACCACTCAGGTTTTAGGGTCGCCACTCAGCTTAAACAAAAGAATCATGCTTAATACAAAAGAACTTTCAATGTAATTTTACAGGGACCCTCATTATAATCACAGCATTTGTTCCCTAACATTTTGCATTTATAAATAAATTCCGCTATAAAATCTCATCCCAATAAGGAGCAATTGATATGTAACAAAAGGGCCTTTTTCCCTAAATTACTTCAGTAAACAAATGTTGTGGAATCGCCTTGATTCCAACAAATGTCCACAAAATTTGTTTCTCTGAATATAAAATACAATATTCTGGAATATATCCATTTATTCGGCTTATTACATTACCATAATAGATCCGTGTAATATGGTGCATTTTCATACCGCAAAAAAATGTAATTTTTCTGATGACAATTTGTGATATTTTTCTTATTTATACTCCAAACATAGGTTTTGGGTGCTCAATGAGGCAGTTCTAACGAGTACCCACAACCTATGTCTTGGAGCAGAAATAAGGAAAATGATGTTTACCCCCGTAAACCCCAGTTTTCTCTATATAAAGCGGGGTTTAGTGGGGTCTTTTTTTCACGGATGTTCACGTGATGTGAGAAGAGGATTTGTTCCATTGAAATTGTTGTTATATTGTGTTTTGTCGTTATATAGAATGTTAGTATAAAAAGGGTTGAGAACTTAACGACATTGTTACCTATAAACTGAACCTAGTTATCAGGGGATAACTGTATTCAAAATCATCATTTGGGGAGATAAATCGGCAGTTTTACTGTCGGAAATTTTTGTTTAAGTCGATGCGTCAGCAGAGCCATAAAATGGAATTTGCGACAGTATAACCAACGATTTACTTTTTGCAATACAGTTATCCCCATTCTGATGCACTTATTTGATTGTTTTGTTAAACTTGAGCTGTAGTATTTTGCACATAACGGCAAGTGCTGCGAGCTATGTAAAAGTGAATACAATCCAATGAAAAGTGACGGTACATGATGATGTCAGGTTTCTGACAGTATATGGCAGAATTTACTGTCACAATTTTTTGACGTTATCCAATCAGATATGCAGGTGCACTAGAATTTATTAACAGGACAAACAACACTCTTATGAAACCTTTTTTCATCCTTAACTCACGTGAGCATGAAATTTGTCCTGCTCATAAATTTAAAAATGCCAACAAAAGTTGGCATTTTAAAATTAATAAGCAGGACAAACAGCATTCTTTTATTTTTTATACTCAACTCACTTGAGCATGAAATTTGTCCTGCTCATATATTCAGATGGCTGCTTCAGAAGCATTCCTACAAATTCATGAACTGAATGACAAAACAATGTAGGTACTGATCAGATGGTTTCTTCAGAAGCATTCCTACAAATTCATGAGCTGACTGACACTGATCAGATGGCTTCTTCAGAAGCATTCCTACAAATTCATGAGCTGAATGACAAAACAGTGTAGGTACTGATCAGACGGCTTGTTCAGAAGCGTTCCTACAAATTCATGAGCAGAATGACAAAACAGTGTAGGTACTGATCAGATGGCTTCTTCAGATTGAGCTCCCTGTCGCAACCAGACACCGTCCTGATATGACTGAAAAATTGTTGAAAGTGACGTTAAACCCGAATTCACACATACACACACACACTGATCAGATGGCTTCTTCAGAAACATTCCTACAAATTCATGAGCTGAATGTCTAAACAGTGTAGGTACTGATCAGATGGCTTGTTCAGAAGCGTTCCTACAAATTCATGAGCAGAATGACAAAACAGTGTAGGTACTGATCAGATGGTTTCTTCAGAAGCGTTCCTACAAATTCATGAGCTGAATGACAAAACTGTAGGTACTGATCAGATGGCTTCTTCAGAAGCATTCCTACAAATTCATGAGCTGAATGTCAAAACAGGGTAGGTACTGATCAGATGGCTTCTTCAGAAGCATTGCTACGAATTCATGAGCTGAATGTCAAAACAGTGTAGGCACTGATCAGATGACTTCTTCAGAAACATTGCTACAAATTCATGAGCTGAATGTCAAAACAGGGTAGGTACTGATCAGATGGCTGCTTCAGAAGCATTCCTACAAATTCATGAGCTCGGTGTCAAAACAGGGTAGGTACTGATCAGATGGCTGCTTCAGAAGCATTCCTACAAATTCATGAGCTGAATGACAAAACAGTGTAGGTACTGATCAGATGGACCGGCCCCGATAGCTCAGTTGGTAGAGTGTCCGTTCCGGGGAACGGGAGGTCTCGGGTTCGATCCTGGGCCGTGACATACCAAAGTCGTTAAATATGGTACTAGCTGCTCCTCGCTTGGCACTCAGATTTACGGGGTAGAGATAGGACTGGTCGATCCAGTGTCAGGATAATGTGACTGGGTGTGGTATCATGTAATGTGTCTGGGACATGATACTTCAGTGAGGCAGCACTATAAACGTGAGCATTGAGCTCCCTTTCGCAACCAGACACCGTCCTGATATGACTGAAAAATTGTTGAAAGCGACGTTAAACCCGAATTCACACATACACACACACACTGATCAGATGGCTTCTTCAGAAACATTCCTACAAATTCATGAGCTGAATGTCTAAACAGGGTAGGTACTGATCAGATGGCTGCTTCAGAAGCATTCCTACAAATTCATGAGCTGAATGTCAAAACAGGGTAGGTACTGATCAGATGGCTTCTTCAGAAGCATTGCTATGAATTCATGAGCTGAATTTCAAAACAGGGTAGGAACTGATCAGATGGCTTCTTCAGAAGCATTCCTACAAATTCATGAGCTGGATGTCAAGACAGGGTAGGTACTGATCAGATGGCTTCTTCAGAAGCATTCCTACAAATTCATGAGCTGAATGTCAAAACAGGGTAGGTACTGATCAGATGGCTTCTTCAGAAGCCATCTGATCTGTATCTACACTGTTTGCAAAAAAATGTGTGCATATTCTGGATCAGCAGTACACTCGTCAAGAGCAGAGGAGAAAATTCTTTCCTTAATTTTGACAGACTTGGCTTTCCAGAATTTGTATCTATTTGATACGAGGCAAAAATCTGGTTCCAGTTGTTAAGAATTAACGATGTTAGTTAGCATATTATTACAAGTTCGACCATCTAATATGGAAAATATGCTGAGATATTTTTTTTATTGGCTGAAAAAATGTGAGTAGGTTTTGTAAATGCAAATTAAAGCTACTCACATTTTCAAGCAAAAATACAAAAGTATTTGCATCTTGTACTTGCTGAGACGGTTAATATCTTGACTGCTAATGGGCTAGTTACGCTAATGGTGCTTTGAACTATTTGGCCCAGAATCATTCGTTGTTAAAGAGCTATTAATAATAAAGAGAATAAATGTTCAATAATTACTATATTGATTGTTTGGTTGTTTTATTTTAACCCTTTCATCAACAAGTATCGAGATTCATTCAGCCTTGAAATTTCAACAAATTCATTCTCATCATTTTACAAGACACCAGCCACTGCAGTGTTAGGCAAGGTCGCCAGATCTATATGTTGGTTTGAATCATATTTTTGTGTTTCCCTACTTTGAAACAGCTGATAAATATAAATAGTGCTATCTTCTCTTGAATGTTCCTTTTATTTGCAATTAATTTCGTTCTTGCAAACCCTCTGTAAATCAGCTTTCCTTCTTTGAATAGTTATGTGAATGCAGTACTTCTCTGCCAACATTCTTTCACAGACTTTTTAGACATTTTCATTTAACCATGCATTTAAAGTGTTGTCCCACACTGCAGAGGTGTTATTGTCCTTTTCTGTTATGACAATCTATTCAACCTATATCTCTCAGCCATGCCTCTACATGTATTTCTATGAGCCATGCCACTATATGAGCCATGTCTATATCTATGAGCCGTGACACTACATGAGCCATGAAACTATATAAACAATGCCACTATATAAACCATGCCCCAAAACCAGTCTTGCCACTATATCATTGAGCTGCACCGCTATATGAACCATGCGGCTGAGTCATTCCACTATATGAGCTATGCCATTATATCTAAGAACAAAGTCACTATGTAAGTATGATACATGCCTCTGAGCCATGTCACAGTATCTGTAGCTAGGCAGCTGTATCTGTGAACTATTCCACTCTATGAGCCGTGCAACTATGTAAACTGGCCACTATATTTTGAATCCAGTCTACATATCTATCAGGCAAGCCGCTATATGAGCCACACCACTATATGAGTCATGCCACTATTACTATCGGCCATGTCAAGGTATCTACGAGACATGCCACTATCTCTAGGCCATGCCACTATATGTGTCATGCCACCATATCCAAAAGCAACATGACTATATCTGAGCCATGCCACTATATCTGTGCCACAGCACTACATGGGTTGTGCCTTTATGTTGATGAGGCAGGCCACTATATCTATCTATCTATCTATCTATCTATCTATCTATCTATCTATCTATCTATCTATCTATCTATCTATCTATCTATCTATCTATCTATCTATCTATCTATCTATCTTCTTATACTGAGTCGGTCATATCTGGCCATTACCTCAGTTGATTGGGTGGCTAAATTTAGAATTTAGCTGGAAATAAAAAAAGAGAGGCACTGGATGCGTCCTTAAAACTATTTACAATCTGCATAACAGAGGTATCCTAAAACGCATACCTCTGAGTCCCAATCTTACACTGTGCGGGCTTTGAACTCTTCTGCGGACTTGGCATTCACCGCAGAGGAGGGAAGACTATTCCATTGGGGAATAGTTCTAGGAAAGAACGAGTTCTTCAGGGCATCACTATAGGACTGGTATCTACGATATTGTGAGTTGTTTACTTTTGATGCCCTTGTTTGGGTCGACACTGTTACAGGGGTCAAGTACCGATATGAATCATGCAGCTATATCTATGAGCCATGTCACAACATTGGCCACGCCACTATATCTGTGTGACATGCTAAGCCACTTTATCTATGAGCCATGCAACTATGAGGGTCATGCCTCTATGACAAGCCGCTATTTTTATGAGCAATGCCGCTATGTCTGTGAGCCATGTTACAATACCTCGGGCTTGCCGCTTTATGTCACAATGTCTAAACCAAGCTGTATCTTTGAGCCTAGGCTAAACATCCATCCATTTGGTGTAGATTTTCCTATTTTTCTACTTTCCTTTTCAGTTGATTGAGTGATTGATTTGGGTTTAATGACATGTCAACCCTTGTGGGTCATTTTGTGTCGTCTCCCAAAAGAAATGGAGAAAAGAGATAGAAGAGATAGTAAAGGATGTAAAATTGAGGGCCAGGGGAGAAAGAAGTGTAGAAACAGAAGAAATAAGAACACCCCCTCCCCTCCCCTCCACCCTTAACTGCTGCAAGGACGCACCCATCCACCACACAAATAATAAGAAATAACTGAGAGATATTGTATACGCAGAAAGCGGCGTCTGATCAGGATATACACTGTTTGCTTGAAGATAAGGGATTTAAGAATATAAGTCCAGCATCAGGGCCATTTTTTTCAGCATACGTCTTTCAGGGTTTTGCTTATAAGGGGGATAATTCATGAGGTCTTATTGGCATTTTTATTCAACCAGCAATTATCGTCCATCCGGCCTTGGAGAATGAAAAAAGTGAATAAGCACTGCTTATTAGATACCCCCGCATGACAATGGTCAATAATAAAAAAAGAGCAGACATGTTTAAAAGAAGTTGAACTCATAGCCGGCAACTTGGCCCAAAATTATTGAAACACAAAATCTATTTGATGAGTTTTAAGCATCTGTTCAACTTCGCGCTAACAAGGTACCCACTCCCTATATTAGACCTAAAAAAATGGCTAAGTTAAAATAGTGAAAGAAATAATTTTAGGAGTATGAAAAAAAAACACATGTACATCTTCAGACCTATATGAAAACACCTGCAAAGTTTCAAAAGGATCAACCTAAAACTGTGAGAGGAGTTGCGCTAACAAGGTACCCACTCCCTATACACTTTAACATTATTAGACCTCAAAAAATGGCTAAGTTAAAAAAGACAAAAAAGTGAAAGAAATGATTTTAGGAGTATGAAAAAAACACATGCACATCTTAAGACCTATATAAAAACACCTGCAATTATTCAAAACGATCACCCTAAAACTGTGAGAGGAGTTGCGCTAACAAGGTACCCACTCCCTATACGAGATTTAAGGAGTATGAAAAAAACACATGCACATCTTCAGACCTATATGAAAACACCTGCAAAGTTTCAAAACGATCATCCTAAAACTGTGAGAGGAGTTGCGCTAACAAGGTACCCACTCCCTGTACACTTTAGTATTATTAGACCTAAAAAAAATGGCTAAGTTAAAAAAGAGGAAAAAAGTAAAAGAAATAATTTTAGGAGTATGAATAAACCACATGCACATCTTCAGACCTATATGAAAACACCTGCAAAGTTTCAAAACGATCACCCTAAAACTGTGAGAGGAGTTGCGCTAACAAGGTACCCACTCCCTATACACTTTAACATTATTAGACCTAAAAAATGGCTATGTTAAATGAAAACCTATCTAGGGACATAACTCCAAGAGTTATGGGCCCTTGATAAATATTTTACTACAACAGATTCCTTGCCTCAGGCACCAAGTGTGATATAAGTTTCATTTATGTAGAACAATAATACAAAGGTTATTAAAATTATTAAGCAAGATATACAGGCAAATCAAAAGTGTCACGGACAAGTTTTCTGGAATAACAAAGGGGGATAACTTTAACAGTATTGATCGCAGGACCTTTATTTTCATGTAGCAGCAGCATCTCATCAATATCAACATTTATGCAAAAAATGATAAGATTCTGTAAACAATTAAATTAAGCAAGATATGCAGGGAAAACCAAAGTGTTACGGACAGACGGACGGACGGACAGACGGACAACGTGAAAACAGTATACCCCCTTAAACTTCGTTTGCGGGGGTATAAATAGATTGGGCTTTGATTGATCAACACTTGTGAGTCATTTTGTGTCGCCTCCCAGAGAAATGGAGAAAAGAGACAGAAGAGATAGTAGAGGAGATGAAAGTGAGGGACAGAGGAGAAAGAGGAAAATGAATGGAAGTGAAGAAACAGAAGAAGAAACAACGCTCCCACTTTACATTTACCTGCTGCAAGGACAACAGGCCTTGCCCAGCTGTAATCCAATATCAAATGGATGCCCCAGTGAGACGCGTGTATACATGAGTACTGGTAAACCGCTTAGAAAGTCTAAGCTGCCCAGGCAAAGTGTCGGACTGTCCCTACTTATAAACCCTATTGATTTGTTTGGGCGGTAGGGCTTGAGATGTCTTTTCTCACAAAATAGGAAACAGTATCTCAAAAATGAGCTAAAAATAGTGATGCCGGGGACGTAAAACTTCAATTCAAACAACAACAACAACAAAATAAAAAAAATCAAAGCACTGAGAATACTGGTGGGTCGATTGTCTCTGGGTGTAGGTTGGGAAAATAGTCCTGAATTGAAAATCGAACCGTTCGTTTAACCTTTAAATTCCAGTATTAAAACAAGGACAGTAACCCTGATCGGACAGTTATGTGGCGTCTGATTAGGTATACATTGTTTGCGCGGTCCCCGCCCATAGGGGCTTGAAGAAATATATGGGCTGCATGATGCTTCCACGCAGAGCTGAATCCGGCCCGCACACTAGTACTGGTAAACCGCTTAGAGGATCTAAGCCTGTCCAGGAACCGCGGTGTGAGGCGGACCGTCCATGCTAATAAACCCTATGGTTTCACTGGGCTACAGGGCTTGAGATGTCATTTCATCTCAATGTCGGGTAAATGTCCCACAAAATTGGAAGCAACGTCTCCAAAATGACCTTTACAGTGTTGACGGGGACGTTAAACCTCAAATCAAACAAACAAACATTGTTTGCCAATGCCACGAGCAGAGTCCAGAATTTACTTTTTACTCAGCGCTCTGACGTATTAGGAAGGCGACTATCGCCGCTATAAACCGGATTCTGTTCTGGGTCGGCGGCAGTCAGATGGTCGGACAATAGCAAGCTTTATAACTTAGACTGTGGGTACTCGTTAAAACGCTTCATTATAAGAAAAGTATTCAGTTCGAATTTTGCCAAAGTTTTCCAAATTATTTACTTGTCATTTGGTAATGTGCTTAATTAGTTCCCATCTGTATGTACGTATATTCAACAAGAACAACAGATTCATCTTTCTGAATAAACGATAACGCTTAACCTCATATGCAATACAATCTTTGCTGGAAAAGTTATTACATTTTATCCGGTTGCAAATAGTGTAGAACCATCGATTCCTTCGGATCAGAAAGAAGCCTCTGTGGTGTAGTGGTTATGCTACTCGCCTTGTAAACCAGGGATTGCAGGATCGATCCAGGGCTTCTCCAGACTTTCGGATGAGTCTTTAAACCGAGGTCCCGCCTCCGTATGACCTTAGCTGTTGGTGGGACGTAAAACTCAAACACTCACTCACTCTTCTGATCAGAACCTACAATGTTTGTCATAGTTTCAACTCTCTCTCTTCTCCTCCCTACCACTGCATTCAAGCTCTTGAATAACAGTGATCAGAAACAGAACCCCTTCAGCGATATGTTTCAACAAAAAAGTTCATTCTACCTGTTGATGCAGGCAAGCTCTCGGGGTGAGGAGGAGTGCAAACGCATCCCCCCCCCCCCACACACACACACACACACTTAATCCCGCCAAAGTGTTATTACATGTGTGGTCATACGATTTTTATTACACGGCGTTATCCACTGCTTGTCAACGACGTCGTATGATAAAAGTAGAATTCGGTATATAATAAAATATTTTGCCCTCGAGTGAGGTATATGACGATTTGTTAACCCCAAGCAGTTAATATTGCCACCGGGCTTCACCCTCGGGTAATATCACCTGCTAGGATGAACTAATCATTATTCGCCTTCGGGCAATATTGCCTGCTCGGGTGAACAAATCAGCATTTTCCCCTCACACAAGAGCATAATTTTGCTTAATATCTCCCACACAGTAAAATTCCTCTATTAAGACCACCTTTGGGACTGTTCAAAAGTGGTCTTAAAGACCACTTTTGAACAGGCCCAAAGGTGGTATCATATCAGGAGACATTGGGTTTAGAAAGCACATAGAAAGAATAACTGAAACCATATCAACAAGCTTTTAGAAGCAGGTTTTGTCTTAATTTTAGGTGGTCTTATTAGCGGAATTTTACACTCTGATCATTAAGCATTTTTAAAAACATGTTGGATACATATTAAGGACAAAGTTTAAATCATACAATGCAACTTCGATGGCTCGAACACCGATGGCTCGTTTACAATGGCTGAGTCGCACCCGTTCTTGAGTCCCTAGGGAATTACTGTACGTAAGAAATAGGGAGAGTAAAAATTAGGATATTTTCGTCTTTTATCTTGCAAATGTATGTTGTGTGTACTCATTAGAATCGCCTCGATGAGGCGATTCTAATGAGTACACACAGCATACATTTTTCATTATAGAACACAGAAAAATATGTTCTAAAGTATGTCGTTATGCCTCCTGGCATTAGCCCTCAGTGGCTCGAACTACCCCCGTCTCGAACAGATTTTTATGGTCCCAAAGGTGTTCGAGCCATTGAAGTTCGACTGTCTTCTCATCTCACAAGGTGTGGGATGGAATTCAAGCAGCGTGATTTAGGGTGCGTATAGATTTTTCCTTAGTTGTCTCTGATGGGAGGTGTTGGTTAATTGTATCGATTCCTGATCATTGCCTTCACTTCTATTTTTTATGATCGGGGGAATATATCACCCTTAGTCATTATATATTCAGTTTCATCAAGGCCTGATTCAGTGGACAAGTGCTATCGCAAAATTGTTAAACGCTAGGCTTGTTTTCGGATGAAACAGATGTCTGCACCCACCCCACCCGGCTGGGCTTAACCCATTTAGTACCAGAAACCCCAAAACGGGCACCCTGGCAAACGGTGCAGGCCCAGATCAGACGCCGCAGAACTCAAACCGTGTCGCCAATGACTCGCACCACTCTTGGCAGGCTTATATTTATGTTTGTTTGTATTAGAGTTTTACGGCCAAGTCTACACTATTTTGTGTCATTTTTGAGCCGGTCAGTTTACCTATCCACTTTTCCTGGGCAGGCTTATACGTAAGAGTGCACATTCTTTCGCCAGAATTCGTGAATCAGCGGAAGGGAGAGAATGACCGTAGAAAAAATTTCATGATCAATCTCCAAGGCAGACCAGGCTTAGACCCTATAAGCGGAGTCCCAGTCGGCTACTCAGGTGCGGTCGGTTTCAGCTCTGCGTGGAAGCATCATGGAGCCCAATCTATTTCTTCAAGCCCCGATGTAGAAAATAACTTTAAGAAGATGGATTCGATATAGGCGTCTCCAACAAGAAGGATGTCCGGGAAGAGCAGAACCGAGGCTTGGTCCAAGGCATCCCGACCGTTGGTAACGCCTGTATCAAATCCATACAATTAAAAGGGTTTCTTTCACGCAACGATTTTCTCTATTTAAATAGATTTTTCTCATTAAATCTAGGTTTTAAATTAGTGCTGAATGCAAAATTAAGGTAATACGCAAAAGTCGAAATAAACTAGAAATGAAACGACAATAAAGGCAAACGTGTTTGAATCTTAGATTTAATGTATAAAATGCAAATGTTTACAATGCCAGTTTAATCGTCGACAGACAGGCTAGCCTGTATACCTCTCCACCATCACAAACTTCTTTAAACCCAGGACACTTCGACGGACATGCCCTTATAAACCCAGGACACCAAACATCATGTTAACAAGTCCGTGAAATGAACACCCCGCAAAACCCCACTTTATATAGAGAAAACTGGGGTTTACAAGGGTATACGTTATGCGGCTTATTTCTGCTCCAAGACACAGGTTGTGGGTACTCGCAAGAACCGCCTCAATGAGGCGGTTCTAACGAGCACCCATAACCTATGTTTGTAGTATAAATATGAAAAATATTACGGAATTTCATCAGAAAATAAGCTAATTCGGAGATGTGAAAAATTGCGCTATGTCGCACTGGTGTGTTTTCGTAATGCGAATTTACATGAAGCACGTCACGAGCCCTTCTCCTCTAAACCCAGGACATGTCGACGGCCATCGACGGCCATACTCGTCTGAAGCCAAGGCATGTCGATAGACATGCTTGTCAGATAGCAAGCATGGTGAAAGCCATGCGGCGGCGTCTGAATACATGACATGTCAAAGGGTCATCCCTGCCAGCACAAACCACGGGCCAACGTCAGGCCGATAGCGGTACGACGTTGCCACGTCGTACCGCTATCGGCCCGACGTTGGCCCGGCATTCTTTGCTGGCTGGGATATTTGTCTAAATCCAGGATATCTAGACAAACGAAAACAAGCAAAGCCTGTCGCTGGACAAGCTCATTTGAAAATACAGTAACACCTCAATGGGTCGAACCCCGATGGCTCGTTTAACATGGATGTGTCGAACCCATTCCTAAGTCCGCAGGGAATTCCTCCAAATACGATAGAGTGATAATGTAGGGAGATTTTCATCTTTATCTTTTAAATGTATGCCGTGTGTACTCATTAGAATCGCCTCGATGAGGCGATTCTAATGAGTACACACAACATACATTTACAATATAGAACACCGAAAAGATATCCCACAATTATTTCTATTATGTCTCCTGGTATGGCACAAATAGCAACCATCCGTGGCTCGAACTACCGCTGTCTCGAACAAATTTTCATGGTCCCAAAGGGGTTCGAGCCTTCGAAGTTCGACTGTAGTTGGCATGTCGCCGGCAGTGCTCGTGTGAACTCAAGACAGGTAGCCGGACAATGCTCTTCTAAGCATGTACTTTCCCGATTCTTAAAAGTGACTTAACAACACTATCACTTCGAATTTAACTCAGCAAAATGTCTTTAATAACACTAGGCTACTGTATTGAATACGTAAACATTTAACCAGGATAACAATCTAACATTGTAAAAGCTATACCCAACCAGCAAAGTCGGGACAACATCGTTTTTTACCGATGTCGGTGCGCTGTTTTGGGCTAGCTGGGAATCTGTCAACTTGAAGAGTTTTGTTTGGAAAACATTACTTCAATCGAATAGCGCTGAATTAAACGGCGGGCAGTCCAATCATACAAAAACATGAGTTAATCCATGAAAAAGTTTATAGCACATATTATGGTTAGGCCATGACGCGAAATAATAAGCTTTTTCTTACATAGCAACAGATTAGGCGGGTATTTGGTGTTAATTAAAGGATAATTTTCCTTGTTTCTCAATTAAACCTATGTTGTGGGTATTCATTAGAACCGCCTCGATGAGGCGGTTCTAATGAATACCCACAACATAGGTTTGTAAAGAGAATGGACAAAAAACTATCATTCAGATATCCCCAGTGAGAGATAGGATAAAACTTGTTCTACTGCTTTTGCGATAGCCGGGCAAGGGTCTGCAGTGCTTACCATGGTACACCATATAGAGGCGCTAAGCTTGCCCAAGAGCAGCGAAGGAAACTCACAGGCCGGCATGACCTTAGCTGTTGACTGGGCCATAAACTCACAACATAATAATTATCACTAAATTCCCACATTATCTGTTTCTATGCTTATAACTTGGTCAACTAGTTCAAAAGACTCAAATCAGCCTGTTCATCTGCGTGGGCTTCAATGTAACCTTAAAATAGCAATCACATAGACTGGTTTATTACCCAATTATCTCTTGTATAAAGTGTGACTCTGACTGATCGGTATGGTTTTTATCCGTTTTTTGGCACCCAGCTCACGTGACTTTCGCCCCAGTCAACAACAATGGCGTCGAGAGCGTCTTGCGGATGATTTTCTTCGGTGAGAACGAATAAGATTTAGTGGCTAGCTGGGTGATGAAACGCTTATTTCACGGCAGATTGGAGTTTAGCATAACCCTCAAAACTATATTATTGCCCCTCGGTGCTGTCGACGACCTGATGCACACTAACTATTGCCATCGGCCGAAACGGCCTCAGGCAATTATACATCAGGTCGTCCACAGCACCTCGGGGAAATAGTTTTGACAATACTCCAAGCTGCCTTTACTATTTCATTCGCCGGAGATCCACGAAGGCATGGTTCTCGCAGAGCGGCTCAGTCTATACAGTCGTTTATTAGGTACACAGTTTCCATTTTTTTGGGCGTCCGGTACTCAGAAAATATTCACAGATAAACCATCACGTGAACAAGTCCGTTAAATGAAGACCCCCTAAATCCCATTTTATATAGAGAAAACTGGGGTTTACGGTGGTATACATTATTTTTCTTATTTTTGTTCCAAGAACTAGATTGTGGGTACTCGTTAGAACCGCCTCAATGAGGCGGTTCTAACGAGCACCCACAACCTATGTTTGCAGTATTTATAAGAAAAATACCATGGCGGGAAAATGCACTATGTCGCACGGGTGTGTTATCGAAATTCAAAGAAGCAATAGGGCGCTCGCCATTGAACAATGTTTACTTTTTATGGATTTCTTCAGATACTAAAGCTCAGAAACAAACAAAAAATATGGTTCAAGCATATTTGCAATTCCGCCGAACGAACAGATATTCGCAAAACTGTTGACCTTCAACCCCGCCGCCCGTGGATGCCTCAATTTTGAAACTGTTGTTCAAAAGTCTCTGAAAAACTTGAACTGAGTTCAGTTTGCAGAATCCATTCAGAGGAAATCTTATCACGTGACGATTGTCCAAATTAAATCCGGAATTCCTAGAATCCATCAGTGCGGAAGTAAGTTCGGGAAACACCTCTTCAATAAGAAATCGCTCCGCGCTGAGTGATATCCTTTCGCCTAGATCCGGGCTTAAGCTGACCGCAATACAGTCGCAGAACGACATGGTTCCTCCGGTTTTTTGGTCTGAAGTGTCCATTTTCTCGCGTTTTATGTTCTTTCCTTTCCTTAAAATGTCTATTTCACGAACCATCCCCTGTAATTCATAATATCTAGCCTCTTCATACAGCTGGTCCAGCTCAGCAAAACCGTCTGGCAGGACAAGTTTGGCGGTACGCATGTAGTTCAGTATGTAGCGGAACATCTTCCCATCTCTGTCGATGAAGTAGTGCTGTTTCAAAGTGTCTAGGACGATAGGACAGTTACCGTTGAACATCTTGGCCAGGCGCGAGTCCGGGAATCTGAAAAATTGGAATTGCAGTTTAAAGTTAACCCGTTTTAACCCATATATGACAGTGGAATCTTCCACCTTAGAAGTTTGGAGTGATCGTATTCCAATTATAGGGGAATATTTTTGTTTCTTATACATTTGACAAAAATGAATGTACTGTAAGCAAACAGTGTGGGCCCAGTCTGCGGCGTCCTATCTGGGGGTCGACACTGTTTGCCAAAGTCCAACAAATGGAACGCCAGGAATTTTACAGTATTTATGTCGAATTCTCACGGCCCTATGGAACTTAGTTTTATTCTACAACAAAATCACTGAACGCTGAAATATCGTTTTCTCGCATCAAAAAAAAAAGAAAAAAAAAAAAAGAAAAAAAAGCAAAAAAAAAGTGAAACAGACAATAGTGTTGGCGACATGGCGAAAGATTGGGGGGGGGGGGGGTGATTTCAATGAAGCACTTTTGCTCTCTGTTTAAGTAGGGGTTTGTCAGAAGTATGTTTTATTATGGTTTTACAAACCTACTAATATTATACCATTTATGCCGAGCCGATTTGTATTCAGAAGCAAGCGAAAACCGGGATACCCGGATAAAAACCATGGCACCTGTCCTTCCGTTCCGTTCCGTTTTTTTTTTTTTTTTTGTTTTTTGTTTTTGTTTTTTTTTTTCATATAAAATCCTGTTATTTTTCAAATTTCTGTGTAAAACCTAGATTGTGGGTACTCATAAGAACCGCATCGGCGATGCGGTTCTAACTTGTACCCACAATCTATTTTTTAGAGTAGAAATAAGAAAAGTAATGTATACCCCTGTAAAGCTCCTATTTTACTATATAAAAGTGGCGGCTCCTGCTCATTGGGGCTTGAAGAAATAGATGGGCTGCATGATGCTTCCACACACAGCTGAAATCGACCGCACACGAGTACTGGTAAACCGCTTACGCGCTGCAAAGGCTGCACGGCAGACAGGTCCCCTTGACTGGCCATCATCTTCCAGCGATGGTGAAGACCTTGAAGATTTTGAAGATTTTTACAATAAACAATCACGTGTCTTAGGGATGGCCCCCGCCCATCGGGGCTTGAAGAAATAGATGAGCTGCATGATGCTTCCATGCAGAGCTGAACCGACCTGCACACGAGTACTGGAAAACCACTTAGAGGATCTAAGCCTGCCCAGGCAAAGCGATGCGAGTCAGACCATCCGTGCTTATAAACCCTATTGGTTTCATTGGGCGACAGGGCTTGAGATGTCATTTCATCTCACTGTCGGGTAAAAGTCCCATAATTGGAAGCAACGTCTCCAAAATGACCAATACAGTGTTGCCTTAAATCAAACAAATAAAACTATATAAAAGTGGGGGTCAAGGGGGTCAAAATTTTATAGGCGTGTTTGCGTGATGGAACAAATGTGAGCGCTCTTAACCCTTTTTGTACTAAATGGAATCTTCCTCCTTAAATATAGCAGGACTCCATTTCAAAATTTAGGGGTGTCAGGTTGTGTTTTCTTCAAAATTTATTTGGGAAATGGCTGAACGTTTTGCAAACAGTGTAGGCCTTGATCAGACGCCGCATTCTGCGGCGTCTGATCTGGGCCTGTACTGTTTGCCAACGTACCCATTTAGGGGTTTCTGGTACTAAATGGGTTAACCACTTGACCACGGAGGCCCGTTTCAGAAGGACATTATCTAAACGACGGGTGCATGGCAGTACTTTGTCCGTTTTCATCAGAGCGGTATTGAAGGGCCGTAAACTCACACGACTTACAGGTTAACGCGCCCCAGGTGTGTCTTTATTTGTAAATATCTTATTTGAAATACGTTGCGTACAAGGATATACCCATATACCCTATAAATGAAATAATTATGCTTCTAAACCGAACAAACATGACTTATGCCCGAAGCGTAAGGACGTCAGTACAAAAAAGAAATAGAAGATTACAGAATATTTTATGTTCAATATTTTGTACTGGTAGAAAAAATCTACCCTAAGGCAAGATTTTCGGATAATGGCTATATATATTTTCAACCTGAAATATTCTTAAGAGAAATTTAAGACCTCATTGAATTCACTTCATATTTGCAATTTTAGCCCGAGGCAGAATGGAATAAAAAGCGTCTTATGATGGGAGTAGCTCGTTGGGCGATTATAATTAAACCGCCTTGAAGCCAAATTTCTAATTTCTAATTTGCGCAAATTTTAAATTTATCGACTTTAGCAGGTCAATGTCAGCTGAGCTTGTCATCGTTTGCAAAATCAACCCCGGTAATTTCGAATTTCTAAAGGAATTACCGTGAATTTTATTCACCTGCGTCCTCTTAAAAACAAGAACTATTTTTAACGACGACTGCTGCGGATGATGTTCCGATTTTGTTGATGCGCTTTGCCCGAGGCTCATCCGGTCGGCACTATGGCAACTAAGTAATGGCAAAATCGTTAATCTAATAAGCGCCCCAAGGATGCAGAGGATGGTAGAGTGAGTGAATCAAGACAAGTGTTTGGCCTATGGCAAGTTTCGTGTAGAAAATTATACTGTAAAGCGAGATTCTAAAAGCTTTAGATGAAGCTTTATAAAGCGCATTAGATACAAAGATACGTCAGAATTGGCCTCAGAGACACTGAAATATACACCTTTTCCCCTCATAAAATGTCCCTTTTTAATGTAACTTCGTGTCCATTTGTAGAAAATGTATTCAATGAGTTAAGTAATTGTGTCTTTTGCGAGCCGTGCCGAGCCATTACTAAACAATGCCTTGTTCGCATGCAATATCATAACGCTGTCCGTGAAAAGCCTACGTTTTCTTTTGATATGCTTTCTTTTCATAGCAATATACATGTATAAGGTAAGTACTTTGTGATAATTGAAGTATAGTTTTTGTCAATTCTCCACAAAAGCCTATGTTGTGGGTATTCATTAGAACCGCCTCGGCGAGGCGGTTCTAATGAGTACCCACAACATAGGTTTTTATTGAGAAATAAGGAAAAGTGTCATTGAATTATCGATAACAAAATACTTAGCTTATATGTTGCTATGTTTTTTTGTTTTTTTTTTTTTGTTTTGTTTTTTAACTTCTTGATATAACCTTGATTGTGTAATGATAAACTGAATTTTACATGTGGTTTTGTTTGTTTGTTTGTATTGGAGTTTAACGGCCCAGCCAACACTGATTAGATTTGCCAGAAACTGACAACTGCCCTTCTTGAATGCGGAAGGGAGAGAATGACTGAAGAAAAGATTTCATGATCAATCTCCATGAAAGAAATCTTACACGTGGTCATTTCAAATGAAACTCGCCGGCTTGCTTCATAAATTTCGTATGAAATGACCACGAGTGTAAGATTCTCTCATTACTGCACCAGAGTATATATCTAAAACTCAAAGACTCTGAAGTAATGTGATATTAAGAACAAGGATATGCACACCTGATTAATCACAGTGTTTTGTTAGGGTGGTAGGGCTTGAGATGTCAGTTCGTAAAAGTGACACAAAATTGGAACCAATGTCGCCACAATGACCCAAATAGTGTGGACGGGGACGTAAAATCTCAACAAAACACTTTGCTTCCAGCTTACAATCAAAACTTTTAATAAATGCCTGACATAAGGCGCTGTTGTGTTAATAAATGAGCCGGAGAACAGCATTTCCTATAATTTACATGTGCGCCCAACGAAGACTTAGATCAGCCTGCGCATCCACGCAGTCCGATCAATCTTCGTTGTGCGCTCAAAGCCCAATGCTTTTTCATGCAGCAAGAGAAGTCTGTGTTCAGACAATATGGATGTGCAGGCTGATCTGATCCTTCGCTGGGCGTACATGTAAATTGTAGAAAGTGCTATGCCACGGTGCCCCGGTTCAAATATCATGTCATAGCTGCGTCAAGCGCAAAGGGGACTGTCACATGTGCGTTCGGGAAAGGCTCAAATCAGCCTGCGCATCCGCGCAGTTTGATCAGTCTTCAATGATTTCTATTGTTACAAAGGGAAGGTTCAGACTGATCTCAAATTTCTCTGAGAACCTATGCTAGAATAGGAGGGTGGTTGGGTGGGGCAAAAGTGACGTGTATCTTGCGTCTCTGGGGTGTGTAACTGCTGTCCTTGCAGCAGGTTAGGGTAGAGGGGAGTTTTGTTATTTCTTCTGTTTCCACATTTCCATCCTCCTCTTTCATCTCCACTATACATATAGGATCTTACATGAGTGCTCATGTATTATTGAATTTATTAAACGAGTTGAGGAAAAGGGATAAAATGCGAGGCTTTGCCGAGCATTTTATCCCTTTTCCAAAACGAGTTTAATAAATTCAATAATACATGAGCACGAATGCAAGATTCTTTTTATCGTATGGCATTTGAAACGCATTTTATTCACGATTGTTTACAAAAATGTCAATATTCCGCCATTAGTAAACGCGACGTCGTTAAGGACGTCGTACATGTAACGTTACGGGACGTATCTAGCTAATTTGCATATTTAATCCACTAGTGGATTATCGAAAATAATACATGACGATATTACACTCTCAGACGCGACGTCATATGATAAAATTTCTTCTATCTCTTTTCTCCCTTTCTCTGGGAGACGACACAAAATGATCCGAAACGGTTGACGTGCCGTAATACCCGAATCAATCAATCAGTAAAATCAATATGCTAGAATTCTTTTCGCATGACACAGCTGAAATAAATTTATTAATTCAACAGCATCACATGTCAGGTATAAAGAGTTACATATTCATCAACAGTGTTGATTGGGCCGTTAAACTCCAAACCAGTCCGTGGTCCTTATGTTTAACCCTAACAGCATCACTACGTGATGAATTATTATATCCATGTAATCCCTACTTTGGTCCTCCGTTGTCTAATGGATAAGAACACTGGCTCTTAATCATTAGGTCTCTCACTGAGGTGGTACGGGCCTAGCTCGGGTCACGTGTGAGACGCCAAGTTCTGGAACGGAAGGTCAGGTGGTTGTTCTCCAGGTTCACCCACCTTTGATTAACGATCGGATCGAAGTAAATGAAATAATCTTGAAAGGACCGAGAACCCCCCGCCCCCCACCCCCCACACACCAAAAAAAAAAGAAAAAAGAAAAAACGCTTTATATAGAGAGAATAGGTTTACAGGCGTACACATTATTTGCTCTGTGACATAGATTGTGGGTACTCGTTAGAACCGCCTCATTGAGGCGGTTCTAAAGAGCACCCACAACCTATGTTCGTTGTATAAATAAGAAAAATATCACAAATTTTCTTCAGATATGAAACAATACCTATAGTCTCACGAATGTGTTTTCGTTATGATATTTTACTATATTACCGTGTCAATGTCTCCAGTGACGAGGTGTAGATGACCCCACCGACATCAATATGCACCGGGGCGGTGTATCTTGTAGGCGTGGCCGGGCATGGCACCCCGCTGATTTTCGAGCTGTAGCCCCCGTTCTGGGCATGGACAGGCGAGGGTGTTGACGAATGCACGGGCGAAGACATTCTTCTCCCGGCAGTTTCAGCAATCGACACCTTTAACTCCAGTTTGACTTAATTTGTAGAGCTAACCTGAAATGAAAACTCAAAATTCAGAATCAAAACACCAAAACTTCTACGAAAAAAACAACAGACGCAACTGTGCATTGAGCAGACGCGAGTTTCAGCTTGAACGCAGTTGTTCAAAGCATTGTTAGATAATTGAAGGAAAGTTTTCCTTATTTCTCCATATAAACCTATGTTGTGGGTACTCATTAGAACCGCCTCGCCGAGGCGGTTCTAATGAATACCCACAACATAGGTTTTAAGGAGAATTGACAAAATCTATCCTTCAATTATCACAAAATACTTACTTTATACGCTGCTATTTTAGCGAATTCGTTAGTGGTGGCCTCGCCGAGGCGGTTCTACTGGGTGCCCACAATCTATGTTTTGAGCAGAATTGTGGAAAATATCAGATTTTTTTATCACACATAAAGGTTGCATTTTTTGTTGGTAAAATTTTGAATATATTTGAATAGGCGTGTTTTCGTAATGGCAAATTAGTTGATACGCATGCCCATGCTGGTCTTAATCCTTACTGGGCGCACATGTCATCCTATTTGAATTTCACGTGCTAGTCCAACGAAATATACGGCGTAAGGCCGCGGGATGGCAAAACTTGCAATACGACTCATGCGAACAGCGAAGACTCACACCAGCATGCCCTCTACAGCGGGCCATAAGGAGTCGTTTGTTCGGAGTTTTAACTATTAATATCGAATCAGTCAGTTTACCTAACAGACTTATATACAAAAAGGCTGTTCAGTCTTTCGTCTTTCTTGTTAATGGTTTTGTCAGCCGCTGACTCAATTGTTTGGTTTGAGGTTTAACGTCCCCGTCAACTTTGGAGACTTGCACTTCCAATTGTGTGGGACTTTTACCCGACATTGAGATGAAACGACATCTCAAGCCCTGTCGCCCAATGAAACCAATATCGATGGTTTATAAGAATGGACGGCCTGGGCAGGCATAGATCCTCTAAGCGGTTTATACAGTACTCGTGTGCAGTCCAACTATTCACCTTATTTGCATTATCTGCTGGTTCCTAGTCTGAAGGTTATCAGAGTTGGAAAAACAGGTAACCAGACCCCCCTGACCTTGAAAGGTCAGGGGGGTCTGGTTACCTGTTTTTCCAATATTGACAATGTGCAAGCTGGGAGTCAGCAAATAATGCAAAAATGGTGAATTTCTTCAAGCCCCGATGGGCGGGGACTGACTGGCTTAATAATACAGATTACTCCCAATTTATAAATACACCACAATCTCTTTACAACACTATTAAAATGGGTTCAAAGCAGAAAACGTGTTAGTTAAACAACCGTGTTATATAAACTATATAGATTATATAGAAAGATATAATATGTACATTTTTGGGATCCATATATCAAAAACCATGTTATAACGAACAGCGTTATAATGGGGTTGCGGTGTACACAGATTAAAACTATATAAATAAATTACTTATAAATAAATAAATAATAAATAAATACCTTTCACATCGGGTACGTCTTAAAAATCCGACTTATTCCTATGGCTATGTTTCCTTTGTTAAGCCTTTCTGTCACTGAGCCAGCTAATAGTAGATTGACATTCTAATATTATATTTGCTGTAGCCCCGGGCTTTGGACGGGGTCTAAACACTTTATTGATATGCTTGAACATGTTCTGTACCCCAGGCTTTGGTTAGAGGCGGATATCTAATACCTCCCGGGAAATAAGTGGATCAGATTTATAATTTTAAGACGCAGTTTTTGTGTGTTATTGAACATTTAGGCGACGCCGTATAAAGCCACTTTACGTTTATTTACAGAATTTTGATGTTGACCAAGAGATCAGGCCTTAACCCTTGTCCTGCTGAGCCCGGATATGTCTTATCTTTCAAACAATGAAGATCCAGATCAGATAGCTACCATCTGATCAGTATCTTCATTGTTTGTCATTCAGTTTATGCATTTGTTGCAATAAGTTGCACCGAGTAATATGATTGGTTGATAATCGGTAGTGGGTGTGTCAAGGGTTAAGATGCTCACCATCAAACGAGGAACCATGTGAATGAACACCCTGTGAACCCCACTTTATAACTGGGGCTTACAGGGGTATAAATATTCTTAGTTATGATAGATATAAATAAAATGCTTTTACTGCTTTGAGGTATAAGCTGCCTTTTTATAGCGGCGCGGTAGTGTTGGCCTGTCAATCCGGCGGACCGGGTTCGAACACCGGCTGCATTAAAGCTGATTAGCGTTTTTGCATCTGTTATATTTGCCGCCCAACACAAATGACCCAACAGACTCGGACCAAATTCGTGAACCGGCTAATTCGTTATTTCTGATCCAAGCATAGATTGTGGGTACTCGTGAGAACCGCCTCATTGAGTCGGTTCTAACGAGCACCTACAATCTATGTTCGAAACCGAGAGAAATAAGAAAAAAATATATTTTTTATCAGAAGAAAAATAATCTATTTGGAAGATTTGTAAGAATAAGCTACATTGTATGTCACATAGGTGTGTTCCTTGACCAACTGATAGATTGTAAAGTGCCCGGGCACCCAAGGGAAGGAGGGGCTGTCCCAATGTATACCTTCTTGAAAACAATGGCCTGCATTTTACTCTTTCACCGGGAATTGAGGTTTAACGTCCCCTTCAGCACAATTTAGATCATTTTGGAGACGCTGCTTCAAATTTTGTGGGACTTTTACCCGACACTGAGATGAAATGATCACATAAGTTTTGGAACACTGCCCTGCCGCCCATTGAAACTAAAAGGGTCATATTTTCTGTATGCATGGACGGTCCGACTCGCATCACGTTGGACCCTCTAGGCGGTTTACCAGTACTCTTGTGGGGTCGGTTTCAGCTCTGCGTTGAAGCAGCATGCAGCCCAATCTATTTCTGCTAGCCCCGATGGGAGGTACACGTACTTTGTATCTCAAGCAAACAGGCGTCTTCTACACTTTTGCTCACAATGGACACGACGCCCAAAACCAGTTCTATGGACATTCGAGCTCAGCGAAAACTCTGAGTCAATTCAGTCAAAGCCTATACAGGACTACCTGTATTAAGCAAGTGCCTAAGGGATATTCAAAATGTGCTTGCTTTAGGCAGGTGCTTGCTTTATACAGGTGGATTTTCATGCATTTTCCTCTTTTGGGAACCATAAGACAGGTTGCTTGCTTATTAGAGGTGACCAGTTTTTACTGTATATATAAATAAGCTTTCGGTCAACGGAAATCCATAAAAAGCCTTTTATCAGAGGGTAACACATCCACGTGATATAGATGTAGAACATTCTTTCGTATCTCCAAAAGTTTCATATATTTTGATAAATGATTTTTTATACTGCTCTTATATACGTCCGAACATAGGTTGTGGGTGCTCGTTAGAACCGCCTCATTGTGGCGTTTCTAACGAGCCCCACAGCGTATTCTTTTGAACAGAAATAAGAAACCAGAGGACCGTGGTGGTCCTATATTGATCATCTGAGCTAACAGATACAAAGTTTCGCCGTTACTGAAGGACTTGTGCTGATTGGCATTTTTCGGCAATCAAGAGGGCATAACTCTATAAGAAACAGGCCGGCATCAACAGTTTTCGGACTTATTCGCGCTTTCATCCCCAACCTTCATATACGTTAGTTTCTGGAAGCTCCGATCAAAAATTGAAGGACTGACGGTGATGACAAGATCCAAATAAGGCATCTTAGGCAAAGAAAGAGACATTACTCTATAAGAAATATGCACACATTGTTAGTTTTCAAACGCATTCCAGCTTTTATCCCCACCTAACTTATATCGGCTCCCGCCCATCGGGGCTTGAGGAAATAGATGGGCTGCATGATGCTTCGCTGCTGAGCTGAACCGACCCGCACACGAGTACTGGTAAACCGCTCAGAGGATCTAAACCTACCCAGGCAAAGCGGTATAAGCATGAAACAAGGAATCTGTTAGTCCATGCTTCATTGGGCGACCGGGCTTGAGATGTCAATTCTTCTCAATGTCGGGTAAAAGTCCCACAAAATAGAAAGTAACGTCTCCAAAATGGCCTATACAGCGTTGATGGGGACGTTAAACCTCAAATCAAACAAACAAAACAAAACCTTACTTATATATAATTTTCAGGAAGGTTTGTTCAAAACAGACAGACTAATGTGTTTGTGAAACACGAACTTGTCCCCGGACTAAGGGCAATCTTTCCTCTAAAGTAGGTCCCAGTTCAAGGTCAAGGTCAATATTTGGGTGCCGGGAAGCACTTGTCACAAGGAGCTTACATAAAACTGTGAGTTTTCGCCGTGCTTTGCCGTTTTCACCTCTAATGGACGATCGTCTCATTTAAGTAAAATATTCATGAAAAGGCCGTAAAACCCAACTGTAAAAAAAAAAACGATTATCACTAACATCACTAACATGGATGAAATATTTCTGTTTTGGATACAGACGCCTCGTGTGATTTGCAACAATCAACAGTCTGCAGGCAATAGCTCCTGTTGCCGGAGGGCAAAATCGCTTATTAACTTTACTTAACCAGTAAGATCGGTATCCGGACAATATTCCCTCCGGACAAAATCCCCTCTGCTCATTTTTGCATAGGTGGACGAAATCCCCTTCATGTTTTTTACAAGGTGGACACAATCTCCTTTGAAACTTTTTACAGGAGAGGACATTACCCCCCTCATGATTTTTACAAGGTGGACAAAATCCCCTCTATCCGAGCTGTAATCCCTGGCTTACATACATGTAAATTTCAAGAAGATCTGATAAAAACTGAAGTGGCTATGGCGATAACAAGTACAACTAAACATCTATAGTATTATTATTATTATTATTATTATTATTATTATTATTATTATTAAGGTAGATATCATTTTCAAGATAACAAGAGTTGTCTTCCTTGTTCATGACACATCGTCTCAGTACCGTGCATACACCTGTTAAGTTTCATAAATATATTCCTTACGGTTTAGGAATTATGGCCGGACACAGATTACTATAAGGAACTAAATCAAGGGCAGATAATTCAAAAACCAAAAAAGAAACAGTTGTCTTCCTTGTTCATGGCACATCGTCTCAATGGCATGCATGCACCTGTAAAGTTTCATAAATATATTCCATACGGTTTAGGAGTTATGGCCCGGACACAGTCTACTATAAGGAACTAAGTCCAGGGCAGATAATTCGAAAACCAAAAAGCAAGAGTTGTCTTCCTTGTTCATGACACATCGTCTCAATGCCATGCATGCACCTGTAAAGTTTCATAAATATATTCCATACGGTTTAGGAATTATGACCTGGACACAGTTTACTATAGGAGTTATGGATCGGACACAGTTTACTATAAGGAACTAAGTCAAGGGCAGATAATTCAAAATCCAAAAAAGCAAGAGTTGTCTTCCTTGTTCATGACACATCGTCTCAATGCCATGCACGCACCTGTAAAGTTTCATAAATACAATGTATATTCCGTACGGTTAAGAAGTTATATAATGGCCCGGACACAGTTTACTATAAGGAACTAAGTCAAGGGCAGGTAGTTCAAAAACCAAAAGAGTAAGAGTTGTCTTCCTTGTTCATGACACATCGTCTCAATGCCACGCATGCACCTTTAAAGTTTCATAAATGTATTCCATACGATTTAGGAGTTATGGCCCGGACACAGTTTACTATAAAGAACTAAGTCAAGGGCAGATAATTCAAAATTTAAAGAAGCAAGGTTATCTTCCTTGTTCATGACACATCGTCTCAATGCCATGCATGCACCTGTAAAGTTTCATAAATATATTCCATACGGTTAGGAGTTATGACCCGGACACAGTTTACTACAAGGAACTAAATCAAGGGCAGATACTTCAAAAACCAAACAAGTAAGAGGTGTCTTCCTTGTTCATGCATATGATATCGTCTCAATTCCATGCATACACCTGTAAAGTTTCATAAATATATTCCATGCGATTTAGGAGTTATGGCCCGGACACAAAGTGGGACGGACGGACGTGTGTGTGTGTGTGTGTGTGTGTGTGTGTGTGTGTGTGTGTGTGTGTGTGTGTGTGTGTGTGTGTGTGTGTGTGTGTGTGTGTGTGTGTGAATTCGGGTTTAACGTCGCTTTCAACAATTTTTCATTCATATCACGACGGTGTCTGGTTGCGACAGGGAGCTCAATGCTCACTTTTATAGTGCTGCCTCACTGAAGTATCATGTCCCAGACACATTACATGATACAACACCCAGTCACATTATCCTGGCCCTGGGTCGACCAGTCCTAGTTTCTACCCCGTAAATCTGAGTGCCAAGCGAGGAGCAGCTAGTACCTTTTTTAACGAATTTGGTATGTCGCGGCCCGGGATCGAACCCGTGACCTCCCGTTCCCCGGAGCGGACACTCTACAGAGCTATCGGGGCCGGTGACGGACGGACGTACGGACGGACGAACGGACAGACAGGGGTAATACTGAATTCATTATGATTAATTCGAAATCATCCGATCGTTTATCCCCATAGTTTCAGGGAGATCCGAAGAGGCTATGGTGATGACAAAGTCAAAAGTGGACAGTTTTAGCACAGAAGGGGGCATAAATCTATGACAAATAGGCCAACATCTCCAGTTTTCGAACTCATCCGAGCTTTATCCTTGACTTAAAGTATATGTAAGTTTCTGGAAGTTCCTATCACCGGTGATAACAAGTTCAAAAATAGGCATTTTAAGCAATCAAGGGACATAACGCTAAAGTTAATGGACCGACTTTGCCGATTTTCGAACTCATCCGAGTTTTCATCCCCAGCCACATTACACAAAAGTTTCAGAAAGATCTGATCAAAACTGAAGGTGTCATGGTGGAGACAAACATTTTCCCATTGTAAGTCTAAGTATCCCTGCCCATGTATCGCATGGCGTGGTTATCATCATCATCATCATCATCATCATCATCATCATCACCATCATCATCACCACCATCATTATTCGAAGCCTCAGTGGTTCGATCCTCGCTCGGGTCTTAAGACATCAAAATCCAACCAAAAGAATGTACTGTGTGTTTTCGCCGTGCGTTGCTGTTTCATCCACCTCTGATTTTGTTTGTTTGATTTGAGGTTTTACGTCCCCGTCAACACTGTATAGGTCATTTTGGAAACGTTGCTTCCAATTCTGTGGGACTTCTACCCGGCATTGAGATGAAATGACATCTAAATCCCTGTCGCCCAATGAAACCAATAGGGCTTATAAGCATGGACGGTCCAACTCGCACCGCTTTACCTGGGCAGGCTTAGATCCTCTGAGCGGGTTACCAGTACTTGGGCGCGGTCAGTTTCAGCTCTGCGTGGAAGCATCCCATTTATTTCTTCAAGCCCCAATGGGCGGAGGTTGCATCCACCTCTGATGAACAATCGTTTCATATCAGTGAAATATTCATGAAAAGGTCGTAAAACCCAATTATAAAAGCACGATTATCACTAACATGGATGAAAAAGTTCTGTTTTGGATACAGACGCCTAGTGTTATTGCAACAACCAACAGTCTGCAGGCAATAACCAGTTTGTGTGCGCTCATTCTGCCAGAGGGCAGAATCGCTTATTAACTTTTCTTAACCCATTGTATACTTGTGGACTCTTCCATTGCTATAATGTTGAACAAGTCCATTTGTTCGTTTGTCACATAAGGGGTGTCTGGCCTATTTTTTCGTTTTTATTCTATTTCTGACGGAAAATTCTCGGTTCGCCAAATAGTGCGTCCTGGGGCGTCTGATCTGGGCCTGCAATGTTTGCCAAGGTACCCCTTTATGGGTTTCCTGCATACAATGGGTTAACTCGTTTTCTCCTGTATAGATTCTTCCGCCTTTCAGCAGGAATCCATTTTGAAATTTATTTTTTTTTCTAAAAATACCTGAACCGCGACACCCTAATTTAGAATGCTATGATCCTGATCAGACGTCTGATCAGGGCCTACACTGTGTGCCATTGTCCCGTTTATTAATTTTATTCATTAACTGGGTTCATATCAATACTTCGAATACAAAACATCCTTAAACATCTGAACATAATATAATGGACGCTTAAAAACACAAATCACAACTGTTGCGGACGACTTTTTTCTCATCTTTTTGTCTGCGCCAGATGACTCACGTGCGGTGTCAAGTCCGTTTTTTTTTTCTCGGTAATAATCATACTACTACTACTACTACTACTACTACTATTTGATCATAAAAACGGTGAAATTATTAGGACAAACTTATGAACCGCCCCCGCCCATCGGGGCTTGAAGAAATAGAATGGGCTCCATGATGCTTCCACGCAGAGCTGAAACCGACCGTACATAAGTACTGGTAAACCGCTTAGAGGTTCTAAACCTGCCCAGGAAAGGTTGTGCGAGTCGGACCATCCATGCACATAAACCCTATTGGTTTCATTGGGCGGCAGGGCTTGAGATGTCATTCATCTCAATGTCGGGTAAAAGTCCCACAAAATTGGAAGCAACGTCTCCAAAATGACATATACAGTGTTAACGGGGACGTTAAACATCAAATCACCAACCAACCAACAAACTTATGAACTGTGAAGCGGTTAATACGAGTACCCATAATCTGATTCAGAAGTGCAAACCTGCAAATGTGAGCCCCAATTTTCTCAATATAGCCTCGCTGTAACGACCACCTTTTTTTTTTAATTTTCTACTGTCAAATTTAACCAATTCCTTGGAAGAAACAGTACTAAAAAGTGTTATGCTCACGGACACAACGCACAGTGTCTGACGTAGGAATCGAACCCGGAACCCCTCGATCACGAGTCAAGTGCTTTACCACTGCACAAATGCGCTCACAAGCAAAACCGCGGCATGCATTGCTGTAAACGCCAAGTTTTTTTCAATATGAAATGTTAATCATGGTGGTCTATTATTTCAAAAACACGTGTATTTTACATTTACTTTTTAACATTAAATACGTTGTAAAAAGATCTCGATAAATCAAACTGTTTAAGAAATAAAGTGAGGTTTACATCTATAAAGTAAAAAAATATCAAAGCACAGTAAATTTCCGCTATTAAGACCACCAAAAATTGAGACTTATTCTGCTTTTAAAAACGTATTTAGAAAGTTTCAGTTACTCTGTTTTGTGTTTTCAGCTTACAGTGTCATCTGGTCAGGCACCACCCTTGGGACTGTTCAAAAGTGGTCTTTAAGACCACTTTTGAACAGTCCCAAAGGTGGTCTTAATATAGGAGTTTTACTGTAGTATTTTAACTTACTTTGAAATGCAGCGTGTTCCCCTTTATTTGCCCGTATCAAAAACACACACATTCAGCAGCTGTTTTAATGTATAACTAAAGCCTTTACTCTGGCGTCGTTCGATCGTAACTCCCGGGTAGATTTTGCCCCAGGCGCATTCGTATTTTCAGCGCGAGAAAGACTTTAACGATGTATGGAGTTTAATGAAAAACAAGTGCCTGGGGCAAATGCAACCATGACTACGAATTAACGCTGATATGAGGGAAGCAAAAAAAAAAAAAAAAAAAGTGGCGGATTTATAGGAGGGCGGACTGGTCGAACCCCACATTGGGGATTTTAGCCCTTTCAACCCTAAAGATCAGTACAGATAGAGATGTACCTATGCGGACAGCGTAAATCAGGATGAGACGGCTAAAAATCAGCTATTTCTTCAGGATCAACACTGTTTGCAGTCCTGCAAATGATTTTGTCTAAACCACCGTTTAACAAGAAGTCGACCCCCCTTTGGCGATGCTGAACCCCTGGAGCCGCCCATGAAAAAAAATACATGTGCGTAGCACATGTGCGCATTATACGCATGCATGCGTATAGAAATCCACTCTGTTGAAAATACCCTTGTAAATCCAACTTAATATAGAGAAAAGCGGGATTTACAAGGGAAAACATTACTTTTCTTTTTTGACTAAATACTTATTGAAATCGACTCATGCAGAATCCATTGACCGTTCTTGACAAGATATAAGACGGCCCCCGCCCATCGGGGCTTGAAAAAATAGATGGGCTTCATGATGCTTCCACGCAGAGCTGAAACCGACCGCACACGAGTACTGGTAAACCGCTTAGAAGATCTAAGCCTGTCCAGGCAAAGAGGTGTGAGTCATTCCTATAAACCCTATTGGTTTCATTGGGTCACAGGGCTTGAGATGTCTTTTCATCTCAATGTCGGGTAAAAGTCCCACACAATTGGAAGCAACGTCTCCAAAATGACATATACAATATTGACGGGGACGTTAAACATCAAATCGAACAAATAAAACCCGTGTGCTACCATCTCGTCTGTAGAAGTAGCTGGCACTTTTAAGATGATTTATATGTTCCATATTTCTGTTCCAAACGCAGATTGTGGGTACTCGTTAGAACCGCCTGATTCAACTATTAAAGCAACAGGTAAGGTAAGTATTTCGAGAGAATTGAAGCATAAACTATGGGGAATTGGCAAAAAACTAATCTTGAATTATCACATATTACTTTCTGTCGTACCTTATCTGTTGCAATGTTCAAGCGGTTCTAACGCATGTCCACAATCGTTTTGGAGCAAATAGAAGGGAATTCATACATCTCCAGGTAAATCCCACTTTACCCTTCATAAAGTGGGGTCTACAAAGATAGTCATCAAACATAATTGTTAGCGCGAAGTTCTTGTATTACCACTTGCAGCTATCGATAAACAGACTGAAAAAGAGAGAAAATCGGCTATTTTTGTGAGGAGTATATCAAACAGCGTATGGATCAGCTTAAGGCGTATTTCTGCCAGTGACGTGGAATGAATCAAACAGGCCTCGGGCAAACAGCTTCAGCTTCAATTAAGCCTTCAAACGTCAAGAAAAATAGTAGCAGGCGACATTCTTCCTCCCCTTGAGAAAATCAGTCCTAACGTGTCATGCAAATTGTCGGTTAATGACATTCCATGTGAATCGATTCACATGAAATGCCAAGCCTTGTTTTCTCTGAAACATTACGAAAACATGCCTATACAAATACATTGTTTATTTTACCACCCAAAAAATGAAAATTTTCAGATGAAAAATTGTGGTATTTTTCTTATTTCTGCTCAAAACATAGATTGTGGATACTCGTTAGAACCGCCTTTTATTATATAAAAGTGGGGTTCAAGGGGGTCAAAATTATATAGGCATATTTTCGTGATGAAAAAGAGAAAGACATCACGGAAACTAGTCTATATAAGTTTGACCCCTTTGAACCCCACTTTTATAGAGTAAAACTGGGGTTTACAGGAGTAAACCTTATTTTTCTTATTTCTGCTTTTAAACATAGATTGTGAGTACTTGTTAGAACCGCCCCGACTTGTTGGAACCGCCTCGATTAGGCGGTTCTAACGAGTACCCACAACCTATGTTGCGAGCAAAAATAAAAAATATATCGCAATTTTCATCTTAAGTTTCTCCTATTTTCCGCGGTAAAATTTACACAGTATTTGTATAGGCGTGTTTTCGTATAATGAATGCTGAAATTAGTTGATCAGCGCTTCGGGGTGGTCGAAGATTCGCCTCGGTATTAAGACCTTTTTTTTTTTATTTCCACATCGTGTTCTTGACATTTGACAGGAGTATCAAACCCCATAACCTCCCCACCCCGCCGAAAAAAAAAGACACTGGCAGACAGTTTAGGCCTAAACCAGGCGGCGCCTGATCAGGGCCTTCCAACACGAAAACATGCCAATATAATTTTGACCCCCTTTAACCCCACTTTTATATAGTAAAACTGGGATTTACATGGGTAAACCTTATTTTTCATATTTCTGCTCTAAAATATAGATTGTGGGTACTCGTTAGAACCGCCTCGATGAGACGGTTCTAAGGAGTACCCACAATCTATAGTTTGAACAGAAATAAGAAAATATCTCAATTTTTCATCTTTACGTTTTTGGGCGGAAAAGTTTGCAATGCATTTGTAAAGGCATGTTTTCGGTTTTCCCTAAATATCGAAATGGGCTCCTGTTTAACAGCACGTTAACAAGTCCGCGGAATGAATATCCTTGTTAACCCGACTTTATATTGAGAATGTGGAGTTTACCATAGTTTACCTTCTTGGGCCCTCGCCCATCGGGGCTTAAAGAAATAGATGGGCTGCACGATGCTTCCACGCAGAGCTAAAACCGACCTCACATAAGTACTGGTACACCGCTTAGAGGTTCTTAGCCTGCCCATGAAAAGTTGTGTGAGTTGGAACGTCCATGCACATAAGCACTATTGGTTTCATTGGGCGACAGGGCTTGAGATGTCATTTCATCTTAATGTCGGGTAAAAGTCCCACAAAATTGGAAGCAACGTCTCCAAAATGACCTATAAAGTGTTGACTGGGACGTTAAAGCTCAAATCAACCAACCAACCAACATTATTTTCCTTCGTACTGCTTAAAAGCATAGCTAGAACAGCCTCATCGAGGCGTTTCTTCTAATGAGCACCACAACCTCATCCTGAAAAAAATGCCTACATAATCTTGACCCCCTTAAAGGTGCATTATTGAGCTGTCGGAAAAAAAGTGCTTAATTTTTTTTTTACATATATCGGGTATTTTTTGTTTAAATAATACAAATGAATGAGTTTTATGTAATATTGCGAACAATTATGATCACAGGTTAAGTTTTATGAGACGGTTTTCCTAACTATGCTACGAACACAGTTAGTCTATTTTTAATTTCGCGACAAAACTACAACGCGCGTGAATAATGACGTCATGCGGTAAATACCTAGAAAGGTATGCAGGGATCATCTCAACATCGTTACACACAATTGTTGTGACAGAAATCGTAGATCGTAGTATAGTGAAATTCTTTTAAACTTTTTATGCGAATTCCAATGTGTAAAATGGAATGAAATTCCGTCATTCTCTCTCTCTCTCTCTCTCTCTCTCTCTCTCTCTCTCTCTCTCTCTCTCTCTCTCTCTCTCTCTCAGCATGCCATGGCGTACACGTTCCCCAGTGCTCTCTCTCTCTCTCTCTCTCTCTCTCTCTCTCTGAAAGTGCTATGGCCAACATGTTGCTAAGTTTTTTTTCTCTCACTCATTATGGGCTAAATGTTGAAACAGTGGGTCAACATCGGGCAGACAGCGATACGACGTCGCCATGTCGTATCGCTCTCGGTCAGACGCACCGTTCATGCGATTTACTCTCTCTCTCTCTCTCTCTCTCTCTCTCTCTCTCTCTCTCTCTCTCTCTCTCTCTCTCTCTCTCTCTCTCTCTGTGGCCTTCATGTTGCTCATTCGTCTCTCTCTCTCTCTCTCTCTCTGGCCTTCATGTTGCTCATTAGTCTCTCTCTCTCTCTCTCTCTCTCTCTCTCTCTCCGTGGCCTACATGTTGCTCATTGCTTTCTTATCGTGGCCTACATATTGTCCATTCTCTCTCTCTCTCTCTCTCTCTCTCTCTCTCTTCACTCTCTCTCTCTCTCTCTCTCTCTCTCTCTCTCTCTGAGTGTGACGCGCATGTAGCTAAGTGCATGGTATCTAGGTTTTGACGGTGCCAGAGGATCCCAGTTAGGTCTTTTTTTAATTTCGCGACAAAAATATAGAACTCCGTGAATGACGTCATTCTCTCCCCTCTCTCCTCTCTCTCTCTCTCTCTCTCTCTCTCTCTCTCTCTCTGAAAGTGTTTTTGTATGATTTGAGGTTTAACGTCCCCGTCAACACTGTAAAGGTCATAAGATCATTTTGGAGACGTTGTTTTCAATTTTGTGGGACTTTTACCCGACATTTGGATGAAATGACATCTCAAGCCTGGACAGGCTTAGATCGTCTAGGCGGTTTACCAGTACTAGTGTGTGGGCCGGATTCAGCTCTGCGTGGAAGCATTTTGCAGCCCATATATTTCTTCAAGCCCCTATGGGCTCTGAAAGTGCCATGTCCAACATGTTGCTCAATGTTTCTCTCTCTCTCTCTCTCTCTCTCATTATGGGCTAGCGCACCACATTGGGCCAACATCGGGCCGACAGCGATACGACGTCGCCATGTCGTATCGCTGTCGGCCCGACGTAGGCGTAGTTCAGATGATTCACACACACACACACACACACACACACACACACACACACACACACACACACACAAACACACACACACACACACACACACACACACACCATTACCTACATGCTGCTCATTAGTCTCTCTCTCTCTCTCTCTCTCTCTCTCTCTCTCTCTCTCTCTCTCTCTCTCTCTCTGGCAGCGTTGTCAAACTTAGTTGCAGAGATGAATGCCTTGACCTGCTCCATCCTTCGAATGAGGATGTAAGGTGAAAATCTTGATCCTGCCCAAACAGCACCAAAAAGATTGTTTTTCTTCTACACTGTTTTTGTAGAAGTAAAAGCCATACAGGGCTAATGTTATTTGTTAACGGTATAAGACGGAAAATAAATATTCTATGTATATATCGTCGGGCCGACGTTTGACCGACATTCTACGCTGACTGGGTGTCTTCCATTAAAGTTAAAGACCCCTACCTCAGTTTAGTTTTGTATTGGACTAACGGCCCAGTCAACACTATTTTATGTCATTTTTGAGCCGGTCAGTTTACCTGTCCACACTTTTCCTGGGCAGGCTTATACGTAAAGCCACTGTCACAAATCACTATTCGATCCCCGCCCGACTACTCGGGGACTGCGATGGGGTGAGATTGGGCTGGAGTCCGGTCGGCGTCCCGCCGGATGTTGGGGCGTCGGTGGTGGTCGGGAGGGGCCCGGTTAAATTTTAACTCGTAGTTAAAATTCTCCCCGAAAACTCACCGACTTCTAGGTCGGTGGCACATCGATAAAAGTCGAGCAGAGCTCGTACCGACGTCGATGTCGATGGCATCGGCTGGCATCCGGTAGTCGTAAAGCGGACCCCGACCAATCAGATAATCGGGCAGTAATCGGCCGAGGCCCGACAGATGATCAAGCGGAATCCGCTGGACGAATCCCGGTTTCGACTGGCGCCGCTCGATCGCTGATTGACGCTCGACTATATAAGGGCCCGATCTCCTATGGGTGCCAGTTTCTAGCAGACCAGTAGGGAGCATTGTACATAAACGTTTGATAACTGCCCATGCAAAGGACGGTACACGATCCATTGCTTCATCCACCATCAGCGGTAGCAGTTCTTCTCCCGCACACAAGGTTGCAAAGACCACATTGGCACGGTGCCGAGCCCTAAGCAGCCACTCCTGTAACCTCCGGATCCTTTCCTGGGGTGACGGTAGGTGCAGTGGTGGGATAAGAGGCATCTTGTTCCGCTTTTCTTCGAAAGTTTTCCTCGACGTCAAGAAAAAGGATGTTCACCCACCAACAGAGCTGACCCATTTGTTGTATAGGCAGGAGAGGATGCAGTTTATATACCCCTGAACAACTGGACAATTCCCGGCTGGGGTAAACCCGTCCCTTGTCCGGCGGCCGGGAACAGGGCGGACATCTGCGGAACATCGACCGATGCTCGGGGACTAGTAACAATCGCCGGGTATACGGTCGGTAACCTGCAGTGCACCGGCCTATTTCCGCCCGGCGTATACGCCGATGCTTCCCCGCAAAACTTAGGCTGACACCGCCCGATTCCCGGCGGATGTCTCTCTAGGCCCCACACGGCATACTTTTTGCCAAAACCGAGCCAGACACCCATTTCTCGGCTTGGACTGCTCGGCCGACCACAACGTATAGTATAGCTCGGCCGGGGTACGCCGATTTTGTGACCGAGGCATCAGCAGTTAACCAGTACAGTGCACACTCTTTCGCCACTGACAACTGCCCTTCTTGAATCAGCGGATGCCCAGTGGTAGAGAACGGCCGTGGAAAATATTTCATGATCTATCTCCACGAAAGAATGTTGCCGACCCGGCAGGTACCGAACACGCGCCTTTCTGATCACCAGTCAGACGTTCATCCGACCGAGGTACTGAGGCCGATGATTATCATACGAGATATTTTGGCCAGCAATAATCAAGTGTATATAAATGTAAAGTGCAGATAACTCCATGTCAACAGACATACAACGTCTAAACAACGTCCAAGTCAACAGACATACAACGTCTAAACAACGATGCATTGACGCTGACGCAGCAAAGTCGATGCAACAACGAAATTGACATAGCGTGTAGCATCGGCTCCGGAACTTGTTACTCAAAAGTACCAGATTAATGTGGAAAATGATCATACCGACGGTAACGGGCCTCCGTGGCCTAGTGGGTAAGAGTGCTGACTCTTGAACATTAGGTCTCTCACCGCTGTGGTTCGAGTCTCGCTCGGGTCATATGTGAGACGCCAAGTTCTGCAACGGAAGGTAAGGTGGTTTTTCTCCGGGTACTCTGGTTTTCGCCCATCTCTGATTAACGATCGCTCGATACGGGTGAAATAATCTTGAAAGGGCCGTAAAACCAAAACCAAAAAAAAAATAAAATAAAAAAATACGGACGGCAGGTAATGACCTAATTTGGCGTTATTACGTAAAGCTAGAACCTAAAACCACTTCCCATCACGTGAACAAGTCCGTGAAATTAAGACCCCACTAAACCCCATTTTATATAAAGAAAACTGGGGTTTACGGGGAATAACATTAATTTCCTTAGTTCTGCTCCAAGACATGGGCTGTGGGTACTCGTTAGAACCGCCTCAATGAGGCGGTTCTAACGAGCATCCAAAACCTATGTTTGGAGTATAAATAGGAAAAATATCACAAATCTTCATCAGAAAAAGATGCCTTTTTTAAGGTTTGAGAAATTTACTATATCCCACGGATGTGTTATCCTAATGCCATAATAACTGAACTTATTTTCTCTGAAATTCTTGTGCCGACATTTTGGAAAGCTTTGAAAAGGTTTGAGGGTCACTGACGAGGCCTTATTGGCCGAAACTAGCTATTCTGGCCCAGAAAACATGTACACTCCATATGTTACAGTTTTGTGGTGCATTCCTTGCTTCCAAAGGATATACACTTTCGGATGAGTCTTTAAACCTAGGTCCCGTCTCCGTATGGCCTTAGCTGTTGGTGGGACGTAAAACTCAAACACTCACTCACTCACTCACTCCAAAGGATAACCATTTCTAGAACATATTTAACGTCACTATAGCTGGTGTCTGGGAATGTGTGGAGGTCGTAAAATGTCTCCCTGCCCGACATCATAGTGTAGTTTATATTTTCTTGCCCTTCCAGTGGTGAATTTTGAAATTTTTTAGGGTCACTGATGAGGCCTAATTGGGCAAAACTAGCTAGTCTGGTCCAGAAAACATGTACACTCCATATTTATCCCCACGTTTTTCGAAGAAAAGTGGGGATATTGTTATCGCCTCCGTCTGTCCGTTCGTCCGTCCGTCCGTCTGTCCGGCTATCTCCTCCTACACCGTTCATTGGAATTCAACCAAATTTGGTGTGTGAGTTACATACATGAATGGCTTCTGCAAGAGCACATTAATTTTTGGACCAGCCCCCAAGGGTCCCGTGAAGCGGTCAAAACGTGGGGATTTGCGATGGCGCGCCGTCGACTGCGCGATCTAGTTTACAGTTTTGTGGTGTATTCCTTGTTTCCAAAGGACAACCCTTTCTAGAACATATTTTAGAAGTAAGTAGATGAGAGAAAGTACAAAAAGGGGACAGGGAATTATTGAAAGGTTGTGTGAGTGCTTTTCAGTTTAGACAACATGTACGATAGAAGTTGGTCTTCTGTCTTTCTCGACTGGTAGGCGAGTATCTCTAGCAATGTTAATAATAAGACGATTCATTACGATAACAGGTCCGTGCAATGAACGCCCCTTTAAACCCAACTTTATAGAGAGAGAACTGGGGGTTACAATATTTTGTAACTGGGTATACAATTTGCTGCGTCAGCGTCAATGCATCGCAGTGATGTTGCATTGACGTTGACACGACGTTGTTTAGACGTTGTATGTCTGTTGACATGGAGTTATCTGCACTTTATGTTTACATACACTCGATTATTGCTGGCCAAAATATCTCGTATGATAATCGTCGGCCTCAGTACCTCAGTCGGATGCGCGTCTGACTGGGTATACAATATTTTTCTCATTCCTGCTCCATGACATACGCCGTGGGTACTCGATAGAACCACTTCACTGCGGCAGTTCCAACGAGCACCAACAGCCATGTTTGAAGCATAAATGAGAAAACTATCACAATTTTTCACCAGAAAAGTAAATATTGTTAAGATATGAAAGAATGCACAAAGTCATACGGGTGTAACATCGTATTGGCTAATAGACGATGATAATCAATTTGAAAAAAAAAAATAATAATAATAATAATAATAATAAAATTCTTTCATGGGAGAGCAGAAAACAAACTGTAGTAACAATGTACATGTATTTTCTACAAGATGTGCCTTTTATAGCTAATGGTACAAGTCTACTGCACTATATGTGTGGCAGATAGTCGACGGAAAACAGAACCCTGACACCAAACATAAACATTAAGTCGGAATAGGCCTCATGAATCCTCAGTGTTTGGGTAAAAGTAGTTATATGTAGAACATAGAAGTGTAGGCAATGATCAGGAATCGACACAATTTACCGACAGCTCCCACCAGAGTTACCAAAGGGGAAAGAAACACAAACATGAAACAACAGACCCTAATGGAAACATCAATAGCGGAAAGCCAAAAGGACAGTTACTTTTCCACAAAATGGCCAATTCGATATCCAAAAATAAGTGATACAAACACTCAAAGACAAACCATAACAAAAATAAACAGCGACAGAAGAACCGCCTTGGAGCGGTCAGTGAAACGAATTCCACTGGGCTGGGCGAGAGAGGGGCTTTAATCTTAAAGAATTTATCTAACCTGTTGTTTATGAGTGAAATGTATCTCTCGCTAAGCACTTTATTCATAGAAACAAATTTGTTTTCGTATATACAATATTTTGCTAAAACAGAGAGAGAGAGAGAGAGAGAGAGAGAGAGAGAGAGAGAGAGAGAGAGAGAGAGAGAGAGAGAGAGAGAGAGAGAGAGATGTAATTGACCACATCTGCTTTACCCCCGTTGAAAATAGTATTTTACGATCCTCTAGCGATATTTCTGGATTTACATTTGTGGTCAACCATGATTAAAGTTCAGTCTAAAACGTTCTTACTTTTGGGCATCTAAGAAATAAATAATGGATTTTTTCTGGTTGTTCATTACAGTAACTACAACCCTGATTTTATTAATTTTAAATAGAAATGAATGTGTTACTAAATTTTTATTATTGATTTTGTATTGAAAGTCGCGTAGTTTTGTCTCATGAAATGTCTTTAATGCTCTTTTTCCACTTTATCTCCTATCTCCGTTTGCCATTTTGTTTGTGTAATGTATTCGTTTACTCTAACCAAAATATCATAAATAGTCTACTCCCTTTCTTTGAACTAATCAAGTCTTGAAAGTATATGTTACAAACTACATTTTGTTTAAATTTAACAGCAAATACACGATTCATGTGAATTTGATCTTTTCATACTTGAGAAATACTATTTACTACATGGTGGTAGTCTAAAAATGTGGCCCTTATATCATATTTCGCCTTTAACTGTTCAAAACTATAAAATACCACTTCCTCACTAGTAAGATCGTAAATTGCTCTTATGCCCATATCGCACCTATTTCTTAAAAACAATTTCCCATTACCAATGTGGTCTTTATGTCATAATGGGCATATAAGAATTTGCTTTAGGTTTTCTACGGGGACAGGTTTACAAAATTCCGGCAAGCAGAAAATCCTTCAAAAAATGGATTTTTGTACGTTGAAACTAAATTTCGCCGCATAAGATTTGGTTTGGACATACCTTATGATCACAAAATACTCAACAGCCTGGGAGCGCAGATCTTGTGACACTCATGTGATTCTGCTTGTTTATGACCTTACCAGATCATGATTAAATGGTCAACAAATAGATCTTATCTTGGGTTTAGCATGACCTTTGGCTAGGTGAATCACATGAAGCTTCTTCGCAAGCTACTGGTACATGGATTAACTATCCAGTGAATTAAGTCTTTTCTGATTGAGAGAAGTCAGACAGTTGCACTTGAATGTGAGTACTCAGATGAGGTTCCAGTTACTTCAGGTGTACCACAAGGATCAGTTCTAGGCACAATATTATTGTTATTATACCTTAACGACCTACCCGACAATGTGTGGTCCCGGGTTCGCCTATTTGCTGGTGACACTGGGGTGTACCTGACCATAATTCTCCCTGATTATTCGGTCACCCTCCAGAGGGACTTAGATCGCCCCATCATAGAATCTCACTGGGCCATGGAATCAAAACATAGAAAGGCGGCATAATGCTGCGTTTTACCAGATCTGCACTTCTTGTTTAAAATGCTGGTATTTAAGTGTTAAACTAACAGTTTTAGATTACAACTAGGGTGAAAATTATTTTAGCTGCCTTTTATATTACAGCGAAAGTAACCTTTTGTGAACGGAAAAGAAATTTATGAAAGTACTTTTATCTCAGGACATCTTAAGTTTCCTCAATACATTTGCACAAGAAAAATATAGATGAAAGATTTGCAAGTTGATTTTCCCCAAAATATAATCCTGATTTCCGTTTAAAAATCCATGTCCCACGAGAAAAAGGTTTGGAGGTATAAACGGTTATTACAGCAAGTACTTTCTTGCATTAGCAACATCCCTGTGCCTTTGAAAATAAATGAAATTCTGTATTTTTCACTTTTACCAGGAAAAAAGGAAACCGCTTTATAGACTTTTTAAAAGTTACTAAAACAGCTGCAGATCAATAGTTCACATCAAATACTAACGACTCGGTCAAAGCTTTCTATCAAAAAGGCTACCTGAATTGAAAACCAGATTTTTTTGACATGTTTATTCTCGATGGGCGCCATCATCTCCTTTTCTTGCGGTAAATCTGAAATGCTGAGATTTCATCAATTATGCCTTCCACATTTTATTTTCTCCATCATCAATGAAAATACCTTGAAAAGTCAGCTATGTAGCCTTCTTCCTGCGTATACCATAATGAAATCGCCTATCTTGGAAGCCTGTCATCACTGATAAATTAGTGTAGCTGTCAAATTGAAGAGATTTCCATCTTGCCAAATGCAAAAACGTATTCATACGCCTTGGAACTAATTCCCACCCCCCCCCCCCCCCCCCCAAAAAAAAAAAAAAAAAAAAAAAAAAAAAAAAACAATAGTACACCATTGCTTTAAATTTAAAACATAATATTCATATTTGAAACTGTCTTGCGCCTACTTTCACATACTTTCTAACATAATTTGTTCGTTAATTCATGAATAGTATGCCTTCATTTCTGAACTAGTTTCTACGTGTAACATTGTCCTGTTTGTGTTGTTCACCCCTGTTCCCAAGTAAACAAGTTGAAAAGGGTAGATTTCTTTTTTAACTTCTTTCAGCAAAACATATTAAAAGCATTGGGCTTCTATGAAATTTTACCAACCCGCACATTGGTAAGTAGGTGACACAACAGATCATTAATTGGGTTAGATAAATATGTCCAAACATCAATTATTTGTTTATGGTGACTCATGTGAACAGAAAACAGCGTGTTTTTGTTAATGGTGAATCTTCAGTATGGGCGCCAGTTTTGTCTGGAGTCCCACAAGGGACTGTTCTTGGTCCTCTATTGTTCTCCCTGTACATCAATGATATTTCCTCTGACATTGACTCAGAAATAAGACTTTTCGCAGATGACTGTGTTTGTTACCGGGAAATTAGAGATACAGATGACTCACTGAAACTTCAGGCTGACATAGATGGATTAGGATGTTGGGCCCGAAAATGGGGCATGAGATTTCAGCCAGTTAAATGCAATATTATGCAGATAACAAGGAAGAGATCTAATAAAGTTGAGGCTTCTTACACTTTAGAGGAAACGGTCCTCGAAAATGTGAATTCCATTAAATACCTTGGTGTGACAATCACTCACGATTTGAGATATGCAATATGTGTACAAAGGCGAATAGAACTCTTGGATTCCTGAGGCGAAATCTTCATCAGTGTCCCCAGGATGTGAAAGGGACAGCATACAGGGGACTTGTTCGCCCAATCTTGGAATATGGTAGTTGCATCTGGGACCCAAGCGGAGTGGTCCTAAATGAAGAAATTGAAAAAGTTCAGAATAGAGCGGCTAGATTTGTAACTGGAAATTACTGCTTTGAAACTGGGAGCATGACTGGAATTCTAGGAAAATTAAGATGGGAGTCTCTGAAGAAAAGGAGAAGAGACAGTAGGCTCATACTCTTATACAAAGGTCTAAAGGGTGCTGCCAGCATTCCAACAGATGACCTTGTTCCACCGGCTAGGCACTGTAGACAGCACCATTCAATGACGTTTCAGACCCTTACTGCAAGAACGGATATTTATAAAGAAGCGTTCTTCCCCCGAACCATTAGAGATTGGAATGCCTTTCCGGATTCTATTATTTCGACGGCGGAAGGTGCTGATGATTGTGTAGCTAAGTTTACATCTTTGGTTAGAGCTAGGGACTAACTTCCCATATCACAGGTCCTGGTGTATGAATGTCATTTGACGTGTCACCAGTAACAATTCTGATTCTGATTCTTATGTAACAAATCAATGGGTAAAAATCACTGCTATAACATAGCAGTTATTGGAAGTGATCAGAAGCCTTTTGCACAAAAATCCTGGTGCTGAACAGGCTGCTTTCATTCTTTCAGTTCAAATATGGGGATAAACTGTTTTTATCTTATTTTTTTTTTTTTTTTTTTTGGTTTTGGATTTTATTCCAGTATCAAATCATCCACCCAGTAAACACAATCAATAATACAGTGAAACTTTGGTGCAGTGATTCATAAATTGTTATAAATTGCATGAATGAAATATATAAAATGAAATACTAAGAGCACCAAAGAAGGTCAATCATTTTACAAGCTAAATGCAAGAGATTGCAACACCTCAACCCAATCAGTGATCTTACTGCCAACTTGGTAGAACTGGTCATTTTTGGCTACCATACACTGAATTTAAAATTAGTACCAGGTGAAATAATTACATTTTTGGGGGGTGGGGGAGGAATCATTAATTTTCAGTACTATTTAGGTATTTTACTTGAAATTCCACTCTTGCAGTGCCTAAAGGCAACCTTTAGCCACAATTCTATGATAGTATTTTACACATTTTTGTTCTGTGGATTAAGATATCATTTTTGTAAAACCATGGAAAAATGCAATAAATGGTGGCTTTCCAATAAAAATATTTTGCTTTCATATTCTTACATTTACATGGACTACCATCTGATGAAAAATCTGTTTGGGTAACTATTTGCAAATATGATTTTTTCAGTACCTCAAATGTAGTGAAATAACTGTATTGAGGAACCTTAAATCACCTTCTTTAAAGTAGCTTTTTGTTGTCTGTGGCGTTACTAAACCGTACAAATGTGAAATGGTTAGAATATACAAGATAAAAATTGCAACATGTGTGCACGTGGCTGATTTCGAAAAAAAAAAAAAACAAAAACAGAAGACCATCATGAAAACATTCCTATGCAATTTTGACCCTCTTAAACTCCACTTTAATCCAGTAGAATGGGATTTGTATGGGTGTACATTATTTTTCGCATTTCTGCCCAAAACATAGATTTTTGGTACTCGTCAGAAACCGCCTGGTCGAGACGGTTCCAACGAGTACCCAAAATCTATGTTATGAGCTGAATTATGAAAAATAGCAGAATCTTTTATCTGAACATTTTCAATTTTTTGGGTGGAAATATGTTCAATTTATTTGAAAAGGCATGTTTTCGTAATGCAAAAAAAAAAAAAAAATGATAATAATAATAATGGCCTCACTCATAATCTTAAATAACTGGAGTATAGTATGCATATTACAGGACCTTCGTTTGAATAAACTCTCGTCAAAGGAATAAACACTTCTCAAAGCATAAACTAACGTCTATTCTAGTTGTAAGTTTCACAAGAACGAAGTAGAAACTATTTCAGCTCACTGAAAAACAAACTTTATTTCGTAAACAAAAACAACAAAAAGAAAAAAAAAAAAAAAGAAAAAAAAAGAAAAACTTCCCATCACGAAAGGAAAGTTCCTTCCGTTGAATAGACCAATAGGGGACAGACTTTCTTCCAAAGTATTTTCAGTAATGAAACAAAGCGAAAGCAACGACAAAGAATTCTCAAAAGGAAATATGGCCCTGGTGTAGATTTCACATCTCCATCTGTTTCATGCAAAAATAGATTGATTTACGATCAGCACTAGCATTATAATCGATCCCTATGTGATGAAACCAAACATGATAATAACCACGGCCTTTCCTTCCAAACGATGTCAAAATGGTGTCAGTAGTTTCCAAATTTGCAATTTTGTGACGCAAGTAACCGTACAGTTAATTCAGCATTTTTTTTCCAAGTTGCCGTACTTAAAAAAATCCAAGTTGCCGTACTTGAAAAATCCAATATATATATTTCATCAGCCTAAATACTTTTGTAAGCCTTCATGAATGACGGTTAAACAAATAAAGCTCTTATATCTATCTCAAGACAGGGACATAGATCATTCACACAGAGCTCTTCGTCAATAACAGAACGATCCGGGATTACGAAATTTCCTTAATTGATTCGAGAAATTCAAGGAATACTAGGTTTTACCAACCTCCCTTTTTTCATTTCCAATATGCATATGATCAGTAAGATAGACGATGTGAGCGGAAGATTGCGATTGAACTGGACTAGTTTGTTTGTAGGGGTCCCAGGGGGTGGCAGCATATTCTAGTTTAGGTCTAACTAGTGACTTGTATGCTGTTGCCTTGATGTCCTTTGGGCATGCAGAGAGATTCCTGCGTAGGATAGGAAAGCAGCTGTCTGGCTGTCTGTCGTAGATAGCATGTCATAGTCTAGCTACTAGACCTTGATGTCATATTTACCAATTACCAACCTTAATGTGTGTTTTTATCAAATATGAAACCTTGTTAGACTTTAATCTTGTCTCAGACACCAAGGTCTAGTACAATGCGAATTTTACCTCGCAAGATCCTTGGTAAATGATTGATTACAGCTACAGTCATGAAATGTTTATTGCCTTTCTGTACCCCTTACCGAACAACAAATGATAAGGCAAACTGGCATTTTAGTCAGAGTATATCTTCCCAAGATCAAATAAGCGGTAGAAGAATATTACTTATTAACTTTAAAATATGATATCCGACTAGAAGCTAGTCTAAGCATGTCAGTGTGACTATTTCACACCAGTGTACTGTCTATAGCCAGGTTTTTTGCTTTACTTCTGGCAATGGATGTTGTATGATGACTCCATTATCTTGCTTTTGTTGCCGATTCTGATGTACTCAGACTAAGTCTTGTCTGGGTGAAAACGCATCTATCAGTCTCTCTCCCATGCTTGTAAATAATTAAAGTCCTCTTGAGCGACAGCAACTCGGTACAACAGGCAGTGATCAGCGAACAGGGGAGACGCGTGGTGGCAAGTCGTTGATGTATATGAGGAAGAGGAGAGTGCCGAGCACTGTACTCTGTGGAACACCAGAAGTAACGGGCGCAGACGAAGAAATCCTCAATTACGACTTTCTGGTATCCATCAGCAATGAAATTGTGCGGAACCTCGTGAAAGGCCTTACTGAAATCTAGTAGGATGACATTTATGCGCTGTCAGTTGTTCATTCCGCCGGCTTGCTATCAGCTGGTACTCACATGACCCCCCCCCACCCCAGCAGGGAGAACGACCCAATGTACAACGAAAGAGCCGATTACTGTGCAGAGTCTCATCCTGCAAACCTGGAGTTTATGTAATAAACTGAGCGTGACAGCTCAGTGGTTAAGCCCAGAGTGGTTAGTGCACTTGACTCAGATGCCAGAGGCCCTCGGTTCGACCCGGCGATGATTATTTCGGTGTCTGAACACCATTTACAGCGATGAATGTCAAAATGCGCACCGCCCTTTGGATCGGAACGTTTAACTGGAGGCACCGGCCCCCGCCCATAGGGGCTTGAAGAAATATATGGGCTGCATGATGCTTCCACGCAGAGCTGAATCCGGCCCGCACACTAGTACTGGTAAACCGCTTAGCGGATCTAAGCCTGTCCAGGAACCGCGGTGCGAGGCGGACCGCCTATGCTAATAAACCCTATGGGTTTCATTGGGCGACAGGGCTTGAGATGTCATCTCATCTCAATGTCGGGTAAAAGTCCCACAAAATTGGAAGCAACGTCTCCAAAATGACCTTTAAAGTGCTGACGGGGACGTTAAACCTCAAATCAAACAAACAAACTGGAGGCGCCCTGTTCAGGGAGAGTCATCCCCTATGCAGGTTAACTGTTTGTTTGTTTTGAGGTTTACGGCCAAGTCAACACTGTTAAGGCCGTTTTTGAGCCTGTCAGTTTACTTTTCCTGGGCAGGCTTATACGTAAGAGGTAACCAGGAGAGTGCACATTCTTTCGCCAGAAACTGACAACTGCCCTTCTTGAGCCAGCGGAATGGAGAGAATGACCGTAGGAAAGATTTCTTGATCAATCCCCGCGAAAGAATATTGCCGACCCCGGCAGGTATCGAACCTGCTTCCCCATGATCAGCAGTCAGACGCGCATCCGACTGAGCTACCGAGGCCAGCGCAAGATTGATGTGTGCTGTAAATCTGCAAGTAATGGTAAAATGTGGCCGATCCCAGTATCAGTGAGTAGGTCCTGGTGCACGTTTGTTTGTTTGGCTTGAGGTTTAACGTCCCCTTCAACACTGTAAAGGTCATTTTGGAGACGTTGATAACAATTTTGTGGGACTTTTACCAGACATTGAGATGAAATGACTTCTCAAGCCCTGTCGCCCAGTGAAACAAATGGACGGACTCGCATCGCTTTGCTTGCCCAGGCTTAGATCTTCTAAGCTGTTTACCAGTACTCGTTTGCGGGTCAGTTACAGCTCTGCGTGGAAGCATTATGCAGCCCATATATTTCTTCAAGCCCCGATGGGCGGTGCGAATATGGATAGTGTTTCTCTTTTGTTTCGGTATTAAAAAGATCTTGCTCGGCTCCCATGGCGGGGCTTGAAGAAATAGGTGGGCTGCATGATGGTGCTAGGCAGAGCTTAAACCGACCGCTTAGGAGTATTGGTAAACCGCCTAAAGGATTCAAGCCTGCCCAGGCAAAGCGGCGCGAGTCGGGCCGCCCATTCATATAAACCCTATTGGTTTCATTGGGCGACAGGGATTTTTTTTTGGGGGGGGGGGGGGTTACGGCCCTTTCAAGATTATTTCACTCATATCGAGCCGATCGCTAATCAGAGGTGGGCGAAAACCGGAGTACCCGGAGCAAAACCATCTGACCTTCCGTTGCAGAACTTGGCGTCTCACATATGACCCGAGCGAGGCTCGAACCACAGCGGTGAGAGACCTAATGATCAAGAGTCAGCGCTCTTAACCACTAGGCCACGGAGGCCCGTAAGCGACAGGGAATGAGATCTCATTTCATCTCAATGTCGGGTATATAAAAGTCCCACAAAATTGTAAGCTAGGTCTCCAAAATTACTTATACAGTGTTGATGGGGACGTTAAACAGTGTTAATTGGGACGTTAACCCTCAAATCAAACAAATCAAAAGGTTATTGTTAGTATCGTCTAATTCTAACAAATACCCACATCATACATGTACTCTCACATGTATGCGGTTTTTGTGTATCTTTGAAACGACCCATGTCAATTCTCATCGATTCAGAAATTCATCCTCAGATATTGACGGTAAAATTATCTTCTTGCCTGTAAATTGATGCGTTAGCATTTGATAACAGATTAACATGCATGATAGTATTGTGTCAGTGCAGTTGAAAGTCAAATACTTGTAATTTGGACTAAAAATTCTACTTTCCTCAGATGAACCGGAGGGTCGCCATCTTATTGTTCGACGCAGTGATGTTGCCCGGCTTTTTGTCACGTGACAGGAATATTTTTAGATTGAAATTCCCAAAAACAACAAATAAACAAAAATGAAAACGACGATTTTCACAAAGTTCTGAGTGGTATTTGGTTTCAGAAGATTACAAATGACAAAGCTACATGAATAGAAGAAATAAAACCGAAAAACACGCTTTTCATTTTTGAAGCCCGATAGCTCAATAATGCACCTCCCACTTATATAAAGTTTTGTTTGTTTGAATTGAGGTTTAACGTCCCCGTCAACACTATTTAGGTCATTTTGGAGGGGTTGCTTCCAATTTTGTGGGACTTTTCTCCGACATTGAGATGAAAAGACTTCACAAGCCATGTCGCCCAATGAAACCAAAAGCTTATTTGCATTGGACATGCAGTCTGACCCACAACAGTTTGCATTGGTAGGCTTAGTCCTAAGCGGTTTACCAGTATTCATGTGTAGTCAATTTCAGCACTGCGCGGAAGCACCTTGCAATCCAATCTATTTCTCTAAGCCCCGATGGGCTGAGGCGCACTTATATAAACTAAAACTGGGGTTTACTGGGGTACAGTCGAGGCGGTTCACAGAGTACCAACAGGCTATGTTTTGAGCAGAGATATGAAAAATATCAGGATTTCTATTTCATAATTTTCATTTTGTTAGTGTGTATGTGTGTGTGTGTGTGTGTGTGTGGGGGGGGGGGGGGTCGGGTATAAGATTTTCAATATATGAATAGGCCCATGAAAATTTGTTCGAGATAGGAATTGTTCGAAACACTGAGGGTTACTCATAGTGCCAGACAATGAGGTAAAAGAGAACGATTTTTTTTAAATAAAGGTATGGGTGTGTAAGGCAGTGTCAGTACGTGTCTTGTCCAAAGACACACCCGCCTCCGGTGGCCAGATTCGAACCTACAACCTCTCGATCATAAGTCGAACGCGCTAACCACTGAGCTATCGGGTCTGCGACTTGAAGCGTACATGAAGTGATTCTCATGAGTACACACAACATACGTTTTGAATATAAAATCAAACAAACATCCATATATTAACCTAACATCATGATAGCTAGTCAGTGCAATGAACACCCCTTGAAACCCCACTTTTTATAGAGAAAATTGGGGTTTGCGGGGGTATACAATATCTTATTTCTGCTCCAAGACATAGGTTGTGGGTACTCGTTAGAACCGCCTCATTGAGGCGGTTCTAAGGAGCACCCACAACCTATGTTTGCAGTATGAATAAGAAACAAATCACGATTTCATCAGAAAAGTGGCCATTTTGGAGCTGTGAAAACTGAATTATGTCGCAAAGGTGTGTTAGCGTTATGAATGCGTGAATAGCTGGAGCTATGGAAAGAACTCTATAGGGATTTCAGAACGAGTACGAACTAGCCATGTAGCCCCCGCCCATAGGGGCTTGAAGAAATATATGGGCTGCATGATGCTTCCACGCAGAGCTGAATCCGGCCCGCACACTAGTACTGGTAAACCGCTTAGACGATCTAAGCCTGTCCAGGAACCGCGGTGCGAGGAGGACCGTCCATGCTAATAAACCCTATTGGTTTCATTGGGCGACAGGGCTTGAGATGTCATTTCATCTCAATGTCGGGTAAAAGTCCCACAAAATTGGAAGCAACGTCTCCAAAATGACCTTTACAGTGTTGACGGGGACGTTAAACCTCAAATCAAACAAACAAACAAACAAACGAACTAGGCATGATAAAACTAGCCATCAGTGTTCGAGTTATCGAAGTTTTACTGTTGTATGAATTTCTATCTGAATTATGGTAGCTCAGAAGACAATAGACATGAAATATGCCATTACACCATATGTGCTACCATTCGCTTTCAAATGAGACAGCGCACGACAAAACCTACAATAAGACGTTTGCGCCCAACGAAGACTCAGATCAGCCTGCGCATCCGCGCAGTCTGATCAGAGTCTTCGTTGTAATCTCTTAGAATAGCTAAGAGTCGAATGCTCTTTCATGCAGCAAGAGAAGTCACTGGTTAGACTATATAAATGTGCAGGCTGATCTGATTCTTCGCTGGGCGGACATGTAAGATGTAGGAAATGCTGTGCCCCGGCTCAAATGATTCTATTCGGGATCATGGTGACGTATAGCTTCTAGGTGTAAAACTTCAGAACAGAGAGCCAGGAAGCTGGTACCCACTTCGTATTTTCTTGCATACCAGATAAATGCAAGATGTGTTTGTGAAACACTGATGCCCCCGGGGAGCGTCCATGCCACAAGGTAAAAAATTATGGTACCAATGGAAAGGTTTTGTCACAAGAAATGCACATGTGAAATATGATAGCTCTATCACTAACCAATCAAAAGGTATGGCCTATGTTCAAGTTTTTAAAAAGTAGGTCAAGGTCGCAAGGTAAAAATTTGGTGCCACTGGAAAGGTCTTTTGACAAGGAATGCATATATGAAATATGATAGCCCAATCACTTACCAATCGAAAGTTGCGACCAATTTTAAGTTTTTCAAAAGTAGATCAAACGTCAATGTCAAAAATTATGGTACCAATGGAAAGGTCTTGTGACAAGGTGTACACTTGTGATATATGAAAGCCCTATCAGTTATCATTTAAAAATTACGCCCAACGTTTTTTAGGACACATAGACTGACGGACATACCAACCAAAAACTACATGCCCCCAAATCTTTGATTCCGGGGTCCTATTAACCGACATTTCCACAGGGTAGAAAACTTTCATCTCAAACTTCTTAGCTAACCATGCTATGGGGTAATGAGGTATTGGTGCAATTGTTATAATAATTAGGCAAAAGGCAAGTAAATACAGAATATTTCCCAGGTGGTTGGTGGTGACTGCTTGGGGTGTTTCCCACTGAAGAATATTTCCCCTGTAGCCGAACCATAGGACTATGATGCCCCCGCCATATGACACGGGTGACAAAATGAGTGCTGTGTGACAGACATAATGTGAATACAATATTTATTTACCTCTGACTCTGTGTGACCTTGACCTTTGAGCTACGAACCTGGGTCTTACCCACCACACATCATTTAATTTCTGCCAAGTAATTTCAAAACCATCGAGGAATGACAAAGTTATAGACGGACACAATTTTGACCTTCGCCTCCAAATGTGATCTTAACCCATGATGGTAAACATTTTTGCCAAATGACTTCAAAATCCATCATGACAAACTTATGGACTGGACACGAAAATATATCATACTTTTTACTTTCGACCTCTAAGTGTGATCCGGGCCTTAGAGCTATAGACCTGAGTCTTGCGCGTGATATATCGTCTCGTGATGAATATTTCTGCCAAAGTAATTTCAATATCTATCAGAGTATGCCAAACTTTACTGAAATGGCACAGAAATGTGTGTGTGTGTGTGTGTGTGAGTGTGTGTGTGTGTCCACTAGGTCCGTTACACGAACTTGTTTACGTTTCGTGAGAAGCAGGAGGGCTTCAGAAACGGAAATTTAATTAAGAAATAGATCAGCTCTAACTGTGATTTGTTGAATAATAAATCACAGTTTGGAGGCCAGTTGTAAAGTAGACAAATCACGGATGGACGAACGGACAAACGGATGGATAACCGGATGCTTGTATTTAAGTTGCCATCCCCAGACACAAGTTTGTTTGTTTGATTTGAGGTGTAACGTCCCCGTCAACACTGTATATGTCATTTTGAAGACGTTGCTTCCAATTTTGTAAACTTTTACCCGACATTGAGATGAAATGACATCTCAAGCCCTGTCGCCCAATGAAACCAATAGGGTTTATAAGCATGGGCGGTCCGTCTCGCACCGCTTTAGATCCTCTAAGCGGTTTGCCAGTACTCGTGTGTGGTCGGTTTCAGCTCTGCGTGGAAGCATCACGCAGCCCATCTATTTCTTCAAGCCCCAATGGGCGGGGGCCGAGACACAAGTTTGTACCAAGAATCATTAATGATTAAAGCTCTTATAGTTCTTGAGAAATTGACTTGACCATTAGGGTGAACGCTAGGGTGGTCGCAATTTTTTACAAAGTCATTGAACCATGCAATGTTGGTCAAGGTCAAATATGGATGCTTGCATTTAAGTTGCCATCCCCAGATACAAGCATTAATGAAACTCCTATATAGTTCTTTAGAAATTAACTTGACCATTATGGTGAACACTAGGGTGGTCGCAAATGTTGACGCCTTGACAAACGGGTGGAGGAACGGACAAACGGATGGAAAACCAGAAGCCTGAATAGCAGACACGACCAAAATGATGTCATATAGGGTACTTATACTAAATTAACTTGTCGAGTTAGTAAGCTGTATATAATATGTATAAACATATAATGACAAATATTTGCGGATAAAATTTAGAATGCCCCAGGCAAAGAAGTACAAATTTAGGGGAACAAAGAATGAACCGGACCGAAGTATCGGGTGTAAAATAAACGATTTTTGTCATATGCCCAAAGGCTAATATATATATGCGTTCTCTCTCGCTCTCTCTTTCTCTCCTCGGTAGCTCAAGTCGAATGCGCGTCTGACTGGTGATCAGACGGTCGCGGGCTCGATACCTGCCGGTAGGCAACATTCTTTCGTGGAGACTGATCATGAAACCTTTATAAACCCTATTGGTTTGTTTTAGGTGGTAGGGCTTGAGACGTCATTTCATCTCAATGTCGGGTAGAAGTCCTACAAAGTTAGAAGCAAAGTCTCCAAAATGGCCTAAATAGTGTTGACGGGGACCTCAATGTAAAACCTCAATTCAAACAAGGTCATTCTCTCTCTTCCGCTGATGTAAGAAGGGTAGCTGTCAGTTTCTGACGAAAGAATGTGCACTGTACTCTCTCTCTCTGTCTGTCTGTCTGTCTGTCTCTCTCTAGACAAACAGACAGACCGTGATGAATTTATTGAGCCGTGCAAGTGAAACTGTATTTTCGCACCTGCCCGCAAAGCAAAACATCAGATCAGCCTACGCGTCTGCACAGTCTGACAAGGCCTTTGATTAGATTGACTGATTCGCTGTGATACACTTAAGCCCAAAATTTCGTGATAAGAGAGGAAAAGCTACATTTGGACTAAGTATACAATGCTTCACTGTCACTCGACTCAATTATCTGCGCGCGGAAGTTGCAGTATCTATAATTTATTCGGTCCACCAAATATTTTTGGAAGAGTAACCGCCCCATTTTTGGTCGATTGGCAATCGACCCAAAGTTGCTAAACATAGAAGCTCTTCAGTGCTAAAGTCCACGTGACTATCACTGAGGAAATTCAGATAAGGGAGCTTACCACTAAATATTTTCCATAGGCCGGGCGACAATAGTAACCTTTTACATGCTCCCACAAAAACTACACATACAAAACTTTTCAAACCTTACTTATTTATAGAGCCATCCTAGCTCAACAAGTTGATGAGAAAAAATCCACATGTTGCCCGTCTCCTTTTCAAGCTATGGTCCGCCATGTTTGTTTACATGCAGATTCGCAGTGAATACAAGCCGGCTTTTTAACGGAGAGGTGACACTATAAAATCAGCAACAATTTCTTTGAGCTTGCAGATATAATTATAAAACACACATCCTTTTATTTCCTTATAATTTTCCTTTTCTCACATTGAAATGAAACATGGGATATTTATCCAATGGAAGCCTGTCTGGTATTTAGACTGCAACTAAAAGCTCTGTCCCAAAGTGATAAAAGCCAGTACCCCCAGTATTTAGTGCAAAGCTACCATAACGGCTGTCTTATCGCATTGCGCAATAGGATTATCTATAGAATCTGGACTGGAATCATGTGTTGGGTTTGGCAAAGTGTGGATCCAGATCAAACGCCACAGAATGCGAGATCTGATCAGGTCCCGGGGTTATACAACTTTTTTCATGCTCAACTCAGCTGAGCATGAAACTTGTGGTGCTCATAAAAATTAAAATACTAAGAAGTTGAGCGGTTTTTCTTTTTCAGGTAGCAGAGAATGTTATTTGTCCGGCTCACAAATTTTAAAATGCCAACAATTGTTGGCATTTTAAAATTTATGAGCAGGACAAATTTCATGCTCAAGTGAGTTGAGCATGAAAAAAGTTTTATAACCTCGGGGCCAGGATCTACTCTCTGTGCTTACAGTACAGGAATTTAAGGGTTAATGTCCTCGTCCAGGACATTTTTCCCAGGCTACACTCAAGAAATTTGATTTCTTGTTTGTGTGTTTGTTTTGTTTAAGGTTTAACGTCCGCGTCAACACTATATAGGTCATTTTGGAGACGTTGCTTCCAATTTTGTGGGACTTTTACCCGTCATTGAGATTAAATGACATCTCAAGCCCTGTCGCCCAATGAAACCAATAGAGTTTATAAGCATGGACGGGCCGACTCGCACCGCTTTCCCTGGGCATGCTTAGATCCTCGAATTGGGTAACCAGTACTCGTGTGCGGCCGGATTCAGCTCTGCGTGGAAGCATCATGCAGCACATTTATTTCTTCAAGCCCTAATGGGCGGGGCCGCGATTTTTTGCGTTGTACGAGTTAGCCATGATGTTATATTCTCCAGCGAGACCTCGAGAAGCACAAATTAAAACGTTACCCGACGGCAGAGGTTGATACATTTCTACCCCGTGGACATCACCTTAATTGGCTGAAACAGGTTGGATGAAGGGCACACTGTGTCACTCACCCATTTTGTCCTGAATGGTGGACTCTTTCACCTCAGATAGTGCAGGATTTTAATTTGAAATCCGGGATGTGTTGAAATTTATTTTGTAAAATGGATGCACGTGTTGCAAACAGGGAAGGCTCAGATCAGACGCCGCAGATCGCGGCGTCTGATCTGGGCCTGCACTGTTTTGTCAGCGTCCATTTTGGACCACATCAGGATTAAATGGCCCACTACTATAATCGTTCATCCCAACCCCTAGGCCAAGTACGTTCCCTTTGGCTACAAAGTAGATAATTCGCACAGAATTTCATATCTATACACATATATCAATTTTTGCTTTCTGGCAAAATTATCTATTTTGTTTGTGTGATTTAAGGTTTAACGTCCCCGTCAACACTGTATAGGTCATTTTGGCCCGTGACGTTGCTTCCAATTTTGTGGCACTTTTACCCGACATTGAGATGAAATGACTTCTCAAGCCATGTCGCCCAATGAAACCAATCGGATTTATAAGCGTGGACGGTTCGACTCGCACCGCTTTGCCTGGGCAGGCTTAGAGCCTGTGAGCGGTTTACGAGTACTCGTGTACGGTCAGTTTCAGCTCTACGTGGAATCTTCTTGCAGCCCATCTATTTCTTCAAGCCCAGATGGGCGGGGACCGAGCAAAATTATCGTACAGCGAAACCTCGATTGCTCGAACACTGATGGCTCATTTACCACGGCTACATCACATTAACAAGTCTGTGAAATGAACACCCACTAAACAACATTTAATATGGAGAAAACTGCAGTTTACGGGGGTAAACATATTTTTTTTTTATTTTTTTTTTCTTCTCCAAGACATAGGTTGTGGGTACTCGTTAGAACCGCCTCAATGAGGCGGTTCTAACGAGCACTAACAGCCTATGTTTGCAGTATAAATAAGAAAAATATCATGGATATTGAAAAAAAAAAGAAAAAAGAAAAACACTATGTCGCAAGGGTGTGTTGTCGTTTTTTGTTTGTTTGATTTGAGATCTAACGTACCCGTCAACATTTTTTAGGTAATCTTGGAGACGTTGCTTCCAATTTTGTAGGACATTTACCCGGGGTGTGTTATCGTATGAATATGAACTTTTTCTGGTTCTTCTCATAGTTCCAGGTATCATGGATAATTCATGGATTTTTTTCTTCTGATTTTATCTTGAAAAGGTATGTTGTGTTTACTCTCAAGAACGCCTCTATCTGAAGCGATTCTTAGAGAGAGGCGATTCTAATGAGTACACACATCATCACAAAAACATGCTTATATAATTTTGACCCCCTTGAACCCTACTTTTATATAGTAAATTTGGGGTTTGCCTTATTTTTCTTATTTCTGCTCTAAAATATAGATTGTAAGTTCTCGTTAGAACCGCCTCGATGAGGCGGTTCAAACGAGTATCCACAATCTATATTTTGAGCAGAAATAAGAAAAAATATCACATTTTTTTCATCTGAAAATGTTCTTTTTTTCGGTGGTCAAGTTTATAGTGTATTTGTATAGGCGTGTTTTCGTAATGATTCCTTCATTGTTTTTTACCCTAAAGTCATCCATATATATATATATATATATATGTATAATTTTTTTTTGGTTTGGGTTTTACGGCCCTTTCAAGATTATTTCACTCATATCGAGCCGATCGTTAATCAGAGGTGGGTGAAAACCGGAGTACCCGGAGAAAAACCACCTGACCTTCCGTTGCAGAACTTGGCGTCTCACACGTGGCCCGAGCGAGGCTCGAACCCACGGCGGTGAGAAACCTAATGACTAAGAGTCAGCGCTCTTATCCACTAGGCCACGGAGGCCCGTTCATCCATATAATGCTTTATGACAGCGCTATGACTGAAGCCCTTTCTCGAACAAACTTCTTTTTTTGTTTGTGTAGAGGTTTTACATCCGCCGTCAACACTATTTTAGGTCATTTTGGAGACGTTGCTTCCAATTTTGTGGAACTTTTCAAGCTCTCCACCCAATGGAATTGCTAGGGTTTAACCCTTATCTTGCTGTTCACGACAACCCCTATCTTTGGAAACAGTGCAGATCCAGATCAGATGGCTTCTGAAGCTACACTGTTTGGCATTCAGTTTATGAATTTGTAGCAATAAATTACATCAAGTAATTTGATTGGTTGATAGACAGAAATGGGTGTGGCTTAAATGAATATTCAGAAAGATAAGGGTTAAGAGACGGTCCAACTCGCACCTCTTTGCCAAGCCGTTCGGCAATACTCAAATGCTTGGTCGGAAGCAACATAAAGCCTAATCTTGACGGGCGAGTGCATCGCATGTCATGGTCTCAAGAGATATTGAAGTTATCGAAGTATGACTGATTCGTAGATGGCCCTACGTTCTTTTCTGGGTGCATTGTTAGTTAATGCTTTGGAAATGGAAAGTAGGGTTCTTACTAGTGGAGTGGCTTTATTTTATAACTGATGGTCGTAACAGCGGAATTTTACTTTATGAGCATTACAAATTTCATGCTCAACTGAATTGCATGTGAAAACCTCGGCCCTTGGCATAGTAGGCTTTTAGTTTTTTTTTTCTCTTCCTTTTTTAGCTCTGGTGGCCATCTTGTTCACTGGATTGGAGCAATTTCATCTATTTTGATTGAAGGTCACCCAGGCAACAATCCTGTGAAGTTTGAAAGGAACTGGCTGAAGGGTAAAGGAGGAGTCTCAGTTTCATGTTTTGTTTTAGCTACTGTATGGTTGCCATCTTGTGCGGAACCGTTCAGCTACTTTGGTAGAGAGCCACCTAAGCAAAATTTCTGAGAAGTTTGAATGGAATCGACCAAGGGTTTCAGGAGCAGTAGTCTAAAAAAGAAAATTGATGACGCTCGCTAATGACGCATAATAGCCCACCCTTAGCACTTTGTGCTCAGGAGAGCTTATAATAAGGGCGACTTATTTAACTTTATTGAAGTATGCGTTTTGTTTTGTTCTAGTTGATGTTTTACGTCCCCATCAACAATATTAAAGTCATTTTGGAGACGTTGCTTCCGCTTTTGTGGGACTTTTACCCGACATGAGATGAAATGACATCTCAAGCCCTACCAACCATAGAAACCGCTAAGGTTTAAGGAGCGGTCTGACTCTCATCACTTTTCCTGGGCAGGCTTAGACCAATGCTGTTTACCAGTACTCAAGTTCGGTCGGTTTCAGCTCTGTGCGGAAGCACTGTGCAGCCCAATCTATTTCTCCAGGCCCCAATGGGCGGGAGCGCAAAGTATGTGTGTGCGAGTTAAATGTCCAGTCATATGGACGAGACCTTGGTTTAAAGACTCATCTGAAAATCTGGAGAAGCCCAGAAGAACCCAACACCCCTGGGTTATGTTGTGTTGGGGTTTAACGACCTTGAAGATCATTTTGTGTCATCTCCAAGAGAAACGGAGAAAAGAGACAGAAGAGATGTGAGGGAGAGGGGAGAGGAAAATGAATGGAAATGTAGAAACAGAAGAATATTGTCGCTCTACCTTTACCTGCTGCAAGTACAGCAGGCCTTGACCAACTGTAAGCCAACATTAGTTGGATGCCCCAGTGGCGCAGGATACCTTACCCTTACCCAACCACCCCCAGTGTGAGTAGCTTAAATGAGACATCACAAAGGATTCTCGGTGAAGTATGAACACCTGGGGCAAGTGGTTCAAAACTAACAATGTCGTTAGTTAACGTATCGCTAAAAATTTGATCATTTATTTGGCAAATATGCTTATGTTTTTGCTGAAAAAAAATGTGCACAGCTTTTCATATTTTTTTTTTCACAAAAAATAACAACATTTTAAATATTGAACTTGCTACAACAGTTTACAATATGACCAGTAAGGAGCACGTTAAGCTAACAAGGGCCCATCGGAGTACTGCTCCAGCATTTCCATAGTTTCTTGCTGTCGAGTCCTCACTGCGGTTGTTTGATTTTTGTGTTCTAGATGTTACACTGATGAGTAAGGAGGCCTTCATGCGAGCTGAACAAATTATGTGTCTAAATCTCGACGGAAGTAAGGGCGAGGATTGCAACTAAGCCCCCAAGTGGAATTCATTTCACTGACCGTTCCAAGGCAGTTCTTCTGCCGCGGTTTATTTTTGTTACGAGTTGTCTTTGAGTGTTTGTATCGCTTATGTTATTTTGTTTTGGATAGCCAATTGGCCATTTTGTGGGAAAGTAACTGTGCTTTTGGTTTTCCACAATTGAGGTTTCCATTAGGGTCTAGTTACTTCATGTGTGTGTGTGTGTGTGTGTGTGTGTGAATTCGGGTTTAACGTCGCTTTCAACAATTTTTCAGTCATATCACGACGGTGTCTGGTTGCGACAGGGAGCTCAATGCTCACTTTTATAGTGCTGCCTCACTGAAGTATCATGTCCCAGACACATTACATGATACCACACCCAGTCACATTATCCTGACACTGGGTCGACCAGTCCTAGCTCTACCCCGCAAATCTGAGTGCCAAGCGAGGAGCAGCTAGTACCATTTTTAACGACTTTGGTATGTCGCGGCCCGGGATCGAACCCGTGACCTCCCGTTCCCCGGAGCAGACACTCTACCAACTGAGCTATCGGGGCCGGTTCTAGTTACTTCATGTTTGTATTGTCACTGATGGAAGCTGTGGGTTAATTGTGTCGACTACTGATCATTGCCTTCACTTCTATTTTGAACAACTGGCCCAAGGTTGCAAGCAAAGTTCAAGTCCTGACCCGGTGTTGTTAATACATCAAGTAACTCTTATCTTGCTGAATATTCATTTAAGCCACTCCCATTTCTGTCTATCAACCAATCAAATTACTTGATGTAATTTATTGCAACAAATTCATAAACTGAATGCCAAACAGTGTAGATCCTGATCAGATGGCTTCTTCAGAAGCCATCTGATCTGGATCTACACTGTTTGCAAAGACAGGGGTTGTCGTGAACAGCAAGATAAGGGTTCTTCAGAAGCCATCTGATCTGGATCTACACTGTTTGCAAAGACAGGGGTTGTCGTGAACGGCAAGATAAGGGTTAAACACTAAAAATAACCTTCATTTCTTAATTCAACTATTCTGACAGAGATATCTAAGAAATCAAAGCACTCACGGCACTGGTTTTGTTTGTTTGATTTGAGGTTTAACGTCCCCGTCAACACTGTAAAGGTAATTTTGGAGACGTTGCTTCCAATTTTGTGGGACTTTTACCCGACATTGAGATGAAATGACATCTCAAGCCCTGTCGCCCAATGAAACCAATAGGGTTTATTAGCATGGACAGTCCACCTCGCACCGCGGTTCCTGGACAGGCTTAGATCCTCTAAGCGGTTTACCAGTACTAGGGGCACTGGTGGGACGATTGTTTGGTAATCCACTCAGGGCCGATGTCTACCTGACTTTCACTGGTTTGGAGGAGTGAGTGTTTGTTTTAAGTCCCACCAACAGCTAAGGTTTAAAGACTCAGCCGAAAGTCTGGAAAAGCCCGGGATCGATCCTGCGATCCCTGGTTTACAAGGCAAGTAACCTAACCACTACAGCACGGAAGCTTCTCTGGTTTGGAGGAAATTGTTTGAATTGAGGTTTAACGTCCACATCAACACTATTTAGGTCATTTTGGAGACGCTGCTTCCAATTTTGTGAGACTTTTACCCAACACGGAGATGAAATGACTTCTCAAGCCTTGCCACCCAATGAAATCAACAAGAGGGCCATGATGGCCCTGGATCGCTCACCTGATCCACACTGTAGAAATGAAATGATAGTTAATATAGTAAGGTGCCTTGTCAGAAGGAACATACATGACAAATATGAAGTTTCTTATCTCAAATGCTTCAAACATTGAAGGCAAGGCTATATCTGAAATGGTTCCAAAATGATGGCAAAATAGGTCAAAGGTCAATGTCACAGGTCAAAATTTTTGTATGGGTGGGAGGCCCTTTTCAGAAGACATACATGCCAAATATGTCGGCTCGATCTCAAATGGTTAAACGGTTATGATAAAGTAGGTCAAAGGTCAAACTATTTTGTATGGGTGGGAAGCCTTCGTCACAAAGATCACACATGCAAAATATATATGAAGGTTCTATCTCAAAAGTGGATAAAGTAGGTCACAGGGCAAGGTCACAGGTCAAATATTTTTGTATGAGTGGGAAGCCCTTGTCACAAGGAACCTACATACCAAATATGAAGGCTTAATCTCAAATGGTTAAAAAGTTATGACAAAGTAAGTCAAAGTCACAGGTCAAAATCTTTGAAGTTATGGTTAAGCCCTTCCCACAAGGAACCTACATTAAATCCCAAATATGAAGGCTCTATCTCAAATGGTTCACATGTTATGGCAAAGTAGGTCATAGGTCAAGGTCAAATTTTTTGTATGAGTGGAAAGCAACCTTCATGCAAAATATGAAGGCTCAATCTCAAACGGTTCAAAATTTATGACAAACTGACCTACTGATAGGTCTACTTTTCGATTCAACACGACTCATATTCAACCTTGACCCAGATATTATTAAAGTGAGCAAGTTTTATGGCGATTGGATAAAAAATGTGGCCTCTAGAGTGTTCACAACTTTTTAGCTTTTTATTTTACCCCACTGCAGCTGGTGTTAAGTGCCGTGGCAGCTGTAAAAAGTCTCGCCGTGCTTCATTATATTTTCTTTTCCTTTGGGATCATTGAGCCCATTCTGGTTACAGTTACACTGAAAATCAAATACCGCTGAAGCCGGTGCTGGGGGTGGATACAGCCTCGCAAACTACACTGCTGTGTATGAAGAGACTCCATAAAACCAAGTCTCCGAGTTTGGTTCTTTTATTTGTTCTTTGTTTCCACCTACCAATGATTTGACCTACTAACCTTTTTTTTGATCCAACATGACCCAAATTAGAACTTGACTCAGATATTGTCAAGATAATCGTTCTGACCAAGTTTTATGATGACTGGACCAAAACTTGTCCTCTAGAGTGTTCACAAAGTTTTTCTATGAGTTGACCTCCTGACCTACTTTTTGACCCGACATTACCCATATTCAAACTTGACCAAGATATTGTCAAGATGATCATTCTGAGCATGTTTGATGATGATCGGACCAAAACTGTGGCCTCTAGTGTGTTCACAAGGTCTTTCTATGATTCGACCTACTTCTGACCCGAAATGACCCATACTAAAACTGGACCAAGCTATTGTCAAGATGATCATCCTGAGCAAGTTTGATGAAGATCAGACCAAAACTGTGGCCCCTAGTGTGTTCACCAGGTTTTTCTATGATTTGATTGACTGACCTACTTTTTGACCAGACATGACCCATAATTGAACTTGGCCCAGATATTGCCAAGATGATCATTCTGAGCAAGATTGATGATGATCGAACTAAAACTGTGGCCTCTGGTTTGTTCACAAGAAAAGTTTACGCACGGATGACACTGGACATCTCAGTCACAAAAACTCACCATGACCTTTGGTCAGGTGAGCAAAAAAGACTTATATGCACTGGATGGTCAGGCACACACCACTTTGCCTGGGCAGGCTTAGTCCTAAGCGGTTTACCATTACTCATGTGGTCAGTTTCAGCTCTATGTGGAAGCACGATGCAGTCCAATCTATTTCTCCAAGTCCCGATAGGCAGGGGGTTTATTCATAGAATATAACCACCATTCTTACAGATGTGAAGTCAGTGTGGTGTTATTGTGTTTTCTATAGAATCCGGACTGGAATCATGTTGGGGTTGGCATACAGTGTAGACCCAGAACAGATGCTACAGAAAGCAGTGTCTGATCAGGGTCTACACCATTTGCTTAAAGTACAAGACGAGGCAGTCTATGCCCTTGTTCAGGTGGGGGCTAGGAATAGGCGACTCAGACTGTTTCATTTTCCGAACTCTAATTCCTGTATTTCAGGGAAACAGTGTAGATCCTGATCAGATGCCGCATTCTGTCGTAAAAATCAAACAAAACAAGGATATAATTTGCATTATTTTTTTAATTCTTTTATCCCACAAAAGGTAGTTTTAAACATATTTTTTAATAGTTTTTATATTATTCAATTTCAAATTTCTTAGTTCACCGCTATATCACATCAGACACATCAGTAAACACATACCAAATGGGCCCAATCACAAAGAATCCTTTTGTCGGTGGTTGTGACTATGCAAGGCACAAAGCAACCAGCTCGGTTATAAAGAATATATCAAGGCTTGACAATTAACCCATATCCTGCTGAATATTCAGTTTCGCACATCCATTTATGACTTTGAACCAATCAGATTGCTCGATGTAAATTATTCCTACAAAATCATAAACTTAATGTCAAACAGTGAAGATCCTGATCAGATGGCTTCGAAGCCATCTGATCTGGATCTACACTGTTTGCAAAGAAAAGGATTGTCATGAACAGCAAGATAAGAGATATCAAGGCTTGACAATTAAGAGGTATTGCACTATCCGAGCAGTGAACAGGTAGGGGCTGATCAGCCAGTGCTCGGGCTAATCTGCACATCTCTTGTTCTCAAATGGCAGAAACAGGTTTTCTCAAGGCCAGACTCAAACTCCCTTTAACCCTTGTCCCGGTGAATAATTTATTAAGTTAGCCACACCCATTTCTGATTTTGAAGTTGTTGTTGTTGTATATCTACAAGGCATTTTGTCGCTGCCTATGATCTCTTGGTACTTAAGTAAATCACGTGTGCATTACCCAAGGTACAAATCACATGATACTTATATTGCACGTCAAAATCTTTTTGTGCTCCTGATGAATTCCATCAGTGCATCTGTCAGTTCCTTCCTTCCTTGCTTACTAATGTCTTCAATCATGCCTGTTAACAATCAGATTTGAACCAATCAGATTACTTGATGTAATTTATTCCTACAAATTCACAAACTGAATGTCATACAATGTAGATCCTGATCAGATGGCTTCTCCAGCCATCTGATCAGGATCTACACTGTTTGCAAAAGTAGGGGTTGTCATTGAGCTATCCACGAGGTTGCATGTTCATGCACAAACCTGGAGCAGAGGGGTAATAAATGCAAATGTGTGTGGCTGAAAAACTCCAGTTTTATACATGAACATTGATCCCGACCTGACGGAGAATATTGTAAGACAATCCCGAGTCGGGTGTTTTTTCTGCCGTCGTGTCAACTACCAGTATACATTGTCTTGGTTTTTTATTGTTGACACGTTACCATGCGACGAAAAGGCAGACATATGTGTCGTTGTCAGTGAGCTAGGCCTTCTGCTGACTGACATGTCGCTGGCGGTCTGTTTTGGATTCACTTTGTGAACGCCGACTTCGGAGCAACTGGTCCGAACGAAAAATAAAACTTAAATGTAAGAAGTGAATGGCTGACGATTCGTGCCAGTTGCTCCTAGGTAATGCTCATAATGGTTCATTGTGAAGGTTTTATTTTGCAAATTCCTGACTAGTTTCTTCCAATAATATGGATTTCTTCAGAGGGATGTTCACAATGTTGGTGTTCCGAGATTTGCGCTGTTTATATACCCTTGGGGCCGGTCAACCGGCCCCCTTATTTGCCGATGCGCACGCATCATGTGTCTAAGACCTCTCACCGGCCCCCGGGGGCCGGTAACGTCGCTATCGCTGATGCGATTAACCGGCCCCTTTGGGGCCGGTGGCGTTGCTAACCGCCATTTTTGTATTGTTGCACGTGACGTTCAGATTGAACTGCATTTCCTGTGTTCAGGAAAGAAAATGGCGGTTATTGAAAGCACCAATATGTCCTCCCTGGCCACTGTTTGCATGTGGCGTCGGTAGAAGTTTCATTTCCTATATATTTAGGAAAGAAAATAGCGGACATTAAAGCGACTAGATGTCCATGCTGACTGTGATAAAGCAGTCTTTTTGGCGTTATAAAATGAACCTCATTTGCATTGTGTTTTTATGTTAAAATGTAGAGAACTCGGCATGTTCGCCAGTTCAATGCAAACGTATTGAGCTATCCACGAGGTTGCATGTTCATGCACAAACCTGGAGCAGAGGGGTAATAAATGCAAATGTGTGTGGCTGAAAAACTCCAGTTTTATACATGAACATTGATCCCGACCTGACGGAGAATATTGTAAGACAATCCCGAGTCGGGTGTTTTTTCTGCCGTCGTGTCAACTACCAGTATACATTGTCTTGGTTTTTTATTGTTGACACGTTACCATGCGACGAAAAGGCAGACATATGTGTCGTTGTCAGTGAGCTAGGCCTTCTGCTGACTGACATGTCGCTGGCGGTCTGTTTTGGATTCACTTTGTGAACGCCGACTTCGGAGCAACTGGTCCGAACGAAAAATAAAACTTAAATGTAAGAAGTGAATGGCTGACGATTCGTGCCAGTTGCTCCTAGGTAATGCTCATAATGGTTCATTGTGAAGGTTTTATTTTGCAAATTCCTGACTAGTTTCTTCCAATAATATGGATTTCTTCAGAGGGATGTTCACAATGTTGGTGTTCCGAGATTTGCGCTGTTTATATACCCTTGGGGCCGGTCAACCGGCCCCCTTATTTGCCGATGCGCACTTGTGATAAGTAACTGCAGTTTTGAACAGTACATGTAATCAAAGCCGTATGAAAAACAAACAACCAAAAAAAACACTTCTAACTTTGTGACTTAGCAAGACAATATCAAATCTCCTGGGTGAAAACCAGTCATCCATGTAAACTAGAGGTAGTTGTGCACCATGAATTGTGATTTTTGTTTTCATGGCCCTTCCAAATCATTTCAGTCATAATTAGCTAGCTGATCAGAAGTGGGCCAAAACCAGAGCCGCTCTATCTAGCCACTTCATACTAACAAAACAAGGTACGGAAATACAGCAAAATTCCTATATTAAGACCACCTTTGGGACTGTTCAAAAGTGGTCTTAAAGACCACTTTTGAACAATCCCAAACCAGAGGACATTGTAGGCAGAAAATACAAAGAAAAATTAAATGTACCCTTCAAAATAAGCTTTAAATAGCAGAATTATGCCTAATTTTAGGTTGTCTTAACTCTTATCATGCTGTTCACAACAACCCCTATCTTTGCAATCAGTGTAGATCCAGATCAGATGGCTTCTGAAGAAGCCATCTGATCAGGATCTACACTGTTTGGCATTCAGTTTATGAATTTGTAGCAATAAATTACACAAAGTAATTTGATTGGTTGATAGACAGAAATGGGTGTGGCTTAAATGAATATTCAGCAAGATAAAGGTTAATAGCAGAATTTCACTGTATATATGTGTATACTGTCAGTGGGAAGATTACTTTAACAAAAATATAAGCGAGACACCCTTTGAAAAGGAAATAACTGCTCTACCCTTACTCTCCTGTACAGTTTCGTCTTGTCCCTAGACTGTATCATGATGTTATTAAATTCAGATTTGTTCTAAGGGAGACAACCTATTATTTTTCATTTGATTTGGGTTAAACAGCTATTTCAACATTATTTCATTCAATAATCAGAGGTGGATGGAACAAGACAATCCTGAGAAAAAACACCTGACCTTCCCCTGCAGTATTCAGCCTTTTATTTGTGACAATGAGCAGGGGTTGAACCAACAGTGATGAGAGACCTAATGTTTGAGTCAACGTTGAGCCCATAGATAAGTCTATTCTATCTGTACTTTCAACTACTTTAGGCAGGATTTTTTTTTTTAAGTCTAACTGAAATAATTGAAAATACTTAAATTCTGACAATTTAGACTTTTATAGATTAAGATCATCATCATCTTGATTAACTTGCAGGTACAGGGATAACATCCACATAAATGGGCCCCCTTCCAGGTAGCTGGCTTGCTGCATGCATGGCAGATCTCACACCAGATCTCCAGGTTTGTCGACCATCATAGTGTAGTTTATATCTTCCATTGAGCAATTTTGAAAATATCTGAGGCTCACTGAGGAAGCCAAAATGGCCCAAACTCAGAAAAACTTGCTTCCAAAGTATAACATATTTAAAATTTTTGTAAACAAGCCCCACTGACGTTTCAATGTGTGCATATTTGTTTACAGCAAGTTCCTACAAGGCCCTATAACAGCCAGTAAATACTCTGTAGACATTGAAACCCTCAGGACACTATTTACTGTAACTATTTACCGGTGCAACAATGATTTACGATGGATTAAAAAAATGTATAGATAATATCGAAAAATGACCATGAATGGTCATTTTTCTATATAATATATGCGTTTTTGTTTGGATATGACATGATGGTTGTTTTAGCTTACACAATTTCTGCTATGGACCCCAACAATAGAATTATAAAGATGTTGTAATGTACATGTTTTACAATATATTGCACTGTATCGAAGAAGTTGCACATAAAACTGGCAGGACATGTAACTCCGGTGTTTTCAACATAGAGAAATTCCGCTATTAAGACCACCTAAAATTAAGACTAATCCTCCTTTAAAAAGCATATTTAGAAGGTTGCAGTCATTCTTTCTGTATGTTTTCTGCACTCAGTGTCTGTTAGAAAGAGACCACCTTTGGGACTGTTCAAAAGTGGTCTTGAAGACCACTTTTGAACAGTCCCAAAGGTGGCCTTATTATAGCAGTTTTATTGGATGTCATATTTGCGGAGTCCATAAAAGATTTGGTCGAGTGCCTTTCACATGCTATTTGCAAGCGAACCAAACGGCCATTTGCACCATAGCTTTGTTGGTGTCACACTTGACTTCACCAAATTGGGGACATTAAAATACATGTATCTCAAAGGCAGTTGCAAACGATAGCTCTGTCCTGTCAATCTTATCAGCAACTTCTATTCATGTACATAAGTTGAAATTCTGCTCCTTTTTTAAAACCTGTACATGGATAATCACTTAAAGCTAATAAAAATCAAGCAATACCCTACACCTGCAAGAACCCTTGTGAAAATTACATAAGCTTTGGTAATTTTGAGCATATTTTGTGCCAGATTTGGCTCTCAGCATTTGTCAGCTGTATGACTCTGAAAAACATATCCCTGAAACTTTTAAGTACATTGTATGGTTTGCAAGTATCAAACTTCGACTAAGCTCAGCCTGCAAATCTGCAGTTGTAGCAGACTAGATAAAGTGAGTAATTGATGATAACTGAAGGGTAGTTTTCCTCATCTCTAGGGTATTCATTTGAACCGCCGAGCGGTTCAACAGGCCTCATACTGACCACGCTTTTCCATGCCTGAAAGGCCCGATTTTGCAGCTTCAACCCTTATCCTGCTGAACAAGACACAACTACATTACCTTCACAAACAGTGTAGATCCTGATCAGATGGCTTCTGAAGAAGCCATCTGATCAGGATCTTCACTGTAATGTAATGCAGTTTGTGAAAATACAAAGTAATTTGGTTGACTTAGTCAGAAATGGGCGTGGGTTAATAAATCTATTCAGCAGGATAAGGTCGAATAGGCACAAAAATCAAAATCTAAAAGCCTGAAATCAAGAAAAAATTCAAGCTCTACAAGCCTGAAATCATGCAAAAGCCTGAAAAATATGAGGCCTGTTAAAATGAATACCGACAGCATAAGTTTTCGTCAAGAGATAAGGGAAACTATCCCTGATTTGTCACTAAATACCCACCTAATCTAGTCTACTGAGTAGTATGTAAAGTTTCATCATCATCACAGACGTAGTTGAGCCTGTGCAGAACCTATCACAAGACTTGTGTAACCAGAAAACTTCAAATCAGATCAGCCTGTGCATACTAGATACATAGACGATTTTTGTTTCGAAGTTAGGACTGTTTTCTGTAGTAAATATTATACACAAATCTCAAATTCTAATGCACTTGTGAATGCAACACAATATTCTTTAGGATAAAAATTTGAGATGGCATGTTCTATAATATGCTGTCTAGGACCAGACATCACCATGCATTTTATTGGCCGACATTTGAAATTATCTCTTTTTTTTTTTCCTGCAAATATTACAAATCAATCAGGATTTTAAAAAAAACATGTATTAAGCAAGCACCTTAGGGATTGTCAAAATGTACCTGCTAAAGACAGGCGCTTGTTTAATAGTTAATACAGGTGAATTTCAATGCATTTGTCTGCAAAGTGGAAGTGCTTAAGACAGGTCGCTTGCTTACAGGTGCCCACAAACACAGGTTTTACTGCAAGTGCATTAGAATGGGGGTATCTGTTTTTTAAGGAGGCAAGGCCAATTTTCTGTTCACAAATTTCATTTTAAGGCAACCCGTAAGTATTGCTACAGAACAAAATTTGTGATCATAAAATCAGATTTATCTCCCCAAATGACAATTCTGAAGACTGTTATTCAAAAAATATCTACACCACAACCTCTTTATAACATTGCTCATTGAAACAGGGTTTTGGATACAACACGGTTTGAAATGGACCCTACCCCACACCCATGCAAAGTATAGATTATGCAGAAAAATGACCATAAAATGGCCATTTTTCAGTGTACCATCCAAATCCTAAAAATTCGGATACCATGACGACTTGCTACAATTCTCCTGAAAGTTTAGAAAATCTGTCTGACGATCCAGCAAGGAGTCCAGAAAGTGCCAACAGAATAGCAAAGAGTGTAGACCCTGATCAGATTGCTCCTTAAGGAGCAGTCTGATCTAGGTCTGCACTGTTTGTTTAGGACTGTCTTTCCCAAAACTTAGGTACATTATAGTAATCTATATTTTTGTTTGGCTATAACGCATATATTTTAACTAATGCAGTTTCTACATTGGATCCCAACAACAATGTTACAAAGAAGTTTAGAGTATGTACTTGATATCTTGCTACTATGACACAAGCCAACTATCAACATTTTATGTGCAAAAAATATGTATTTTACACACAGTTTCTGTTCGTAATGTTGATATTTTCCCCGACAAGCTGCTATGGGAAGCCTGAGAGACATGGAGTCCTGACAATTTTTATCTCCTGCAATATACTACCAAGACTTAATTTACATTCAGTTTATATGACCCTTACAAAAATATGCCACTTCTATCAAGCAGACCTTTCATCGAAGGTGTGCAAAAGCTTAGTACTCTGTGAAAACACTCACCTGACCTTGCCCAAGCGGAATTTGACCTTTTCACTTAAACCCCAAGCAGCGCTTTAACAGTTTTCTTATCCACTAGGTTAACCCTTGTGCTGCTGAGCATGGCTATGTCTTACCTTTCAAACAATGAAGATCCAGATCAGATGGCTTCTGAAGAAGCCATCTGATCAGGATCTTCATTGTTTGTCATTCAGTATACGAATTTGTCACAATAATTTGCATCAAGTAATCTGATTGGTTGATTATCAGTAGTGGCTGTGGCAAATTTAAATACTCAGCCGGACAAGGGTTAAAAGAGGCCTGTACTGTCACAGACTTGTCAATATGTGACAGGAGGCTAAATTGCCTTCTACTCTTCAAGCTCAGCCTTCTACTTATGTGTCTTATTTTCGACCAATCCTATATTCTTTTTTTTTTTTGGTTTTACATCCCTTTCAAGATTATTTCACTTATTTTGAGCCGATTGTTAACCAGGTGGGCTAAAACCGCAGCTCTGCAGAAAAACTGATGCAGCTTTTTTTTGTTTCTTTTAGAAACAGTATTAGTAAATAACTGACCATTGCTAGACTATTTAACCTTTTCACCACCACAGAGTTTTAAACTACCATAAACAATACTTTGAACCAATGGGCCCAGGAAAAAGCAAACCTTTACAATAGATGTAGCATACTTGCATAAAGGTGCACATGAAGCAATTGTTTGTGTGTTTGGAATTGAAAGCACATATTGGTGTTAAGATGCCCTACCTACAGGATTATTACATTACCCATTTTGTACTTAATAGTCTTCAGCCTTATATATACAACAGGAGTTCATATCAAAATTTAGGAGTGTCAGGAGGATTTTATAGAAATTTATTTTGAAAATAGATGAACGTTTTGCAAACAGTGAAGGCCCTTATCAGAAGAATACTTTATAAATAATGATTTAATAATGAACTTCAATACCTTAAGTACAGCCCATTTTCATATAAAATGTGGAAACTTAACTTGTTACAACTGCCTCAAAGTTTCGTCATCAGAAAACCTGTTTTTGTCATAATAATTATGTGAACAAAGGTGCAGATCAGCCTGTCCATCCGCAAGACTGAGCATCCACTGCTAGATGTTTTAGCCGTTTTATATGCACAGGCAGACACTAAAAGGGGAAATAGGAATATTAAGAATCAAGTCAACACTGTAAAGGTCATGTCGAGTCTTTCCCTTTTTCTTGGACAGGCTTATCACAAGCGGCTAACCACACAATGCACATTCCTTCGCTAGAAACTGACATCTACCCTTCTTGAGTTAGCTGAAGGGAGAATGACTAGAAAATATTTCGTGATCAAAGTTGCCGAACTCAGATCAAACCAATGACCTGATCAGCAGAAAGAAGCGAATGTCCTTCTTGAAACAGTCAAAGGTAGAGAATCTTCTCAACCCGGCAATTTGTCGAACCGACAACCTGTTTTGGATATCTGAGCTAGACCTGTAGAGATACCTAAGCAAACTGTGTAGATAATGAGCAATCTCATCAGGATCTACACTGTTTGACATTCAGTTAAATTATTTGACTGCAACTAGTATTTGGAGCAATGGACTTGCCCGGTTACAAGGCTGGACAATTACACTTTCTAACACTCGGGGCTGGAAGGGCTGATGTACTTCATTTCTCAGGACATGTTATGGACCAAGACTCTACTCAGCAAGGCAATAAACCATTAAAGTGACAATCACAACTGTAGATGACATTTTCATTTGAAAAGGAAAAAGGCTTGACATTTCACAATTTACATGAAAACCAGGGCTGGAAAATTCCACTCGTCCCCTCGCCATGGAGAGTAAAAATTTTGGAGGACGAGTGAGAATTTGGTCTAATCCCTATGAAACTTACCAAAATCTTCATGCCCTTGGACGAGTGAAATTTTAGAGAATTTTCCAGCCCTGAAAGCAGACTTTTTTGGCCAAAAAGTAATTATAATAAAGCAAAATAGAATGTTGTACATTTTTCTTGACACTTAAATAGATAACATGAAATCACCTCACTTGAGTCAGTCTCCCCACGTACACTTAACACATTGAAAATCAGCTCTACTGAATGTCCTTAAACCAGTTGAAGGGTGAGAACAACCTTAGAAAACTATCCTAAACACTATCCCAATTATTTCTTCTGAAAGTCTTTAGCCGGAGCCCTTTCCTCAGATTACCACACAAATTCTGTGAGGGAAATATTTGGTGTGATACATTACAAAGGTTTCCAAATTTAAAATTTTTCTCCTAATATATTATAACGTATTTACCGCAAGTATTCAGAGAGACAAGCCTGAACAAAGTGTAGACCCTGATGAGATACCACAGAATGCGGCATCTCATCATGATCTACACTGTTTGCCACTCATTCAGCCACCTCCAGACACAACATCGCTTAGTAAATCATAGTTATTCAAACTGTAGTACAACTTTTGTAAGCAGCTGGGGTGTCTGAAACGGTAAAACAAAATTAGGTCAGATCATAGCAAAATAGATGCTACTATACACTTATTCGCCACATCAAATGTCTTCCTGACATTTATGTCGTAAATTTGCATCTTACTGATGTACTATATGTAACAATCATCTCAAACGTAACTCCCATTAAAGAGAATTACAGATGATAAATCTAGAGGTATTTTTTCTCATTTCTACACAGACAGGGACATAGTGACAGAACTGTCGAAATATCATACCTGACATGTCCTAATTCTAGTTTACTTGTACACCACAGACAAGTACATTACAATCAATAGTTATCGTCAGATTTGCAGGAATAGTCTTGGTAAGGTGAAATACTTATAAGTGAAGGGTACCCCATGACTCTTTCCTTATTTTGCCACATTTTTTCTTCATACAGACCAGCTGTTGGTACTCGCCTGTTTAGCCTTATTGTTTTGTTTGTATTGGAGTTACAAGGCCCAGTCAACACTATTTAGGTCATTTTTGAACTGGTCAGTTTACTTATCCACACTTTTCCTGGGCAGGCTTATATGTAAGCAGTTAACCAGTACAGTGTACATTCTTTCGCCAGAAACAGACAACTGACCTTCTTGAATCAGCGAAGGGAGAGATTGACTGTAGAACAGATTTCATGATCAATCTCCATGAAAGAATGTTGTCGACCCCGGCAGGTATCGAACCTGTGTCCTCCTGATCACCAGTCAGACCCGCATCCGACACAGCTACCAAAGCCAGCTGTTTAGCCTCAGCAAGATTGCAAAGTAGTAGCCAAAACATGCTTTTAAAAAAGCGTGTTGCAATCTTGCTACTGCTAAACAATTGAGGGCCCACAGCTTGTCTGCATGAAGAAATAAAATTTTCTCAAAATCCTTTACACTTCCATTATCTATCTTCAATACATGTTCTAAATACCTATACATCTTTAGGGGAGGCAACTCCTGCAAAAGTAGTTTTGTCTACCATGTCAATAGGGGTCAACTCTTCAAGGCAAATTCTTTCCTTTAAGAGTAGACCCCTTTTTCAGTGGGACAGGGCTTACAGAAAAGCAAACAGGAAGTCTCACAAGTTGTCTCCCCTTGAAAAATGGCCGAAAAAATCTGCCATGTGTTTCCATTCCCCTTAAAACCATGCTTGGGTACTTGTTGGCTTAACTCTCTGTCAATTCCAATAGGTAGCCACACGGTGTTTTTCAGGAGAAATAAGACAAAAATACCACTAGATTACCATCCCGAGGGTAAGCCTCATAAACCGCCACTGTCTTGACAATAAACCTCAATAAACCTCTCTATAGTTACTGTTACGTCACACTTACTAAAACACTGATTCAGGTGACACAACAACAGAGTCAACGGTTAAATAAATCATCACAATTTTCTTCTCAATTTTATTCTAGCTCAACTGTACAGAGTCCAGAATCAACGACTTGTAAGTTGTACAAATACTCCCAAGTTAGCCCTGCTGCTGTAATACTGTTTTGTTTGTTTTCTTTGCATATTTTTCTCAATCATTCCGACAGTATGTTGATTGCGTAAGTGTACAACAGTTTTATCTCTCACCAAAAGCACCATAACTCTCCTGAATGACTGTGATGTACCTCTGACAGCTATGATTCACTATTGGCAGTTTCTTGTCTTTGATTCTGAAAAATATTAAGATTCTGTCAAATATTAACCCTTGTCCTGCTGAACCCGGATATGTCTTAGCTTTCAAACAATGTAGATCAAGATCAGATGTCTTCTTCAGAAGCCATCTGATCAGGATCTTCATTGTTTGCCATTCAGTTTATGAATTTGTTGCAATGACTTGCAACAAGAAATCCGATTGGTTGATAATCAGTAGTGGGTGTTGCATATTTAAATATTCAGCAGGTAAAGGGTTAAGACAGAGCATGTGAAAACCTACAAGAACAGCAGTGTTACCCGCAAAGACACAATCAACGCTGTGCATTAATCTTATCGGGTCAGAATCTTTGCCTATCCAGGCATGAGACTGAAGGACTGCTGAAAAAATGTGAAACCCGAGTGAGGCGGTTCTAATGAGTACCCACAATCTATGTTTAAATTGCCGGTATATCTATAGTACCTCGGTGAGGCCTTTCTAACTATGTAGTACCCACAATTTCTGTTTTTGGGCAGAAAAATAATCTATACCCTTGTAAAACCCAGTTTTTCTATATAAAAGTGTGGTTTAAGGGTGTCAAAATTATATAGGTGCGTTTTCTTGATGATTACAAGTACATGTACTGTCCCTTGGTTTGGTTTGGAGTTCGACGGCCCAGTAGTCAACACTGTATAGGTTTATATATAGACCAAATCATACTTTCCTGGGCAGTGCACATTCTTTTGCCAGAAAGTGACAACACCTCTTTACTGTTCCTTGTATAGGTGTACTAATCACCTGACAAGAAATGAAAATGCCTGACCTGAACTCAAGGCCATGACTGTTGCTCTTCTAGTTCTTAACAAAAATATCAACCACCTCAGGGTCTGGAACATATGAGCTCATGAAAAAATATTTTAATGCTCCGCATGCTGGGTATTTTGTCGATATTTTGAAATATTTTTTTCAAACAGGATTTGACATTTCATGAAATTATTTCCTAAGGAGACATTTGCACGAGATGTCAAATCCTGTTTTGGAGAATAAGAAAAAATATCAAGAATTTATCGTCTGCTGAATAAGCCCAGGGATTATAAAGTACAACAACTTCATGCATAACTTGAGCAGCGTAATCTTCCTACAAACTTTAGTTCGGGCCTTATGGTTGTGATTTTTTTTCTTGCTCAACTCAGTTGAGTACAAAATTTGTAATGCTCACAAGTACATGGAATTCCGCTATTAAGACCACCTAAACTTCAGACGAATTCTCCTTTAAAAAGCATATTCAAAAACTTTCAGTCATTCTTTATGTGCGTTTTCTACCCTCAGTGTCTTCTAGAAAGAGACCACCTTTGGGACTGTTCAAAAGTCGTCTTGAAGACCAGTTTTGAACAGTTTCAAAGGTGGTCTTATTAAAGGAATTTCACTGTATTAAAATACCAACAAATCAAGCCATTTTCTTGCCCAAATCAGCATTGAAAGAACTTTGTTTGTCCTGCTAATAAATATTAAAATGCCAACTGTTCTTACAAGTAATGAGTCTTGACGAGCAAATTCTTTCCTCCGAGAGTAGACCCCTTTTTGGGAGGCAACAGACAACAAAGCGGAAAGTTACAAATGTTTTGTCTCTTGCAAAAACAGCAGAAACTTTGGGAAGTGTATCCATTCACCTTAATGGTTTGAGGTTTATTGGTTTATATGACAACTTACTCGGTTACTGGGAGGTCTGTTTCTGTTGGTATTTTTTCTCTGTTCATTTCCACCATCGTATTCATAATCTACCCAGCCCTGGTTACGAGGGCGGTAGCCTCCACCCCCTCCTCTTGGTGCATAGCCCTGATAACCACCACGCCCTGAGAATGAACACAGCAAGAAAATACAAACTGTAGTTTACACTGGCGTGTGCACATGATCAAACATGAACACTTTACCAGTGCACATCTTTTCACCAGAAATTGATCACTGCCCATAGCACCAGATCAGGTGCTTTTTTTTCACATCACGTGAACAAGTCCGTGAAATGAACACCTCCTTACACCCCGCTTTATATAGAGAAAACTGGGGTTTACGGGGGTAAACATTATTTTTCTTATTTTTGCTCCAAAACATAGGTTGTGGGTACTCATTAGAACCGCCTCAATGAGGCGGTTCTAACGAGCACCCACAACCTATGTTTGCAGTATAAATAAGAAAGTTATCATGGATTTTCATCCGAAAAGTAGCCATTTTACAGATGTGAAAAAATGCGCTATGTCTTACGGGTGTGTTATCGTAATGATCCTAAAAGTACTAATATTTTTCTTATTTCTGTATGAAAACGTATGTTGTGGGTACTCAGAAGCACCTTACCGAGGCACTTCTAATGAGTACCACAACATGTTTTTGTGCAGAAATAAGAAAGACATGTGGATAACCCCTCTTATCTGGGGCTATGGACCCTCACTGCTCTTTTTGAATCATCAAAACACAAGGACTTAAAAAATTATTTAATGATCAATCTCCAAGAAAAATTGTTGTCAGACCCACCCTGACCACACATTTTTCTTAAACTGTGCTCAGCTCACTAAGTATGAAACATTATTAAAATACAAACAAATGCGGCACATTCTCCGAATGGATCCCCCAAAAAATGTTGTTTGTCCTGCTTACAAATTTTAAAATGCCCAACAACTGGTGCAAAAGTTACAGGAATATTTTTTAGCAGAATATTTTAGTGGTTTTTTTTTGCCAAATTTACGAACAAAGTTTGTTATATCTTCACTAACAACATCAACTGGGCCAGAACAACCTAACCTGTCCTTTTGTATAGACAATCTGGGGCCAGTCATTCAAAACTAACAGTGTTGTTAGTTAACATATTGTTAAAACTTAGATCATTTAATATGGCAAATATGGCAATCATTCAAAACTAACGATGTTGTCAGTTAACTTATTGTTAAAACTTAATATGGCAAATATGCTAGTATTTTTGCTGAAAAATGTGAGCAGCTTTTGCAAATGCAAAAGCTGCTATAACATTTTTTAAGCAAAAAAAAACCAGAGTATTAGAAAATGTAGCTGCTAAAACACAGAGTTCCCACTGCATTTTGAAGATGAGGGTACATTTGGTATTTTAATTCATTTTTGTACATCAATATATAGTAATATATATGGGACCTCATCAATTTTGGGGGTTCAGGTCCAATTTTGGGGGTAAAAAACCCTCTGCAGAGGGTAAATGGGAATGCTGAAAACAGTTAAAAAATTAGCCTACTAACGAGCTCGTTAAGCTGACAAGGCCTTGAACAACTGGGCCCTGAAATTGCACCTCACCTCTGTATCCTCCTCTTCCCCGCCCACCTCGGTAATTATTGTAACCTCTGTTGCCTCTGTAACCGCCTCGCCCGTAGCCTCGCCTCAAATCACTTGTTCCAAAAGTTTCTACATTAAGTTTTCTTTCCTCTCTCCAACTTGTTCTATTTGGTTTCCTGAAAGAAAAGTCTGTTTTGTTTAATGGCCTAGTCATGATCAAGATCAATTTGAGCCAGTCGGAAAGCCTAACTAGCCTAACCAGCACAAAGTAAGTCATTCTAGGCTCAGATGAGACATAGCGTATATTCAATCTTGCCTCAGCCTTTACTGTTTGCATATGGGCCCCACCAAGCGAATTTGTGTCTTCGAGCATTCTGTCATGACAAATTTTAACTGCGCATGCCCAGCCATTCAGAGGGGCCAGGGGTATGGCTTTCTGTCTGAAGGTTCTTCTTGATTCACTGCTTGTATGAGCGAGCAGCGAAGGTTCTGGCGAGACTGCGCGGATGCGCAGGCTCGCCTGAACCTTCGCTGCTCGCATAGGCGATAAGTACCAAAATCGTTTGACGGGGCCCATAAAAAACAAAGTGTGTTCTTTACCTGTAGGATCATACCTAATTATAAAAGTTCAGGTTCTACCTTGTACAAATGCCCTTACCCGAGTCTCTAACAGTAAATATTTCTAAGTTTTTGACCTTGAGGTCATGGGCGAGTGTAATGCTGAAGAAAACTTTGGACCTATATCCATCATCATTTTACTTGGTACAAATGCCTGAACCTGATCACGCACATACATACACACACCAATGCATACATGTATGCACATACGTAAACTGAAAAACTGTATGCCCATGGCAGCACACCCACGGCTGGAGTACTAAAATGATATCCCAAAATCAGGCAAAATGTTGCGATCGAGTTCAATTAAGGTGCAAAGTCTAATGGGTGTATTGACTGGTGGCTCAGTCTAATGCCAGTAATGGGTGTCTTGACTGGTGACCAACTCATTCTCTCTCCGTGATTCATGATGGACTTTTACCCCGACGTCCTATGTCCAGGATGATTCAAATGTGCGAGGTGTTTACCTGACCTCAGTTCAAGGACACTCAATTCCTCTTGAAAGCTATTTGCAAGAAAGCAAGAGGGAGCAACTGATTGTTTCCCTTTTTATCTGTTTAACCCTTGTCCTGCTGAATATTCATATATGCCACACCTACTACCGAATATCAACCAATCAGATAACCTGTAGCAAATTATTACAACAACTTCACAATCTGAATGACAAACAATGTAGATCCTGATCAGATGGCTTCTTCATAAGCCAGATGGCTTCTTCAGAAGCCATCTGATCTGGATCTACATTGTTTCAAAGAAAAGGCATATCCGGGCTCAGCAGAACAAGGGTTAAGTCTAACTTGAGAAAAGGGACCTTGCCATTCCTTATTTATGTTTGTGCATCCAACACAGGATATTTGAATTTTTTTTCAGTAAGATCCATTCTTATTTCACCGAATGAACACCTAAATAAGTATTTTCAGGAGTCGTGAAATACTAATTTTGGTGTTCATGAGTGAAATAAAAATTGAACTTACTATAAAAAAAAAATCAAATTTTCAGTTTCTTATGCTATGAACTGTAATTATTAATGTAATTTTTTGGTGTCCATGTTACTAGACGAACAAACTTTTTCCATGTCAATTTTGTGTTCAGAGTGTTAACTGGGCATAATAATAGGTATCAACTGAAAGTTTGCACATGGAAAACAGCTTGGAATGCAACTATTAAATAGTTCACTTGAAATTTGCAGTCATCTGGCACCGCAAACATCATTACGTTGCGTAGGTGCTAGAAGTTACACCATCAACGTCTGAAAGACGTGAAAATGTGCTTGTCATAATTTCTGGCACACATTAATAACTATGAAATCTAGCGAACAGAGAATATATGCCAACTGAAATCTAGCAAACAGAGAATATATGCCAACTGAAATCTAGCGAACAGAGAATATATGTCAACTGAAATCTAGCGAACAGAGAATATATGCCAACTGAAATCTAGCGAACAGAGAATATATGCCAACTGAAATCTAGCGAACAGAGAATATATGCCAACTGAAATCTAGCGAACAGAGAATATATGCCAACTGAAATCTAGCGAACAGAGAATATATGCCAACTGAAATCTAGCAAACAGAGAATATATGCCAACTGAAATCTAGCGAACAGAGAATATATGCCAACTGAAATCTAGCAAACAGAGAATATATGTCAACTGAAATCTAGCGAACAGAGAATATATGCCAACTGAAATCTAGCGAACAGAGAATATATGCCAACTGAAATCTAGCAAACAGAGAATATATGCCAACTGAAATCTAGCGAACAGAGAATATATGCCAACTGAAATCTAGCGAACAGAGAATATATGCCAACTGAAATCTAGCAAACAGAGAATATATGTCAACTGAAATCTAGCGAACAGAGAATATATGCCAACTGAAATCTAGCGAACAGAGAATATATGCCAACTGAAATCTAGCAAACAGAGAATATATGCCAACTGAAATCTAGCAAACAGAGAATATATGCCAACTGAAATCTAGCAAACAGAGAATATATGCCAACTGAAATCTAGCAAACAGAGAATATATGCCAACTGAAATCTAGCGAACAGAGAATATATGCCAACTGAAATCTAGCGAACAGAGAATATATGCCAACTGAAATCTAGCGAACAGAGAATATATGCCAACTGAAATCTAGCGAACAGAGAATATATGCCAACTGAAATCTAGCGAACAGAGAATATATGCCAACTGAAATCTAGCAAACAGAGAATATATGTCAACTGAAATCTAGCGAACAGAGAATATATGCCAACTGAAATCTAGCGAACAGAGAATATATGCCAACTGAAATCTAGCGAACAGAGAATATATGCCAACTGAAATCTAGCGAACAGAGAATATATGCCAACTGAAATCTAGCGAACAGAGAATATATGCCAACTGAAATCTAGCGAACAGAGAATATATGCCAACTGAAATCTAGCGAACAGAGAATATATGCCAACTGAAATCTAGCAAACAGAGAATATATGCCAACTGAAATCTAGCGAACAGAGAATATATGCCAACTGAAATCTAGCAAACAGAGAATATATGCCAACTGAAATCTAGCAAACAGAGAATATATGTCAACTGAAATCTAGGGAACAGAGAATATATGCCAACTGAAATCTAGCGAACAGAGAATATATGCCAACTGAAATCTAGCGAACAGAGAATATATGCCAACTGAAATCTAGCAAACAGAGAATATATGTCAACTGAAATCTAGGGAACAGAGAATATATGCCAACTGAAATCTAGCGAACAGAGAATATATGCCAACTGAAATCTAGCAAACAGAGAATATTTGTTATTTTTCAATGATACATCGAATTCACAAACAGTGAAAAATAAATTGTATTTTCACTGTGAACAGTGACAATATGGATTTCGATTTCATTGAGAAATCTCTGTATTTCTTTGAAAAGCAACTAAAAATTTGACGTTTTACATTAACCCTTATCTTGCTGTTCACGACAACCCCTATCTTTGCAAACAGTGTAGATCCAGATCAGATGGCTTCTGAAGAAGCCATCTGATCAAGATCTACACTGTTTGGCATTCAGTTTATGAATTTGTAGCAATACATTACATCAAGTAATCTGATTGGTTGATAGACAGAAATGGGTGTGGCTTAAATGAATATTCAGCAAGATAAGGGTTAAAGTAACCTCAAGGTCTCCTTGCTTCTGTGAGAAGCGAACAAAGGCTCTGGCATAGCTCCAGATAAGGTGCTTTTTTCATTGAAAAAGTACCAATATTTTCTTATTTCTGCATTAAAACACGTTGAGGGTAGTGATTAGAAGCGCCTTGGCAAGGCGCTTCTAATAACTACACACAACTTGTTTTTATTGCAGATATAGGAAAAATAATATTTCGATAACCCCTCTCATCTGGGTCTTTGCTCTGGCAAGACTGCTCATGGGCAGCCCCCCCCCCACCACCCATCTGATACACAACCATTTCTTATGAGCTGGCCTATTAAATGAACTGATGACAATTGGAAAAACAAATTTCACAGTTAATCTGCCCCCGCCCACCGGGGCCTGAAGAAATAGAGGGGCTGCACGATGCTTCCATGCAGAGCTGAAACTGACCGCACATGAGTACTGGCAAACCGCTTAGAGGAGCCTGCCTAGGCAAAGTGGTGTTAGTCGGACCATCCATGCTTATAAACCCTAATGGTTTCCTTGGGTGACAGGGCTTGAGATGTCATTTCATCTCAATGTCGGGTAAAAGTCCCACAAAATTGGAAGCAGCATCTCCAAAATGACCCAAAGAGTGTTGACGGGAACGTAAAACCCAACAAAAATAAAAATAAATGAACTGATGACAATCGGAAAAAACAAATTTCACAGTTCATCTTGTCAACTCACCCTTTTGCTCTGTCTATAGATTCACAGCTAATCTTGTCAAAGAAAGACTTTGATTTGTCGTAGAATACATGTTCTTCTTCTTCCTCCTCTTCTCCATTCTCCAAACCATCTTTCTCTCCATTTACTGCAGCTTTATCACCTGAACAAAGAAACCACAGTAAAATTCCGCAATTAACCCTTATCTTGCTGAATATTCATTTAAGTTACACCCATTTCTGTCTATCAACCAATCAAATTACTTGGTGTAATTTATTGCAACAAATTCATTAAATGAATGCCAAACAGTGTAGATCCTGATCAGATGGCTTCTTCAGAAGCCATCTGATCTGGATCTACACTGTTTGCAAAGATAGAGGTTGTCGTGAACAGGAAGATAAGGATTAAGACAACCTAAAATTAGGACTAATTCTGCTTTAAAAAGCTTATTTTTAAGGGTGCACTTAATCTTTCTTTGTGTTTTCTGCCCATTGTGTCCTCTGGTCAGGGACCACCTTTGGGACTGTTCAAAAGTGGTCTTGAAGACAGCTCTGAATTCAATTATAGGCATACCAGACAGCAGCAGGCCTCATACTGACCACGCTTTTCCATGCTTGAAAGGCCCGATTTTGCAGCTTCAACCCTTATCCTGCTGAACAAGACACAACTACATTACCTTTGCAAACAGTGTAGATCCTGATCAGATGGCTTCTAAAGAAGCCATCTGATCAGGATCTACACTGTTTGTAATGGAGTTTGTGAAAATATAAATTAATTTGATTATAGTCAGAAATAAGGGTTAAATTGTTTTTTAAACAGACAATATACACAAAAATCAGAATCTAAAAGCCTGAAATCAAGAAAAAACCAAGCTCTAAAAGCCTGAAATCCTGATAATGCCTGAAAAAGATGAGGCCTGCAGCATTCTAACACAGTGCGCCTATATAGGCAATGGAAAATAACTGTGTTTTATTCTACAACAAATCACGGCAAGGAAGAGTGTGACGAGTGACGTCATTAAAAACTACCAATTTATGACGTCACTAGTCAATTTCCTTGACGTTGGACGGTGTAACGTAATTTTCTAGCATCTAAAACGCTAGAAAAGTATATATATGAATGCATGTGTTTCAGTCAATAATTTTAGCGAGATTTCTTCTAACAATGGAGAAAAGTTGTGAGATTTTGAAGGAAACAACAGCATTACTGCTGATTTTCAGCCTGTTAGAAACAAAATAGATTAGCTCTAGTTCTGTGATTTGTTGAGTAATAAATCACAGTTTGTTGGTCAGTTGAAAGTAGACAAATCACGAACGCATAGCTACTTGTCTACTTTACAACTGACCTCCAAACTGCGATTTGTTTCTCAACAAATCACAGCTTGTTTCTCAACAAATCACAGCTAGAGCTGATCTATTTCTTCTTAAGTAAAATTACCAAGTGTTAGTTTCTCCTTCAGCTCTCGCTCTATCTCGTCCTTATCAAACTGAGCATTGGCACTTTCGAAGTCAAACTCCCCATCGAACTTGAGAGGTTCGTGAGATCTTCCTGAGCTTCTTCCCCTTGCTGACTGACCCCGTGGAGCGCCCCTCGGACCTCCTCGTGGAAAACCACCTCGGTGACCACTAGCACCTAAAATCATAAGCAATAAAGTCGAGACGACATTTTGAACTGCGTGAAGCAACATGTGCACCAAGCTGAGACTCAAGCTAAAGTACATGGTTCAAAAGTTACGCTATGTATCAAGAAGCATATCAGATAGACGGATGAACAACCCAGCTCCAACTTGACCGTTCTTTAACCTATTGTATGCCAGTGGGCTCTTCAATTGCTACATGTTGGACAAGTCCATTTCGGACCATTTGTAATATAAGGGGTGTCAGGCCTATTTTTTTCCGTTTTTATTCTATTTTTCACGGAAAATTCTGTTAGAAAATAGTGCAGGCCCAGATCAGACGCCGCGTTCTGCGGCGTCTGATCTGGGCCTGCAATGTTTGCCAAGGTACCTCTTTAGGGTTTTCCCCGCATACAATGTGTTAAGGTGCAAAATCAGGGGCATAATCAGCCTGAGCAACTGCAAAGAGTACAGCCTAAAGACCATTAATTAGCTCTAATAGCGGAAGAAAACAAGCAAATGGCAATGTTTTGTTTGTTTTTACATATATTTTCAATACAAACTAGAATGCAGTCGATGACACGCCATCCCAAATCCCCATGCTTTCTCTACAGAGGTTAAGTACAAATTAAGTATTTGCAATTAAATTTGATTGACATGTTGACCTTTTGACCCCTCCCCCAGAGCCCCAATCTGACCCAGGGTCAAAATTTTACTTGTATAATATTCTACTAATCACCCTTTGATTTGATATGACACATGACTATGTTCTGAAAACTTAAATTTTGACCCGAAATCCTGCAAATGCCTGAAAAATATGAGGCTTGCATAATGGCTACAGGAACACCTACGGGTAAGTGAAAATTCTAACGAGAAAGAACAGACATATGACCCACCTCTGTTATTGCCTCTACCCCGTGAATAAGACCCTGACTCGGGCCTCTCTCTTGGCTGCCTATGTTGTTCTTGGTTTCGTTCCCGTGGTTCTCGTGGCTCCCGCGGTTCTCTCTGCTCTCGTGGCTCCCGATGCTGTTGCTGCGGTCGGCGTCGATTCTCCTGCTGCTGGTGATGCTGTGGTTCATTCTGTACGGGCTGGTGGTTTGGAGGGGGCTTGCTGGTGTCTGGTAAAGATGGAGGTGGCTCGGACACAGACACTTGTGTTCCCTGATCTAGGGTAGGAGACTTTCTGGTTGGGGGTGGAGTGGTACCACGAGATCCTAAAGTAACAATTACATGAATAGGAATTATAAATTTTTCACAATAATATTATATGTAAATTGGGTCATGTGAATTCTAAACCATTCCAAAATACACAAGTAATTATTAATACATGGGTAGGTTTAGAATTCACAATGTTACCTCTTTGTAACATATAATATGGTTACGGATACAACATGGAACATAGTAGTGGAGACAACACGATTTAAAGATAGATAAAAAAACAAGAGGGCCCACAGGGCCCTGGTTCGCTCACCTGTGTGTCACTGTCTCGAGTACATTCTATTTTTAGCTATGGTGGCCATCTTGTTCATCAGCAGGGTGATTTTAGCTTATTTGATAGGGAGTAACCTAGGCAAGATTCCTGTGAAGTTTGAATTAAATTGGCCTTAGGGTTTAGGAGGGGTTCACATTTGAGTCAAATTTATAATATTTTTCTATTTTTAGCTCCGGTGGCGATTTTGTTCAATGGAGCAGGATTGTTTTAGCCTTTCTGGTAGAGGGTCATCTAAGCAAAATTACTTCGAAGTTTGAATGAAATTGGCCCAAGGGTACAGAAGAAATTGTTGTTTGAAGATTTTTTTTTTATTTTTAGCTCTGGCAGCCATCTTGTTCATTGGAGTGGAATGAGTTTTAACTATTTTGGTAGGGAGTCACCTAGGCAACACTCCTGTGAAGTTTTAAATCCAATTGGCCCAAAGGTTTAGGAGTTCGCATTTGAAGCAAATTTACAATGTTTTTCAATTTTAAGCTCTTGTGACCATTTGTTAATCGTTATGCTATTTTCCTAGAGGGTCATCTACACAACATTCCAATGAAGTTTAGAAGCCTTCGTGGTGAAGTGGCCATGCTACTTGCCTTGTAAACCAGGGGTAGCAGGATCAATCCAAGGCTTCTCCAGACTTTCAGATTGGTCTTTAAACAGAGGTCGCATCACTGTATGACCTTAGCTGTTGGTGCTACTTAAACTCAAACACTCACTCCTATGAAGGAACCTATATGCCAAATATGAAGGCTGTATCTTAAATGCTTCAAAAGTTATGACAAAGTAGGTCAAAGGTCAAGGTCATGGCTCAAAAGTTTTGAATGGTTGAGAAAACCTTGTCACAAGGAACATACATGCCAAATATGAAGAGTCTATCTCATGTGGTTCAAAAGTTATGATAAAGTAGGTCACAGGTCATATCTTTATATGAGTGGGAAGCCCTTGTCACAAGGAACCTACATGCCAAATATGAAGGCTCTATCTCAAATGGTTCAAAAGTTATGACAAAATAACCTAATGATCTATTGTTTGATTTGACATGACCCACTATTCGAGATATTGTCCAGATGATCATTCTGAGCAAGTTTTATGATGATTTGACTAAAACTGTGGCCTCTTAGACTGTTCTAAACGTTTTAATATGATTTGACCTGCTGACCTTCTTTTTGACCCGACATGACCCATATTCGAACTTGACCCAGATATTGTCAAGATGATCATTCTGAGCAAGTTTGATGATGATCAGACCAAAACTGGGGTCTCTAGTGTGTTCACAAGGTTTTTCAACACTCTGACCTACTGGCCTACTTATTGACCAGATATGACCCATATTTTAAATTAACTGAGATATTGTCAAATGATCATTTTGAGCATGTTTGATGATGATCAGACTAAAACTGTGGCCTCTAGTGTGTTCAGAGGGTTTTTCTATGATTTTATCTACTGACCTACTTTTTGAACCCACATGACCCATATTCGAACTTGCCTCAGATATTGTCAAGATGATCATTCTGGGCAAGTTTGATGATGATCAGACCTAAACTTTGGCCTCTAGTGTGTTCAGAATGTTTTTCTATGATTTGACCTACTAACCTACTTTTTGACCTGATATAACCCATATTCGAACTTGACCGAGATATATTGTCAAGACTATCATTCTGAGCAAGTTTTTTCTCTGATTTGACCTACTGACCTTCTTTTTGACCTGCCATGACCCATATGCGAACAAAACCAAGATATTATCAAGATAATCTTTCTGAGCAAGTTTGATGATGATCGGAACAAAACTGTGGCCTCTAGTGTGTTCACAAGGTTTTTCTCTGATTTGACTTATTGGCCTACTTTTTGAACTGACAAAACCCATATTCGAACTTACTCAGATATTGTCAAGATGATCATTCTGGGCAAGTTTGATGATGATTGGACCAAAACAGTGGCCTCTAGTGTGTTCACAAGGTTTTTCTATGATTTGACCTACTGACCTCCTTTTTGACCCGACATGACCCATATTCGAACGTCACCAAGATATTATCAAGATGATCATTCTGAGCAAGTTTGATGATGATTGAACATAAACTGTGGCCTCTAGTGTGTTCAGAAGGTTTTTCTATGATTTGACCTTCTGACCTACTTTTTGACCCGACAACACCCATATTCGAACTTGACTGAGATATTGTCAAGATGATCATTCTGGGCAAGTTTGATGATGATGGAACCAAAACTGTGGCCTCTAGTGTCTTCACAAGGTTTTTTTCTGATTTGACCTACTGCCCTACTTTTTGACCCGACATGACCCATATTCGAACTTGACCAAGATATTTTGTGGTGGTACAAAATGTGTGCAAGTTTAGTTAAAATCAAATCATAAATGAAACAGCTATCATGCAAACAAGACCAAAATAGGCATTTTTTGCCATTTCAGAGACCGTAACTCTGAAACACATGATGGGATATGGCTGGTTCAAGAAAGGAACCCAGATCTCATGGTGGTACAAGTTGTGTTTAAGTCTGGTTAAAATCAAATCATAAATGAAGATGCTATCGTGCGGACAAGACCAAAATAGACAATTTTTGCCATTTCAGGGGCCGTAACTCTGTAACACATGATGGGATATGGATGGTTCAAGAAAGGAACCCAGATCTCATGGTGGTACAAGTTGTGTGCAAGTCTAGTTAAAATCAAATCATAAATGAAGATGCTATTGTGCAGACAAGACCAAAATAGGCAATCTTTGCCCTTTCAGGGACCGTAACTCCGTAACATATGATGGGATATGGCTGGTTCAAGTAAGGAACCCAGATCTCATGGTGGTACAAGTTGTGTGCAAGTCTGGTTAAAATCAAATCATAAATGAAGATGCTATAGTGCGGACAAGAAATTGTTTACGGACGCATGGACGCACGGACGGCGGACAAAATGTGATCACAAAAGCTCACCTTGTCACTATGTGACAGGTGAGCTAAAAATGTACAGATCATACACAAATTTTTTTCTGTACAATCTATACAATTTTGTTTGGATGTAACACAGTTGTTTACCTAAAAATGTCACTACTTTGGAAGTTCTGTGTGCTGACAATATTAAACTCACTAATGAAATTTAAGAAAATTAAAGCATGAAGTGCCCCTAACTTTTCTAAGCTTTCCATAGACAAACGGTTTATTCCTGTTATTTTACAGTTGAAAAAGCCACAATTATTCAAAGAAGCTTACAGAGAAATTTGTTAACATACTGTAAATATCCTAAAAATTTTGACACCTTGAGAACTTTCTGTAATTCTCCTAAAATCTTAACAAATCTGTTTCAAGATGAAAGTGCAGATGGAATAACGAACAGTGCAGACCTGATCAAATTAAAGGAACAGTCTGATCTGGCTCTGCACTGTTTGCCTAGGCTTGTCTGTCCCAATACCTAGGATCATTACGGTAATGTAGTGCACCCCCCAAGCAAAGACGGATCAGACTGCATAGGTGCATACATGTAGGTTCACTATACTCTTTTTTGGACTGACCCAGTATGGAAGGCTGTGTCTCAGTGGGTATACAGCCTGAAATAAGCCTTTGCTGAGTCCCCATGTCCTAAGACATTCATTTGAGCAGGCGCATGACAAAACCTAAAACAAGAGCACCGCATGCGGGTGCCAACGCTCGGCTGCAGTTTCTTTTAGTTAAACAAAAATTCTAAGTTGAAAAAGGGGCATAACTGTGCCAAAAATATTTTAAGGGTTACCTCACCTATTGGTATGAGTTCCCCTTTTTATAATGAACAACTTGTCCGAGTTTCAAGTTAATATGTTCAGTAATGACAGAGATATTACAAAATGTCCAAGTTTTTGCAAAAATTCTAAGTCCAAAAAGGAGCATAACTGTGTCAAAAATATTTTGAGAGTTACCTCACCTATTGGTATGAGTTCCCCTTTTCATAATGAACAACTATTCAGAGTTTCAAGTTAATATGTTCAGTAGTGACAGAGATATTACAAAATGTCCAAGTTTTTGCACGACGACGACGCATACAACGACAGAGCTATGACAATACCTTGTCGTATTCTTCGAAAACAGCCGAGCTAATGTCCTAAGACATTCATTTGAGCAGGCGCATGACAAAACCTAAAATAAGACCTGTGCTATGGTCGAAGACTCAGTTCAGCCAGGTCGCAGCCTATGAAAAGCTCAGATGCTATAGAAGGCTCATGCGAACAGTGATGACTCTGATCAGACTGCACAGATGCGCAGGCTGATCTGAGTCTTTAATAGCTGGTCGCATAGGTCTTATTGTAGATTTTGTCATGCGCCGGCTCATTTTCATTTGATGCTACTCTAAAGTTTTATTTGTTTGCATTGAGGTTTTGCATTTCCATCAACACTATATGGGTCATTTTGCATCTGATTTTGTGGGACTTACCCAACAAAGAGATGAATTGACATCTCAAGCCCTATGCCTAAAAAAAAAACGTAACGGTTTAAGTGAGTGAGTGAGTGAGTTTTAGTTTAACGTCCCACCAACAGCTAAGGTCATACGGAGACGGGACCTTGGTTTAAAGACTCATCCGAAAGTCTGGAGAAGTAACAGTTTAGGGGCTGGTCTCACTTGCACCACTTTTCCTTGGCAGGCATAGATCTAAGTGGTTTACCAAAGTTTGTTTATTTTCAGCTTTGCCCGGAAGTACCATGAAGTCCAATCTATTTCTCCAAGCCTCGATAGGCTGGATTGCTACTCTTAAGTTTTAACCACTACAAAGTACATGTAAGCTTGAAGTTTTTTTTTTAATCTAACGATGCTTTGTAAAACTGGGCAAGATATAAGGACACCACGTGGCAATCCCCAAATGAAAAAGGTCAATGAACATGTGTGCCCAGAGCCCTCTCAGATCAGCTAACACATCCGTGCAGACTGTTTCAGACTCTTAGCTCAGCAATATAATTATGGATATGCTTCTTGCAGTCATGAAAGGTTACAAGTAAACTCCATCAGTGTGTGTTCAGAATGATTTGCAGGCTTTCAAGTGACTCCTGGTGAAAAAGTAGGAGAAAAGTAGGAGCCTGAGATTTCAAAAAGTAGGAGAAAAGTAGGAAAAAAGTAGGAACCTGATATAAAAAGTAGGAGTTAATGGACACGAACATACCTCCATATGTCTCACATTTAAACAGTTTTTCATTTTGGGCAGTTTTGTTTGTGCATTGAGTCTAATGTTTTCACATCAAAGTTAGCAGGCACCTGTAAAATGATAGTGGCTAACCCATCTAGTACATTTATTCATGACTGCAGCCTGAGCTTCCAATGCTTTTGTCAAGAGTTTGCCACTGGCAGATATCTGTACCTAGATATTGACATACGTCAAAATATTAATTCAAAGCAAAGGAATTAATGAATTCTGAAAATTTACATTTGTGAGAAGCATCAGCTACATGATGTCCCAGTGAAGGCATTATAGCACTGCCACAATGAATTCCTGTCATGCAAACTAAGACAGCATTTTAGTTGCTCACTGAAGTCCAGGCTTTAAAGTATTGCTGCAATGAATTTCTGCCATGCTATGAAGTCAAGGCTTTAAAGTATTGCTGCAATGAATTTCTGTCATGCTAAACAGGACAGACCTCTAGTTGGTCACTTCAGTCATCACAGCATTGCTGCAATGAATTTCTGTCATGCTAAACAAGACAGACCTCTAGTTGGTCACTTCAGTCATCACAGCATTTCTGCAATGAATTTCTGTCATGCTAAACAGGACAGAGCTCTAGTTGGTCACTTCAGTCATCACAGCATTGCTGCAATGTCATGCTAGACAAGACAGAGCTCTAGTTGGTCACTTCAGTCATCACAGCATTGCTGCAATGAATTTCTGTCATGCTAGACAAGACAGAGCTCTAGTTGGTCACTCCAGTCATCACAGCATTGCTGCAATGAATTTCTGTCATGCTAAACAGGACAGGGCTCTAGTTGGTCACTCCAGACATCACAGCATTGTTGCAATGAATTTCTGTCAAGCTAAACAAGACAGTGCTCTAGTTGGTCACTTCAGTGATCACAGCGTTGCTGCAATGAATTTCTGTCATGCTAAACAAGACAGAGCTCTAGTTGGTCACTCCAGTCATCACAGCACTGCTGCAATGAGTTTCTGTTATGCTAAACAAGACAGAGCTCTAGTTGGTCACTTCAGTCATCACAGCATTGCTGCAATGAATTTCTGCCATGCTAAACAAGACAGGCTCTAGTTGGTCACTCCAGACATCACAGCATTGTTGCAATGAATTTCTGTCAAGCTAAACAAGACAGTGCTCTAGTTGGTCACTTCAGTGATCACAGCATTGCTGCAATGAATTTCTGTTATGCTAAACAAGACAGAGCTCTAGTTGGTCACTTCAGTCATCACAGCATTGCTGCAATGAGTTTCTGTCATGCTAGACAAGAAAGATCTCCTGCTGGTCGATCACTGCAGTTAAGACATTGCATTACTGCTGCTTTGAATTCCTGTCATCCACCATAAGACAGATCTCAGATTTTTCACTGCAGTTAAGGCATCATAGCACTGCTTCAGTGGTTTTCTGTCATGTTAAACAAGACACAGCTCTATTTGGTCACTTTAATTAAGGCAACACAATACTGCTGCAATGAATTTCTTTCTTGCTCATCAAGACGGAACTCTAGTTGGTCACTTCAATTAAGGCAACACAGCACGGCTGCAATGAATTCCTGCCATGCTCAACAAGACAGAACTCTAGTTGGTAACTCCAATTAAGGCAACACAGAGCTGCTGCAATGAATTCCTGTCATGCTCAATAAGACAGAACTCTAAATGGTCACTGCATTTAAGGCAAATTTAAGCAGCACTGCTGCAATGAATTTCTGTCATGCTCAAAAAGTCATAGCTCTAGTTGGTAACTCAGTTCAGGCACCACAGAAGTACTGCATTAAATTGCTGCCATGCTCAACAAGACATAACCCTAGTAGGTAACTGCAGTTAAGGCATCACAATACTGCTGCAGTGAATCCCTTTCGTGCTCAAGACAGAACTCTAGTTGATCACTGCAGTCAAGACATCACAGCATTGCTGCAATGAATTTCTGTCTTGCTCAACAAGACTGAGCTCCAGTGGGTCTCTGCAGTTTAGTCATCAGAGCACTGCTGTAATGTATTTCTGTCATACTCAACAAGACATAGCTCTAGATGGTAACCACAGTTAAGGCATCACAGCATGGCTGCTACAATGAGTTTCTATCAAGCTAAACAAGACAGAACTCTAGTTTGTCACTGCAGTTAAGTGAATTCCTCTTGTGCTAAAGACAGAGATCTAGTTGATCACTGCAGTTAAGGTGTCAAAGCATTGCTGCAATAATTCCTGTCATGCTAAACAAGACAGAGCTCTAGTAAGGCATCAAAGATATGGTGTTAAAGCATTGCTGCTATGAACTGCTGGTCAGTTAAGGCCTCAAAGCACTGCTTCAATGAATTCCTTGCATGCTTATCAAAACATAGCTCTAGCTGATCACTGAAGTTAAGAATCAAACCACTGCTGGTATGAACTCCTTCCTTGCTTAACAAGACAGAGCTCTAGCTGGGCAATGCAGCTGAGGCATCAAAGCATTGCCGCAATGAATTTTTGTCATGCTAAACAAGACAAAGCTTAATTTATTTATTTATTTATTAAAATTGGGATCTTAGTTTTTGAACAAATCAAAAAAGTAGGAGAAGTAGGAGTTTTTCTGGAAAAAGTAGGAACAAAGTAGGAAGAGACCCAAAAAGTAGGAAAAGTAGGAAAAAGTAGGAAAAAGTAGGACTACTTGAAAGCCTGGATTTGTTTTTTTCTTTCTGCATACATATTTATATACCCTTTTCACTTTTGGAGGCCTGTCACCCATAAATTTCTAAATGGACTCCTGACATATATAAGCATTTGTTTGTTTTGAAGTTTAACGGCGCAGTCAACACTATTTAGGTCATTTTTGAGCCGGTCAGTTTATCGATCCATACTTTTCCTGTGCAGGCTTATATGCAAGTGGTTAACCAGTACAGTGCACATTCTTTCGCCAGAAACTGACAATTGCCCTTCTTGAATCAGCAGAAGGGAAAGAATGACCGTAGAAAAGATTTAATGATCAACCTCCACGAAAGAATGTTGCCGACCCCAACAGGTATCGAACCCGCGTCCTGATCACCAGTCAGACGCGCATCCAACTGAGCTATCGAGGCTGGCAATATATATAAGGAGGAAGATACCATTTGGTACAAAAGGGGTTAAGGCCATATTGAACTGGTCAGTTTGCCTACACACTCTTGCTGGACAGATTTATACTCATGGGATTAACCAGTACAGAACACATTGATATGGCCAAACAACTGCCCTTCTTGAATCGGCAGGAGGAGAAGAAAGCCTGCAGAAAATATTTGTGATTACGTCCATCACAGAATATTTAACTGAATAACAATTAACCCTTATCTTGCTGTTCACGACAACCCCTATCTTTGCAAACAGTGTAGATCCCGATCAGATGGCTTCTGAAGAAGCCATCTGATCAGGATCTACACTGTTTGACATTCAGTTTATGAATTTGTAGGAATAAATTACATCAAGTCATCTGATTGGTTCAAAGTCAGAGATGGGTGTGGCTAAAATGAATATTCAGAGAAGGGTTAAAGCTAATGTTACTTATCCTTCAGTTTTCAGTGCATCGGTGAGTGACAACTTGTGCAAAAGTGCAGTAAAATGTAACAAATTTGAACATGCAATGATGTTGATGAATTAATCACAAAATACATTAGCTGTTGGTTTGTTGGTAAGTTTGAATAGCTCCAGATATGAGAAGTAATGAGGTTAAATTTCTTGACATTTTTTGATTTCTCATGGAAACACGTGTTGTGGGTAAACCGATTTTCACAAGTACCCACAACATATGTTTCTAACAGGAGATAGAAAAATTATCCTTGTTACCGTAGCAGACTTTCCTACCCCTTGAGACAGAAAATAGTAAGATCCCCCACAAAAAATTGTAAAATTCAAATTTTATTCGTAAGGGTTTTAAGGTATCAGATGCGAGGTCAAAATAAGCCCATTTCCTCAAGTTTTTTTTTTTTTTTTTGCAATAAATCGGCCGATTCAGCTTTTCTTTTTTTCCCATGTTTTTTTCCTTTGTAACGGCATCCATCTTGCCGCTCATACCGAAACATATCTGTTAAATGAACTGTGATTGGATCACTTCCCTATTATTAGCCAATGAAAGAAAAATTTTCCCGAAATTATCTTTCTTAACCCATTTAGTACTTGGCAAACAGTGCAGGCCCAGATCAGATGCCGCAGTACGCGGCGTCTGTTCAGGGCCTCCACTGTCACTGGTTGCAAAAAGTTTAGCCAGTTTTCAAAAGATTTTGAAGAAAACAAAACCTGAGACCCCTAAATTTTGAAATGGACTCCTGCTATGTATATAAGGAGGAAGATTCCATTTGGCACAAAAAGGGTTAGGATGTGTAACAAAGATAATTATGGGATAATATTCCTTCTTTCTCATTAATACTTATGTTGTTGGTACTTGTTAAAATTGCCTCATTGAGGCGATTCTATCAAGTACCAACAACATTTTTTTTTTTTGAGAAATAAGAAAAAATTATCCCGAAATTACCTTTGTTAACCCTTATCTTGCTGTTCACGACAACCCCTATCTTTGCAAACAGTGTAGATCCAGATCAGATGGCTTCTGAAGAAGACATCTGATCAGGATCTACACTGTTTGGCATTTAGTTTATGAATTTGTAGCAATAAATTACATCAAGTAATTTGATTGGTTGATAGACAGAAATGGGTGTGGCTTAAATGAATATTCAGCAAGATAAGGGTTAAGCATCTGTTGTTACTCTGTCTTATCTGGAGCTACGTGGCTGATTGGTAGTTAGAGAACTAGAAACTGATAACACTTGTATATACCACAACCTGTTTATATCTCATTGGATATTGTACTTGTTGGAATCGGCCCCCGCCCCTCGGCGCTTGAAAAAATAAATGGGCTGCATGATGCTTCCACGCAGAGCTGAATTTGACCGCACACGAGTACCGTAAAACTGCTTAGAGGATCTAGGCCTGCCCAGGCAAAGCGGTGCGAGTCGGACCGTCAATGCTTATAAACCCTATTGGTTTCATTGGGCGACAGGGCTTCAGATGTCATTTCATCTCAATGTCGGGTAAAAGTCCCACAAAATTGGAAGCAACATCTCCAAAATGACCTTTATAGTGTTGACAGGGATGTTAAACATCAAATCAAACAAACAAATATTTGTTGGAACACTTAACATTATGACCACTCCTCACACGACCAAGTCCGTGAAATGAACACCCCTAAACCCCACTTAAGAGACAACTGGAGTTACAGGTGTACTTTATTTTTCTTATTTCTGCTCAAAGACAAAGGTTGTGGGTACTCAATAAGGCGGTTCTAACGAGCATCCACAACCTATGTTTGCAGTACAAAATTGAATAAGAAAAATATCACCGATTTTCATCAGAAAAGTAGCCATTTTGGAGATGTGAAAAAATGCACTAAATCGTTTGGGTGTGTTATCGTAATGTAATGAATGCGTAAAGCGAACAATCATTTGAACAACTGGAACCAGCTATTAACCCATTTTGTACCAGCCCCAAAATGGGTAGCCGGGCAAACACTACAGACCCAGATAAGACGCTGCAGAACCTGGCGTCTGATCAGGGCCTACACTGTTTGCAAAAATTTAAGCCATTTCCCCAATAAATTTTAAAGAAAACACAACCTGACACCTCTAAATTTCGAAATGGACTCCTGCCATAGATAAGGTTTTGTTTGATTTGAGGTTTAAAGTCCCCGTCAACACTGCAAAGGTCATTTTGGAGACGTTGCTTTCAATTTTGTGGGACTTTTACCCTACATCGAGATGAAATGACTTCTCAAGCCCTTCTGCCCAATTAAACCAAAAGGGTTTATAAGCATGGACGGTCCAACACTCGCACTGCTTTGCCTGGGCAGGCGTAGATCCCCCAAGAGGTTTACCAGTACTTGTGTGTGGGTCGGTTTCAGCTCTGCCTGGAAGCATCATGCAGCCCATCTATTTCTTCAAGCCCTGATGGGCGGGGGCTGAGTTAAGGTGGAAGATTCCATTTGATACAAGAAGGGTTAATTTGTCACAGCAACTTCTGATTAACAGTGTGAGTTTTCTGCTGCAATAAAACAATGGTTAGCAACTGTTATGTCATGATCTGTTAGAATCATTAGTGAATCATTACCAAGAGTGCCCTGTCTACGCTGAGGCAAGGGCACTGGACCAACTTGAATACCCTGATCCATTGTTGGCGACACTCGTGTTATGGACGGAGAAGGTCCTCTAGATCCTAATGTACATATTTATAGTTAAAGGTGCATTATTGAGCAATCGGTAAAAATGCTTCCAAAAATAAAATACATATAGCCGGTATTTTTCTTTAAAACAATACAAATGAATGCATTTTATGCAAAGATGCGAACAATTATGATGACAGGTAAAAGAGTTTGAGAGGGATTCCCTAACTAGGTTTCGAACACTAGTTAGATCTATTTTTAGTTCGTGACAAAAATGGAATCCCCATATATGATGTTATGCGACGTTCATTTTTGGCCTTGTTTGCTTAGGCCATGCCTGAATCGGAAAAAAAAAATGAAGCTGAATACCATGCCATAAGTAACGACACTCAGAGACGATACTGTCGCCATATATGTGTAAAGTGACATATTTATTTTTAGAACAGAAATTCCGAACACATGTTCAGAGCGAAGGGTAAACACGAATGAAAACGACCATTTTCACAAAGTTCTGAAGCTGTATTTGGCTCCAAAAGTATACACATGACAAAGGAGTATGAACTGAAGATAAAAACCAGAAAAAAAAATTGAGACCCGGTAGCTCAATTATGCACCTTTAAGGTAATAAAATTATGACTTTTTTTTCGTTGATAAAAACACATGTTGTGGGCATTTGTTAGAATCAGTGACAAGTGCCTACTTCATTATTTTTAATACAGAATTCAAATGCAGCATATAAATGGACAGACCTTCAGTGCATAACGAAAACAAGCCTATACAAATAGTTTGTAAATTTTACCACTGTTAAATGAAATTTTGCAGATGAAAATTGTGATGTTTTTCTTATCGCTGCTCAAAATATAGATTGTGGATACTCATTAGAACCGCCTTGGTGAGGTGGTTCTAACCAGACCCTCGATCTATGTTTTTGAGCAGAAATTAGATAAATAATGTATACCACTGCAAACCCCAGTTTTACTATATAAAAGTGGGGTTTAAAGGGGGTCAAAATTATATAGGCATGTTTTCGTGATGGGTAGCAGTTCTTTCCAAAATTGTCACCCTTCTGGAGGGGCTCAATTTACCACAACACAAACAAAAGGCCGGCCATGCATGTCGTCTTCCTCTTAACCCTTATCCTGCTGAATATTTAAATATGCCACACCCACTACTGATTATCAAACAATAAGATTACTTGATGCAAATTATTGCAGCAAATCCATAAACTGGATGGCAAACCATGAAGATCCTGATCAGATGGCTTCTTAAGAAGAAGCCATCTGATCTGGATCTGCATTGTTTGCAAGATCAGACATATCCGGGCTCAGCAGGACAAGGGTTCTAGAGAAAGCGACCAGTGGGTCACGTACACCCCCGGCCAGCGCCATACTCTGATATATCTTTTGAGCTTCTATGTAATATGAATGAAGAAATGAAGAAGTGAAGAAGCTATAAGAATCTATAATGTGCTTGTAAAAGCTAAACCGAACATAAAATTTCTAAACCGACGAAGAGATTGAGGGCATCAAAGTTACTGAAGGGGTGGGGGCTATCAATGTTACTGAAGCAGCAGGGTGGGGTATGCATCAATGAAATCTTTCGACTGGTATGTTACATTGATGCAAGCATCAATTGAATTTGTCTTAGAGTTTAGAACATACAGGCATCTATAAACTTTGTCATAAAACTTGAACCAAATGTAAAATTTCTAAGTCCCTGACCTTGAGGACAAGGTCACCATGGGTGGGGGAAGGGACATACATCACGAAATGTTTGGACTGGTACATTGATGCAAGTATCAACTGAATTTGTCTTAGAGTTAAAAACATACAGGCATCTATAAACTTTGTCATAAAACTTTAACCAAATGTAAAATTTCTGTCTGTGACCTTGACCTCAAGGTCACTATGGGGTGTGGGACATGCATCAATGAAATCTTAAGACCAGTAGGTAACTTCAGTGTAAGTATCAACTGAATCTATCAAAGGGTTCAGAAGTTACAATCTCTTAGAAACTTTGAGGCAAAACTTTAACCAAATGTAAAATTTCGGAGTCTGTGACCCAGAGCTCTCACTAGGATTTTGAAAACAGGATTCCAGGAATCCTTCCTTGTAAAAAGTTGGATTCACAGATTAAAAAGTTGGATTCCCACATAAAAAAGTTGGAGTTCTGATCTTGATCGCGCATAGAACATAGACAAAAACTTATTATTATCAGGCTACAAGTCCACATGAATAACTGTATACTTTCAGGGCTCCCAAACTCTTTTTTTTCTGATAAATGCATTTAATAACTTCGTTCCAAACATGTAGATTGTGGGTACTAGTTAGAAATATTTCACTGATGTGTCTCCCCCCCCCCCCAATGCAGTTGCTCAGATTTATTCTTGAGCACACTTCTAGTCAAATAATGCTACATAAAAATAAGGTAGCATTAGGATAACAGCAGATATAATGTAAACCCAGATCAGAAAAGCAGCATTCTATTTAGCTACAGTTGTGCTTTCAAATTCGGACGTATATGTACGTGACAGTAGCTCAATTATTTTTAATTGGTGTAAACAAATACGTAGGGGAAGCATCCTAACCACGTCTGACTTCCTCTAATTGTTAAAAATGATTGTATTTTGAAGAATTACATACATTTTGTCACCAGTAAACGTCGAAACAAACTTTGACCGAGTGATAAAAAGTACGATCGTGTAGTCGCGAAAATACATGACATTGGTAATTCGTCAATTATATCGTCTTCGCCGTAACCCTGGTTTAACTAAACGTGATATTTTATCGACTCATGCTAATCCGTTGATGATATGAGCTTACATCAATTAGTAAACTAATTGATTGTAATCCGTAATAACACGGGGATTAGCGCGGCGAGATTAAACAGGTACAATCATTTTTAACACGTGCCGCAAACCGACCACTTTCCAATATCGTCTCTCCCACTGACAGGTGCAAAAATACCTGTCAATATAGGTCACGCCTACTGATTTGTGGCACGTGCAAAGCGCATAAAAAGCGGCGCCGCATTTGATCTTTTATTGGTATTGCATAAGCGGCCTAAATTAGCTTCTGAATTTACCGCTTCTGTAATTTTGGACGCGTGTCGCAATACCAGAAATTCAACTTCGGTGAAGTTGATGTCGCACCTGCTCCCCACCTGCCCCACACAAAAAATATAAGTTTATTTAAGGCAGAAGAAATGAATATAGGGCTTTGAGAAGAATCCATAGCCTATATATGTGAGGTAAAAACAGACTAAGTTCACAATGTGGAAAAAAGTGATAAAAATTGATCCCAAGATAAAGTCAAAACCACATGCACATCCTCATACCATAGCAAAAACACACACAAAGTTTTAAAATGATCAATATAAAACTGTAAGAGAAGTTGCGATGACAAGAGTCATCTATGGTATATCAACTGAAGCTTAAAATTGGCTAAGTTCACAATGTGCAAAAAAAGAAAAAAAAAATTCTGAGAATTATGTCGAAACCACATGCACAACCTCATACCATGGCGAAAGCACATGCAAAGTTTCAAACTGATCGGTATAAAACTGCAAGAGGAGTTGCGATGACAAGAGGTACCTATCATATATCAATTGAAGGTTAAAAATGACTAAGTTCACAATGTGGAAAAAGTGACAAAAAATGATCCGACGATAAAGTCCAAACCACATGCGCATCCTCATACCATGGCAAAAGAACACGCAAAGTTTCAAAATTATCGGTATAAAACTGCAAGAGGAGTTGCGATGACAAGAGGTACCTATCATATTTCAATTGAAGGTTAAAAATGACTAAGTTCACAATGTGATAAAAGTGACAAAAATTTATCCGAAGATAAAGTCCAAACCACATGCGCATCCTCATACCATGGCAGAATCACACACAAAGTTTCAAAATAATCGGTATAAAACTGTAGGAGGAGTTGCAATGACAAGAGGTACCTATCGTATATCAAATGAAGCTTAAAAATGGCTAAGTTCATAATGTGCAAAAAGTGGAAAAATATATTCTGAAAATTATGTCGAAACCACATGCACATCCTCATACCATGGCAAAAGCACATGCAAAGTTTCAAAATGATCGGTATAAAACTGCATGAGGAGTTGCGATGACAAGAGGTACCTATCATATATCAATTGAAGGTTAAAAATGACTAAGTTCACAATGTGGAAAAAGTGACAAAAATGATCCGACGATAAAGTCCAAACCACATGCGCATCTGCATACCATGGCAAAAACACACGCAAAGTTTGAAAATAATCGGTATGAAACTGTAAGAGGAGTTGCGATGACAAGAGGTACCTATCATATATCAATTGAAGGTTAAAAATGACTAAGTTCACAATATGGAAAAAGTGACAAAAATTGATTTGAAGATTAAGTCCAAACCACATGCGCATCCTCATACCATGGCGAAAGCACATGCAAAGTTTCCAAATGATCGGTCTAAAAGTGTAGGAGGAGTTGCGATGACAAGACATCCAGGGTAAAATGTTGACGGACGGACGGACGGACGAACGGACGGACGGACGAACGGACGGACGGACGGACGGACGGACGGACGGACGGACGGAAACTTGCACGCCTATGTCTTCCTGCTAAAGCAGGTGCGACAAAAAACATGCGTACACAAGAATCGCCGGTTGTGAATTTTACGCGTACAACGGCAAAAGTTGGCGTAAAATACGCAGAATCCTGCGTTTCCGAGAGCTCTGCTGTGACCTTGACCTCAAGGTCACTTTTGGGGGTGGGACATGCATCAGTGAAATCTTTGGACCAGTATGTAACTTCAGTGTAAGTGATCAACTAAATCTATCAAAGGGTTCTGAAGATACAATCTCTTAGAAACTTTGACCACAATGTTAACGGACGGACAGACGGAGGAACGCCAGGACGAAAACTATATACCCCCATAGCATACTTCGTATGCCGGGGGTATAAAAATGGCAGCAAATAGCCAAGTCTCACAGTTTCCCTTAATTCTTGCTGTCATATACGTTCATATTCTTAACTTTAATGAATAGGCTGTCCACTGAAGTACACTAACATTGCCCCAGCACTTAACCCGCGTTAATCCACATATTTTTTTTATTTATTTATTTCTGCATGAAAACGTTGTTGCTACTCATTAGAAGCGCCACAGGATATGTACCTATGCTGGAGTCAAATAGGGAGTCACTTGTTGTCCCCTTGTACACATGGCATGGAATTAATTTTATATTAAGGGAATTAGATACACATGTAAGTTGTCATTATTTCTGCCATACTTTACAAATTACAAACTTGAACCAGTGTGATAAAGGATTTTACTCTGAAAAAAGAACTTGTTTGTTTGTTGGATTTGAGGTTTAACGTCCCCGTCAACACTGTAAAGGTCACTTTGGAGACCAGGGCATTTTCTGCCTGTTCAGCAGGGCCAAAATTCGGCCCCATTCGCAATGCCAAATAGCCTAAATTTTTTCCAATTTCACCAAATCACCCCCCCCCCCCCCACAGGAGAAAAAACAAGAGGCCCATGGGCCAAAATGCTCACCAGAACTCAGGCGGACACTGCCCACTGGCAGCCATGTATGGTTTCAGGTTTTAATTTATTGATTATAAAGTCTCCCAAACAAACCCCCATTTCAAAATGAGCACCCATGTGGACTCTGTATCTGAAATATTAGGCCTTTTATGAGGAGGAAGGATGAGACATGGACCCAACAGAGCCCTGAATGGTATCACTGAATCCATCTTATCATAAGGCACATGAATATATATGGTTTAGGGGTTGGGATGTGTACTGTTCATGAGATATAAGGCCTTTTAAGCTGCGAAGGGGTTGGAGCATAGCCCTGGCAGACCCCAGGAAAGCCAAGATTGTTGTCGCTGACTGTGTCTTATAATAAGGACCAAGAAAATATATTGTTTAGGGGTGGGGATATGAACAGTTTCCAAGATATGAGGCCCTCTTATGAAATGATGAGGAGAGGAATGGCCAATGTGGACCACCAAGTTTGTGTGACTGAATGTGTCTAATCATAAGAAACAAGAATATATATGATTATGAGGTGGGGATCTTAATGATGTCTGAGATATATGGCCTTTTATGAAGTAGAGGCGTGGGCCATGGCATCAGCATGTTGCCCTAGCACATAGACGCATTGATGTGAGTGAATGAGTCTTATTATAGGGAACACAAATATACATATTTTAGGGGTGGGGATCTGAACAGTTTCTGAGATATATTGCATTTTATGAAGTGGAAGGGTGGGGCATAGCCCCAGCACACCCCCAGAGACCCCTAGGTTGGTATCACTGAATGTGTCTCATCATAAGGAACAAGAATATAAATGGTTTAGGGGTGGGGGTTCTGAATGGTTTCTGAGATATTGAGCCTTTTACGAAGTGGAGGGGGTTGGGCATGGCCCGGGCACATCCCAGAGGACCCCCAGGTTGGTTTCAATGAATGCGTCTTATCATATGAAACAAGAATATATATGGTTTTGGGATGTGGATCTGAATGGTTTCCGAGATGTATCACCTTTTATGAAGTGGAGTTGTGGGGCACAGCCCCCGTGCGGCCCGGGAGACCCTTAGATTGGTATCATTGAATGCGTCTTATCATAAGTAACAAGAATTTATATGCTTTAGGGGTGGGGATCTGAACGGTTTCTGAGATATTGGGCTTTTACTAAATGCAGGGGGTGGGGCATAGCCCTGGCACATCCTAGGGGACCCCCAGATTGGTGTCACTGAATGCGTCTTTTCATAAGAAACAAGAATATAAATGGTTTTGGGGTGGGGATCTGAAGGGTTTCCGAGATATATCACCTTTTATGAAGTGGAAGGTTGGGGCATAGCCCTGGTGCGGCCTGGGAGATCCTTAGGTTGATATCACTGAATGCATCTTTACATAAGGAACAAGAATTTATATGGTTTAGGGATGGGGATCTGAACGTTTTCCGAGATATTGGGCCTTTTATGAAGTGGAGGGGTCGGGCATAGCCCCCGTGCGACAAGGGAGACCCTAAGGTTGGTATCACTGAATGCGTCTTATCATAAGGAACAAGAATTTAAATGGTTTAGGGGTGGGGATCTGAACGGTTTCTGAGATATTCAGCCTTTTACGAAGTGGAGGGGGTGGGGCATAAGCCCCGCCACATCCTAGGGGACCCTCAGATTGGTGTCACTGAATGCGTCTTATCATAAGAAACAAGAATATATATAGTTTAGGGGTGGGGATCTGAATGGTTTCTGAGATATATGGCATTTATGAAGTGGAAGGGTGGGGCATGGCCCCAGCGCACCCCAGAGAGACCCCAATGTTGGTATCACTGAATGTGTCTTATCATAAGGAACAAGAATATATATGGTTTAGGGGTGGGGATCTCAATGGTTTCTGAGATAAATGGCATTTTATGAAGTGGAGGGGGTGAGGCATGTCCCCGGCACATCCCGGGGGGGGGGGGGGGGGGGGGACCCCAAGGTTGGTGTCACTTAATGCATCCTAGCATAAGGAACAAGAATATATATAGTTTAGGAGTTGGGATCTGAATGGTTTCTGAGATAAATGGCATTTTATGAAATAGAGGGGGCAGGGCATGTCCCCGGCACATCCCGGGGGACCCCCAGGTTGGTGTCACTTAATGCATCTTATCAAAAGGAACAAGAATATATATGGTTTAGGGGTTGGGATCTGTAAGGTTTCGGAGATATAAGGCATTTTATGAAGTGGAGGGGGCGGGGCATGGCCCCGGCACAACCTAGGGGACCCCCAGGTTGACATAAAAGCATATGGCTGAGAGAAGTTTCCTCAAGGAACATGTTTATGTAAGTTTTGTAAAAATATCTGCAATGACTTGGCAGTAAATTCCATTTTTCAGTTTTCCTCATTATAAGTCAATGGAAACTCTAAGTTGCCATAGCAACAAAACTAAAAGGCCAAATTTCATAAAAAACACAAAACCTGTAAAGGCATATATGGTGAATATTTTCATATAGTCTCAGCCTCCTAGAGCATATGGTTTCTGAGGAGATGATTTTTTAAGTATTTTTTGTCTATTTTTTTTATTTTGGTTTCCATGGCAACCAACAAAAGGCCTAAAATCATACGGCAGATAGTAGATCGCCTATGGAACATTTCTTTGAAGTTTTGTCAAAATATCTGCAGAGGCTTGGCAGTAAATGCAATTTTTCTATTTTCCCCATTATAAGTCTATGGGCACTCTAAGTTGCCATAGCAACCAAACTAATGAGCCGATTTTCATTAAAAACACAAACTTTCAATCCCCCTGCCTAAGGATGCTACAGATGAAATTTGGGCTGAACCTGCCCAGTGGCTTCAGAGGAGATGTCGTTTGAAATTGTTGACGAAGACGACGCAGACACAGACGCAGACGACGACGGCGGACAACTGCCTATCCTATAAGCTCCCCTGGAGCCTTCGGCTCTGGTGAGCTAAAAAGCCACAACAAAAGGAACGGAGAAAACAATACTTAACATCAAAGGTCAACATGAAAATTCACTACAGTGAAGCTACATCTATATTGCACTTCTTAGCTATCAAATTCACAAGACTATCATAAGCACATTCATAGTTCTGGCATTTCTCCGATGAAATTGTGTTCCCTATTTTGGTATTTTGTGGGTAATTTTTTCCCCAATTTTGCCCAGGGGCCTTTTCCCAAAATACCTGGATAAAGCCCTGGAGATGTTGCTTCAAATTTTGTGGGACTATTACCCGACATTGAGATGAAATGACATCTCAAGCCCTGCCGCCCAATAAACCAATGGGGTTTATAAGCATGGACTCCGCTTTGCCAGGGCAGGCTTAGATCCTCTTAAGTTGTTTACCAGTACTCATGCGCGGGTCGGTTTCAGCTCTGCGTGGAAGCATCATGCAGCCCATATATTTCTTCAAGCCCCGATGGACGGGAGCCAAAACCCAGAACAGTGTTAACCCAGACAATGCAGAATGCAATATCTCATCATGGTCTACACTGTGTGACACTCACCCAGCTATTTTAGACACAAAATTGTACATGTACTTGTTCAAATTTTTAGAACAAGGATTTTAAGGAGTTGAGATGTCCGAATACTTAGGATAAATAGAGGTGTACCCACTGCCCATAACAAGCTGCCCTAACACTCACCTGGCTGTTGTGGTGCAGGATGTGGTGCTCCTCCATAGGACTGTGGAGCATTTCCTTGGCCACCACCATACTGATTATAGATGGGAGGACCACCGAAATGCTGGTATGCAGGGCCACCAAACCCACTACTCTGTTGTTGGAAAGACGGTCCTGAGGCTGGCTGGGATGACTAAAAGAAGAAGGGAAGAAAATACAAATATAAGCACAGAATACAATATGAGCCCCGCCAAGCGAATTTGTGTCTTCGAGCATTCCGTCATGACAAATTTTAACTGGACATGCCCAGCCATTCAGAGGGGCCAGGGATATGGCTTTCTGACTGAAGGTTCCTCTTGATTCACTGCTTGTATGAGCGAGCAGCGAAGGTTCTGGCGAATGCGCAGGCTCGCCTGAACCTTCACTGCTCGCATAGGCGACAAGTACCAAAATCGCTTGACGGGGCCCATATGATCTCTAGTAATATTAAGAACATTAGCTGGACTGCTCAACAGTGTTCCGATTATTGGACAGGTGCCAGAATTGGAATAGGAACAATTAACCAATTACCGGTATATACTGGTGGACTCTTCCATTGTTATATGTTGGACAAGTCCATTTGACATTAAGGGGGTGTTGGGTGTATTTTTTTTAGGGATGGGTATTGCCAGAATTTTCGTATCACGATATATTGCGATATGGTAACTGAGTATCACGATATATTATGTAGCAATCTGAAACATACTAGTAATTGGAAAACCCCACTATATATGGGAACAAGAGCTGTCGCATGACAGCATCGCCTGTTTCGCGCCTTCAAGATATAAGGTAAGACTATTGAACCATGAAATATAGATCACACTCTCCTACATATATTCTGAGGTCAATCACCAGGTCACATGGAACATATATTCCAGATATTACATTGCAGAATCAAATTGTGTCAGAATTATAAGGCTAATAATTGAACCATGAAAATAGGTCACACTGACCTAGATATATTTCTATGTCAATCATCTGGTCACATGGAACTGATTATTCATATATGAAGTTTCTCCATCCAATAGTATTCAAGATACAAGTAAAGTCACTGAACCATGTAATATAGGTCACACTGACCTAGATATATTTTGAGGTCAATCATCTGGTTGCATTGAAGTAATATCCCAGGTATAACATTTCGTTATCAAAATAATATTCAAGAAAAAAGGCAAAATCACTGAACCATGAAATATAGGTCACAATGACCTAGATATATTTTGAGGTCAATCAGCAGGTCACATGGAACTAATAATCAAGGTATGACATTTCTTTATCAAATAGTATTCAAGATAATAGGCAAAATCAGTGATCCATGAAATATAGGTCACAGTGACCTAGATATATTTTGAGGTCAATCATGGGGTCACATGGAACTAACAATCCAGGTATGACATCTCTGCATTAAATAGTATTCAAGATAATAGGCAAAATCACTGAACCATGAAATATAGGTCACAGTGACTTAGATATATTTGGTGGTCATTTATCGGGTCACATGGAACTAATAATTCAGGTATGACATTTCTCCTTCGAATAGTATTCAAGATATTAGGCAAATTCATTGAACCATGAAATATAGGTCACAGTGAAGATATATTTTGAGGTCAATCATGGTGTCACATGGCACTAATATCCAAGGTATGACATTTTTCCAACAAATAGTCTTCAAGATATAAGGCAAAATCATTGGACCATGAAATATAGGTCACAGTGAACTAGATATATTTTGAGGTCAATCATGGGGTCACATGGTACTAATATCCCAGGTATGACATTTCTCCAACAAAAAGTCTTCAAGATATAAGGCAAAATCACTGGACCATGACATATAGGTCACAGTGACCTAGATATATTTTGAGGTCAATCATGGGGTTGCATGGTACTAATATCCCTGGTATGACATTTCTCCAACAAATAGTCTTCAAGATATAAGGCAAAATCACTGGACCATGAAATATAGGTCACAGTGACCTAGATATATTTTGAGGTCAATCATGGGGTTGCATGGTACTAATATCCCAGGTTTGACATTTCTCCAACAAATAGTCTTCAAGATATAAGGCAAAATCACTGGACCGTGAAATGTGGTCACCATGACCTTCACCCTTTTAGACGAACCAATGTCACATGGTTGGCAGATATATAACCAATTGTGTTTACAACTTGTTAGCATAATGGAAACGTATATAACAAATTACAAAGTTGTCCTAGATTTTGACCCCTAGCCCCACCCCATCCGTCCTCGCAGGCATGAACCCAGGGGTGTGTTGTCTTGGAATCTCAGAAGACACGCCCGGGTATCCAAATTGTGAAATATGAATCCTTTGTGATGAGTGTCTGTTGAGATATAAGCAATTCAAAAACTTTAGGAACTGGCTGCTGACAACCGGTTGTCACCAGCCTGTTAGGCTGCTGACAACCGGTTGTCACCAGCCTGTGAGGCTGCTGACAACCAGCTGATATAAAACTCGTTTACAATGATTAAGTTTTATTTGACATGATTTTAAAATAGCTTTTCTAAGTTATATTTGCTATCCTATCACAAACTGGGGCTGATACTAACTGATCGAGAACAGGTTCAAACCATGAGACATGGAAAAAACACTTGAAGTTCTGAAGGATAGGGTCTTCAGTCTGCAACAGTTTACTGTGGTTTTTGTTTGTTTGACAATTATTTCTGAATGGTCTCTTGTGTTTAACAAGGTTTTGGATGGAAAAGTACATATATTTGCCAGTGACCATAAAAACCAAAAGTTAGTCAAACTACCAGTATGTGTAGCTATCAGTTTGTCTGGAAAAAATATCTAACAAATGAAAGCACTGGTGGCCAGGGGTGGATTGTTTATCTCTGAATGTAGGCTGAAAAATGGTTCTGAACTGTGACTTAAGACTGTTTCATTATATCACCTGGGCTCAATCCAATATTTGACCACCCTGGTACTTGAAAAGAAATTCACTGATACCAATCTCAGGACCCGGGGGTATGCCCCTTCAGAAACCATTCGGATCCCCACCCCACAACCATATATGATATTGTTTCTTATGATAATTAAGACCCGTACAGTCACTGACACCTAAAGGGCTCCCTGGTATGCCTCACCCACTCCAGTTTCAAAGGCATAGAAAAATTAGCCCACAATTTTGTCAAAAAAGGGTCCACAGTAAAGTTCTGTCAGATGACTTAATTTGAAATTTTGGGATATAATAAAACATGGATATAAAATTTTGTAAGAGGTTTCAAAGGGTCCCTTTGCCTGGGTCCCCCAGGACATGCACCCCATTCCACATCCACTTCATAAAAGGGTTAATAAATGTATCTCAGAAACTGTTCAGATCCCTGCCCCTAAACCATGTATATTCTTAAGATAAGACACATTCAGTAATACTGACTGTGGGTTCCCTAGGTGTATGCCCTACATCTCCAGTTCAAATAAGGCCACCTGAGTGAAACTTTAGATTTTCTTTTGTTCCAGCATTTCAATTATTTCATGCCAGTGAGTCCTCATCATTGAGCTATTTCTGTAACAGTTTTGTTTCTTTGAATTCAGGTTTAAAGTCCTCGTCAATACTATCCAGGTCATTAAATTGGAGTTCCTATTCTGTGGGACTTTTACCCCACATTGAGATGAAATGACATCTCAAGCCCAGTCATCTGATGAAACCAATGTAGGATTTATATGCATGGTCAGTCCGATTCACACCACTTTGCCTGGTCAGGCTTAGACCTTCTAAGCAGTTTACCAGTACTCATGTACGGTCGGTTTCAGCTCTTTGTCGGTGAGTCTTTTGTCTTTAAACCGAGGTCCCGTCTCTGTATGACCTTATCTGTTAGTGGGACGTAAAACTCAAACACTCACTCACTCAGCTCTTTGTGGAAGCATCATACAGCCCAATCTATTTCTCCAAGCCCAGATGTGTGGGGGCCAGATTATTTCTGTACTAGTTTGATGTTTATGTTCTCAGAGAAGTTGCAATGTTGAGTGTGGGCTTACACCTCAGAAACTGTTCAGATCCTCACACAAACCCTTAAGATACTGATCACAACAGTTTTTTTCTGTTTTGACATCTTCTGGTACCTGTAAAAGTCATTTTTGTAAACAGTGTGAACCCAGATCTGTAGATGCAGTCTGATCAGAGTTCACACTTTGCCTGTATACAAAAATATTTTCTATAATGTTTGCAAGAAGATGCAGCAGACAATACGAACAGATGACATTTTGGATGCATGTTTTTGTGGCATCTTAAGGGCTAAATCATTTATGTTCATTGATGCTGTTCCTCATAATGAGACACATTCAATGGCATCAACCCAGTTTCCCTTGTAAGTATGCCTCGATCACCCACTCCACTTTCATTTTCAAAAAACGGTCTGGACCGGTAAAAAATCGGACTTCTAGAGCCCTGGTTGGGGGATATAACTAATATTGGGCCTCCATGGACTAATTGGTAAGAGTGTTGACTCTTAATCATTAGGTCTCTCACTGCCGTAATTCAGGACCACATGTGATATGCCAAGTTCTGCCATGGAAGGTCAAGTCAGAGGTGTTTTTTCTCTGGGTACTCAGGTTTTCGCCAACCTGATTAATGACTGGCTTGAAATAAGTGAAACAATCATGAAAGGGCCGTAAAACTAAAACAAACCTCTATTATTAAGGATTCATTTGGCAAGGTATCCCATATGCATGATACATGTACATTATATTTACTTTTTTGACTCTCATACAATAGAAGTTTAAACTGTCAATAGCCACTTCCTAGATAAAAACTTGTGACTATAATAAGAATTTTGTATAGCATTTTCTGCATTCAAGAGCACATATCTCATAGTCTAATATAACAGAGCTTTGACAGAAGATCTTCCATTATTTAGCAGTCTCCAATCACTGATAAACTTGTCAGCCTAAAGGGGGGTGGGGGGATTTTACAATTCTGTTCTTGATAAAGAAATATTGTGGGTTTTCACAAAGGTGGGATACCCGGAAGTGTATATTTAACAAAATTCACAAATTGCAAATAAAATGATATATTTTAGCATAATTTGGCAGCATTCAAAAGATAATATCTTATCAATATGTTTCTGCTCTTATGCCTCAACCTTAAGTTAATCGATTATCATGACTGATATGGAATTACCCAATCCACCCAGACCTCAACGAATTTTTTTAACTAAATTAAAAATATCTAATGATCATTTCTGGACTTCCCTTTTTATTCACATCTACGTGGTTAAAAAGCAGATACTGCTGCAGATTTATATTTGTTCTAAGAACATCAGTATGAAACCTACAATATATAGCAATACTAAATAATAAACCATAAAGACTCCAAGAAACGCACCCAAAAAGGTTTATAGGAAAGATTAAGTCATCCAGGATATCATATCAATTAAGAACAAAAGAAAGAAAACTATTTAATTCAGGTTTTATACAGCTGGTTGTCAGCAGCCTCACAGGCTAGTGACAACCGGTTGTCAGCAGCCTCACAGGCTGGTGACAACCGGTTGTCTGTAGCCACACAGGCTGGTGACAACCGGTTGTCAGTAGCCGTCGCCAAAACTTTAACACAGTTTTACAGAGGTGTTCTAGATTTTGACCCCTAGCCCCACCCCGGGGCATGAACCCAGGGGTCTGTTGTCTTTGAACATCAGAGGACCCTCCCAGGTACTTAAGTTCCAAATATGAGTGCTCTGTGATGAGTGACTGCTGAGATATAAGCCTTTGAAAAACTTTAACGCAGTGTGACGGGAACACACACGCAAACGCAAACGTGAACATATGAGGTGACAACAATAGCTCTCCATGTACTTCGTACAGGCGAGCTAAAAAGAATGGAGTTTTTATGGGTGTAAACCATTTAACCTATTTCTGCTCATGCACTTACAAAACAAAGGTACTTATAAGAATTGTCCCAATGTTATGAGGTGAAATAATGGTACTATCTGAAAATGCTGTTAAATTTTGTATTAGATTGATGGCCTCAGTCAGTTTATTTGTGCCTGTCATCTTTTGCAACCAGAAATGTTGCTCGGCCCAAAGTCTGGAGAAGCCTGGGATTGATACTGCGATCCCTGGTTTACAAGTCGAGTAGCATAACCACTACACAACAGAGGCTTCTAAGAGAGTCACCTGTACTTATTAAAAATTGCCTTTATTTGGTATTCTGACAGGTTTAGACTGTTTAGTAGTGGCAGGTTACATAAGGCAGTGTGGGGTTTTTATCAAGTGTTTGTCAATATATGTCAAATTCAATATAAGTCCACAAGAAGACTGGTTAGAGTGCCTTTCGCATGCCTTTTTTGAAAGTAGACCAAACGGCAATATGCACCATAATTAACCCTAATCCTGGTGTTCATGACAATCCCTACCTTTGCAAACAATGTAGATCCAGATCAGATGGCTTCTGAAGAAGCTCACTGGATCATTTTGTACTGGAGACCCCAAATTGGGTGATTGGCAAACAGTGCAGGCCCAAATCAGACGCCGCAGAATGCAAAATTTAAGCCAATTTCCAAATAAATTTTTGAAGGAAACACAACCTGACACCCCTTAATTTGTAATTGGACGCCATACATGTATATATACATATATATAAGGAGAAAGATTCCATTTGGAACTCCTATGTAGCCAAAAGTAAGGACATCTTATACAAAGACACCTTTGCTGAAAAAAAAATGAGAGGAGCTGTGGCATAAATAGTTAAAGTAAATCGTTTTGAATGTGTGTATGTGTGTAACGTTTTTTTTTTTCAGCAAAACCACAGGTCAGTTAAACGATCATAATGGTGTATATTAACTAATGACATTGTTAGTTCCAAACTGATGGCCACCCAGAGTAAATACCTTGACTATGGCTGGATCCTGGGGTAAAGGCTGTAGAGGTTGTGGCTTGGGTGGTTCACAGACATGGAGGTCTTTGATATCACTCCCACGAAATATGATGTACTCGAAAATCTCATCTCTTGGGGCAACCGGTCTGTCGGTCGGACGATCTTCTGTACCAAATGATCTCACTGTAAATGATAAAAACAAAGAAACCTAATTACAACCGTTCAGATTATGCATTTCTTATTGGATCATGGCACAAGCTCCATATTTGATGACATTGCAACATTTGCATGCTTTGTATTGGAGTTTAATGGCCCAGTCAACACTATTTAAGTCATTTTGAGCTGGTCAATTTACCTATACACAACTTTCTATGGACCTTGGCAGGCTTATACGAGGACTGTTTGAATATGAATGCAACTAAGCACATAAAAATGATTCCGTGATAGATTTCGATGAAAAATTTATTTTGTCCCCTCAAAGTATTCCCCTTTAACAGATATAGAAACTTTCAGTCTTCTGATCCAATCATTGAATGCATTTTGGTAGTCTTTTCAAGGGGGGGAGGGGCTTTGGGGGGGAGGGGGGGATGAGGGAGTTCAACAACCTTTACCTGCTTCAGATAGTCTTGCACAATGAATGACGCATTGTCATGTAGCAATCTGACATTGGCCAAACCAGTTGCGGGTCTTCGTTCTTTGAAATATTTCTACAATTTTCGAAGAACTTTATTCTTGTAAAACTTCGGATTTACAGATTTGCCTTTAGGCACAGCAACCTGAATAGCAGGGCCCTGATTTGAAAAGAATATGGCATACATTACCTTCTTGACGCTCATGGTCCGCTTTGCAATGCATGGTCTTTTGCAATACTTTGTTGCCCATATTTTGTTCTGAAATCCCAACTGACCAAAATAATGTTTTTTCATCATTTTATTGCAAGAAACAATATTTCAGATATAATTAATGCATTTTAGACTAAAATTCAGTATGTTCCCAGATTTCAGTTAACCCTTTACCACTCAGATACGTGTTTTTACGTGTCTGCACCCCCCCCCCCCCATTTTAAGCCCCAGAAGCACCTAAAATCTGCATTTCTACCCCTGGATAGCTATGTTTGCTTTAGGATTTGTTGGACAAAAAAGTCACCTGTTTTTTCGTGCGCCTCCCCACTAAAAATATTCTGGGGGGATTGAAGGGTTGTCCCCCCCCCCTCACATCCCGAAAAATTTTGGGTGTATGGCCCAACCGGCCGCTAAAATTTATATATGAGGGTGTCTGGGGTCAAAAATGCCTGAAAATTGATGCTGATAAAACATGCTGCAAACAGTGAAAATGGCCAGTGCCAAACACCTTAATTGTTGCCTTGACAGCTGTGTGAAGATTAAAATGTGGTCAAAAGTTCATGTGAAAACACACTTTTTGCCAACTTTGAGATGCCCCCTCTTTACCATGACAACAAGGATCAAGTCATGAAAGGTTGCATTTGAAAGGCTACTGCCCAATGAACATTCATACCGAGTTTGGTGTAAAACAGACCATCCATTATGAAACAATGGCTAGTTGAAGTTGCTGTCAGGTGCAACACTGTGAAAATCAGCAAAATTCACAAAATCCCTGAGTGGTAAAGGGTTAAATGTGAATTTCAGGAATTCCGGAAAAAAAACGAAGGTGTTTGGGCAACACTGCTGACCATTCTAATAGAAGCGGGAATAGAAGCATGCATTATAGATCCATGTCGGTGTCCTAAAATTGCGATGTTTTTACCATTACGATAAAACCTCGTATAGTGTACTCTTTTATACTTTTTTTAAGATACTTTTTTGTTTATACTCCATAGGTTGTGAATGCTTGATCGCCTCATTGAATAAAGGCATCGATTATACCGATGTATTCCGACTCCCGGCAGCCGTAATAAAATTGTGGTGTCATCCAAACATGCTCCACTGGCATCATTTACAGCAAATTACAGGGATGAATGCCACAAAGTGCACCGTCCTGGTCGCGGGGTTATTTGTTTGTTTGATTTGAGGTTTAACGTCCCTGTCAACACTGTAAAGGTCATTTTGGAGACGTTGCTTCCAATTTTGTGGGACTTTTACCCGAAATTGAGATGAAATCACTTCTCAAGCCCTATTGCCCAATGAAACCAATACGTTTTATTAGCAAGGACGGTCCGCCTCGCAACGCTGTTCCTGGACAGGCTCAGATCCTCTAAGCGGTTTACCCGTACTAGTGTGCGGGCCAGATTCAGCTCTGCGTGGAAGCATCGTGCAGCCCATATATTTCTTCAAGCCCCTATGGGCGGGGACTGGGGGCATGGCGTTAACTGGAGGATTCCAGTGCAGGGAGAACCATCCCCTGTGCAGGAAAAAGAATTACATGATTACTGTGTAGACTTTTATCCTGCAAACCTGGAGTGTATGTAATGTACACCTGCAGGTAATCCTTTGTGCGGGTATGTTGCAGCATATAAAGATTGATAGATGCCAGAGGGTATCTTATAAGTTATAGAAGAGTCGGTAAAAGTCCCACAAAATTGGAACAATGTCTACAAAATGACCAATGCACAGGCATGAGACTGGAGGACTGCTGGAAAAATCTGAAACCGGAGTGAAACAAATCTGATACCCCTATCACCCCTTCCAAAAATGTCATTTTTGCAAGTTTCAGACAAAAACAAGTAACTTTGAAAAAAACATTTTAAAACCAAAAAATCTGAAATCTGAAAATCTCATGCCTGAATGCAGTGTTGACAGGGACGTTAAACCTCAAATCAAATCTTATAGAAGAGGAATGCTTTATATCGAGGATTGTCAGAACCTTCTACAGTATCTACAAAATCCACTACTCCAGGTCAAAAATTTATTGGTGACAAGTTCAGTAACATTCAACCACCAATTCCAAAAACGGTCCCAGAGTAGTTTGTTTGATTTGGGGTTTAACGTACCCGTAAACACTGTATAGGTCATTTTGGAGACATTGCTTCCAATTATGTGGGACTTTTACCCGGCACTGAGATGAAATGACACCTCAATCCCTGTCACCCAATAGGAATCCGGGTCGTTTCGCCCTTATCGGGTGGGATGTTTTGCCGCAATTATATTTTAAGAGAGTGACAAACTAAATGGATGGGTAAACGGACAGACAGTTGAATGAATAAACAAATAAATAAATGGAGTTGTGCGTTGGTAGATGTACGGACCGACGAAAGTACGGCTGAATATACGGAGATGGATAAGTAATTAATGAATGACTGATTGAGGTTTCACGTCCGAGTCAACACTGTATAGGTCACTTTGAATGCATTGCTTCTAATTTTGTGGGTTTTCATCGAGATGAAACGACATCTCAAGCGGAAAGCCAAAGGGCAGTTACTCAGTTACTTTCCTTCAAATGATAGTGATTATTGTATCGCGTGACGAGTCTCATATCTGATTGTCAAAGAATCTTTTACATTCTTTTACTTCCGACCGGCCCCGAAGCTCAGTTGGTAGAGTGTCTGCTCCTGGGAACGGGAGGTCACTGGTTCGATCCTGGGACGCGACATACCAAAGTCATTAAAAATGGTACTAGCTACTCCTCGCTTGGCACTCAGATTTACGGGGTAGATCTAGGACTGGTCGACCCAGTGTCAGGATAATTTGACTGAGTGTGGTATCATGTAATGTGCCTGAGACATGATACTTCTGTGAGGCAGCACTATAAAAGTGAGCGTTGAGCTCCCTGTCGCAACCAGACACCGTCATGATATGACTGAAAAATTGTTGAAAGCGACGTTAAACCCGATTTCACACTCACACATTATGTCTGAGTTGTGCAAAAATACCAGAATTTGTTTATCAGAAAAATCTTGATTTTTTGTGTGGAAAATCGATGTTAGCAAGTCTATGCAATGAAGAACCCACAACCCTTAACCCCACTTTATACAGCAATTAGTGGGTCCTAACATACTTTATTTTTCTTATTTCAGTTTCTAAAACAAACAATAAGAAATGAGAAAGATATCACATTTTTGCATATACACAGTAATTTTCACAGCCATAAGTCCCATAATATCAATGTCAAATATGGATAATTGCATTATAATTGTCATCACTAGATGCAAGCTTGTTACATAGTTTATTAACGAAGCTCTTACTGTTCTTGAGAAATTAACTTCAATGGCAGGGTGGTCGCTAGGTTTGATGCAATATTTTACAAAGTCAGTGAACCATGAAAAGTGGGTCAAGGTCAAATATGGATGCTTGAATTACATGTACCACTGCCTTCCCAAATGCAAGTTTGTACCAAGCATCATTAATGAATCTCTTACAGTTCTTGAGAAATGAACATAAATAGTAGGGTGAACGTTAGGTTTGACCCATTAGTTTCCAAAGTCAGTGAACCATGAAAAGTAGATCAAGGTCAAATAGAGCACCAAACGAGGATATTACAATATTTTACGGGACTCCCCATACCCAAATCAAACCCTTTATATATTAGGAGTGTAACGATGCATCGGACTATCGATGCATTGCGATAGGCACTGGGCCGATAGTACTGCATCGATGGCAAAGTTAAACATCGATGACTATCGCCGATAGTGTTTTGAACTATCGATAGTTTTCTATATCACAAGTTTTTCAGATAATTCCCGAAGTTGTTTTCTTCTTGTACCCGGTCAAGCGTCAAACTGTATATTGTCCTAATTATAATCCAATAATCTCCCGTGTCATTGGGGGTCAACGGCTGCTTGTCGCGAGATAAAGGCAATAAAATTACAGCCGAATCGTGATTTGTCGGTAGCCTACAGGTACACGGCGTTTATGCCTCCTATTTGTTATGCATTTTCCACTTTACACCCAATGCCGTTATAGAGTCAGCACACTGAGAATTCCTTCACTGAACTGGTGAATTGACAGCTTTCTGAAGCACATTTCAACAGTAAACACTTTGATGTAATTCCTTTCGAAATAATTGACACGGACGACCACGCATATTTTGAATACGCTAATCTGTAAGCCAGTGATAAGAAAAGCGATAATTAATGCGTGTTTACACAGCGGTATTTCTTATCAAAGGGTGTCGCCCGCATTAGCACGTGAAGCATGGGAAGTCGGCACATGTCACAAACGCTTCAAAGGTGCAAAAATTGTTCTGGTTGATCTTTTAGAGGATTTTTATTTGTCAATAGCAGACATCAAAGGAAATGAAATACGTGTCGTCCTGCAAAGATTGTTTATAATTTGGGCATCCAGATATGTTTATAAAGCCGAGAAATTAATTTTAAATCTTGGACACCGTGTTTTAAAAATATGCACATGGAAATACTGCACTAGAAAACAATTACAACTTCAACCTCATTTTAACACAGAACTCTGCCCGGTCCAACAAACGGACAGTATAAGTTAACCGAATCGTGTTATAAACGCCGACCGTATTTGTCACGGACCAGTCTACTCTACTATCACACTGTAAACACAAGCCTCCGGCGCTATCGATAATATGTTCTATAAAAGGGTTATCCTTTGGAAGCAAGGAATACACCACAGAACTGAAAAATATGGAGTGTATACGTTTTAAGTCTACATAATGTTCCGCATGACAAGGTGTGAAATAAGGTCAAGGTATGTCTCTAATTTGCGTTAATCTCTCAATCATAATATATAATCCACAATCAATGTGAAAAGGATTTAATCGCTCCTAAGACGGTTAGCTATATCTAAGGGTAGATGCGCATTAAAAACAGACTATTCTACTGTCTCGTGAATGGTTATGTTTTGGCGCCAAATAACAGACGCTGGGCGAGAAAAGTCGAACGCTTTATTTTGTGTGAACACGTCTGTATGCTGTTGGTGATTGACACGGAGCTTCTGGGGATAAGTCGGGAGTTGTTTCCGGGGTTGAGTCGGGAGCAGGGCGCAGTTTTCTATCCACCTCTATTCACAACCGTTTAGCTATCGAGAAAATATTTTATCGGTTCCAAACATACTTTTTATATGAAAGAAAATAAAATAATGACATTTAATGACGTAATTAACCGATCGCTTGCAGAAAAAACGGTTGCGTCTGTTTGTGGACGGTGGATGTTATGGCGATTTGGATGACGGAAAGTTTTTATTTGCATTGAACTTGCTTGTAGGGCGGGTGTGAAAGTTTTGGCTCGTTTTGGATGGATGAGTCCTCGTCTTGTTGCTGGATCATTAAATTATAAAATGAGCTGCATTCTTTATTCTCTTATCTCCCTAAGCCGACAATTTTGATCTTTTGAGTAGATCTATATCGGCTAAAGCTCGTGTTAATCATGCGCGTCAAGCTAAATAAGTTTATATATTGTGTATCTTTAATTACTAATTGGATAAGCTTTTATGACATGTCTGCAATTAACTTGAGAAAGGACCGTTATTGGCCGTGAAAACTACAGTATTTTCTACGGTATAACGGCACTTAAAGTCAGAGAAAAATAAAGTTGTTGTGCTTAAAACTTGACAGAAACCTTGGATTATATTTATAAATATTTGTTGGGGAAAATTTGGGGTCCAATTTTTTTTTACTCGTATTAAGAAACTGATGGTACATTCTCACTGTGATTTGATACATGTACTTGGCAACTTCTACTAAAATGAGTCTCCTAGAGGATTTGCACTTGAAGGAAAAAAGATGCTCCTGGGTAGCTGTTTCCTCTTGTAGGGGCAGGCAGAGAAGCAAACAGGAGTTTACAACAGTTGTTCCTTTGTGTAAATTATCTTGTTTATTTCTTTTATGCAGATAATACATACAGAAAAACAATTGAAGGTTTGAATAGTTTTTATTTCCTTCTAAAACAAGAAAATATGTTTTCCGGCAATTGTATCGCAATAGTATTGCAATAGTAATAGTATCGCAATGGTTCTTCCTGCAATGTCAATACTATCGCAATAGTCATTTTCTGACTATCCTTACATCCCTATTATATATGGTCGTCCACCCGGTTTTCGACTACACTCGGTTTTCGCCGATATAAGCGGTCGCGAGATTTTCGCGTGAATTTCGACGTCACAATCTTTCTAATATTAACTTCCGGAAATTTCCATCTGTCAATCCTTAACAATGACCAAAAATGTGCTTTAAACCTGTAAGTATTATATAAATATTTTCACTTTTTATTAACTTAATTGCTTCATTAATTGGTTTCTGCCAAAAACACATACATGCCCATTCAAACATCAGTATCCAAACCATCAGACAAATTTCCACAAAAAGCACTCATTTGGAACCCCTCGGAATTGAACAAGTGGCATATATGGGGAATCCTTGCCCAAAAATAAAAAGTATGGAAGCACAGAATTGCCAAAAAAATGTTAGAAAGTACTCTTGATTCATGTGTCATATTTTTTTAAATGAGCCCAGTGTTCAGACTGGGGGGTATTGGACACACCTAACATACTGCACAAGTGTAAATTTTTTAAGAATGTGATCTTTTCCTTTGGCCCTGTTGTCAGTTACTACTGAAATGTAAGAAAAAAAAAGTGAATTCTCAGAAGTACCATTTTTAAATTACTTAGACCAAAATAAAAAATACCTGTGTTTCCGGTAACCCGACCGACCCTAATATTTTACCGCCGACCCTAATCTTTTTTTCCCGGTTTCCGCGGCCGCAAAAATCATTTTGGGCACTTTCGGTTCATTACGGTAATTTCGGAAAATTACGCAGCGTGGCTGGCCGTAAGGATGGCAACAGAATGTAACGGACTAACATAGCCAACGGCTACCGCTGTACGACTACTATCTGCGATCTAATTACTTTCCTTTGAAGTCTATTGTGACAATAAGAATTATCCGAAACTTATTTTCACACCTGCTGCGGCAGTTAGACATATGTACGATGTTGTTAGTCGACGCTTCAATAATCATAAATAATGCAGGCTGATCCGTGTCTTTTCTGGTCGTATTTCACGCCATCATTTTAGCATGTGCAGCTGTTGCAGTCAGAACAAATTTTCCCGCTTTTTTGCATGCGACTTGAAGGAAAAACAAATCGGTGCGGTTGGGTGAAACGCAGATCAGCTTGCGCAGTCTGATCAACCTTTGCTATTTACACACACCTTCTTTGGCCTCGATTATTTCAAAAGACTAGCAAGCAAAGAATTTGGCCACATTGGCTAGATTCACAGACTGATCTGATCCTTCGTTAGAGGAAAACTTTTTTTAGCTGTGCGCCGGCTCATTTGCATGTAAATATATAAGAAAATTTTAACTTCTTGTATATGGAGCAGCTTCTGTGTTCGCGTAAGCCAATGAGTGCTAGGGTCAGACTGTTCAACTCTTCTTTAGAAAATACCTCCCGAGTTATGAACTGAATCCGCAGACTGATCAGTCTTTACTGTTCAAAAGAATTCAATGATAAGGGTGCCGACAGCTAAGAAACTGATCAGGCTACTGACATGGGCAGCCTATTCAAGAGAAAGAAAGACTCCCCCCCCCCCCCCACCAAAAAAAAAAAGAAAAAATTACATGAAGATTTTAAGCACCACCGAATTTTTATGCTGAAATTAGCCCATGGGCGGTTGTTTTGGTAAAAAAAAAATCTTGGTACTGGCCATAATAAGCCGACACTTTTGATCTTTGCAAGCTCATGTTTATCATGCGTTTCAAAGGACACCTGCTAACAACCATATTACGCACTTAAAAGTTGGACAGAAATAACAAACTTGATGGGTACATTAGTCTTCGATTACATAAACATGTTAGTATGCCTGGGAAAATATGGCGTGATATTTCACTAGCAGTTTTATACCCAGACCAAAAAGTAGGATATAGCAGTCAGCCTGGCGTCTGTCTGTCCATCCGTCCGTCCGCAGTCACAACCTCGTCCTTGTGACATGTGACATGCCTCGCCATAACTCCTATACCCTTTGAAATATATTGATGGTACTTGATATATTTGTACATGAGGTCAAGAAGACATGTCATGAGCAAGAACCACAACTCTGGGTGCACAGGTATTTTGGTTATCTCCCCTGACACTATTTACCTTGTGATTGCCAAAACTCCCAAACCCCTTCAGATATATTGATTTAACTTGGCACAGTTGTACTCAAGGTTACGAAGGTCTGTTATGCGCAAGAACCACAACTGTAGGTGTCATGGTATTTCAGTTAACTCCCTTGACAATATAATCTTGTGATTGCATTAACTGCAATACTCCTATAGTTTGAGATATATTGATGGGACTTGATAAGATACAATTTGTGTACTGGCCCCCGCCCATTGGGGCTTGAAGAAATAGATAGGCTGCAAAATGCTTCCACGCAGAGCAGAAACCAACTGCTCATGAATACTGGTAAACCGCTTAAGAGGATCTAAGCCTGCCCAGGCAAAGCAGTGCGAGTCGGACCGTCCATGCTTATAAACCCTATTGGTTTCATAGGGTGACAGGCCTTGAAATGTCATTTCATGCCAATGTCAGGTAAAGTCCCACAAAATTGGAAGCAACGTCTTTAAAATGACCTATACAGTGTTGACTTGGACGTTAAACCTCAACTCAAACAACATTATACCCATACCCTTTCTATGCGCAACATTTGGGTGCAATTTCAAGTAGAACCAAAAAAAGGGGACGACCTTGAGCACTTTTGACCAGGCAGAAGAAGGGAATGCAAGAAGGCAAAAATCTATGATTCGGACTGAACTATTTCTTGACTGCTGAGCTTAGAGGAAGGATAAACTGTGAACAATATAAACCCTGAACAAAATGCTCTTTCTAGATCAGCCTAATCTTAGTGTATGAAAAAAATCTTAGTGTATGAAAAAAAAAAAAAAGAAAAAAAAAAAAGAAATGCTTACCTACCTACCCTATTTTTTCTTGCCATGTAATAGGAAACACAGGTATTTTTTTTTTTTTGGCCTTAAGTTAATGTACACTGCAAATGGTTTTAATTGGGTGAAATTTATTACACTGTAGTTCAATATAAACTTGTACAAGACAATGTATTTTAATGAATGAGAATAAATTAACCCAATGTATAAAGATAAGAAGTTGTTCTGTCATAATATCACTTAAGATTAGTTTTTCCGCTTTTCTTTCCACTTAAATAATGACACTTATTGGCCATCGTCGAAAACCGAGTGGTGACGTCATGCCATTTTGACATGTCAGGTGATCAAATATCTTTCTTTCTTTCTTCCGATACTTCTAAACCTCATAAGAGGACAACAGAAGGAGGTTGATAGCAAAATAAAACGGCATGAACCGAAAATCGGCAGGTTGCGGCTGGTATAACGAGTGTACCTGCATATTTTAGCACATCTGAGTTAAAGCAAATTCTTTTTTTTTAATCCGGTACATAAGCGGTAAAAAATTGATCGTCGAAAACCTGACTCGCACAGCTTTGGCTGCTTAGATCCTCTAAGCGATTTACCAGTACTTGTGTGCAGTTGGTTTCAGCTCTGCCTGGAAGCATCATGCAAGCCATCTTTTTCCTCAAGCCCCAATGGGTGGGCCCCCCCCCCCCCCCGAGTAGAAGCCTAGGAATACATTACGCAAGAAATTGGAACTTCCACATTTTGTTTACATTTTTATTTCCCCAAATTCACTGCATTCAGACCGATGTAGTAATAATGTAGAATTCCAACAACAAACATGGGCGTCTTAAATTTTAATGAGCATGAAACCCGTTGCTTCGGAGGGTTCTCAGCTGTGACAATTCACAGACTTTCTGTTCCTAAATTTTGTAAACAATCAATACCTTTAGCTAAGGCCACAGTAGATTCATTTGGATCAATCGTATATAATATGCCTTCGTAACGAATGCCTGCCTTTGAAATAAGGCTTATTTTACTGCCAAGATATGGAATTCCTCCACTCATGGCTTCTTCTGCCTTTCAGGCACTCGGAAAGGTGGATGGCTTGCGATATCTTTCGACGGTGTCAGCTTCTTTCAGTCATAAAGATCAAAATGGCGAAGAACTCCGTCAGATGGCGCTAAAATCCGATTCCATTCCCACAACTCAGTGCGTTGCGCATGCGCTCTTCAGTCAACAAATTTGCAGTGCAGGGAAATGGCGGATCCAAACCCGTTGGACACTTTTTTACTTCCAGAGACGGATGAAAGCGTTGTTAACGCTTTAGTTGCATCCTTAGAGTCACGTTTAGCTTCACCAACACATAAAGAAACGCCACCTTCAATAACAAGCTCGTCCGCAAGCAATAACCATGTCAGTGTCAATGATTCTCAAAATGCATGCACAAATGCCTCTTTCACTCATATCAAAACTGCACAGCTAACACATGACAGTGCAAACAGAAGCAACAGTGTCCCAAATGTTAAGACTATTGAGAAAGACAACCAGATACTTGGAATTAATTCTATACACTCAAATGCTTCACCAGGAACTGTTAATTCACCTATAAACACCAACCGTGTAGTGTCTCCAAAGCCAAATGATAGTGTAAACAAATCAGTTCATGCAGTTAGAATTGTACCACAAAGTGTTGCAAAGTCACCTTTAGCACCAAGCCCTGTTCAGTTCCATAGTTCTACACCATCACCATCTAGTGTACCGCAAACAAATAGTGTTCATAATCAAGTAATGAATGTGAAAAAGGAATTGCATACAAACGCAGTAATTACAAATCCACAAAGTGTTAAAAAGGAGTCTTCACCAGTGCCACAGTTTCTCAAACAAGAAGTTATGAATTCTCATGTGAAATCGGAAAATTTTATAGGCAATCAAACTTCAGCTCAGAATATGAAAAGTGTGCAACCAGTATTATTGGCATCAAACAGTCAACCAATTGCACAAAAAACTAATGTTCACATTGTGCATAGTGCTAATATGACAACTGTTAGAGCTCCTGGAGTGAACCCAAGTGTTATAACTGTTAGGAGCCAGACACCATCTACACAGATGACAGTGGTTCGACCTCAGATAGTGACTTCAAATGTTGTGAATACATCTTCCCCACGGCCTCAAGGTACAATTCGGCTGCAAAATCGCACGGGGAGTGCTCCTATACGTATTGCAGCAACTCAACCAAATATAGCTCCAAGGCCAGGAGGAACTGTAAGTTATCTCTAAAACGACCTGTTTTAATACAGTAAAACACGGGTAATTAAACAGCATAGCCACATATAAGAGGGGCTATCCAAATATTTTTTTTCTTATTTTTGCATGAAACATGTTGTTGGTACTCATACTGAGGCACTTCTAATGTAATGAGTACCGCCTCACTGAGGCACTTCTAATGAGTACCGACCACATATGTTTTCGTGCAGAAATAAGAAAAAATATCAGTCCTTTTCGGATGAAAAAAGCGCCTTATCTGCAGCTATGAAACAGTGTAATCAATTTACAGGTGAGTCTGGTAATATTTTGCAGCCGATCATTTTGCGCACCTACTGTATCCTTTATAATCAGTTTCTTATCATTAGCGGATCTGCATTAAGTTTTAAGTTTAACTTAGCCTGCAAAAGATGCACTTGCACATGCAGATATACCAGTTTTGCAGCACTTCTCAATTTTCACATAAAACGAAATATCTGAGGATTACCATAGTCAAGATTAGACTTAAAACTAACCGAAGGCACAATATTTTTATATTGAAACTTACTGCATCTGACAACATTGCAAAAGATCCAGTCAACAACTTATTGTATCCACCCTTGTGTTTAAATAGCTCGAAATACTTTGTGCGCGATGTTGGCGACAAAATTGGCAGATTGATTCAAGGGGGTATCCTTGTTCAACGTATTCTTGCCATGCCAGTCAAAAATTTCAGAGACAGATTTTCATTGCACATACTTGATAGGGAAGTGTGGTAATGTTTTTGATGGTGGATTTTGTGTGGTGGCTGGGAAAAAAATACATGCACTACATAGCGATCAAATCTTTATGTGTGCAATGTTACCGGACTGCACAGTACATGCGAATGGAATAGTCAGTACAATTACACAACATCATTTTATGAAAGTTTTTGCAACATTTAAGATTCTATTGCTAAGTTTTAAATGTCTAATTAATTATCTGTACATCATTTAGCTTATTTTGTTGCAGTCATGAAAATACAATGTAACTGGAAATGCCATACAACACGTACTTCACTGAAACAACAATTCCATGATGAATCTTATTCTGACAATGGTGGCCAAGCAAAGAAGTGTTGTTACCTACACAAGTGCATGACATCACGAATACATGCCTATACATGTATAATTCTGACCCCCTTGAACCCCACTTTTATATAGTAAAGTTGAGGTTTACAGGGTTGGACCTTTTTTTCTTATTTCTGCTCTAAAATATAGATTGTGGGTACTTGTTACAAGTCCTTTGAACCGCCTCTTCTAACGTGTATTCACAATCTATATTTTGAATAGAAACAAGAAAAATATAATAATTTTTCATCTTAAAATTTGCATTTTTTCGTCGGTAAAACTTACAATTTATTTGTATGGGCATGTTTTCGTAATGAGAATTTAGGTTAACAGTACAGATACAGTTAATTCTTTCATAGAGATAATTGATAATGAAACTTGCCTCCGTGGGCCTAGTTGATAAAAGCGCTGACTCTTAATCATTAGGTCTCTTGCCGCTCTGGGTTCGAGTCTGGCTTGGGTCACACATGAGACGTAAAGTTCTGCAACGTAAGATTAGGTGGTTTTTCTCCAGGTACTTCGGTTTTAGCCTACCTCTGATTAACAGTCAGCTTTATATGAGTGCAATAATCTTGAAAGGGCCGTAACACACCCCAATATGATTGAAAATTCTGGGGTTGAAAATTCCATATGTCCACTGACTCTGCTCGCTATGACGAGTAAAGATTTTGGAGGACAAATAAAAATTTTGTCTTGTCCCTCTGAAATTTACCAAAATCTGCATGCCATTCGTTATGCAGGATTAGTGAAATCTTGAAGAATTTTCCAGCCCAGCAAGATATGGTAAATCTAAATGTTACTAAGCCACTTGATTTTTTTCAGGGCACAATAACGTTGCCACCAGGGATTGTGCCAGGCCCTGGAGCTGTTCTTATGAAGAACGAACATGGGCAGCTTGTAATCGTGCATCAACATCTACCACCAGGTTCAGGGGCTGGAGCCACAAGCAACACACCACATAAGGTTTGTACTGTACAGGTCCAGCTGTTTGAAGCTAGGTCTGGCTAATCGGAGCTGAAAAGATACCGGTAATCGATTATTATTCCTGTCATTGCGATCGATAATCGATTAGTAATCACAAATAACCATAAGTATATTTGAACAGACAGGCCTGAGCAAACAGTGTAGACTCGGATGAGACGCCACAAAATGCGGCATCTCATCAGGATCTCCACTGTTTGCCACTTATCCAGCAATTTCAGGCACAACTTTGGGTAGTAAATCACACTTCTCAAATATTCGATTACAAGCAAATCAGTATTGATAATCATTCTTGTGAAATTTATCGATCTATTAATCGATTGTCAGATTTATTGCGCCAGTCTTACTAATGGGAGCTGAAAAGATAATCAATTATCATTCCTGTCATTGCGATCAATAATTGATTACGGTAGTAATCACTGCCGATTTGGCCATAAATTTACCTATCTGGGGCTAGTTGTTCAAAGCATCATTAGCTTAATGAGCTCGTTAGTGGTCATATTGTTAACAGTTCTAGCAAGTTTAATACCTAAAATTTTGTTATTTTTGCTGAAAAAATGTGAGCAGCTTTTGCATATGCAAAAGCTACTCACTTTTTTTCAGCAAAAATATTAGCATATTTTCTATAATAAATGATCAAAGTTTTAACGATACGTTAAGTCGTTAACTAACGACGTCGTTAGTTTTGAACAACCGGCCCCTGGCTTTCTGTTTGAGCATGACTCCTACAGTACCATGTGCAGTACTTTGCCATATCAATTTGAACAGACACGCCTGAGCAAACAGTGTAGGCCCAGATGAGATGCCGCAGAATGCAGCACCTCATCTGTATCTGCACTGTCTGCCACTCCTACAGCTATTTTAGGCGCAACTTTGGGTAGTAAATTGTACTTACCAAATAATCGATTGCAAGCAAATCAGGAATAATGATCAGTTTTGTGGAATTTATCGATTGAATATTCGATTATCCGATTAATCGCACCAGCCTTATTTGAAGCTACTGTAATGATCCTAAGTAAGGCTGACACGATTAATCGTATAATCGATTAATTGATCGATAAATTCCACAAAAATGATTATCAGTACTGATTCGCTTGTAATCGATTATTTGATAAGTGCAATTTACTACCCAAAGTTGTGCCTTAAATAGCTCGATCAGTGGCAAACAGTGCAGACCCTGATAAGATGCCGCATGTTGCAGCGTCTCATATGGGTCTACACTGTTTGCTCAGGCCTGCCTGTTCAACTATACATATGGTAAAGTGCAACATATGGTAAGAGTCATGCTCAGAAAGCCAGACAGGTAATATTATGACAAAAACCTTAGCGATTACTAATCGATTATAGATCGCAGTGACAGGACTGATAATGGATTATCTTTCAGCTCCGATTAGCCAGCCCTAATCCTAAGTGTTGGGACGGATATGCCTATAGAAGCAAAGAGCAGTTTGATCAGGCTCTACACTGTTGGCCTTTCTGTCAACTTTGGTACTTACTTGCTGGACAATGAAACAAATTTGTTAAAATTTTAGGAGTGTTACAGCGAGTCCGCAACATGTCCAAAATTTTTATGAGTTTTACTGTAATCAGGTTGGTAGGAATACTAGGAAATGGAGGGATAGACATTAGACAGGGTCCCTGTAGCCACAGACCTCTAGATTTTAGGGTTCAGTTCCGTTGATGGTCTAATTCTCATATAAAATTGCAGCTTGTCTGGTGAGCTGGGCTATAAAAAAGAAGGTTTATCCCTGCCTAAAACCTTTCATTTATTGTGCAACATACATGTAATTGCATGTATGTGAAGATATACATTGTATTTTATGCGGTGGAAGGCTTATTTCATTTTCCTTTTTAAGCAAAATTTTTTTTTAGTTTTGCTGTACATTTTGTAAGGCTAAAGTTTTATTCTTGCATAAACAACATTGTTAACTTCAAACAGCTGGTTTCGCCAGCCTTCGTAGCTCAGTCAGATACATGTCTGACTGGTGATCAGGAGGTCATGGGTTTGATACTTGCAGGGATCGGCAACATTTTTCCTTGGAGATTAACCCTGTGTGTACCAAATGGAATCTTCCTTCTTATATACATGTATGACATGAGTCGATTCCAAAATTTAGGGATGTTAAGCTGTGTTTTCTTCAAAATTGATTTGGAAAGTGACTGAATTTTTTTGCAAATAGTATAGGTCCTGATCAGACGCCGCATTTTGCGGCCTCTGATCTGGGCCTGAACTGTTTGCCAACTACCCGTTTTGAGGTTTCCGGTACAAAATGGATTAATCATGAAATATTTAAAGTTTTCTACGTTTATTCCTTCCTTTCCCCTGACTCGGGAAGGGCAGTTGTCGGTTTCTGTAAACTGATTGTTCATCATCATCTCAATAGTGTTGACTGGGCTGTTACATCTGACCCTGGTAGATATGAGGTGAAAGAAAATTTTCATTGTTGCATTCATATGATTTCGAAAGAAACAGAAAGCTAGCAAGTTTTTGCTGTTTTGTCTTAAATTAAGGGAAATGGATACGCATGACATTTTTCTGCCATTAGTCAAAGGGAGACAACTTTCAGGACTTCCTGTACACTTTTCTGCAAATCCTGCCCCTCTAAAAAAGGTGTCTTCTCTGAAAGTTAAGCCTTCAAGAGTTGAGTCCTATTGATATTGGAAACAAAAGTAATTTTGCAGGAGTTGTCTCTCCTGAAGGTGTATCCATTTCCCTTAACCCGCCCTTAACCCATTCAGTACCGGAACCCCAAAACGGGTAGTTGGCAAACAGTGCAAGCCCAGATCAGACACAGCAGAACACGGCGTCTGATCAGGGCCTACATGTACAGTGTAACCTCCATTAAACAGCCATCCTGGGAAAACCCCAAAACTGGCTGTTGAAGGGAAGTGGCTGTTCAACGGAGGGAAATGTCTTGAGATGACGTATGGCTTCTTATTGACAGACAAAAAAAGTGATTATTGAAGACAGTTCAACATGGATGGTCTAAAAGAAATATAAATGATGGAGAGGTGTCATCTGACACCTCTCCATCATTTATGTTTCTTTTCACTTGCTTATATTGTATTTCTGCATATATCACAATGATAGTTTTTGAGGAAAATAAATTTTGAAATAAATATATACACCAGAAGAGAAATTCCTATTTTTACATTCGATATTATGCTATTGAGTTAACTCTGGCTGTTTAATAGAGGGAATTTAGATTTGGTAAAGTGGCTGTTGACTGGAGGAGAGAGGTGGCTGCTGAGTAGAGGTTAAATATATAGTAAAATGCTATGGGAGGAATTATTGTGGCTGCTGAAGAGAGGTGGCTGCTAAACAAAGGTGACTATTAGTGGAGGTTTTACTGAACATGGTTCCCAAAATTTTCAGCCAATTTCCAAATAGTTTTTGAAAACACAACCTAACACCCCTAAATTTTGAAATGGACTCCTGCAATATATAAGAAGGAAGATTCTATTGGTACAAACAGAGTTAAGCCGGCCTCGGTAGCTCAGTCGGATGCGAGTCTGACTGGTGATCAGGAGGATGCAGGTTCGACTCCTGCCGGGGTCGGCAACATGCTTTCGTGGAGATTGATCATGAAATCTTTTCTACAGTCATTCTCTCCCTTCCGCTGATTCAAGAAGGGCAGTTGTCAGTTTCTGGCGAAAGAATGTGCACTGTACTGGTTAACCGCTTACGTATAAGCCTGCCCAGGAAAGTGTTGATAGGTAAACTGACCGGCTCAAAAATAACCTAAATAGTGGGCCGTTAAACTCAAATACAAACAAACAAACAAACAAACAGAGTTAAAGGAGGATGGATACACAGCCCAGTTGTTTAGAGCATTGTTAGCTTAACAAACAACTTTGGTGTCAAACAGTAAATACAATATCTAAACTCTGTTATTTTTGCAGAAAAGAAATGCAAGCGCCTTTTGCACTTGCAAAAGCTACTCACATTTTTGTTTTTGCAAAATTAAATGCTAGCATATTAGCTTACCAAAGTTTTAATGATATGTTAACGGAAGACAATATCACTTTTGAACAACTGGCCCCCTGACATTTACTGCCAGTTTTTATAAGGGAGATAACTTTTGACTTCCTGTTAAAACTGAACCTCTCTGAAAATGGGATTGACTTTTTGGAGACAAGACTTTGCTCCTGTAAGAGTTAATTGGTATTGAAAGAGGAGGCAAATAGTTTTGAAAGTTTGATACCTTGAAGGTGTTTTCATCAATCATACTATGATTTTGTTTGATTTGAGGTTTAACATCCCCATCAACACTGTATAGGTCATTTAGGAGACGTTGCTTCCAATTTTGTGGGACATTTACCCGACATTGAGATGAAATGGCATCTCAAGCCCTGTCGCCCCATGAAACCAATTGGGTTTATAAGCATGGACGGTCTGACTCGCACCGCTTTTTCTGGGCAGGCTTAGATCCTCTAAGCGGTTTACCAGTAATCGTGTGCGGTCGGATTTCAGCTCTGCGTGGAAGCATCTTGCAGCCCATCTATTTCTTCAAGCCCCGATGGGCGGGGGCCCCATTATACTATGAATGTACTGCAGGTTTGATTCTCTCATTTCTCTGCAGAGCATTTTGTATGCTTTCTGAAATCAAAAGATTTCCTCTTCAATTATTCAGGTCAAAGTAGATCCCGCTGTTGATGGTATACCATTGCAAATACCTGCTTTTTCTATGAATAACACTAATAACTACAGTAGAATCTCGGTGATTCGAACGCCGATTTTCCGATACTACCGGATTTTTCGAAAGTGTGTATCGGTCCCGATCTTTTTTGCTATTATTTTATGTAAAAATATTACCGATTTTTCGAATTTCGATTATTCGAAAAATTGTCGGTTCCCATCGAAGAAATTCCTATTAAAATCCATCTCCAAATTTGCAGTCAAAATATGTCAAGCTTGAAGAGCATGGTTTCTTTGAGCTTGTTCACACCCGACGGATTTCACAGGTGCATTATATTTTTGTGTATACAGGTAATTGACGCTTAGTTAATCCTGAGCTTCTTAATTGATATAACGGTAATCGGTAATGAGCATCGATAAGAAGATTATCCTGATTGATATTGCAAATAAAGCGATTTTAATCTGAGACCTTCTGTTCGAAGCATTAGAGCGTATGGGATTTTTGGGAAACTGAAAGAAGACGATTTTCAGAGAATTTCAAAGACAGTTGAAAGTGAAAATAGAAATAAAAATGCAGAACACGAGTGACTAGAAACATGTGGTTTTGCCAGCACAGACGTCAACATTATGCATATTGCATTCTGATCTACATGTAGATCTTTGCTGACTACTCCCGAGAGCCATTTCTGTCCCGCCTTTTAACTGGTTCTAGAGATTTATTATTTCTCATCACACAATTGTTGCGGGATGTTAAATGGTTCATTATTAGACGATCGGTACTTTGCTCTTATATAGAAAGTCTATGTTCTTGCCTGTGGACAAAATGCAGTCAAATATTATACCGAAGAAAACTTCCGAACATTTCCGAAAACTACCGATTTCGAAAATTCAAACTCCCGATAATTCGAAGACAAGCTGGCGGTCCCTGTCACTTCGAATTATCAAGGTTTGACTGTATGTATTAGCTAGCCAAAACTATGTGCAAGTTAAAAAAAAGAAGAAAAGTCCTACTTATTGACCTTTGACCCTGGTGCCATGTCAAGGTCACACGAAAAGTATTCCAATGTGTTCTACATTCCAAGGGCTATCCAATAAGTTTCGGACTTGCAATCCCAACAGTTTAGAATATACGATAATGTCCTACTTTCTGACCTTTGACCTTGGGGCCATGTTGGGCTCAAGGTCACAAAAAAGTAGCCCACTGCCATCTACATAACCATGTCATATCCACATGCAAAGTTTCAAAAGTGTAACTTCGGTGGTTGCAGAGGAGATCCATTTACAAGAAACGTGACGGATGGACAGACAGACGCCCACTCAAATCTAGTAGGAAAACAATATACCCGATTTTTCTTCAAAAAAGTGGGTATAAAAAGGTGAAGAATGGAAATACACATGAATGACAGCTTGAGGCTTTGGAGCTGTTGAAGTTGTTAAAGTACAGTAGATTTTCAATGGCTCGAACACCTTTGGGACCTCGAAAATCTGTTCGAGACAGGGATAGTTCGAGCCACTAGGGGTAACTGCCAGGAGTAATAACAAGATACTTCAGACACCTTTTCGGTGTTCTTTATTAAATGAAAATGTATGATGTGTGTACTCATAAGAATCGGCTCATCGAGGCGATTCTAACGAGTGCACACAGCATACATTTGCAAGATAAAAGACTAAAACCTCCTTAAATACCCCCACAATTTCTTATAGAGAGGATTTCCCTTGGGGCTCAAGAACGGGTTCGACCCAACCATGGTAAACGAGCCATCGGTGTTCAAGCCATCGAAGTTCTACTGTACATGCAAGGAACATGTAGCTCATCAAACTTTTATGTCAAATACTGATCATGATGTCTTAAAACTAAATTACTGTAATGATCCAAAAAATTGGGAACAGATATGCCTCAGCAAACAGTGCAGACCCAGAACAGACTGCTCCTGAAGGAGCAGTCTGATCAGGGTCTACACTGTTTGCCATTCTGTCCGCACCTTTTGGACTCCTTGCTGGATCATGAAACAAATTTGTTAAAATTTTAGGAGAATTACAGCAAGTCCACAAGGTGTCCCATTTTTTAGGATTTTAACAGTAGTCAAGGTAACTAAACTATTGTCGGTCATAAACAGGCCTCATATTTTTCAGGCATTTGCAGGATTTCAGGCTTTTAAAGCTTGATTTCTGGCTTTGAGAGTTAGAGTTTACTTCCTATATTCTGTTTAAAATGACTATTTAACCCGTATCCTGCTGAAAAAAAGTTATTTAGAATTTAGACACACCTTTTTCTGACTATTCACCGATCAAATTACTTGATATGATGTATTTGTTCAAATCACAAACTGCATTACAAACAGTGTAGATCCTGATCAGATGGCTTCTTCAGAAGCCATCTGATCTGGATCTACATTGTTTGCAAAGGTAATGGTGTTCGTGTTCAACAGGATAAGGGTTAAGGTTGGAAAATTAGGCCTTTCAGGCATGGTAAAGCTTGTTCAGTACTATGAGGCCTGTTTAAAACAGGACACAAGTGAGATATCAGGCTGCGCAACAGAAGAACAGAAGATCATCCCTCTTTTTCAGGTTCTCCAGATTTTGCCCACCTCTATCATACCTTCATACGTGGTTGACTCCCGCCCGTAGGGGCTTGAAGAAATATTTGGGCTGCATGATGCTTCCACGCAGAGCTGAAACTGACCCGCACACAAGTACTGGTAAACCGCTTAAGAGGATCTAAGCCTTCTTAGGCAAAGCAGTGCGAGTCGGCCCGTCCATGGTTATAAATAAACCCTGCTGGTTTCATTGGGCGACAGGGCTTGAGATGTCATTTCATCTCAATGTCGGGTAAAAGTCCCACATAATTGGAAGCAACGTCACCAAAATGACCTATACAATGTTGACGGGGATGTTAAACCTCAAATCAAACAAACCTTCATATATGGAGATCTAATGTGCATAATTTGGTATTTTTTCTTCACAAAGAAAACTACTTATTAGACTTGATTAGATTAGGTTTTCATTGCTCTTCAAGGAACTAATTTTTGATTTTCATTTGCCTTCACTGCAGCTGGTGTTGTGCCGTGTGGCGGCCGTAAAACGTCTCCCCGTGCATCAACCATAGTGCAGTTTAATAACTTTATATTTTACTTTTGGTCCTTTGAGATCAGCGTGAATATTCTGAGAAATCAGAAATATATTATTGGTTTAGACTCATATTCTAGACAGGTTTTTAATTATTTGGACCCCATTTTGATTTATATCAGTCTTTGAATCGACTGCCTATTCGAAATTCGCAAAATTGCAGTATGTTTCCTCTGGCTTTCTTTGCCGGATCATTACAGGGTCACTGATGAGGCTTTATTAGCCAAAACTACATAGTATGACCCATCTTCTTTCTTATGAATGTTTTCATTGCTCTTCAAGGAACTCATTTTTGATTTTCATTTGAGGTGATTCTAACATGTATCTACAACATACATGTACATGTGTTTCTATCAAAAATAAGAACAATTGTCATTGCTCGACCATACCTGTAGCTATGCTCTGTTTAATGATTAGCGGCCAGTTGTTCAAAACAATGTCATTAGTTAACATATTGTTAAAACCTTGATCATTTAATATGGCAAATACTCTGGTATTTTTGCTGAAAAAGATGTGAGCAGGTTTTGCATTTTGTGCTGAAAAATGTGAGCAGCTTTTGCAAATTTTTCGGCAGAAATACCAGAGTGTTAGTCATTGTAATTGCTAGAACGTGTCACAATTTGACAACTAATGAACTCGTTAAGTGTATGATGCTTGAAAACTGGACCAAGCTCATTAACTCTTATATTGCTGTTCACGACAACTTCTAACTTTGCAAACAGGGTAGATCCAGATCAGATGGCTTCTGAAGAAGCCATCTGATCAGGATCTACACTGTTTGACATTCAGTTTATGAATTTGTAGGAATAAATTACATCAAGTAATCTGATTGGTTCAAAGTCAGAGATGGGTGTGGCTTAAATGAATATTCAGCAAGAGAAAGGTTAAGGGAAATAATCTCCACAAAAAGAAACACACACACAGACACTACACATACAACCCTGTCTACATTTTTCGCATACATGTACCGTCTGAAACTCTTCATTAAAATATGTTTGTTTGTTTGAGGTTCAACGTCCCCATCAACACTGTTAAGGTCATTTTGTAGACGTTGCTTCCAATTTTGTGGGACTTTTACCCGGCATTGAGATGAAATGACATCTCAAGCCCTGTCGCCCAATGAAACCAATAGGGTTTATTAGCATGGACGGTCCACCTCGCACCACGGTTCCTGGACAGGCTTAGATCCTCTAAGCGGGCCAGATTCAGCTCTGCCTGGAAGCATCGTGCAGCCCATATATTTCTTCAAGCCCCTATGGGCGTGGGAGAATTCATTAAAATATCTGTTTAACACTAGCAGTTTCATTTTGATTTTTAAAGCATCCAAATACTCCTGCTGCACAAAGACTGCAGGGCAGCCAGATTGTGACAATCCAGCCAGGGGGAGTAACTCAATCTCAAACTGTGGTACGGCAGACTGTCCCTGTTCCGGTGACTGGGGTGAAAACGCAGCCTGGCGTGCGACCGACTGGCACAGTACAGACAGTGGTACGAAGTTCAGCGCCGGGTATATCAACGACAGTTGGGCAGCCACAGGTTTTGCCAGCACAGGCTCCCAGTGGGGTTCCTGGGGCCAATCCCAGTAAGTTACATAAATTTGAGTTAACTCTTATCCTGCTGACAACGACAACCTCTACCTTTGCAGTGTAGCTCCAGATGAGATGGCTGAGTGAGTGTTAGAGTTTTACGTCTCACTAGCAGCTAAGGTCCCATTACGATAACAAACCCGTACGACATAGTACATTTTTACACATCTCCAAAAATTGCTACTTTTCCGATGAAAATCCCTGATATTTTCCTTATAAATACTGCAAACATAGGTTGTGGGTTCTCGTTAGAACCGCCTCATTGAGGCGGTTCTAACGAGTACCCACAACCTATGTCTTGGGGCAAAAGTAAGAAAAATATTGTATACCCCTGTAAACCCCAGTTTTCTCTATATAAAGTGGGGTATAGGGGGTCTTCATTTCACGGACTTGTTCACGTGATGCTACGGAGACTGGACCGCGGTTTAAAGACTCATCCGAAAGTCTGGAGAAGCCCGGATATGAGATGGCTTCTGAAGAAGCAAGTTTATGAGGATCCACTTTGTTAGTCATTCTGTTTGTACATTAAACTAATATGTAAAGTAATTTGATTGGTTGATAATCAGAAATGGGTGTGGCTAGATTAATGTATTCAGCAGGGTATCAGCAGGATATAAGAAATGGATACATGTACTTATCAAGGGAGGCAATTTTTCAAAAAATGTATTTTCATCTGTATTCATAGGGATGTACTCTTAAAGGAAAGAATTTGCTCCAGTATGAGCAAATTCTTTCCTTCAAGAGTTGATCCCTTTTTCTGTATGTAGAAAAGCAAAAAGAAAGTTCTGGAAGTTGTTGTGTAAAAATGAATATAGTATGTTTACAGTACACACAGTAACAGGTTAGGTGCGTATTTTGTGATAACTGAAGGATAGTTTTCCTTATTTCTCCATATAAACCTGTGTTGTGGGTATTTATTAGAACCGCCTCATCAAGGCGGTTCTAATGAATACCCACAACATAGGTTTTTATGGAGAATCGACAAAAACTATCCTTCAGTTTTCACAAAATACCTTATCTGTTGCTATGAGACAGCTGAGCACTCACTCAAACTCGGCTGTCTGAGGAGTCATTGAATATTCAAGTAGCTCACAGCAAAGAAACTGATCTGACTGCATGGATGGGCAGGCTGATCTGAATCTCGGCTATTTACAGGTATAGCAGTGCTTGTACATGTCCGAAGATGCATTTCATCTTGTCATGGCTTGAATGATGTCATACGATATTCGATATATGTCCTGAATCATAACTCCAGATGAACGGGCCTCCGTGGCCTAGTGGATAAGAGCGCTGACTCTTAGTCATTAGGTCTCTCACCGCCGTAGGTTCGAGCCTCGCTCGGGCCACGTGTGAGACGCCAAGTTCTGCAACGGAAGGTCAGGTGGTTTTTCTCCGGGTACTCCGGTTTTCGTCCACCTCTGATTAACGATCGGCTCGATATGAGTGAAATAATCTTGAAAGGGCCGTAAAACCCAAACCAAAAAAAAAAAATAACTCCAGATAAAAGGCGCTGTTTTAATCCAAAAAGTATTGATAATTTTCTTATTTCTGCATGAATACAGATGTAATGGGTACTCATAAGAAGCGCCTCAATATTGAGGCGCTTCTAATGAGTACCCACAACATACATTTTCACGCAGAAATAAGAAAAATAATATGTGGATACCCCCTCTTATCATGGGCTTTACCTGATATTCAAGAACTCTGAAACTGCATCACAATTATATGTTTACTCTTTTTAGCTCACCTGTCACGTAGTGACAAGGTGAGCTTTTGTGATCACTTTTCGTCCGGCGTCAGTGTGTGTGTGAGTGCGTAAGTGCGTGTGTCCGGAAACAATTTCTTCAAACGACATCTCCTAAACCACTAATCGAATTTTGACCAAACTTCACAGGAACGATACTTAGATGGTCCCCTTTCAAAGTTGTTCAAATGGTTCAGGTTCGTTGCACATCTAGGTCACAGGAGCCAAAAATAGATTTTTTTCACTGAGAACTTAAAAAATCTTCTTCTCTGAAACCACAAGGCCCAGGTCTTTGATATTTGGTATGAAGCTTCACCTAGTGGACCCCTACCAAGATTGTTCAAATTATAATGCTGAGGCCCAAAATGCCCCCCGCCCCATGAGCCTTTGGTTTTACATAGGGAAAATCTTTAAAAATCTTCTTCTCTGAAACCGCACGGCCTAGGTCTTTGATATTTGGTATGAAGCTTCATCTAGTGGACCCCTACCAAGATTGTTCAAATTATAGTGCTGGGACAAAAACTGCCCCCGCCCTGGGGCCCTTTGGTGTTACATGGGCTTATATAGGGAAAATCTTGAAAAACCTTCTTCTCTGAAACCAAAAGGCCAAGGTCTGTGATATATGGTATGAAGCTTCATCTAGTCAACCCCTACCAAGATTGTTCAAACTATAGTGCTGGGCCAAAAATGCCCCCGCCCCAGGGCCCTTTGGTTTTACATGGGCTTATAAAAGGAAAATCTTGAAAAAATCTTCTTCTCTGAAACCGCAAGGCCTAGATCTTTGCTATTTGGTATGAAGCTTCATCTAGTGGACCCCTTCCAAGATTGTTCAAATTATAGTGCTGGGGCCAAAAATGCCCTGCCCAAGGGCCCTTTGGTTTTACATAGACTTATATAAGGAAAATCTTGAAAACTCTTTTTCTCTGAAACCACAAGGCCTAGGTCTGCGATATATGGTATGAAGCTTCATCTAGTGGACCTCTTCCAAGATTGTTCAAAATATAGCCCTGAGACCAAAAATGCCACCGCCTCGGGGGGCCCTTTGGTTTTACATAGACTTACATAGGGAAAATCTTTAAAAATCTTCTTCTGTGAAACCACAAGGCCTAGGTCTTTGCCATTAGGTGTGAAATTTCATCTAGTGGACCTTTATTAAGATTGTTCAAATTATATACCAAAAATCCCCCAGCCCCGAGACCCTTTTGTTTTACATAGACTTATAAAGGGAAATCTTTAAAAATCTTCTCTGAAACTGCAAGACCCATGTCTTTGATATTTGGTATGGAGCTTCATGTAGTGAACCGCTACCAAATGGTTCAAATTATAGCCCTTGGACCACAAATGCCCCTCGCCCCGGGGCCCTTTGGTTTTACATAGACTTATATAGAGATATTAATCTTTGAGAATCATCTTCTCTGAAACAGCAAGGCTCAGGTCTTTGATATTTAGTGTGAAGCTTCATCTGGTGGACCTCTATCAAGATTGTTTAAATTATAGCCCTGAGGCCAAAAAATGTCCCCACCGCGGGGCCCTTTGGTTTTACATAGGCTTATATAGGGAATATCTTAAAAAAATCTTCTTCCCTGAAACCGCAAGGCCCAGGTCTTTGATATTTGGTGTGTAGCTTCATCTAGTGGACCTTTGCCAAGATTGTTCAAATTATATTTGTTGATATTTGGTATGAAGCTTCACCAATTTAGACCTCCCTCAACATTTTGCACATTATAGCCCTGGGGACAATAATTGCCTTCCCCGGGGCCCACTTGTTACTCTATGGATCAGATGAGCGATCCAGGGCCATCATGGCCCTCTTGTTTTCTCTATTCATTTGATCCAAAGCATTTTTTTTTCAGCTAAACAGCAATGTTCTGTCCAAGCTAAAATGTATCAGTTGCATAAAAAATGATAACATAAAAATAGGAACTGGCTGCTGACAACCGGTTGTCTGTAGCCTCACAGGCTGGGGACAACCCATTGTCAGTAGCCGTCGCCTAAAAAAATACCATTTCTTTATAAAAAAATTTTCTGTGTATTTATCTATGTATATGTCGTAGTCCAAATAGGAATTTAGTCAGATCCGGAATCTGGCTAGACCAAATTGGAATTCTTATTTGGCCTAGCTAGATTTCGGATTTGGCTAAATTAATATTTATACCCCCGGCATACGAAGTATGCAATGCAATGGGGGTATATAGTTTTTGTCTTTTCCGTCTGTCTGTCCGTAAACAATTATTTTGTGTCAAAGATATCTCAGCAACTGCTTCACATATAAACTTGAAATTTTGCACACATGATCAGTATCACTACTTGTATTGTGGGAAAGAAAATAAGGGCCAAGGGGTCAGGCCTTTTAGAGTTATTTCCCTTTTGTAGTTCTTGCTGTTTAATAGTGTATATTTTTATTTTGTGTCAAAGATTTCTCAATAACTACTGTACATAGAAACTTGAAATTTTGCAAACATGATCAGTATGACTAGTTGTATTGTGGGAAAGAAAATAAGGGCCAGGGGGTCAGGCCTTTTAGAGTTATTTCCCTTTGTAGTTCTTGTTTCAGCTGAGGTGAAGGCACTTGCCAATTATTTTGTGTCAAAGATATCTCAGGAACTGCTTCACATAGAAACTTGAAATTTTGCACACATGATCAGTATGACTACTTGTATTGTGGTAAAGAAAATAAGGGCCAAGTGGTCAGGCCTATTAGAGTTATTTCCCTTTGTAGTTCTTGCTGTTTAATAGTGTATATTTTTATTTTGTGTCAAAGATTTCTCAATAACTACTGTACATAGAAACTTGAAATTTTGCAAACATGATCAGTATGATTAGTTGTATTGTGGGAAAGAAAATAAGGGCCAAGGGGTCAGGCCTTTTAGAGTTATTTCCCTTTGTAGTTCTTGTTTCAGCTGAGGTGATGGCACTGGCCAATTATTTTGTGTCAAAGATATCTCAGGAACTGCTTCACATAGAAACTTGAAATTTTGCACACATGATCAGTATGACTACTTGTATTGTGGGAAAGAAAATAAGGGCCAAGGGGTCAGGCCTTTTAGAGTTATTTCCCTTTGTAGTTCTTGCTGTTTAATAGTGTATATTTTTATTTTGTGTCAAAGATTTCTCAATAACTACTATACATAGAAACTTGAAATTTTGCAAACATGATCAGTATGACTAGTTGTATTGTGGGAAAGAAAATAAGGGCCAAGGGGTCAGGCCTTTTAGAGTTATTTCCCTTTGTAGTTCTTGTTTCAGCTGAGGTGATGGCACTGGCCGGGGGTATACGTGCCCCACTGGGCACTTTTGTCTAGTTAGTTTAGCCAGATCCAGAATCTGCCTAGGCCAAATAAGAATTACTATTTGGCCAAGCCAGATTCCGGATCTGGCTAATTTCCTATTTGGACTACGACATATACATTTTGGCAACAACAGTTTTGGGATCTATCTTAAAACCATGTTCTTCTCATAATCATGATAAATATGCTTTCTCATATTGCCAGTAATAACTGTAATACAGGAACAGAAAAGGTGGGTATTTTGTGGTAATTGAAGGATAGTTTTTGTCAGTTCTTCATAAAAAACCTGTGTTGTGGGTATTCATTAGAATGTCCTCACCGAAATAGGTTTATATGGAGAAAAAAGGAAAACTATCCTTCACACAAAATACTAACCTTATACCATAAAATTTCACGTGTTCTGCATGACCAAGGGCATGTGTACTTTGGAAAATATCATATGGAAGTGAGAAAAAATTTACTCATCCTTCAAAATATTTTCTTGTCATTGCAAATGGACGACTGGAATTTTCCAGCCCTGGAAATGGGAGGAAAAATCTTGTGAAAATATACAGTAAAATTCCTCAATTATGACCACCTTTGGGACTGTTCAAAAGTGGTCTTTAAGACCACTTTTGAACAGTCCCAAAGTTGGTCTCTGAACAGAGAACACTGTGGCCAGGAAACCAGAAGAAAGATTAATTGCACCCCTCAAAATAAGCTTCTAAAAGCAGAATTAGTTTTAATTATCCCCCGCCGAAGGCGGAGGGATATAGTTTTGGCGTTGTCCGTCCGTCCGTCCTTCCGTCCATCCGTCCGTCCGTCACACTTTTTTGTCCGGAACCGTTTCTCAGCAACTATTGCATGGAATTAAATGAAACTTGAAATAAATATGTATTATTATGCTGTGGTGATGCACGCGCAATTTTTTTTCGGATTGACTTTTTACATCCAGAGTTATGGCCCCTTGAATGATTGAAATTCTGGATTTTTCGTCGTCTCACTTTGTCCGGAACCGTTTCTCAGCAACTATTGCATGGAATTAAATGAAAATTGAAATAAATATGTATTATTATGCTGCAGTGATGCACGCGCAATTTTTTTTCGGATTGACTTTTTACATCCAGAGTTATGGCCCCTTAAATGATTGAAATTCTGGATTTTTTCGTCATCTCACTTTGTCCGGAACTGTTTCTCAGCAACTATTGCATGGAATTTAATGAAACGTGAAATAAATATGTATTATTATGCTGCGGTAATGCACTCGCAATTTTTTTCTGGATTGACTTTTTACATCCAGAGTTATGGCCCCTTAAATGATCGAAATTCTGGATTTTTCGTCGTCTCACTTTGTCCGGAACCGTTTCTCAGCAACTATTGCATGGAATTAAATGAAACTTGAAATAAATATGTATTATTATGCTGTGGTGATGCACGCGCATTTTTTTCCGGATTTACTTTTTACATCCAGAGTTATGGCCCCTTAAATGATTGTAATTCTGGATTTTTCGTCGTCTCACTTTTTTGTCTGGAACTGTTTCTCAGCAACTATTGCATGGAATTTTATGAAACTTGAAATAAATATGTATTATTATGCTGTGGTGATGCACGCACAAATTTTTTTTGGATTTACTTTTTACACCCAGAGTTATGGCCCCTTAAATGATTAAAATTCTGGATTTTTCGTCATCTCACTTTGTCTGGAACCGCTTCTCAGCAACTATTGCATGGAATAAAATGAAACTTGAAATAAATATGTATTATTATGCTGCCGTGATGCACGCGCAATTTTTTTTTCGGATTGACCTGGATTGACTTTTTTATCCAGAGTTATTTCCCCTTAAATGATTGAAATTGAGGAATTTTGTCTATTCGGTGATTATATCGGTTTTTTTTTAATATTCGCGAATTTTATTTTGGTATCCTTGAAACCACATAACAGGTAAATAAACCTCAACTTTGACAGACAAGTTAATCTCTACTGATAATTAGGTAAGTAGGTCAGGGTACAGCCTCTCATCCAGGGAGTAAATGTTCAGCGGGGCCCTTCCTCATTGTCTCTAGTTTGCTTCTTAGAACCATCCTCAATTTTGGCCAGATATATTTTCTTGCCATTCTACACGAAAAACCCATTCGGCAGGGGATATCAATTCAACGAATTTGCTTGTTTTATGTGGTCTTTATAGCGAAATTTCACTGTAGTTTAGCAATGGACTCAGCAATGAACTAAGGTGCAGTCTCTCATTGAGACTGCAAAGATTCTCATGAATTTTTGCCAAACAAGATCTTTTTATGCCCCCATAGGAGGGCATATAGTTTTTGCACTGTCTGTCTGTGGCTGGAAGCCTACGTGGTGTAGTGATTATGCTACTGGCCTTGTAAACCAGGGGTCGCAGGATCAATCCCGGGCTTCTCCAGATTTCGGATTAGTCTTTAAACACAGGTCCCGTCTCCGTATGACCTCCGCTGTTGGTGGGACGTAAAACTCAAACACTCATTCACTCTGTCCGTTTGTGGGTTTGTGCATTTGTGCATTTGTAAGTCCACACATTTTTTGTGATGGCTCCCATGGGGGCATTGCTCACTTATAGTGACAGCTCTTGTTAAGGCTGTCACGATTAATCGTATAATTGATTAATCGATCAATAAATTCCACAAAAATGATTATCATTTCTGATTTGCTTTTAATCGATTGCTTTTAATCGATGTACTTAAATCTATTATGCGGCGTCTCATCTGGGTCTACACTGTTTGCTCAGGCCTGTATGTTCAAATATACATATGGTAAAGTGAAACATATGGTAAGGGTCATGCTCAGACGGAAAGCCAGACAGGTAAAATAATGACAAAAACCTCAGCGATTACTAATCGATTATCAATCACAATGATAGGACTGATAATTGATTATCTTTTCAGCTCCGATTAGCCAGCCTTAGCTCTTGTTCTCTCATGAAATTCTGATTCAGAATTAACCTTGTATCTTCTGTCTACTCAGATCACCAGCAGCAGATGTTAGAGAACGTGAAGAAATGTAAGAACTTCCTATCAACGCTGATTAAATTGGCATCTAGTCAACCAGAAGCCACCGTCCGTAGTGTTAGAGATCTCATACAGGGTTTAATAGTAAGTAAAATAGATGCTCACTTTACAAGACTAGTCCAGTGTAATAGCTGGAATGGTCTTAATCATGAATATAATCTCTGTATAGTTCAAACAATTTGACATGAGACTCACCTTTATGCAAGGAATAAATTAATGTTATCGCCTAATACGTCGGCTTCGTAAACTTCTCGTGGGTTTTCGGCAGCTCATAAATTGCGACCTATTTATGGACCTCTATGTATTGAATAACAATATGGCCATCTTCGAGAGATGGCGAAGATAAATACATGCATTTAGTCGGGTGTGAAATTATGTTAAGAGAGCTCACCAGTCTCAGCTCAATTTGTTTCCAAACATAATATTTAAAGATTACATATGTATATAGAATAATGACAATTTATGGTCATTTTTTCTATATTTGTTTGTTTGATTTGAAGTTTAACGTCCCCATCAACACTATTTAGGTCATTTTGGAGACGTTGCTTCCAATTTGTGGGACTTTAACCCAACATTGAGAGGAAATGACATCTCATTCCCAGCTACCCAATGAAACCAATAGGGTTTCTTTGCAATGGATGCTCCGAATTGCACCACTTTGCCTTGGTAGGCTTAGACCTTCTAAGCGGTTTACCAGTACTCATATGCGGTCAGATTCAGCAATATGTGGAAGAAATATTCAGCCAAATCTATTTCTCCAAGCCCCGATGGGCGAGGGCCAATTTATACATTATATTCTATACATTGTTTTGGATCCATCTTTTAACCATTTTATATCCAAAACCGTGTTACAATGAAAATTGTTATATAATAAGGAAGTAATCTTTTTGACCCGTTGAAACTGCTCTTTTAAATAGCTAAATGGTCTTCATATTTTACTACTCTGTAGTAGTGATTTAACCAGCTAGTCCTTTTACTAAGTGATCACATGTGAAACTGACTTTGTATAGAAAAAATTGAAGTCTTGTTAACCCATTTAGTCCCGGAAACCCCAAATTGGGTACCCTGGCAAACAGTGCAAGCCCAGATCAGACGCCGCAGAACGCGGCATCTGATCAGGGCCTCCACTGTTTACTAAAAGTTCAGTCATTTTGCAAATACATTTTGATGAAAACACAACCTGACACACTAGATTTTGAAATGAAACCCTGCTATATATAAGGAGGAAAAGTCCATTTGGTACAAAAAGGGTTAAACACAACAAAAATAAAAGGTTTTATGTATAAATCTTTCCTCACACTACATATTTTGTTTTTCTACAGGATGGTAAAGTAGAACCAGAATTGTTCACAGAAGAATTACAAAAAGAGTTGAAATCCTCTCCACAGCCATATTTAGTGCCATTCTTAAAGGTAAGTTTTTTTGTGGGGGGAAACTCCAAGAATAATTACCATTAGAGCCAATGGAGAACACTGAAAATCCTGGTCCAAGTACCATTGAAGGAAAATCTATAAGATTTTTGTTTGATTTGAGGTTTAACATCCCTGTCAACAATGTAAAGGTCATTATGGAGACATTGCTTCCAATTTTGTGGGACTTTTAACCGACATTGAGATGAAATGACATCTCAAGCCCTGCCGCCCAATGAAAGCAATAGGGTTTATAAGCATGGACGGTCCGACTTGCACCGCTTTGCCTGGGCAGGGTTAGATCCTCTAAGCGGTTTATCAGTACTCGTGTGAGGGTCGGTTTCAGCTCTGCGTGGTAGCATCATGCAGCCCATTTATTTCTTCAAGTCCGATGGGCGGGGGCCGAAAATTTAGAAGAACAATGAGAAAGACTTCATCCAGGTTTTGATCCTGTTGACTATTTTTATGGTGTACAAACCAGAAGTGACATTATCCTTAACCCATTTTGTACTGGAGACCCCAAAACGGGTACCCTGGCAAACAGTGCAGGCCCAGATCAGACGCCGCGTTCTGCGGCAACGGGGCGTCTGATCAGGGCCTCCACTGTTTGCTAAAAGTTCAATCCTTTTCCAAATAAATTTTGATGAAAACACAACCTGACACCCCTAAATTTTGAAATGGACTCCTGCTTTATATAAGGAGGAAGATTCCATTTGGTACAAAAAGGGTTAATAGAATCTTTTATAAAAGACCTAAACAATGTCAGTGACGTAAATTACCTTAGGGCTATTCCAGTAAAAACGATATGGGAGGGGAAGACGGCAGTTGATATATTTTTCTGTTGGTGGTCGGCCTTGACGTTATTTTGATTACATGGGTAGTTAGTGTTTGAAAAAATAAAATTCTGTTGGTGGTCGGGTATGGTGGAAATTGAATTCTATAGGTGGTGGTCAATTTATTGCCGACACCTGACAACAGAAAAAAATTAAATACGGCTTTTTTGCGTGAGAGAGGTGCGTTAGCCGGGATATTCCGATTATTATTTATAAAAAGCGGTATCTGGACGTTTCGCCCCAATATGCGTACCGGGGTTTACAGAGATTTCGCCACCAAACAAGTTCGCCATCGGAGGTTTCGCCACTAGAAGGATTCGCCCCACGGGAGGTTTCGCCACTAGTAGGTTTCGCCACAAAAAAAAAAAAAAAAAAAAAAGTTATCTAGAATTCCTTTGAATTACCTTTGCAGTAATTTAGAAAATGGATAAATACATGTAAAATGGATGAAAAACAATTAGTTGGGTATTCCAATACGTATTTGCCCGTGTCTCAAAAGCAATCGCGTTATTTTTACCTTTTTCCTAAATATAAAAACGCCGGATGTTTATAAATGTTAAGTTTGGTATTTTGCCAACAATATTTGCCAAAAAACAAATATGTTTCTATACAAAGTTTTTGTGTAATTTGCAACCAAACACACCAGGGGCTTCTACTGAATCACGATGACCTTGCCTGACGTAATGGAAAATTACTGGGCTGAGTTACTGAATGACGCAATATTTGTGTGTCGGTCGCGCATGATTTGCATGATTTAGGTAAAGACAATTAGCGCTGTATAATCAGTTAGATTCAAGGGATTTATGGTCCAAGATAATTAGTTAATTGGGGATTATGATACCCTAGGAATGTTTATACAGCGGATGCCATCCGGAGCGTGCCGAGCTGTGAGCCGCAATAAATTACGTAACAGTACCCAAAAGTGTACCCAGGTGGTCATCGGAAGGGCAATAAAACCCACAGATGGCCTTTCATTGGTCAATAGTTTCAGCCCCTTTAATGAATATTAATTTCTAAAAAAAAAATATGCGACGTCTGATCAGGGTCTCGCCGCCAACACTTTAACAGACAAACAGATGCAATTATTAAGCGGCACCTTATCAGGGTCTTCAGGTTTTTGGACCTTACAATGCTACGGCACCCGGATCAGACGCTCCACAATTATTGCCGCGACGTCTGATTCAGCTCCAACCGCCGACGGTTCATTTTATTTTATTTTCCGCGACCGAATAGGTTTGGAGGATATAGCGACCGTCCAAATGTCTGTCCGTCCGTAGACACAACAGACATGCAAACAATGCAGATCCGGATCAGACGCCGAACTATTATTGAACGGCGTCTGATGAGGGTCAGCATGTTTGTAGAGGCATCTGAGACGGCGCAGACCCGGACAAGACGCTGCCCAACGGTTATGCGGCGTCTGATCAAGGTCTTATCGGCGATGGTGGTATTTTTTTATCCCTAGTCTGAACAGGTTCGGAGCCTGGCGTCCGTTCATTCGCCCGTTCGTAGACACAAAATTATGAGTGGCGTTCATTCAAATGTCCGTCCGTAGACGCAATAGACATATGAAAACAATGAAGGTCTGGATCAAATGTACAATTATTAAACGGCGTCTGATGAAGGTCTACATGTATGTAGACGGTATCTGAGACGGCGCAGACCCGGACAAGACGTTGCGCAACGACGCGGCGTCTGATTAGGGTCTTATCGCCGACGGTGGGTTTTTTTTAAACCGTAGTCTGAACAGGTTCGGGGGATATAGCGATCAGCGTGGCGTTATCCACCGAACCGTCTGTATAACAAAAGACAGAACACAAAGGTGCAAACAGTGCAGATTTGAATCAGACGCCATACAATTATTATACGGCGTCTGGATAGGGTCTACAGGTTTGTAGACGGAATATGCGACGGCACAGACCCAGACCAGACGCTGTACAATGATCATGCGACGTCTGATCATGGTCTGACGGCCGCCGGTGCGTTTTTAGCTCACCTGTCACGTAGTGACGAGGTGAGCTTTTGGGATCACTTTTTGTCCGGCGTCCGTCGTGCGTGTGTGCGTGTGTGCGTGCGTGTGTGCGTGCGTAAACTTTTTCTTCAAATGACATCTCCTCCTAAACCACTGATCGGATTTTAACCAAACTTCACAGGAATGATCCTTAGGTGGTCCCCTTTCAAAGTTGTTCAAATGGTTCCGGTCCATTGCACATCTAGGTCACAGGAGCTAAAAATAGATTTTTAAAATGAAATCTTTAAAAATCTTCTTCTCTGAAACCGAAAGGCCCAGGTCTTCGATATTTGGTATGAAGCTTCATCTAGTGGACCTCTACCAAGATTGTTCAAATTATGGCCCTTGGGCCAAAAATGCCCCCGCCCCGGGGGCCTTTGGGTTTACATAGGCTTATATAGGGAAAATCTTTATAAATCTTCTTCTCTGAAACCACAAGGCCCAGGTCTTTGATATTTGGTGTGAAGCTTCACCTAGTGGACTTCTACCAAGATTGTTCAAATTATAGCCCTAGGGCCAAAAATGCCCCCGCCCCGGGGGCCTTTGGTTTTACATAGGCTTTTACAGGGAAAATCTTTAAAAATCTTCTTCTCTGAAACTGCAAGGCTCAGATCTTTGATATTTAGTGTGAAGCTTCATCTAGTGGACCTCTACCAAGATTGTTCAAATTATAGCCCTGGGGCTAAAAATGCCCCCGCCCCGGGGCCCTTTGGATTTTACATAGGCTTATAGGGAAAATCTTTAAAAATCTTCTTCTCTGAAACCGCAAGGCCCAGGTCTTTGATATTTGGCATGAAGCTTCATCTAGTGGACCTCTACCAAGATTGTTCAAATTATAGTGCTGGGGGCAAAAATGCCCCCGCTTCAGGGCCCTTTGGTTTTACATGGGCTTATATAGGGAAAATCTTTAAAAATCTTCTCTCAAACCGCAAGGCCCAGGTTTTTGATATTTGGTATGAAGCTTCATCTAGTGGACCCCTTACAAGATTGTTCAAATTATAGTGCTGGGGCCAAAAATGCCCCCGCCCCGGGACCCTTTGGTTTTACATGGGCTTATATAGGGAAAATCTTTAAAAATCTTCGTCTCTAAAACTGCAAGGCCCAGGTCTTTGCTATTTGGTATGAAGCTTCATCTAGTGGACCCCTACCAAGATTGTTCAAATTATAGTGCTGGGGCCAAAAATGCCCCCGCCCATGGGCCTTTTGGTTTTACATGGGCTTATATAGGGAAGATCTTTAAAAATCTTCTTCTCTGAAACCACAAGGCCCAGGTCTTAGATATTTGGTATGATGCTTCATCTTGTGGACCTCTACCAAGATTGTTCAAATTATTGCCCTGGGGCCAAAAATGCCCCGCTCTGGGGCCCTTTGGTTTTACATATACTTATATAGGGAAAATCTTTAAAAATCTTCTTCTCTGAAACCACAAGGCCTAGGTCTTTGATATTTGGTATGAAGCTTCAGCCAGTGGATCTCTAGCAAGATTGCTCAAATTATAGCCCTGAGACCAAAAAATGCCCTCGCCTCGTGGCCCTTTGGTTTTACATAGACTTATATAGGGACTTATATAAGACATATCTATCTTTGAAAATCTTCTTCCAAGAAACGACAAGGTCCGGGTCTTTGATATTTGGTGTGAAATTTCATCTAGCGGACCTCTTTCAAGATTGTTCAAATTATAGACCCCACCACGAGACCCTTTGGTTTTACATGGACTTATATAGAAATAATCTTTGAAAATCTTCTTCTCTGAATCAGCAAGGCCCAGGTCTTTGTGAAGCTTCATCTAGTGGACCTCTGTCAAGATTGTTTAAATTATAGCCCTGAGGCCAAAAATGCCCCCACCCTTGGGCCATTTGGCTTTACATAGGCTTATGTTTGGAATATCTTTAAGAAAATATTCTTCTCTGAAACTGCAAGGCCCAGGTCTTTGATATTTGGTATGTAGCTTCATCTAGTGGACCTTTGCCAAGATTGTTCAAATTATAGCCTTTGTTGATATTTGGTATGAAGCTTCACCTTTTTAGACCTCCCACAACATAATGCACATTATAACCCTGGGGTCAATAATGGCCCTCCCCAGGGCCCACTTGTTACTCTATGGATCAGGTGAGCGATCCAGGGCCATCATGGCCCTCTTGTATTTTTATCCCTTGACCAAATAGGTTCGTGGATATAACAATCAGCCTGGCGTCCGTCCGCAAACAAAATTATGAGTCTATATCTCTAATACCCCATGGCCAATCTTGACCAAATTTCATGTGAAGCATCATCAGGTAGGGGGAAAGACTGCATAAGGTTTTTGGGCTGATCAGATTGGAATTCTGGTTGCCATGGCAACATATAGCTCCCATAGACTTATAAAGGGAAACATTTTAAAAATCTTCTTCTCTGAAACCACAGGGCCCAGAGCTTCGATATTTAGCATGTAGCAAGGGCAAGTGGTCAACTACATAACTCCTGCCAATCATGCCCCTGGGTGCCAAATAGGCCACGCCCTGTGGCCCCTTCGCTCCCATAGACTCATAATGGAAAAAAAGCTTCAAAAATCTTCTTCTCTGAAACCACAGGGCCCAGAGCTTAGATATTTAGCATGTAGCAATGGCAAGTGGTACCCTATATAATTCCTGCCAGTCATGCCCCTGGGGTCCAAATTGGCCACACCCCGGGGCCCCTTAGCTCCTATATACTCATAATGGAAAAAAAGGTTCAAAAATCTTCTCTGAAACCACAGGGCCCAGAGCTTAGATATTTAGCATGTAGCAACAACAAGTGGTCACCTACATAATATCTGCCAATCATGCCCCTGTGGTCCAAACGAGCCACGCCCCGGGGCCCCTTAGCTCCTATAGACTCATAACGGAAAAAAGCTTCAAAAGTCTTTTTCTCCGAAACCACAGGGCCCAGAGCTTAGATATTTAGCATGTAGGGAGGGCAAGTGGTCAACTACATTATTCCTGCCAATCATGCCCCTGGGTTCCAAATCGGCCAAGCCCCGGAGCCCCTTCGCTCCCATAGACTCATAATGGAAAAAAGCTTCCAAAATCTTCTTCTCTGAAACCACAGGGCCCAGAGCTTAGATATTTAGCATGTGGCAATGACAAGTGGTCACCTACTTAAATCCTGCCAATCATGCCCCTGAGGTCCAAATGGACCACACCCTGGGACCCCCTTAGCTCCCATAGACTCATAATGGAGAAAAGCCTCAAAAATCTTCTTCTCTGAAACCATAGGGCGATATAGGGCCAATGGGCCTTCTTGTTTATCCCTAGTCTGAACAAGTTCGGGGGATATAGCGATCAGCCTAGCGTCATCCACCCAACCGTCTGTATAACAATAGACAGAACACAAAGGTGCAAACAGTGCAGATTTGAATCAGACGCCATTCAATGATTATACGGCGTCTGGATAGGGTCTACAGGTTTGTAGATTGCATATGCGACGACACAGACCATGCGACGTCTGATCATGGTCTGACCGCCGCCGGTGCGTTTTATATTTTATCCCCTGACCAAATACGTTCGGGGAGATAACAATCAGCCTGGCGTCCGTCCGTCCGTCCGTCCGTCCGCAACAAATGGAGCCTGGCGTCCGTTCACATGTCCGTCCGTCCTTAGACACAGCAGACAGATGCAAGCAATGCAGATTCGATTCAGACCTGTACAATTATTAAACGGCGTCTGATGAGGGTCTACAGGTTTGTAGATGGAATATGGGTCGGCGCAGACCCGGACAAGACGCTGCACAAAGATAATGCGGCGTCTGATCAGGGACTTATCGCCGACGGTGGTGTTTTTTATCCCTAGTCTGAACATGTTCGGGGGATATAGCGATCAGCCTGGCATCATCCACTCGTCTGTCTGTATGACAGAACACAAAGGTGCAAACAGCGCAGATCGGGATGAGAGCCCAGAAAATTATTATAAGGCGTCTGATCAGGGTCTACAGGGTTGTAGATGGCACAGACCCAGACCAGTAGCTATCAGCCTGGCGTCATCCACCCGTCTGTCTGTATGACAATAGACAGAACACAAAGGTGCAAACAGTGCAGATCGGGATCAGAGCCCAGAAATTATTATAAGGCGTCTGATCAGGGTCTACAGTTTGTAGACAGCACATGCGACGGCACAGACCCAGACCAGACGCTGTACAATGATCATGCGTATCACATGTCATTTCACCTCAGTGTTGGGTAAAAGTCCCACCAAATTGGAAGCAATATCTCCAAAATGTCCTAATTGGTGTGGACGGGGATGTTATACCTCTAATCAAACAAACGAATCTTATAAAAAAAAAAAAAAAAAAAAAAATACAGAGACGGCTCTTTGGGGTGAGCTGGCTATTGGGTGGTTGATACACTGATTTAAAAAAAAGGGTCAAGTTGGGGATGGGGGTGCTAAAAAGGATAGATAGGCTGTAAGAGTGAGTGTTTGAGTTTTACGTCCCACCAACAGCTATTGTCATATGGAGACGGGACCTTGGTTTAAAGACTCATCAGAAAGTCTGGAGAAGCCCATAGATAGGCTGTAATAGTTATTTTAATCTTATGCAAAAGTACTGATTTTTTCATAAACAAAACACACCCATGTGTCATAGCACATTCTTTAATTTCACCAAAATGGCTACTTTTCCATTGAAAACTTTGATATTTTTCTTATTTATACTCAGAACATAGGTTGTGGGTGCCGATTGAGGCAGTTCTAACGAGTACCCACAACCTTGGTCTTGGTGCAGAAATAAGGAAAATAATGTATACCGGGTTCAAATAGATGTTCATTTCACAGACTTATGAACATGATCTTATTTCTGCATCAAAAATTATGTTATGGAAACTTGTTGGAAGAGCCTCAGTGACATGCCCTGATGATTGCCTACAAAATACGTTTTTGTGCGGAAATAAGAAAAATAATTCGTGGATACCCCCTCTTTTCTGGGGCCATGGTGGTTAAAAATACTTTCTCTGACCAACCCAAAACAGAAATTTTTGCTAAAGAAAATATTTTGCTTACTTTGACACTTCATATTTTCAAAACACAAAGAGAAACTATAATAAATTTAGAACCATTGGAAAGAAAATTTAATTTCCTAGAAACTTTACATTTACATAAATATTGTCAAATGTATAGAAAATACTAAAATAATAATTTTTGTAACATAAGGGTGTAAATCACACAAAAATGCCAATATCTCTGTTCAGATAAGACTGTCAGGCCTATCAGCCATATATGGACTATTGATTATTGATTTACCTGTATCAGTGTTCTGTTAAGATGCTGTATTTGCTAATTTTCTGAGTGGTAACGGGTTAAGTGAGATAAGTAGACCGGTATTAAAGTGCAAAGGTATCAGAATAAGGTGAGAGACAAAATAAGAAACATAATTAGGTAATCTGAGTTAAAGAACAATATCATTGCAAACTGAAGTGTTTCAGAGACACTTTATTATTATCATGTGGTGGAAGTGTATGTTGTAGATTTAGAATCCTTATAATACCCGCAAGATAGAAAGATATGTTTGAGTGTCAGAAGGAGAAAACCGTTATTGGAGGTCTTATATGAACTCTCAAATATAGCTGTCACTGTCTCATTGTATTGTTTCAATAACGATTTCAATTTTATCTTTTTCAGAACTGCCTATAAAAAGACGTTCCTGTCTGATATTTTATGTAAACAAATATTAGTAAATAAATTAATACATTACCGGTCTTTTTATTCCATACCCACTGACCGTTCCAAGGCAGTTCTTCTAAGGCGGGTTATTTATGTTATTGTTTGTTTCTTATTGTGTGTATTTTGTCTTTTTAGTTCGGATGGTCATCAGACATTTTGTGGGAAAGTAACTGTCCTTTTGGCCTTCCTCTGTTGAGGTTTCCATTATTGTCTGATCGCTTCATGTTTGTGTTTCTTTCCTTTTGGTGTCTTTAGTGGGTGGTGTAAGTTAACTGTATCGATTCCTGATCTTTGTTTTAGTTCTACTTTGAGATTCCTACTTGCACATGATTTTTTTTCCAATCACCCTCCCATCCCATGCTTTTTTTTAATCACCCTCAGTACAGACTTTTCAACATTCCCAGTATGCCCTTATTGTTAGCTTTTAACTCGGTAGACATAAATTAACTGAGGTCTTAGAATAGCTCCTTGACATACATGCGTTTAAAAATGGCAAAAGACATGAACTGATTTAGTTTTACACACACACACACACACACACACACACACACACACACACACACACACACACACACACACACACACACACACACACACCAGTTATTTGTAATTTCGCCACCTCCCAAGAGGAATTACAGAGATTAAAACTCTTTTTTTCGTAAATGCCCCGATGGAAGTCAGCATTGCCGGGTCAATTGATAGAACATCTCGATGTTAATCCTCATTTTCAGTCAGTGTTTTTTAAAAAAAAATAATATTAATAATGCATTAAGGAAATAATGCAGAGGTATAAACAATGCTAATTTCACCACCCTTCTTCCAGACTCTCAAAGGAGAGGTCGAGATTACAAATGACCGATACATAATTAACAACTTCCCCAAAAGAGAGAGACTTCAAGATAATTTTTTGCATCCCCATGAATATCAAATCATTAATAGTTATAAAACATAACCAGAGAAAACGTGATTTAGAACAGATCCAGTTTACTGATGTTTTAAATTACCAGTTGTCAGATCCAGTGGCTGTTTTAGCGGGTGTCCGACAAAGGTCGGTTCTTGGACGGGTCCTATTAGTTTTTTTTTTTAACTCATCTTCCAGGTAGTTTAAGACCTTCTATTTTATCTTTGCAGACAATTGTGTATTAGGTAGGGATATTTTTACCCCTCAAGATTGTTCAACTTTGCAGGAAGCTGTAAATAAACTGGTACATTGGGAGACAGATTTGTAAATGAAATTTAACGTAACAAAATGTCACTATGAGGGTGATACGAACCCCCCCCCCCCCACAGACCCCCCACAAACAGATAATACATAACTATTTTTACATAATAAGATTCAGTTCAGTCCACCAAATATCTTGGGGTTACTATTACAGATAATCTTGATTGGGGTGAGCATGTATCTGAAATTTCTACAAAGGCATCTAAAACCCTTTAGTTTTCTCCACCGGAATTGTCACTGGCGCCAAGAGAAACAGAGGAAATAGCATACAAAACGCTTGCAGCCACAATCTGGAATCTGCCACAAACTGGAATCTTCATCTAAAAACTCTCGCTAATCAACTGGAGACAGCCCATTGGACTTACAAATGTTGGTGGTACATTAGCCATGTCGCCGAGATGCTGGATGAACTGCAGTGGCCAACACTGGAAGCCCGAAGGGGCAGTCTTCTTAAGCCTTCTTCAACAAATTCAGACAGCTGCAGTTGACATTAGCAAGGAATGGAACTTTACCCCTGCTCCAGCACTTAGACAGATGACAGCGTCACATTACTTTCAATACACACGATACCTGGCCTATTCTGTCGCTCTCAATTGTTCATTTTCCCCGGACCATTACCTTTGTGGAATGGTTTTCCTTCAGTGGCCTCCACAAATACCACCGAACAGTTTAAGACTCATTTAAAGTAACAAGTCCGGAGTATGTATTTTAGCATACTTCTGTATCACTTCTTGGAAATGGTTTGATCAGTAACTGCCCTTTTGGCCTTCCTCTGTTTAGGTTTCAATTATGGTCTGGTCGATCCGTGTTTGTGTTTCTTTCCCTTTGGTGGGTGGGGTAAGTTAATTGTATCGATTCCTGATCTTTGTTTTACTTCTACTTTGAAACCATCTGATCTGGATCTACACTGTTTCCAAAAATAGGGGTTGTCGTGAACAGCAGGATAAGGGTTAAATACTAGGTACAGAATGATTTTTAGAAATGAGACTATTTTAACTTGATTGGTGGTTCCTTTGTGGCAAATAAAGTTAAGTGGATAATCAGAGTTGTTTAGATAATATAACACCCTGGCAGATGCATGCCATTCATTTCTGCATATGGATCTAGTCTGGCAGTGCACAAAAAAAACCTACAAAATGGTGCATGACCAGTGAAGACTTCTGTCAGCATGCACACTTCTGATTAGCTGTAGCCCTCCACATTATGCATTAAGTTTGTCTTGGATAGATGTGAATTACTCAGTTTGGACACATAATGCTTGGGCTTATTTTTTTAATTTTTTATGCATTTGCTGTCAGATCTTAAGTCCCATAACACACATTATTCTGTGGGTATTAGTGTGCCTTGGCCATTAAATAACATACCTATGCAATATATTTCTATATTTTTTGGCTCTAGAAATGTCATTTTATATCAGATGATAAATTGTCACATTTTTTTCTGCTCCAAACATAAGATTGTGGGTACTCGTTACAGCCGAGGTGGTGCTAGCCACAATCTATATTTTTTTTAAGCAGAAGAAAGAAAAGTAATGTATACCCATGTAAACCCTACTTTTCTCTACCTAGAATGGGGTTTACTGGAGTATACGTTTCACAGAGTTGTTAACGTTATGCACAGAAATTAATACATGTAGTTACTATTTACAAATTAAAATTGTTCTTGTGTTGTGTCAGGAAAATTCTGGAGTCTGTATCGTTTGCTTTTGAATATTTGCTCTGTAAATACAGCTCTTGCATAATTGGTAGAGGAGCAGATAAGCTGTCAGAGTATTTTATTTTCTCCAGATGTCTGGCACTATTAAGTTAGAACTGCCTCTGACATGATGCGTAATTGACGGACTCTACATAATGGACTAATTTGAAAGCAACTCTAAAACCAGAAAAAGTTGAGTTCTGAAGAGGTTTATGACTCTTTCAACAGTATTTCACTCATATTGCACAGAATCAGATCGAAGTTTTTTTTTTAGCTCTTAACCCTTGCTGTCGGATGCAGTTTCCACCATATATATTTTTACTCAACATAGTGGCTTTTGAACAAGTACCGGGGTAAATAAAAGGACTATGGAGTGCTGACTGCTTTACTTGCAGCAGCCATTTAATTCATGTTCTTTTGTCTCCCTTTCTGGTCAAGGACTAAATGTATAGACAGTTTGTTTGTTTGATTTGAGGTTTAATGTCCCCATCAACACAATTTAGGTCATTTTGGAGATGCTGCTTCCAATATTGTGGGACTTTTACCCGACATTGAGATGAAATGACATCTCAATCCCTGCCGCCCAATAAAACCAATAGGGTTTATATGCATGGATGGGCCGACTCGAAGCAGTTTTCCAGGGCAGACTTAGACCTTCTAAGCAGATTACCAGTACTCATTTGTGGTCGGTATCAACTCTGCGTGGAAGCATCGTGCAGCTCATCTATTTCTCCAAGCCCCGATGGGCGGGGGCGATCATGTATAGACAGACTGAAATAACTGTAATGGTCTTTACGCCAACCAACTAATGAAACGAAAACATCATTATTCCTGCTTTATTAAACGAAGTTCGCAAGAAATATGAAAATCAACATCAGATGTATTCAGCTTCTGTTCTGAAAAGTTGTCACAGACACCAATTTTTGTAATTTTGCATCTGTTAGAATACTTCTGAAAGGAAAGCAAAATGTGACGATTTACTTTCGGGGTCTCTGTGGCTCTGACAATGGTATTAGAGGACTTCAGTCATGATTGTGGGAAATCCAACTCCTGCATTCTGAGAGCCTGTTCTTTTTTTCTTCTCTTCAAGTTTCTCCCATCTTGTAAATTTAAGTGAAATATTCTAGAAAGGCCCCTGCCAGACCACCACTAAAATGTCTTTTTCAGATAACTTAGAAAATATTAAATTCTATGGGTCATGGTATGTGGAGCAAATACAATTCTATGGGTACTTGGCATAAAAAAATATCTAAATCTATAGGTAATTGGTCTCTGAAGAAATCAAATTCTATAGGTGGTGGGGTGAAAAAAAAAGTGCCGTCTTCCCCCCCCCCCATATCGTTTTTTCTGGAATAGCCCTTAGCTCAAATATGGCGTTACCTTTGTGCGTTAATGTTAAGAAATAGCGACAAACCCAAACATGTTTTCATAACTACAGATATTTTTTTTCATCCAAAAAGTACTGCTTCTTTTCTTATTTCTGCACAAAAACATATGTTATGGGTACTCATTAGAAGTTCCTGGGGGAGACACTTTTAATGAGTACCCACAACATGTTTTCTGTGCAGAAATAGAAACCACTAGGGTTTAAAGAGCGGTCTGACTCGCGTCATTTATCCTGTGCAGGCTTAGACCTAAGAAGTTTTCCAATACTCAAGTTTTTTTCGATTTCAACTCTTCGCGGAAGCACTTTGCAGCCCAATCTAGCCATGCAGTGGTTTGGGCACCTCCGCCCATCAGGGCTTGAACGAAGTAGATTGGCTGCATTGTGCTTCTGTGCAATCCTAATCAAAACTTTGGCATGCTGGTAAATAGCTTAGAAGGTCTAAGCCTGTCCAGGAAAAGTGGTGCAAGTCAGATGGTCCCTTAAACCCTAGCTGTTTCTTTTGGCAGTAAGGCTTGAGATGACATTTCATATCAATGTATGGTTAAAGTGCCACAAAATCAAAAGCAGCGCCTCCTGAAAATGACCTAAATAGTGTTCATGGGGACATTGTTTTTGTTTGTTTAAGATTTAACTTCCCCTTCAACACTGTAAAGGTCATTTTGGAGACGTTGCTTCCAATTTTGTGGGACTTTTACCCGACATTGAGATGAAAGGACAACTCAAGTCCTGTCCCCCAGTGAAACCAATAGGGTTTATTAGCATGGACCGCGCACCACGGTTCCTGGACAGGCTTAGATCCTCTAAGCGGTTTACCAGTACTAGAGTGCGGGCTGGATTCAGCTCTGCGTGGAAGCATCATGCAGCCCATGAATTTCTTTAAGCCCCTGTGGGCGGGGGCGCTCATGGGGATGTTACATCTCAAAACAAACAATACATTGGTTAAGTTTGGGGGAATGCTTCTATGGTAAAAAAAGTCAGAAAATCCGTTTCCTAATGGGAGGCACTGTAGACTGCATGTCAGAATGCTAAATAAGTTCTGGGTTCGATTCTCAAGGTATACAGACACATTCTTTCATGATGCCAACACTATTAAGGTCATATTGAGCTATGTCATTTTACCCAGCCATACATTTCCTGGGCAGGCTTACTCATAAGTGGTGTATAGGAACTGGTTACATATAGAGAGGCAACATAACTATTGATCATGGAAATTGTAATTGATTACTCATATACTCATTTGCCTGAAACGTAATCATCAGGAAAAATAATTTATCGCCACTAAACTACTGACAGGATTCATATATGAACAGATAATGTGTATTTTGTGATAATTGGACCGGCCCCGATAGCTCAGTTGGTAGAGTGTCCGCTCCGGGGAACTGGAGGTCACGGGTTTGATCCCGGGCCGCGACATACCAAAGTCGTTAAAAATGGTACTAGCTGCTCCTCGCTTGGCACTCAGATTTACGGGGTAGAGCTAGGACTGGTCAACCCAGTGTCAGGATAATGTGACTGGGTGTGGTATCATGTAATGTGTCTGGGACATGATACTTCAGTGAGGCAGCACTATAAAAGTGAGCATTGAGCTCCCTGTCGCAACCAGACACGGTCGTGATATGACTGAAAAATTGTTGAAAGCGACGTTAAACCCGAATTCACACACATTTTGTGATAATTGGAGGATAGTGTTTGTCAATTCTCCATAAAAAACCTATGTTGTGGGTATTCATTAGAACCGCCTCGCCGAGGCGGTTCTAATGAATACCCACAACATAGGTTTTTATGCAGCATTAAGGAAAACTATCCTTCTGTTATCACAAAATTCTTTACTTATCTGTTGCTATGCGGAAACATTGTGTGTCATTGAATAATATGGGTGTATTTTTCATTTTACAGAAAAGCTTGCCACTTTTGCGGCAGTCGTTGATAACAAATAAAATGACCATCGATGGAGTTCGAGCACCACCCATAGACGTTTTAAATCAAGTGCCCATGGGTATGGCTCCAACAGGCCATGTCAGCTACCAAACAGGGGTACCTCCTCAGGTAAACAATAGTTATAAAGTACAGTAGAATTCTACTATTAAGACCACTTAAAATTAAAACTAATTCTGCTATTAAAAGCTTATTTAGTAGGTTGCAGTTATTCTTTCTTTGTGTTTTCCGCATACAGTGTCCTCTGGTCAGAGACCACCTTTGGGACTTTTCAAAAGTGGTCTTAAAGACCACTTTTGAACAGTCCCAAAGGTGGTCTTAATATTGGAATTTTTCTGTATCTTAGAATAATTTTTAACCCTTTGACTGCTAAGCAGGACTAGCAGATAGCATTTTCAATGCCTATTTTTCTTATTTTTCAGTGAAAATAAGGCCTGACATCTCACGAGAAGTCGATGATTGACATGTCATACAGTAAAATGTCTATATTAAGACCATCTTTGGGGCTGTTCAAAAGTGGTCTTTTAAGACCACTTTTGAACAGTCCCGAAGGTGGTCCCTGACCAGAGGACATTGTGTGCAGAAAACATGAAGAAAGAGTGACGGCACCCTTCTAAATAACCTTTTTAAAGCAGAATTAGTCTTAATTTTAGGTGGTCTAAATAGTGGAATTTTACTATATTTACTTCAAAAAATCTTTTGAAAATTCATATTGCCGTCTGCTCCAGGAATTTATGTAGCAGTTGAAGGGTTAAGACTTCTGTAACCTCAAAGTGAATATCTTTAAAAGATAGTTTCGAAAGTTTGCATCAAACAAAATTCCCTTTATTTCTCCCAAAAATGAAAAACTGTAAATAACTCAATTTAAAATAAAAATAATCAATGAGGACAATATTGTAATTAATCGAAACCAACCAACCACAGCACATTTTTACCATTTTCTAGTTTTTGAGGCTAATTCGTTCTTTTAGTCGTATAGATGACCAAAAGTGTAAGATTCTGTTTATGAAATGATGATTTTAAAATAGTTTCTGGCACCGAATACGTTCAAAAGAATTTCAATAGAAAACATAGGTTTGCACAGATCACGTCATGATGTTACATGCCAATAACCATGTGTTATTAGCTCGGCTGTTTTCGAAGAAAACAACGAGGAATTGTCATAGCTCTGGCGTCGTCTTCGTCTGCATTGTCGTGCAAAAACTTGGACATTTGTAATATCTCTGTCATTACTTAACCTATTTACTTGAAACTCGGACTAGTTGTTCATTATGAAAAGGGGAACTCATACCAATAGGTGTGGTAACCCTCAAAAAATTTTTGGCACAGTTATGCCCCTATTTCTACTTAGAATTTTTACAAAAACTTGGACATTTTGTAATTTCTCTGTCATTACTGAACATATTTACTTGAAACTCGGACAAGTTGTTCATTATGAAAAGGGGAACTCATACCAATAGGTGTGGTAACCCTCAAAATATTTTTGGCACAGTTATGCCCCTTTTTCGACTTAGAATTTTTGCAGCCAAGCGTTGGCACCCGCATGCGGTGGTCTTGTTACATGTGTGTTCATATCATTTCATTGACTTGGTTTTGGACAGAAAACAGTTCGAAGATGCATTCAGTGTTCTATCCAAAATAATAATAATAATGATGTGTTCTTTCAACAGGGTTTTCCAAAGACGGCTGTCAACAGATTGCAGCCAAAGCCGGGTGTTCCAAATTTAATACATAATGATCCAAATAAGCCAGCTCTGACCAAACAGATGAACATGATGGGTGGCAATGTGCCAAGCACGGTCAAACAATTTCAGTCAAGAGTCGCGGAAATGCATCCCAGTTTAAGTCCAGGTCCTTCACAGTCACATATTAAAGATAAAAAGAAGTTTGAATCTTTAAAGTAAGTATTAATAAGATCAGTTGACGTTTGTATTAAATTAACATGTGGCCTAGTGGATGAGAGCGCAGAAGCTGAAACATAAGTTTTCTTGTTGCTGTAGGTTTAAACCTCACTCGGGTCACATGTGAGATGCAATGCTCTGCAACGGAAGGGCACTGGTGTTTCTCAGGGTACCTGTTTTTCGCCCATCTGTGAATAATGATTGACTCGATATAAGTGAAACAATCCTGAAAGGGCTGTAAAACCAAAATCCAAAATAAGTTTATTAAAAATCAGTAATAAGATTAAGAACAAGATGGTCACCTTTCATAGATTTTATAGTTACATATTTGCCGGCCTCGGTAGCTCAGTGGGATTTGCGTCTGACTGGTGATCAAGAGGGCATGGGTTCGATACCTGCCGGGGTTGGCAAGATTGATCATAAAATCTTTTCTACGGTCATTCACTCCCTTCTGCTGATTCAAGAAGGGCAGTTGGCAGTTTCTGGCGAAAGAATGTGCACTGTATTGGTTTACCCCTTAAGTAGTTATAAGCCTGCCCAGGAAAAGTGTGGATAGGTAAACTGACTGGCTCAAAAATGACCTGAAATAGTGTTGACTGGGCCGTTAAATTCCAATACAAACAAATATTTACATATTTAATATATAGTTATTCTGAGCATGAACCAGAAAATGATCTGTCAAAGTCTCAACAACAGTGGTTGTGGAACTTCCTCTGACACCTATTTTATATATTTTAGATGAATATAAATAAATAGAGGATCTTACATGAGTGTTCATGTATTATTGAATTTATTAAACGAGTTGAGGAAAAGGGATAAAATGCGATTTTATCCCTTTTCCTCAACAAGTTTAATAAATTCAATAATACATGAACACGAATGCAAGATTCTATTTATCATATGACATTTAAAACGCATTTTATTCACAGTTGTTTACAAAAATATCAATATTCCACCACTAATATACGTGACGTCGTTAAGGACGCCGTACATGTAACGTTACAGGGCGTATCTAACTAATTTGCATATTTAATCCACCAGTGGATTATTGAAAATAATACATGGCGTTATTACACTCTCAGACGCGACGTCATATGATAAACAAAAAAAATGAATACATTTGAACTTCAGTAACTTGAACCAACTTCAATAACTCGAACACCTTAGGGTAGGGCTGGCTAATCGGAGCTGAAAAGATAATCGGTTATCATTCCTGTCATTGCGATCGATAATCGATTAGTGATCACTGAAGATTTGGTCATAATTTTACCTGTCTGGCTTTCTGTCTGAACATGACTCCTGCTATATACTTACTTTGCCATATGTATTTGAACAGATAGGCCTGAGCAAACAGTGTAGACCCAGATGAGACGCCGCAGAACATGACGTCTCATCTTGGTCTGCACTGTTTGCCACTCATCCAGCTATTTTAGGCGCAACTTTGGGTAGTAAATTGTACTTATCGAATAATCGATTGCCAGCAAATCAGTAATGATAATCATTTTTCAGGAATTTATCGATTGAATAATCGGTTATCCGATTAATCATGCCAGCCTTACCTTAGGGACAATGAAAACTTGTTTGAGATAGAGGTAGCTCGAATTAATAGGTACGTAAGGGTTATTTTAACTTTTTACCATAAAATATAGGTATGTTGTGTGTACTCAATAGAATCGCCTCAATAATGACCTTGGACTTACCTTGTTTATTTCTTTTCAGAGAAGACGATGACATCAACGATGTTGCCACGATGGGTGGTGTTAATTTATCAGAAGAAAGTAGAAATATTTTAGCCACAAATGCTGATTTCATAGGAACTCAAATTAGATCCTGTAAAGATGAAAGCTTTTTATTCCATAATCCATTATTAAGTCGAATAACAGCAATAGGTAAGATAATTGAAGATATTGTGTAATCTGTGTTGCAAGGAATTCTAGTCCCTTTTTCATGCTCAGCTAGACAGAGCACAGTGTCAGATATTCCTTTTTTTATACCCAAGGCATAAGAAGTATGTCAGGGGGTATATAGTTTTCGTCTTTCTGTCCGTTCGTCCATTTGTTTGTTCGTTTGTTTGTTCTTTCGTTCGTTTGTTTGTTCGTTTGTTCGTACTTCCGTCCGTCCCACCGTTCATCAACCTTTACGTCAAAGTTTTGTGTTAAACCTTTTTGGCAGCTCATATCTCTGTAACCACATATTAGGATCTCTTCATGTTTGGTAAAAGATATCTCTATAGCATTACCTTTCATATGGAATATCTAAGCCCCTGGGTGGGCTGTCTGTCTGTCCGTCTGTCTGTTCATTTACTTTTACGTCAAAGTTTTGTGTTAAACCTTTTTCATTGCTGATATCTCTGTAACCACAAGTTAGATTCTCTTCATATTTGGTAAAGTATATCTCAATACCATTACCTTTCATATGGAATATCTAAGCCCGTGGGTCAAGCCCCTGGGTGGGCTGTCTGTCCGTCTGTCCGTTCATCTACTTTTACGTCAAAGTTTTGTGTGAAACCTTTTTCATTGCTGATATCTCTGTAACCGCCTGTTAGATTCTCTTCATGTTTGATAAATGATTTCGTGATGCATGTCCCTGCCCCCCACCCATGGTGACCTTGACCTCAAGGTCACAGACTTAGAAATTTTACATTTGGTTAAAGTTTTATGACAAAGTTTATAGATGCCTGTATGTTCTAAACTCTAAGAAAAATTCAATTGATACTTGCATCACTGTTGCATACCAGTCAAAAGATTTCATTGATGCATACCCCACCCTGCTGCTTCATTAACTTTGATCCCTCACTCCCATGGTCCATTTAGAAATTTTATGTTTTGGTTTAGCTTTTACAAGCACATTTATAGATTCTTATAGCTTCTTGACTTCATTCATATTACATACAAGCTTGAAAGATATATCAGAGGGTGGCACTGGCCGGGGGTATACGTGACCCACTGGTCGCTTTCTCTAGTTTTCAAAGTAGCAAGAAGTTGCTACCTGGTTTGAAAACATCTACTTGGCAGAAAAAAAGTGTTTATCCAGAAGGAGCCCTCCCTCATTTAGATTAACCCTGACAAGGGCTAAGCACATTTTGCAGACAAATTTTTCAAAGTATATTTTCTTATTTTTCAGCAAAAATAAGGCTTGACTTTTCATGTGAATCATCTGCTTGGCAGATGATTCACATGAAATGTTAAGCCTTATCTTTGCTGAAAAATATTTCTTATTTTTCAGCAAAAATAAGGCTTGACATGATCAGAGTCTTCGTTGTGCTGTCTAGGGATAGTTAAGAGCCAAATGCTCCTTCATGCAGCAAGAGAAGTGTCTGGTCGGATGATATGGGTGTGCAGGCTGATCTGATTCTTTGCATGGCACACATGTAAACTGTAGGAAATGCTGTGCCTCGGCTCATTTAAGTTCTGCAATATGGTCAAGTGTTTTTCCCCACCCCCGCCCATTTGGGCTTGAAGAAAAAGATGGGCTGCATGATGCTTCCACGAAGAGCTGAAACCGACAGCTCACAAGTACTGTTAAACAGCTTAGAGGATCTAAGCCTGCCCCTGCAAAGTGGTGCGAGTCTGACTGTCCATGCTTATAAACCCTATTGGCATCAAATTCTGCAAATACATCAGAGCATAACTGTCCTTAAGAGGAATGGGAACACCTGGCAGATTTTTCTGCCATTTTTCAAAGGGAGACAACTTTTGGGACTTCCTGTTTGGTTTTTTATAGGCCCTGTCCCACTGAAAAGGAGTCTACTCTTAAAGGAAAGAATTTGCACCTTTGGAGCAAATTCTTTCCTTTAAGAGTTGACCCTTGTTGACAAGGTGTTCCCATTCGCCTTAAAAGCATCAGTTTGGGAAGACGGGTCGTTGGTTTTACATTCTAGCACCAATGGAGCCTTTAACAAAAATTTTCAGATGTTAATTCTGACAATTTATCTCGTCAAATTACAATTTTCCAAAAAAGTATGACATTTCAATGCACTTCTTCATTTATTTAACCCTTGTCAAAGAAGAGATCGATCTAACCCAGAAATAAGTTAGGCTGTTTTTTTATTGACTTGCCCTGGTAGAATCAAATGTCAGCCAGTGAAAGGTGACATTACAAAATGGCATCGGCTCAACGGTCACAATTTTTGTTGTTATCCGGTAGGACATTGTTCTGCAACAGAATTGATACTGTTTGGGGTTTGTGATCGTAACACAGTATTTTTCATCAGTTTGATTTTGTTGATGTTGTGACGTTTTTCTTCATGCCAGAAAATTATCATCAAGCATTGCGAGGGTATGTAGTAAGGGCTGCATACTGACCAGTCTCTTGTATTTGCTGTGTATAAAACATAGCTCCAGATAAGATGTAACAAGGAAAATTAAGAGATAATTATACCCCCACAAATGAAATTTGGGGGGTATATAGGAGTGAGCTTGTCGGTCTGTCTGTCGGTCGGTCGGTCGGTCGGTCGGTCTGTTGACTTGGTTTCCAGACGATAACTCAAAAAGCGCTTCACCAATTTTTATAATTTTTGGTACACTGATGTAACATCATAAAATACAGGTCAAGTTCGATTTCCACTACAATTCGTCAATTTTCGACATAGTTATGGCCCCTTTCAAGTGAAAAAATTGCAAAATGTGCTGATGTACTATCAAGGCAGTTTGCAAAATGCGCTGATGTACTATCAAGGCAGTTTTTGTGGGGGTATTCATCACCTTTAGTGATAGCTCTAGTTTTGCTTATTTGTTGTCAAAAGTATATGTTGTGGGTACTTGTTAGAATCTCCTCATCGAGGCGATTCAAACAAGTACCCACAACATACGTTTTTATATAGAAATAAGAAAAATTATTCCTTAATTATCCTTGTTACACTGGTGCTGCTATCGGTAGCTCAGTCGGATGTGTGTCTGACTGGTGATCAGGAGGATGCGGGTTCGATAACTGCCGGGGTTGGCAACATTCTTTGGTGGAGATTGATTCTTGTTACACCTTACCTGGAGCTATGGTAAAAGGTTCATGTAAATTTCCTTTCAGCCAAAAGGCATGGTTTACATGATGTACCAAACGATGTAGTGAATCTTGTATCTCATGCAACACAAGAGCGGTTGCGGCATATAGTAGAGCAATTATCAACTATAGCCGAGCAGCGGAGTGAACTATACAAAGTAAGTTTCTGTTAACCCTTCAGACACCGAGAAAAACTACATCTGAAAATGTCATCTGCTTATGTTGTCTGCTGACCCTTCTTGCAATCTTTTTAACCCTTCTGTCGCCGAGAAAAACTACATCTGAAAATGGCATCTGCTTATGTCGTCTGCTTACTCTTCTTGCAAACTTTTTAACCCTTCTGTCGCCGAGAAAAACTACATCTGAAAATGGCGTCTGCTTATGTCGTCTGTTGAATCTTCTTGCAAACTTTCTGCAAATATTTTTTTTAATATGGGCAAACATTGTGAGCCCAGATCGTACTGCTCCTATAGGCAAACATTGTGAGCCCAGATCAGACTGCTCCTATAGGAGCAGTCTGATCTTGGTCGCCCAGATCAGATCTGATCTGGGTCCACACTGTTTGCAAAAAATGACTTTTAAGGTAACTAGCAGAAGGCAAAGCAGACGACAATTGTCGTGATGGGCAGTATTTTAGACCCAAATCAAATAATAATAATAAAAAAAAAAACACCTGAGCAGAGGGGTCTCCCTTGCCTAGTGGTTAAGAGTGCTGTTTTAACCCATTTTGTACTGAATGGAATCTTCCACCTTCTATACGATAGGCATTCATTTCAAAATTTAGGGGTGTCAGGTTCAGTTTATTCAGAAATTTATTTGGAAATAAAAAAAAATAAACTTTCTGCAAACAGTGAAGGTCCTGATTGGCGCAGCAGTCATTGGGGTCTGATTTTGGCCTGCATTCTTTGCCATTAACACATTTTAGGGTTTCCCACGTATAAAAGGGGTTAACCATTAAGCACCTAACTAGAGTGGGTTTGAATCTTGTTCGTGTCACGTGTGATGCCAGGTTCTGCAACAGAAGGTCAGGTGATTTGCTCTAGTTAACAATAGGCTTGTGTATATGTAAAATTTCTTGAACGGGTCAGAACCATGCTGAATATTTTAGTATGCTACCTTATTTACCCTAAGTCTTCAGACACCTAAACTCCTTACCATACTTGTTCTGAATATGAACAGAAGCCTCCGTGGTGCAGTGGTTACGCTACTCGCCTTGTAAACCAGGGATCGCAGGATCGATCCCGGGCTTCTCCAGACTTTCGGATGAGTCTTTAAACCGAGGTCCTGTCTCCATATGACCTTAGCTGTTGGTGGGACGTAAAACTAAAACTCACTCACTCACTCTGAATATGAACAAGTTCACCACAACTTCTTTATAACACTATTAACCCTTGTCCTGCTGAATATTCATATATGCCACACCCACTACCGATTATCAACCAATCAGATTACCTGTAGCAAATTATTACAACAAATTCACAATCTGAATGACAAACAATGTAGATCCTGATTAGATGGCTTCTTCAGAAGCCATCTGATCTGGATCTACATTGTTTCAAAGAAAATGCATATTCGGGCTCAGCAGAACAAGGGTTAATGGGGTCCAAAGCAGAACCCGTGTTAGTTAAACAACCGTGTTATATCCAAACAAAAATGTATAGATTATATAGAAAAATGACCATTTATGGTCATTTTTCTATATAATCTATACATTTTTTGGATCTATATAATCTATACATTTTTTGGATCTATATAATCTATACAGTTTTTGGATCTATATAATCTATACATTTTTTTGGATCTATATAATCTATACATTTTTTGGATCTATATAATCTATACAGTTTTTGGATCTATATAATCTATACATGGTTTGGATCTATATAATCTATACATTTTTTGGATCTATATAATCTATACATTTTTGGATCTATATAATCTATAAATTTTTTTTTAATCCATCTTGAAACTGTGTTATATCCAAAACTGTGTTACAAGGAATCGTGTTATAATGAGGTTGTGGTGTATAATTTACTACCTGATGTGGTGTTTATGAATAGTGGGATGAGTGGCAAACAGTGTAGACCCTGATGAGATGTCGCCTCCTGCGGGATCTCATCTGGATATACTCTGTTTGCTCAGGCCTGTCTGTCTGAATACATACAAAATTACGGTACATTTCTCCCCAATTTTTTCCCATTATATTGCATGGAAGTTCCAAAAATTGTCTCCCCTTGCAAAAATGGCGGAAAAACAGTCCAGATATATCAATTTTACTTTAAAATGATGTGTTCTCTGGTTTAGTTCATTGTGATTTTGCATTACAGATAAATGATAAATTTGAACAAACAACAGATGTGAAAGCACAGTTAAAGTTTTTAGAAGAATTAGATATTTTGGAAAGAAAACGTCACGACGAACAAGAAAAAGAAATGCTTCGGAGGGCAGCAAAGGTTGGTTGGAAAATATTTTCTGAGAATTAAGTCTGATACAGTACCTTTATAATGTGGGAGTTGGAGAAATAGATTTGGCTGCATGGTGCTTACGCCCAGAGCTGAAACCCACCGAACTTTTGATTACTGGTAAACCGCTTAGAAGGTCTAACTTAGCCTGCCCATTGGACTGTCATTTAAACCATTGCTGTTTCTTACGGTGGTAGTCTTAGATATCATTTCATATCAGGTAAGAGTCCCACAAAATTGGAAACGTTTCCAAAATTACATAAATAGTGTTGACGGGACATAAAACTCAACCAAACCAAAACAAAGTACGGGTAGTTTATTTGAGAGAATATGTTTTTGTTGCTCCTGCTTTAAGCATGGTGTGATATAGGAGTAGGCATTTCTGTTGGTCAGTGTCAACATTTATGTTAACCCAAATGTTCAGTTTCATACATGTGCAACAAAGCCTTCTGCGGAATTCGTTTTACTTATTTAGGTGATATTTGTCCGGAAAATGAACACTTGGTGAGGTCTTGCATTAGATTTTAGGGTTGCTAATTGCATTTTATTGCTCCACATAATTAGGCGTCTGTGTAAAATGCGATATTGGACAGCACTATGGACATCAGCTTCCCAAATTGACCCTTGCCCTGCTGAGTCTGGATATGCCTTATCTTTCAAACAATGAAGATCCAGATCAGATGGCTTCTGAAGAAGCCATCTGATCAGGCTCTTCATTGTTTGTCATTCAGCTCATGAATTTGGTGCAATAATTGGCATCAAGTAATTTTGATTGGTTGATGATCAGTAGTGGGTGTGGCATATATAAATATTCAGCAGGTCAAGGGTTAACAATACATTATACAGTAGTCCTCATACTTGTACTTTGTGCCCTTGTTTGCTTGTTTTGTTTCAGAATTATACAATTTTCGCAAAATGGCAAGTGACTGGAGGCATAGAACCAAATGGCAGCCAATGGAAAGCGATGTTACTTTATGACATTGGGTTTCGGGCAGCATACCGTAGAATATATTATAACAAATTCCTGATGTCATCTGGTTTAACAAGGCTGGCCTCAGTAGTGAAGTCAGATGTACATCTCAGTAGTGCTGTCAGATGCGCGTCTAACTGGTGATCAGGAAGTTGCAGGTTTGATACCTGTCGGGTCAGCAACATTCTTTGGGATCAACCTTGAAATCTTTTCTACGATCGTTCTCCCTTTTGCTTGTTCAAGTAGGGCCAATTGTCAATTTCTGGCGAAAGAATATGCATGTACTGGTTATTGGCTAACCACTTATGTATGAGCCTGAGCTGGCCTAGGTAGTTCAGTCAGATACGCATCTGACTGGTGATCAGGAGGATGCAGGTTCGATACCTGCCGGAGTCACCAACATTCTTTCGTGGAGATTGATCATGAAATCACCGGCCCCGATAGCTCGGAAGAGTGTCCGCTCCGGGGAACGAGAGGTCATGGGTTAGATCCCGGGCCGTGACATACCAAAGTCGTTAACAATGGTACTAGCTGCTCCTTGCTTGGCACTCAGATTTACGGGGTAGAGCTAGGACTGGTCAACCCAGTGTCAGGATAATATGACTCGGTGTGGTATCATGTAATGTGTCTGGGACATGATACTTCAGTGAGGCAGCACTATAAAAGTGAGCATTGAGCTCCCTGTCGCAACCAGACACCGTCGTGATATGACTGAAAAATTGTTGATAGCGATGTTAAACCCGAATTCACACGGGCAGTTGTCATTTTCTGGCGAAAGAATGTGCACTGTTCTGGCCAACCACTTCAGGAAAAGTGAAGTAAGGTAGATACAGTAAAATTCCAGACCACCTTTGGGACTGTTCAAAAGTGGTCTTAAGACCACTTTTGAACAGTCCCAATGGTGGTTTTAATATAGTAATTTTTCTATAGGCTCCATATAACCTTAACAATTAATAGTAGTGTTGATTGGGCCATTAACTTCCAGACAAACAAAATCTGGTTTAACAGTCATTGTGTTACCTTCCCAAATGCATTAGAATTTATTTGTTTGTTTGTATTGGAGTTTAACTGCCAAGTCAACACTATTTAGGTTATTTTTGAGCCGGTCAGTTTACCTATCCACACTTTTCCTGGACAGGCTTATATGTAAGCGGTTAACCAGTACAGTGCATATTCTTTCGCCAGAAACTGACAACTCCCCTTCTTGGATCAGCAGAAGGGAGAGAATGACCGTAGAAAAGATTTCATGAACAATCTCCACGAAAGAATGTTGCAGACCTCAGCAGGTATTGAACCCGCGACTCCTAATATCCAGTCAGATGCCAATCTGACTGAGCTAACGAGGCTGGCCTAAATGCATAAGAATAGGGATAACTGTATTCAAAATTGTCATTTGGGGAGGTAAATCTGTGTTTTATGGTCGTAAATTTCATTTTTCGGCAACATGTCAGTGGAGCCGTAAAATGGAATTTGCAACTGTAAAACTGACAATTTATCTCCTCAAATGACAATTTTGCGATACAGTTGTCAAATATCCCCATTCTAATGCACTTATCTGGTTATTTTGTTAAGAACTATACCATTTTGAACTAAACAACAAGCACTCCAGGCTAAAACCAAATGCCAATTAATGAAAATTAACTTTACGTGATGAAGTCGGGTTCCCGACTGTATATGGCAGAATATATTGTCACATATTAAATTTTTTGATGTTATCCAATCAAACGTTACATAACTTATGCAAATGCATTAGAAAGTGTGTTTTGCTGCATGAAATGTGAAGTTTGGTATTTACTTAATCTTCTTGCGACTTAAGGGGAATGGGAACACCTTCAGGGGAAGCAACTCCTGCCAAAGTATTTTTGTCTCCCATGTTAATAGAGGTCAACTCTTAAAGGAAAGAATTTGCTCCAGAGGAGCAAATTCTTTCCTTTAAAAGTAGACCCCTTTTTCAGTGTGACAGGGCTTATAGAAAAGCGAACAGGAAGTCCCGAAAGTTGTCTCCCTTTGAAAAATGGCAGAAAAATCTGCCCGGTGTTCCCATTCCCCCTAAATGATTATGTGTCCTTATTTCAGAGTCGGTCAAAACATGAAGATCCAGAGCAGCTGAAATTGAAACAGAAAGCCAAAGAAGTAAGTGGTTTAACCCATTGTATGCGGGAGACCCCTAAAGGGGTACCTTGGCAAACAGTGTAGGCCAAGATCAGACACCGCGCCTGTTCTGCGGCGTCTGAACAGGGCCTACACGGTTTGTTAACACAATTTTCTGTCAAAAATAGAATAAAAACAAAAAAAATAAGCCTGACACCCCTTATATGACAAATGGACTTTTCCAAAATATAGCAATGGATGAGTCCACTAGCATACAATGGGTAAAATAACACCAGAACCTCTTCATGACACTGTTCTTTGGGTTCAAAGCAGAAACAGTGTAAGCTAAACAACGGTGTTATATCTAAACAAAAATGTGTTGATTATACAGAAAAATAACTCTTAAGGGTGATTTTTCTGTCTACTTTACAGATTTTTTGGGGTGTTGAGATGTGATGTCATTTCGTCTCAATTTAGGACTTTTGGAAGCAATGTCCTCAAAATGACCATAAATAGTGTAGAGGGGGGTGTAATACAGTGAATAGCCCCCGCCCATCAGGGCTTGAAGAAATAGATGGGCTGCATGATGCTTCCACGCAGAGCTGAAACCAACCCGCACATGAGTACTGGTAAACCGCTTCCGCTTAGAGGATCTAAGCCTGCTCAGGCAATGGGGTGCGAGTCAGTCCGTCCATGCTTATAAACCATTTTGGATTCATTGGGTGACAGGGCTTGAGATGTCATTTCATCTCAATGTCGGGTAAAAGTCCCACAAAATTGGAAGCAACGTCTCCAAAATGACCTTTACAGTGTTGATGGGGACGTTAAACCTCAAATCAAACAAAAACAAATAATACAGTGAAATTCCACTATTAAGACCACCTAAAATTACTAATTCTTGTTTAAAAAGCTTAATTATGTAGGTTCAGTTATTCTTTCTTTGTTTTCTGAAAAAAGTTTCTTCTGGTCTGCGACCACCTTTGGAACTGTTCAAAAGTGGTCTTAAAGACCACTTTTGAACAGTCCCAATGGTGGTCTTAATATAGGAATTTCACTATCTAGACAGAAAGAAACAAACACTTGGCAGACGATTCACTTGTAATGTCAAGCCTCATTTTCTCTGAATATAATAATATTAATAATAAAAGTCTTTGAAAATGCCACGTTTGTCATGATTAGCACTGGAATGGTTAAACAGGATGCATTATGAAAAGTCTGAAAAGGGATGATTGTGGCTGCTGAGGAGAGATGACTGTTAAACAGAGGTTAGTGGAAGGTTTACTTTATTCTTTTCAGATGCATCAAGCTGAAATGGAGGAGGTTCGGCAAAGAGAAGCAAACTTGACAGCATTGGCAGCAATAGGTCCCAGAAAGAAACGGAAAATAGACCCTGGGGACTCAATAGGGGTAAGTCAGGGACAGTAGATCCATGATAATTCGTAGTCCAGATAAGCTGATTTAAGGGAGCTGTAATGAGGTTAAAGGATATCGTAAAAACCTAAAAATACAGACACCTTGAGGGCTTGCAGATTATATTTTTATTTTCTTTGGACGCATCGAGTCCTTTGCTTGTACTTTGAAAATCAAGTACCGCTGAAATCGATGCTAGGGGGCGTTTGCAGCCTTGCAGACAACAGTGCTGTTTATGAAGAAACTTAATAAAACCAAGTTTCCGGTTTTCATTCTAATATGTATTCTTTGCTTCCAAAGTTAACCTTTTTCATTTATTGCTGTAATTCTCCTAAAATTTTGATAAATTTGTTTCATGATCCAGCAAGGAGTCTAAAAGGTGCAAACGGAATGACAAACAGTGTAGACCCTGATCAGACTACTCCTTCAGGAGCAGTCTGATCTGGGTCTGCACTGTTTACTTCGTCCTATCTGTCCCAATATTGGGATTAATACGTAAGTTTTTCTTTTTTCTGCATAAAAACAGCTGTTGTGGGTACTTGTTAGAATCAACCCGGCTGCGGTGATTCTAGTAAGTACCCATAACAGAGGTTGAGGTTTCTAAGGTGGATTTAGGAAGTTTATCCCTTATTTATCCTCTTAACTTCCCACTTTTTTCCCTATCTTGAGCTATAGTCCGAAGAATTGTCTCATTTATTTAGGTATTGAGACTTTGAATTCTTGAGGGTTAAAAAAAAAACATTCCATTAGATATGATAGTGACTTTAACCCTTATCTTGCTGAATATTCATTTAAGCCACACCCATTTCTGTCTATCAACCAATCAAATTACTTGATGTAATTTATTGCTACAAATTCATAAACTAAATGCCAAACAGTGTAGATCCTGATCGGATGGCTTCTTCAGAAGCCATCTGATCTGGATTTACACTGTTTGCAAAGATAGGGGTTGTCGTGAACAGCAAGATAAGGGTTAAAATCACTTTAAATCACTGAGTGTTCGCCTTCCATATGTGTGTGTAGGTATTTGATCTTGTTGGACTTGGGTTATGGCAATTATACCACATAGAACCAGAACTCTTTTAAAAGAGTTCATATTTTCAAAACCATATAATGGTTTTGATTCGTATTTGGAATGATGATAGATATAGGTCCAAAGTTTCATTTCAGAAATGCCCTCACCCATGCCTATGACCACAAGGTCAAGCTCACTGACTTCAAAATTTTTAATGTTTTTGATTGGCAGGGGCCAGATGGGCAGATTAATGGAATTATTTAAGAATATTGGATTTGATACTTTAAGAAACAGTTGTTGCCAACATTTGTAAGAATGGCCTCGATGAGATTGTTTTAACAAATGACCACAAGGGTGTTGTCAACATTTGTAAGAATGGCCTCGATGAGATTGTTCTCACAAATAGCCACAAGGGTGTTGTCAACATTTGTAAGAATGGCCTCGATGAGATTGTTCTAACAAATAGCCACAAGGGTGTTGTCAACATTTGTAAGAATGGCCTCGATGAGATTGTTCTAACAAATAGCCACAAGGGTGTTGTCAACATTTGTAAGAATGGCCTCGATGAGATTGATCATTGTTCTAACAAATAGCCACAAGGGTGTTGTCAACATTTGTAAGAATGGCCTCGATGAGATTGTTCTAACAAATGGCCACAACAGTGTTGTCAACATTTGTAAGAATGGCCTCGATGAGATTGTTCTAACAAATGGCCACAAGGGTGTTGTCAACATTTGTAAGAATGGCCTCGATGAGATTGTTCTAACAAATGGCCACAAGGGTGTTGTCAACATTTGTAAGAATGGCCTCGATGAGATTGTTCTAACAAATGGCCACAATGTTGTTGCCAACATTTGTAAGAATGGCCTCGATGAGATTGTTCTCACAAATAGCCACAAGGGTGTTGTCAACATTTGTAAGAATGGCCTCGATGAGATTGTTCTAACAAATAGCCACAAGGGTGTTGTCAACATTTGTTAGAATGGCCTCGATGAGATTGTTCTAACAAATGGCCACAATGGTGTTGTCAACATTTATTAGAATGGCCTCATTGAGGTGGTTCTAACAAATTGCCACCACAGTGTTGTATACATTTGTAAGAATGGCCTCGATGTGATTGTTCTAACAAATGGCCACAATGGTGTTGTCAACATTTGTTAGAATGGCCTCAATGAGATTGTTCTAACAAATGGCAACAATGGTGTTCAACTGTTGTCAACATTTGTTGGAATGGCCTCGATGAGATTTTTCTAACAAATGGCCACAATGTTGTTGTCAACATTTGTTGGAATGGCCTCGATGAGATTGTTCTAACAAATGGCCACAAGGGTGTCGTCAACATTTGTAAGAATGACCTCAATGAGATTGTTCTAACAAATGGCCACAAGGGTGTTGTCGACACTTGTTAGAATGGCCTCAATGAGATTGTTCTAACAAATAGCCACAAGGGTGTTGTCAACATTTGTTAGAATGGCCTCGATGAGATAGTTCTAACAAATGGCCACAAGGGTGTTGTCGACACTTGTTAGAATGGCCTCAATGAGATTGTTCTAACAAATGGCCACAACGGTGTTGTCAACATTTGTTAGAATGGCCTCGATGAGATAGTTCTAACAAATGGCCACAACAGTGTTGTTAACATTTGTTAATATGGCCTCGAAGAGATTGTTCTAACAAATGGCCACAACATGAGTACTGGTAAACCGCTTGGGGGGATCTGGGCCTGCCCGGGTGGGGCGGTGCGAGTCGGACCATCCATGCTTATAAACCCTATTGGTTTCATTGGGTGACAGGGCTTGAGAAGTCATTTCATCTCAGTGTCGGGTAAAAGTCGCACAAAATTGGAAGCAACGTCTCCAAAATGACCTATACAGTGTTGACGGGGACGTTAAACCTCAAATCAACCAACCAACCAATCATTATAACACTGTTAAGGATATAACATGGTTTCAAGATGGATCCCAAAAATGTTTAGATTATATAGAAAAATGACCATAAATGGTCATTTTTCTATATAATCTATACATTTTTGTTTGGATATAACATGGTTGTTTAACTAACATGGTTTCTGCTTTGGACCCCATCTGTAGTGTTATAAAGGGGTTGTGGTGTACTGTCGTTATAGGGAGGATCCTCTGTAATGTGTTTCTTGTGTAATTTTATTTGCAGGGAGGTTCTTCAGGGCCCGGTGCATCCAGTAGTGTAGCTTCATCATCATCTCGAACAGTAAGTCAACATCATAGCATGAGATCGGGAGGCGTAACAAAGATAATTAAGGGATAATTTTTCTTATTTCGACATAAAAACATAGGTTGTGGGTACTTGTTAGAATCGCCTCATTGAGGCGATTCTAACAAGTATCCACAACGTAAACTTCTGACAAGAAATAAGGAAAATATTAGCTTTGTTATGCTCCCTTATCTGGGCCCATTAAACATGCTTTTGGGCCTGGGCCACCTCTGTAGCCTGGGACATCCCCAAGTATCTGAAGAGGACCCTTCCATATTTGAATTTTAACATATCCATTCTATTTAGGGGAATGGGTACACCTGGCAGGTTTTACCGCCATTTTTCAAAGGGAGACAACTTTCCAGACTTCCTGTTTGCTTTACTATAAGCCATGTCCAACTGAGAAAGGGGTCCATTCTTAAAGGAAAGAATTTGCTCCTCAGGAGCAAATTCTTTTTTTTAAGAGTTGAACCCTAATGACATGGGAGATAAAAATACTTTTGCAGGAGTTGCCTCCCCTGAAGGTGTTCCCATTCTCCTTAAATGGGGAATTCAGTCAGGAATCACAGCTCCATAGTGCTTCTAGCAGAGCTGAAACCAACCACACATAAGTTTGTAAACCTCTTAGAAGGTCTAAGCCTGCCCTGGCTAAGTGATAAGAGTCGGACCGTCCATGCAGATAAACCCTTTTGTTTTCATTGGACTGCAGGGTTTGAGATGGAGATTTCATCGCAATCAAACTAAAATAAATTAGTATAAACATCGGCTCAGGTGGGCGGAGTCGAATCCACAACCTCTCGATCATAAGTCAAACATGCAAACACTCTGGAATGAGTATTCGAGAGCGATTCAATAAGCTTGGAGCTTTCATCACAATCAAACTAAATGTCGCAATGTCGGGTAAAAGTCCCACAAAATTGGAAGCAATGTCTTCAAAATGATCTAAATGGTGTTTACAGGGACGTTAAGCCTCATTTCAAACAAAACCCACCATTAGATGACCATGAAGCTAAAAAAAGCTAGCAATGTGATTAGGGGGTCAGGGGTTCGATACCTGCCAGATTGGCAACATTCTCTCGTGAAGATTAATCATGAAATTTTTTCTATGGTCATTCTCTCCCTTCCACGGATTCAAAATTGGCAGTTGTTAGTTTCTGGCTAAACTGGTTAACCACTACTTATGTATAGGCCTGCCCAGGAAATGTGGTCAGGTAAACTGACCCGCTTGATATAACCTAAATAGTGTTGACTATGCTGTTAAACTCAAAACAAATAAACAAACAAACATCATTTGGTGTTTTATTTGGAGGCTTACATGTGATATCTTTTGTGAAAGTTGGAATTCTGACATCATCTTAATGTCAGCTGTCCATGGGTGAGACAGAATTTTCCTGCACTGCTGCAAGTATAGAATTTTTTTTTTAAAGATAAGAAAGAGCTGTCTTAGATGTTTGCTCCACAAAGTCACATATCAGCTTGTGTTCTCATTTAGTCCACAGCATTTCCTGGCCTTCTTAAGGGGAATGGGAACACCTTCAGGGGAGGCAACTCCTACAAAAGTATTTTTGTCTCCCATGTCAATAGGGGTCAACTTTTAAAGGAAAGAATTTGCTCCTTTGGAGCAAATTCATTCCTTTAAGAGTAGACCCCCTTTTTAGTTGGACAAAATTTATAGAAAAGCGAACAGGAAGTCCCAAAATTTGAAAAATGGCAGACAAATCTGCCAGGTCTATTCCCCTTTAGAAGTTTTGAGATATGCTGGCTTTGTCTGAGATAATTCAGTAAGGAGGCATATCAAAGAGTACTAAGTGTTATTTGCTGGGAACACTCATTGTGGGTAATTGTTAGAATCGTCTCAATGAGGCGATTCTAACGAGTACCCACAACATGTTTTAATGGAGAAATAGAGAAAAAACATACCTTCATTACCCTTGTTATGCCTCTGTGTCTAGAAATGTATCCATTTATGTCTTCTTGAAAATCTGTGGTGAATTAGCATAATCATCAAAAATGCCCTTTAAGTTTTGATTAACCCATTTAGTACCAGAAACCCCAAAACGGGTACTCTGGCAAACAGTGCAGGCCCAGGTCAGAAGAACGCGGCGTCTGATTAGGGCCTCCACTGTTTGCTAAATAAAAGTTCAGTCATTTTCGAAATAAATTTTGTTGAAAGCACAACCTGACACCCCTAAATTTTGAATTGAACTCCTGCTATATGTAAGGAGGAAGGTTCCATTTGGTACAAAAAGAGTTAAATACAAGTGTCATGTGGCAATATTGGACTTGCTGATTTTAAATGTATTTATTTTGTTTCATTTCAGTCTTTACGGCCTCGAATCAAGCGAGTCAATCTCAGGGACATTATGTTTCTAATGGAACAAGATAGAACTTTAAGTAAATCAAAAACGCTCTATAGAACGTTCTTGAAATGATACCAACCGAAAAAAAACCACGACGGTTTTAATACTGTTTAAAGCCCTGAGTAAGATCAGGAGTGAAGTGATCTCGAATATTTGTGCTTGAAGATTGGTGCAAGCATCACAGAATTATGGCAGCTTAGTTATTATTCAGTGCAAATTTGTTAGATCTTACGTGTACTTGTGCGGCGTACATGTATGGACGTACATGTAGCTCGTGTGATAGTTTGGGCTCTTCGGTGTTGGAGGAAGGAGCTCGGATTGTTAGGGGGAAGGTACATAGTTGTGGAAAGGATCAGCAGGTGCAGCTTTAACCCTTGTCCAGCTGAGGCTGGACATGTCTTATCTTTCAAACAGTGTAGATCCAGATCAGATGGCTTCTGAAGAAGCCATCTGATCAGGATCTACATTGTTTGTCATTCAGATTGTGATTTTGTTGCAATAATTTGCATCAAGTAATCTGAATGGTTGATAATTGGTAGTGGGTGTGGCATATTTAAATATTTGGCAGGTCAAAGGTTAAGGAACAGTGTGTATTGAGTCCAGGAATTGAGATTATAAAACATTTTCATGTTAAGATCAGCCTCGGGTTGAATTTTATAATGCTTCAGATAAAGAGCATTAACAGGGATAATAAACTCTTATCCTGCTGTTTCCGACAATCCCTATGTTTGCAAACAGTGTAGATCCTGATCAAATGGCTTCTACAGAAGCCATATGATCTGGATCTACACTGTTTGACATTCAGTTTATGAATTTGTAGGAATAAATTACATCAAGTAATCTGATTGGTTCAAAGTCCGAAATGGGTCTGGCTAAACTGACTATTCAGCAGGATAAGGGTTTAGGGATAATTTTTCTTATTCTTGTTAGAAATACATATTATGTTTTGGGTACTTGTTAGAATCACCTGGATGAGGCGATTAACCAGTACCTACAACATAATATTTCTTGTCTCGATGAGACGATTCTAACAAGTACCCATATCATTTGTTAGAACCAGATGCTGTGGGTACTTGTTAGAATCGCTTCATGAAGGAGAGTCTAACAAGTATCCACAACATATTTCTTGTTAGAACCATATGTTGTGGGTACTCAAAGCAATACTGAAAAGTACCCACAACATAGTTTTAGGGAGAAATAAGAAAATTATCCTGATCATTTGGAGCTACGTGCTATTAAGTTTAGTATCCATGTGTTTATTTTGCTTATAAATTCATAACATCATACATACTTGTATGTCAAAAAAATCCGCCCCAGCCCTTCGGCTTGAAGAAATAGATGGGCTGCATGATGCTTCCACGTAGATGTGAAACCGACCACACATGAGTACTGGTAAACCACTTAGTGGACCTAAGCCTGCCCAAGCTAATCCGTGTGAGTCATACCGTCCGTGCATATAAACCCTATTGGTTTCATTTGGCGGCAGGGCTTGAGATGTCATTTCATCTCAGTGTCGGGTAAAAGTCCCACAAAATTGGAAGCAATGTCTCCAAAGACCTATATAGTGTTGACGGGGATGTAAAACCTTAAATCAAACAAACAAACAAACAATGTAAAAAATAATGACCACACATGGTTACTGATGCCGTCGATGACAACTCTATGTTGTCTATTGGAATTCTTCTGGGCCCAGTTGTTCAAAACCTTGTTAGCTTAACGAGCTCGTTAGTGGTCATATTGTTAACTGTTCTAGCAAGTACAATATCTAAAATTTTGGTATTTTTGCTTGAAAAATGTGAGCAACTTTTGCATTTGCAAAAGCTACTCACATTTTTTCAGCAAAAATATTAGCATATTTCCATATTAAATGATCAAAGTTTTAACAATATGTTAACTAACGACATCATTAGTTTTGAACAACTGGCCCCGAATACTTATTGGGAGACATTGGGGCACCCTAGAGTTTCATTGTTTCAGTATCGAAGATGGCCACCTTGGCAACCAGCTTGAAATTCTTTGAATGGCATCTAGTTCAGAACAGAGTTTAATTATGCTGAAACTTCATTTGTGGTCATTTCATATGAGATCATGGAACCCATGTAAGAATGTGTATTAAAATTAACATTTAAAAGTTATTGTCATTTTAGTATGTGCAGGGCAAATTTTAGGCCCAAATAAGTAGCATGAAAATGTTCGATTACCTCGGTTCCAGGACTTTGTCTCTGAAGAGAGTAAGGCTGCAAAGTGGACTGTGCATATTCAAAGACATGATCAGGGGAGATGATTGGCAGGGAAAAAAATGGAAATCAGAATCTTGTGTGACAGGTTTGGGAATTCACAGTTTTGAAAAACAGAGGCCAGTTGTTCAAACCTCGCACTATCATTAACATATTGCTAAATTTTTATGTCCCGGTAGCGATAAAGGGGGCTTCCTTTTAGCCCTGTCTGTTTGTTGGTTTGTCTGTTGGTTTGTTAGACAACATTAGCATTAATCTGTCTGAGATAGAGTCTTCATATTTGAGAGGTAGGTTCCTTGTGACAAGGGCTTCCCACAAATACAGAAAATTTTGACCTATGACCTTGACATATGGCCTACTTTGAAGACAAAAATTAACATTGGTCACAACTTTCGAACTGTTTGAGATAGAGCCTTCATATTTAGCATGTAAGTTCCTTGTGATAGGGACTTTCCACTCAAATAAACAAATTTTGACCTGTGACCGTGACCTTGACCTTTGACCGAATTTAAAGAAAAAATATCATGGGTCAAAACTTTTTAACCATTAAAGATAGCTTTCATATTTCATCAACTAGGTTCCTTGTGAGAAGGGCCTCCCACTCATACAAAAAAAAAACATCCGTGACCTTGACCTGTGACCCACTTTAAAAAAAATATTAACCTTGGCCCAGGGACATGTTAGTGTTTTACAAACATATCTTGTTTATTATTAATTAAAATGGTGAATATGCTGATATTTTTTTGCTGTCGGAAAAAAAATGTGTGCAGCTTTTGCAAATGACACATATTGACATGGGAGACAAAACTATTTTTGCAGGAGTTGTCTCCCATGAAGGGGTTCCCAGTCCCCTTAAGAGGAATAGATACACTTCAATAAGTTCATCACCAAAGGGTGACTAATGAAACAAGAGGTAGCTTTTCTGGTAGCTGCACCCCTCTAAAAAACTAGTGTTACTCTTCAAAGAAAATTCTTTCCTTTAAAAGTATCTCCCCTGGGTGCAAAGGGAGGCAAACCATTAGTACAGAAGTGTTTTCCCTTGGAGCAGGTATAAATCTTTAAGGAACATCTGGAACATGATATCTAATGGACTATTCCATGAGCTGTGGACAGTAATGGAATATTCCCTGATCTTTGGATGGTAGTGGACCATTCCATGGTCTGTAAATATTATTGAACTATTCCATGATCTGTCGACAGTCTAAAGCACTAATCAGATCTATGGGTAGTAGTCTAACTGACCATTCCATGATCTGTGATAAGTAATTATGGAATATTCCATGATTTGTAGATAGAATCAGACGATTCCATGATCGGTGGACAGTCTTGTGGACTACTCCATGATATGTGGATAGTAATGGACTATTCCCTGATCAGTGGACAGTTTAATGGTCCATGATCTGTGATTAGTAATTATGGACTATTCCAGGAGGAGTAATTATGGACTATTCCATGATTTGTAGATAGAATCAGACTGTTCCATGATCTGTGGACAGTCTTGTGGACTATTCCATGATATGTGGATAGTAGTGGACTATTACCTGATCAGTGGACAGTTTAATGGTCCATGATCTGTGATTAGTAATTATGGATTATTCCATGATGAGTAATTATGGACTATTCCATGATGTCTTCTCTTAAAGAAAACAATTTGATACTGTGGGGTCTGCTCTTAAAGGAAACAATTTTGCCTGATGGGTCTACTCTTAAAGGAAATAATTTGCTCCTAAGGGAGCAAATTCTTTCCTTTAAGAGTAGACCCCTTTTGATAAGGGAGACAAATCTATTTTTGAATGAGTTGCCTCCCCTAAAGGTGTATCCATTCCCCTTTTAAAATGAGCTACCCATAGGAGCTGGTTTGCTGTACAAAGTAAAATAAGACTTTTAGAAGTGGTGAGACATTTTCAGGGAATGGGATATGTTCAGCATGTTTTCTGCCGTTTTTGTTTTCCAAGGGAGACAACTCTTAGAACTTCCCATAATTTTGCTTTGCTCTAAAAGCAAGCCCTTTCTGCATAAGGGGTCAGCTCATAAAAAAAAGAATTTGCTCCTCCTTAAGAGCAAAATCTTTCTTTTATGAGTAGACCTATATTGATAAGGAAGATGAGTATTTTGAGTTATCGCCCCTGATGGTGTATTTGTTGCCTGTGTGGAAATTAATTTATTCTCCCGATAGTGAGAAAGCTAGGCTGGTTCCCTAGCTTCTGGATGTTCAAAAGTGCATTTACTACTTAAAAATTCTCATGTGATAGATATTGATCGCAAATGTTGAGAATGTTTTATTTTTGCAAGCTTACGCTTGTATGTCAGTTTACTTGTCGGGGGTCGGGTAGGGGATTTCGAAGACAACACAAATGCATGTATATCACAGGAAACTAGCAACATGCAGACAAATAGATATATGAAGTGTACTTGATCATAATAAATGTAGGATTTATAATTGTTTTCAGTTCTACAGTTGGTCCAGCGTATAATTCAGCACAAGTCCAGTCACTGCCTGTAACACATGTGGTCAAGGCCACAGCTTTCAAACTTCCTTGAGTTTTAAGGTTAGTGGATATTACTTCAGGGGCGGTGACTTCCCAAAATATCCCCCCCCCCCCTTGTCTGCAGAGGTCTTTCAAGAGTAAATTCTCTCGGCAGATCTACTCCTAAAGGAAAGAATTTGCTTCCGAGAAGCCAATTCTTTCCATTAAGAATAAACCTCCCTTTTTCTCCTGGGAAACAAATCTTTCCATTAAGAGCAGACCCCCTTTCTCAGAAGGGGCAAAATGTACAGGGGAGCAAACAGGAAATCCTGAAGTTGTCTGCCATCTAGAATGTGGTAAATAAGCCAGGTGTATCCATTCACCTTAAAATTGTTACCGTAAAAATCCTAAAAATTACGACGCCTAAAGGACTTACTGTTATTCTCCTAAAATTTTAACAAATTTGTTTCACGATCAAGCAAGGAGTCCAAAAGGTGCAGACAGAATGACAAACAGTGTAGACCCTGATCAGACTGCTCCTTCCGGAGAAACTGCTCCTTTAGAAGCAGTCTGATCTGGTTTTGCACTGTTTGCTCCGGCCTATCTGTCCCAATACTTAGGATCATTAGGGTAAATTGAGGCATCACGATCATGCGCTTATATACTTTTGACCCCTTGGACCCCACCTTTTATATCGTAAAACGGGTTTTGTTTGTTTGATTTGAGGTTTAACGTCCCCGTTAACACTGTAAAGGTCATTTTGGAGACGTTGCTTCCAATTTTGTGAGACTTTTACCCAACATTGAGATGAAATGATATCTCAAGTCCTGCCGCCCAATGAAACCCATAGTGTTTATAAGCATGGACGGTCCGACATTCGCACCGCTTTGCCTGGGCAGGCTTAGATCCTCTAAGTGGTTTACCAGTACCCATGTCCGAGTCAGTTTCAGCTCTGCGTGGAAGCATCATGCAGCCCATTTATTTCTTCAAGCCCTGATGGGCGGGGGTGGGTAAAACTAGGGTTACAGGGGTAAACCTTATTTCTCTTATTTCTGCTCTAAAATAAAGATTGTGGGTAATCGTTAGAACTGCCTCGATGAGGCGGTTCTAACGAGTACCCACAATCTATAGTTTGAGCAGAAATAAGGAAAATATCACAATTTTTCTCTTAAAATTTTCATATTTTCAGAGGTAAAGTTCACAATGTATGTATATAGGCGTGTTTTCATAATGCATAGACGAGAGGAAGGAGGGGAGCTATGCTTGCCAGCCTGTGACAGTTCTTATCTGCACTCTTCTGAGGCAAAGGGTCAGGTATCGTTCCTTATTGCGGCATCTAGCTGATGCCCAGATCTAACTGATACTGGTTTACATTTGGGAAAGGTCACTCCATTGAACAAGATGGCAGCCAGATCTAAAAATAGAAAAATCTTTAAATGACAGTTCCTCTCAAACCTTTGATCCAGTTTCATTCAAACTTCAGAAGAATGTTGTCTAGGTGACTTGGTCAGAATAGCAATCTTTAAACAGTTCTTAAGGGTAGGGTATGAACCTGTCATATTTTCTGCTATTTTAACAAGGGAGACAACTTTTGGGACTTCCTGTTCACTTTTCTCCAAACTAGGCCCTTCCAGAAAAGGAGTTCATTCTTTGAAAGGAAAGAATTTTCATTCTCTTAAAAGAAAGATTTTTTTTGTCCTTTAAGTATAGGTCCTTATTGACATGGGAGAACAAAATATTTGTAATGCTCTACATGCTGGGTATTTTTGCAGCAGACAACATTTTGAAACATTTCTCTGATTTTTCCCAGAAAACAGGATTTGACAGCTCATGCAAATTATCTCCATAGGAGACAATTTGCATGAGATGTCAAGTCCTGTTTTCTATAGGAGACAATTTGCATGAGATGTCAAGTCCTGTTTTCTATAGGAGACAATTTGCATGAGATGTCAAGTCCTGTTTTCTATAGGAGACAATTTGCATGAGATGTCAAGTCCTGTTTTCTATAGGAGACAATTTGCATGAGATGTCAAGTCCTGTTTTCTATAGGAGACAATTTGCATGAGATGTCAAGTCCTGTTTTCTATAGGAGACAATTTGCATGAGATGTCAAGTCCTGTTTTCTATAGGAGACAATTTTCATAAGATGTCAAATCCTGTTTTCTGTCCATAGGAGACAATTTGCATGAGATGTCAAATCCTGTTTTCTGTCCATAGGAGACAATATGCATGAGATGTCAAGTCCTGTTTTCTGGGAAAAATAAGAAGAAAATCAACAATTATCTGCTTAATTTGCCCTGTTAAATGAGTTTGCTCCTCTAAATTTGTATCTGTTCTGGTTTGATCACTGCAGAGCTGGAGTTGAGAGTCAGCAAGGACTTTATACTCAATATTAAAGCTCACAAGCTATGGCTTTTACATAAAGCCTGCAAACTAAAGTCTTTTTGTTACGGTTGAAAACAGTGCAGACAGATTTAAATATGTATTGCTAGCTGCCTTACAAAAGTGCAGGGAGTTACTGTTTAAAGTTTGGTGTCTGTCAAACTCACTTAAAAGTTTAAAATTAAAAGTTTTTCAAACGCAAAGCTCTCAGAAACCATAAGCCAGATTCCTTTAACCCATTTAGTACCAGAAAACCCCAAAACGGGTACCCTGGCAAACAGTGCAGGCCCAGATCAGATGCCGCAGAACACGGCATCTGATCAGGGCCTACACTGTTTGCTAAAAGTTCAGTCATTTTCCAAATAAATTTTGATGAAAACACAACCTGACACCCCTAAATTTTGAAATGAACGGCTATATATAAGGAGGAAGATTCCATTTGGTACAAAAAGGGTTAATTTTTGACTTGTATTGGTCCAAAGTTTTATTCAAAACTATCCTTACCCATGTCCATGACTTCAAGGTCAAGGTATAGCGTCTGATAAGATGGAGTAACGAGGAGTTAGGGATAATTTTCTTTATTTCTAGTAATAAACATGTGGGTACATGTACTTCTTAGAATCGCCTCACTGAGGCGATTCTGACAAGTACATACAACATACATTATTTTGCCCCCGCCCATTTGGGCTTGGAGAAATAGATTGGGTTGCATGGTGCTTCCACGCATGCCTGAAACTGACCACACTTGATTACTGGTAAACTGCTTAGAAGGACTAAGCCAGCCCAGGCAAAGTGGTGTGAGTCACACCGTCCAATGCATATAAACCTTTTGGTTTCATTGAGCAGCAGGGCACAAGATTGGACGACAGGACTTGAGATGTCATTTCATCCCAATGTCGGGTAAAAGACCCACAAAATTGGAAGCAACGCCTCCAAAATGACCTTTACAGTGTTAAAGGGGATGTTAAACCTCAAATCAAACAAAGCAGGGCACAAGATGTCATATCTCAATGTCGGGTTAAAGTCACGCAAAATTAGAAGCAGTGTCTACAAAATGATATAAATAGTGTTGACAGGGTGTAAACCACAATACAAACAAACAAACTACATACAGTTTTGGTGAAAAATAAGAAAAATTCTCCCAAAAATATCCTCATTTTTCCACCTTTGCTGGTTCCCTGTGTAATAAGTACCTTTTCGCATAGGCCGACTCATTTACCGTAAAAATCCTAAAAATTCAGACACCTTAAAAAAATTTGCCGAAATCATCCTAAAATTTGAACAATACACCTTGTCCAAGGAGGAAGGTGTCCAGAAGATGCAGAAGGAATTGCAAACAGTGCAGACCCAGATCAGACTGCTCCCTTAGGAGCAGTCTGATCTGGGACTGCTCTGTTTGCCAAGGCCTATCTGTCCCAAAAACTTAGGATCACTACAGTATAGTAAAATTTTCCTTATTTCTTGTTAATAAAATATGTCTTACAAGCAGCCGCACTTCAGATTTTAAATCAGAAATAAAAAAAAATGATACCAGTATTGTCCGCAATACTCTGGATATTCGCTGGACGATGTGGCTCAGTCATATGGACATCTGACTGGCGACGAGGTCACAGGTTTTATCCCTGCTGGTACCAGCAACATTGATTCCTGGAGATTGATCATGAAATATTGTCTATGGCAGGGTTCGACATTAACCCAAGACCGATGGACATTGTCTAGTGGAAACCTGGTCAGGTCTAGTAAGGTCAGTGGCTAGCTGGTCCGAATGATCCAGTTGAAAATCTGCCACCAAAGTTATTAAAATCCATGTTTTAAACATTTATCATAAAATTTGTTCGTGCTTTCGGTTTGTTGCAGAAGAGTTACCATCTGTGTAGATAAATAATAATGGAAATAATCTGATTACTGCAGAACTAATGTACATTTATCACTTCAGTATGATTTTCATCATTTTGGTCCAGCTGAACTTAGATAAGGTCCAGTGTATCCCAAGAGTACAGGACCACCTTGTCCACTTATTAAAAACATTTATGTTGAACCCTGTATGGTCATTTTCTCCCTTCCACTGATTCAAGAAAGGCAGTTTCAGTAACTGGCCATAGAAAGCATGCCTTACTGGGGCTAGTTGTTCAAAACTAACGATGTCGTTAGTTAACGTATCGCTGAAACTTTGATCACTGAATATGGCAAATATAATAATATTTTTGCAGAAAAAATGTGAGCAGCTTTTGCAAATGCAAAAGCTGCTCACATTCTTCCAGCAAAAATAACAGAATATTCCATAGAATACTTTCCAGAATAGTTAACAATTTGACCACGTAAGAGCTCGTTAAGCTAACGATGCATTGAACAACGGGACCCTGGTTGACTGCTTACAAGGACTGAAAAGCATGGTTTGGTTAATTGACTAGCTAATCATGGGATTAAATGTTTACTGGGCCATTAATCTCTTAAACGAGGCAACAAACATCTTTACTGGGAACTGTGTATGCTACAAAAGCTTCAGGTAAGATCTAGGCCGGTCTCGGTAGCTCAGTTGATTGGACAACTTACTGGTGATTGGAAGGTCATGGGTTCGATATCTGCCCGGGTTGGGAACATTCTTATGTGGAGATTGATCAGGAAACCTTTTCTGTGGTCATTCTCTCCCTACTTTTGATTCAAGAAGGACAGTTGTCGGTTTCTGGCAAAAGAATGTGCACTCTACTGTATAAGTCTACTCAGGAAAAGTGTGGTTAGGTAAACTGAATAGCTCAAGTAGTGTTGACTGGGCCATTTAAGGGGAATGTATAGACCTTCAGGGGAGGCAACTCCTGCAAAAAGTATTTTTGTCTCCCATGTCAGTAGGGGTCAACTCTTAAAGGAAAGAATTTGCTCCTGAGGAGCAAATTCTTTCCTTTAAGAGTTGACCCCTTTTTCCGTGGGGCAGAGCTTATAGAAAAGTGAACAGGAAGTTCCGAAAGTTGTCTCCCTTTGAAAAATGGCGGAAAAATCTGCGGGGTGTTCCCATTCCCCTTCACTCTGAACAAATAGAAACAAATTAGGTAAGATTTTCAGGGAAGGTTTTCACCGGCCAAATTTTCTGCCGTATTTTTCAAAGGGGGACAACTTCCTGCACACTTTTCTACAGTCCACTTTTGAAGAGAGTAGTGTCAGTGAATTCTTTGCTATTAGACGAACACCGTTTGATAAGGGAGACAAGAATAATTTTGAAAGAATTGTCTCCCCTGAAAGTGTATCCATTCCATCAGGTTAACAAGTCCGTGTAATGAACCCCCCCTCCCCCCCCCCCCCCCCCAACTTAACTTCACATTGCAAAGAGAAAAATGGGGTTTATGGGGGTATTCATCATTTTCCTTATTTTTTGCTCAAAAATATAGATTGTGGCAGTTCTAATGAGCACCTGCAATCTATATAGCAAAGTATCAAACATTTTTGTCTGAAAAATGCTCGTTTTAGAGAAAAGAAGGATGCCATTTTAGCACACGGGAGCAGTATCGTAATGCCAGAAGTTTTGTTTGTTTGTTTGATTTGAGGTTTAACGTCCCCCTCAACACAGTATAGGTCATTTTGGAGATGTTGCTTCCAATTTTGTGGGACTTTTACCCGACATTGAGATGAAATGACATCTCAAGACCTGTCGCCCAATGAAACCAATAGGGTTTATAAGCATGGATGGTCCGCCTCACACCGTGGTTCCTGGACAGGCTTAGATCCTCTAAGCGGTTTACCAGTACTAGTGTGCTGACGGTTTCAGCTCTGCGTGGAAGCATCATGCAGCCCATCTATTTCTTCAAGCCCCGATGGACAGGGGCGGAATGCCAGAAGTACCGCTGTCTTTGTAAAGTTTGCACAAGTTCCAGTTTCTTGTATCCAGTCCTTTAATGCTGATGTTTACATTGTCGAAGTTTAAAGAATTTTTTTGTTTGAAACCAGTGGTCTGGAATACGTTAGCAGATCCCGGTGGAATTTTGTTAAACAGGTTGTTTTATTTCAAGGTCCCAAAACTTTGATATCCATGGGCATAGATTTTATGAGTTCTTCCAAAAGAAAACCTGTTTTTAGCTCACCAGAGCCGCAGGCTCCGGGGGAGCTTATAGGATAGACAGTTGTCCGTTGTCGTTGTCTGGCGTCACTTTCAAACGACATCTCCTCTGAAGCCACTGGATCAGTTGGAACCAAAATTTATCAGTAGCATCATTCGGCTGGGGGATTGAAAAGTTATGTTTTAGCTCACCTGTCACATAGTGACAAGGTGAGCTTTTGGGATCACTTTTTGTCCCTCGTCCGTCGTGCGTCCGTCCGTTCGTCCGTGCGTGCGTGCGTCCGTAAACTTTTCTTCAAACGACATCTCCTCCTAAACACTGATCGGATTTTGACCAAACTTCACAGGAATGATCCTTAGGTGGTCCCCTTTCAAAGTTGTTCAAATGGTTCCGGTCCATTGCACATATAGGTCACAGGAGCCAAAAATAGATTTTTTTCACCGAAAACTTAAAAAATCTTCTTCTCTGAAACCGCAAGGCCCAGGTCTTTGATATTTGGTATGAAGCTTCATCTAGTGGACCCCTACCAAGATTGTTCAAATTATAGTGTTGGGGCCAAAAATGCCCCCGCACGGGGGCCCTTTGGTTTTACATGGGCTTATATGGGGAAAATCTTTAAAAATCTTCTTCTCTGAAACCGCAAGGCCCAGATCTTTGATATTTGGTATGAAGCTTCATCTAGTGGACCCCTACCAAGATTGTTCAAATTATAGTGCTGGAGCTAAAAATGCCCCCGCACGGGGGCCCTTTGATTTTACATGGGCTTATATAGCGAAAATCTTTAAAAATCATCTTCTCTGAAACCGCAAAGCCCAGGTCTTTGATATTTGGTATGAAGCTTCATCTAGTAGACCCCTACCAAGATTGTTCAAATTATAGTGCTGGGGCCAAAAATGCCCCCGCACCAGGGCCCTTTTGTTTTACATAGGCTTATTTAGGGAAAATCTTGAAAAATCTTCTTCTCTGAAACTGCAAGGCCCAGGTCTTTGATATTTGGTATGAAGCTTCATCTTGTGGACCCCTACCAAGATTGTTCAAATTATAGCCCTGGGGCCAAAAATGCCCCCGCTCCGGGGCCCTTTGGTTTTACATAGACTTATATAGGGAAAATCTTGAAAAATCTTCTTCTCTGAAACCACAAGGCTTAGGTCTTCAATATTTGTTATGACGCTTCAGCTAGTGGACCTCTATAAAGATTGTTCAAATTATAGCCCTGAGACCAAAAATGCCCCCGCCATGTGGCCCTTTGGTTTTACATAGACTTATATAGGGAAAATCTTTAAAAATCATCTTTTCTGAAACACAAGGCTTAGGTCTTTGATATTTGTTATGAAGCTTCAGCTAGTGGACCTCTACCAAGATTGTTCAAATTATAGCCCTGGGGCCAAAAATCCCCCGCTCCGGGGCCCTTTGGTTTAACATAGACTTATATAGGGAAAATCTTGTTTTACATAGACTTCTATATGCAGGGTAAACCATTAAAATCTTCTTTTCTGAAACCAGAAAGCCCAGGTCTTTCATATTAGATATGAAGCTTCATCTTGTGGACCTCTACCAAGATTGTTCAAATTTTAGCCCTGGGGCCAAAATTGACCCTGCCCGGGGCCCACTTGTTATGCTTTGGATCAGGTGAGCGAACCAGGGCCCTCTGGGCCCTCTTGTTATGAAAATCAGCTCTTTAGTTTGGTTGCTATGGCAGCTCAAAAGTTCCCATAGACTAATAATGGAGAAAACTGAAAAATGGCATTTGCTGCAAAGTCATTGCTGATATCTTGACAAAACTTTTTAAGGAATGTTCCTTGAGTTATCATTTTGTCAACCATATACTTTTAGAAGCCTCCGTGGTGCAGTGGTTACGCTACTCGCCTTGTAAACCAGGGATCGCAGGATCGATCCCGGGCTTCTCCAGACTTTCGGTTGAGTCTTTAAACCGAGGTCCCGTCTCCATATGACCTTAGCTGTTGGTGGGACGTAAAACTAAAACTCACTCACTCACCATATACTTTTATGCCCACTGCTTGTTGTGTAAGAGGGTTTCCAAATTAAAACAAAAACAACCCAAAACATCCCCAGAGGGCATGCGAAAATCCACCCAAATTTTGTTGGGAAGAGTTTTAAATAACCACTGAAGGGATTTTTTTGTGAAATTTGGGGATATGATAGACATCAATATGGAGTTTTTGCAAGATGGTTTCTTAGGGTCCCCCGGGATCCACCGGGGCCATGCCCCACCCATCCACTTCATAAAAGGCCTAATATCTCAGAAACCTTTCAGATCCCCACCCTTAAACTATATATATGTTCTTATTCCTTATTATAAAATGCCTTCAGAGACACCAACCTGTTGGTCTCTGAGAGTGTGCAGTGGCCATGCCCCACCCCACTCCACTTCATAAAACGCATATCTCAGAATTTTTCAGGTTCCCACGCCTAAACCATATATATTCTTGTTCTTGAGCATTCAGTGACACCAACTGTGGGGTCCTCTGTGGTTGTGCTGGGGCCATGCCCCACCCCTCCGCTTCATAAAAGGCCATATTTCTGATAACCTAGACCAGAGCCCCACCCTAAACCATATATATTCCTGTGCTGGGGTCCCCAGGGGAGCCCCTAGACTGTGCCTCAACTCTCCATTTTATAAAAGGCCATAGGTCTCACAAAAGTATAGATCCCAACCCCTTAAACATATATATTCTTGTTCCTTTTGATAAGAGGCATTCAGTCACACAAAATTGAGGGTCTCTTGGGGCATCTTGGGCCATGCTCAACCCCTCCACTTCATAAAAGGCCATATAGCTCAGAAACCATTCAGATCCCTACCCCTAAATTATATATATTCTGGCTTCTTATGATAAGAAGAATTGGGTCCCACCGGATCCACTGGGCCATTCCTCACCCCTCCACTTCATAAAAAGGCCTCATATCTTAAAAACCATTCAGATTCCCACCCCTAAACCATATATTTTCTTTGTCCTTATGATAAAACACATTCAGTGACAACAATCTTAGGCTTTCCTTGGGTCCACCGAGGCCATGCCCCAACGCCTTCACAGCTTTAAAGGCCTTATAGCTGAGGAACTGTAGACATCCTTACCCTAAACCATGTATATTCTTGTTCTTTATGATAAGATGCATTCAGTGACACCAACCTTCACAAAACCTGCATCAAATTTTAATCAAATTACAAATTTCAAACGTTTTTCTATGTGAAATTATAAACATTTTAAGATCAAACATTTTGAACGGATCCAACAGTATTTGTTCCCTATTATTGTGCAGTTATAAAGAATTTGCCGTTACAAAGAATCCCTGTTAGGAGTATGATAGGTAATAAAAGGCCTTTTCCCCATCATTACTCTCGGTGAGGCGATTCTAACAAATATCTATAACATCTGTTGCTTTGAGTAGTAGATTACAGCAATCTATTATGATCAGGGACTCGATTTATGCCTTTCCAACTCAAGGGAAGCCCACACCACTCGAAACCTAGGCTAAGCCTTCAGCTAAGTAGTCATTCCATTGAAATTGCCGCTGTAATGAGTTTTGCCGTAACGAATGTTAGTATGCTGAGGTTGACTGTCCCTATCTTTATAATCTATACATTTGTGATTGGATAAAACGAGGTTTTAACTATTTACGAGTTGAAGAGCAAATGTGATAGTGCTACATGTTTTTGTTTTGTAACTACTGTAGAATTCTCTTTATCTATTTATTGCTCAAGCTGTATATTTGTTTTGTTTGTATTGGAGTTTAACAGCCCAATCAACACTAGTCCATTTTTGAGCCGCTCAGTTTACCTATCCACACTTTTCCTGGGCAGGTTTATACGTAAGTGGTTTACCAGTACAGTGCACATTCTTTCGCCAGAAACAGACAACTGCCCTTCTAGAATTAGCGGAAGGGATAGAATGTCCGTAGAAAAGATTTCATGATCAAGTTTCACGAAAGAATGCTGCCGACCCCAACAGGTATCGAACCCGCGTCCTGATCACCAGTCAGACGCGCATCCAAATGGGCTACCGAGGCCAGCCTCAAGCTATATATAGTAAGATTCTTAACTTTGGCCGAAAAAATATTACATTTTCAGAAATTCTACTTCATCCACTCCCATGGTTTGGGAGATCAGGGAACGGTTGTTCAAAGCATGGTTAGCTTAACGAGCTCCTTAGCGATTAAAATGTTAACAGGTCTAACAGGTACAATATCTAATGGTCTTGTATTTTTGCTGAAAAAAAAAATGTGAGTAGCAAAGATACTCTTTTATTTTTGCCAAAAAATGTGAGTAGCTGCAGCATTTGCAAAGATACTCTTGTATTTTTGCTGATCAATGTGAGTAGCTTTTGCATTTGCAAAAGCTACTCACATTTTTTCAGCAAAAATATCAGTGTATATCATAGACCTAGAGTAAGAGGGGGTATACAATTAGTATGTTTCTTATTTCTGCACAAAAACATATGTTGTGGGTATTCATTAGAAGCGCCTCACCTAGGCGCTGCGCCTCACCTAGGCGCTGCGCCTTACCAAGGCGCTTCTGTTGAGTAGCCTGAACATATGTTTTCGTTCAGAAACAGAAAAAATTCAGGACTTTTCGGATGTAAAATACGCCTTATCTGGAGCTCTGGTTCAAAGATTTAATGATATGTCAACTCAGGAAGTGGTTAGTTTTGAACAACTGGGCCCGTGTAGGCCATGTGATTAGTCGTGTCAAATTTTTGTGGGCAAAAACAGGGAGGAACGATCTCCAAGTTACCATTGGTGCCCCGACAGCCAGCAAAATTAAGGGTCTGAACTGAACAGGTCCAAAGATCATTCAGTGTTTGCTAGAATAACTGGTTTGAATATTGTTACGTTTCGCTTGTCCTTGCACCGTATCTCTTGAACTGATTGAAGAGAATGACCAAAGTTGGTAAAATATACTATGGCAACATAACAGACTTGATTTTCTTTGATGACCTTGACCTGGCCTCTGTGGCCTATTGGATAAAAGTGCTGACTCTTAACCCTTATCTTGCTTTTCATGACAACCCCTACCTTTGCAAACAGTGTAGATCCAGATTAGATGGCTTCTGAAGATGCCATCTGATCAGGATCTACACTGTTTGACATTCAGTTTATGAATTTGCTGAGATAAATTACATCAAGTATTCTGATTGGTTCAAAATCAGAAAAGGGGAGTGGCTAAATTGAATATTCAGAAGGATAAGGGTTAAACAATAGATCTCTTATGGTTGTGGTTCGAGCCTAGCTCGGTCATGCGAGATGCCAAGGTCAGGTGTTTTTTCTCTATGTACTTCAGTTTTTGCCCACCTCTGATTAATGATTGGCACAATGTAAGTGAAATAATCTTGAAAAGGCTGTAAAACAAACCCCCCCCCCCCCAAAAAAAAAGACATTGACATCATTTTTAGCTCACCTGTCACGTAGTGACGAGGTGAGCTTTTGTGATCACCTTTTCGTCCGTCATCAGTGTGTGCGCGCGTGCTTGTGTGCGTAAACAATTTCTTCAAACGACATCTCCTCCTAAACCACTGATCGGATTTTGACCAAACTTCACAGGAATGATCCTTTGGTGGTCCCCTTTCAAAGTTGTTCAAATGGTTCCAGTCCGTTGCACATCTAGGTAACAGGAGCCAAAAATAGATTTTTTTCACCTAAAACTTAAAAAATCTTCTTCCCTGAAACCACAAGGCCCAGGTATTTGATATTTGGTATGAAGCTTCATCTAGTGGACCCCTACCAAGATTGTTCAAATTAAAGTGCTGGGGCCAAAAATGCCCCCGCCCCGGGGCCCTTTGGTTTTACATGGGCTTATACAGGGAAAATCTTTAAAAATCTCCTTCTCTGAAACCACAAGGCCCAGGTCTTTGATATTTGGTATGAAGCTTCATCTAGTGGACCCCTACCAAGATTGTTCAAATTATAGCGCTGGGGCCGAAAATGCCCCCACCCCGGGGCCCTTTGGTTTTACATGGGCTTAAGGGAAAATCTTTAAAAAATCTTCTTCTCTGAAACCGCATGGCCCAGGTCTTTGCTATTTGGTATGAAGCTTCATCTATTTGACCCCTACCAAGATTGTTCAAATTACAGTGCTGGGTCCAAAAATGCCCCCGCCCCGGGGCCCTTTAGTTTTACATGGGCTTATAGGGAAAATCTTTAAAAATCTTCTCTGAAACCGCAAGGCCCAGGTCTTTGCCATTTGGTATGAAGCTTCACATAGTGGACCCCTACCAAGATTGTTCAAATGATAAATTATAGTACTGGGGCCAAAAATGCACCCGCCCCAGTGGTATGAAGCTTCATCTAGTGGACCCCTACCAAGATTGTTCAAATTACAGTGCTGGGGCCAAAAATGCCCCCGCCCGAGACCCTTTGGTTTTACATATTTATGTAGAGAAATCTTTAAAATATCTTCTCTGAAACTGCAAGGCCCATGTCTTTGATATTTGGTATGGAGCTTCATCTAGTGGACCTCTACCAAGATTGTTCAAATTTTAGCCCTCGGGCCACAAATGCCCCCGCCCCGGGGCCCATTGGTTTTACATAGACTTATATAGAGATAATCTTTGAAAATCTTCTTCTCTGAAACCGCAAGGCCCAGGTCTTTGATATTTGGTGTGTAGTTTCATCTAGTGGATCTTTGCCAAGAGCCTTTGTTGACATTTGGTATGAAGCTTCACCCTTTTAGACCTCCCTCAACATTATGCACATTATAGCCCTGGGGTCAATAATGGCCCTCCCCGGGGCCCATTTGTCACTTTATGGATCAGGTGGGCGATCCAGGGCCATCATGGCCCTCTTGTTAAGGTCACATAGTTGTTTGGTCTTATTTATGGTAGGTTAACATAGTTTTCTTCTGAAAACATTTCTAGTTTATAATTTGTTACCACTTTTGTTTTTTTATGATTTTACATATCAGAACCAACCTTCCCCATTTATGTGGAGGCTTGTAAGGGAGGCCTTCTGACATGTTTTCTCTGCCTTTGGAAAAAAGGCAAAGAGAATTTTCCAGCACTGTTACTTCTTCAAGTACTTAGCATGTTAATCAGGCATTTTTTTCTTGTTTTTCAGTGAAAATAAGGCTTGGCATTACATGTGAATCGTCTGCCCAGCAGATGATTCACATGTAATGTCAAGCCTTGTTTTCGTTGAAAAATAATGAAAAAGTTAAATTGACACCTGCTCTAGAATTTTCTGCTTAAAGGGTTAAAAATAGAAGAAACTCTGTTACATGGACAATTTGTTTGATTTGAGGTTTAACCTCCCCGTCAACACTGTAAAGGTCATTTTGGAGACGTTGCTTCCAATTTTGTGGGAGTTTTACCCGACATTGAGATGAAATGACATCTCAAGCCCTGCCGCCCAATGAAACCAATAGGGTTTATAAGCATGGACGGGCCGACTCGCACCGCTTTGCCTGGGCAGGCTTAGATCCTGTCAGTGGTTTACCAGTTCTCGTGTGTGGGTCGGTTTCAGCTCTGCGTGCAAGCATCATACAGCCCATATATTTCTTCAAGCCCCAATGGGCGGGGGCCATATGCTAATTTGTAATGTTGCGTTTAAAAGCTGAAAATTTAGCTTTTGTTAGTCGCCAATACCCAATGCTTAATAAAAGCAAAAAATGGCCAATTGAGAAAACAGAATCATCATTTATTAAGTTATTTACTATTTGTGTAATTAATGGTATCCATCATTATTTCAACCCACTTTGTCCTGAATACGATCTTCCGCTTTACATATTGCAGGTGTCCATTTCAAAATTTAGCAATGTCAGGTTGAATTCTTTTCAGAATTTTTGGAAAATGCCGAAGGTTTTGGACCGTTTTTGCAAACAGAGTAAGCCCTGATCAGACCCCATGTGTATTGGTATATCAGTGTTTGTCTCCGTTAACGGTAATAATAGACCCATCCCCCACCTCCTTTTACTTGAGGGCCTCAAGTTGATCAGTGATTGACACATGGACATTAACAACATACAATGAAACTTTGATGACTCAAATACCTTTGGGAATATGAAAAATTTGTTTGAGATGGGTAGTTCGAGTCAGTGATAGTTTTTGATAGAGCCATGTCAGGAGGCGATCCCGGGCTTCTCCAGTCTTTCGGATGAGTCTTTAAACCAAGGTCCCGTCTCTGTATGACCTTAGCTGATGGTGAGACGTAAAACTCAAACTCACTCCTGTCAGGAGGCATATTGCTAATATAAAATAAAGGTATGCTGTGTGTACTCATTAGAATCGCCTCATTCGATTTTAATGAGTACACACAACATACCCTTTCATAATACCCTTATACCTGGGTTTATCAAGACTATAGATTTTTTGTTTGTATTGGAGTTTAACGGCCCAGTCAACACTATTTAGGTCATTTTTGAGCCATTCAGTTTACCTAAACACTTTTCCTGACAGGCTTATATGTAAGTGGTTAACCAGTACAGTGCACATTCTTTCGCCAGAAACTGACAACTGCCCTTCTTGAATCAGTGGAAGGGAGAGAATGAATGTAGAAAAGATTTTATGATCAATCTCCACGAAAGAATGTTGACGACCCCGGCAGGAATCGAACCCACGTCCTCCATGATCCCCAGTCAGACGGGCATGCGACTGAGCTACCGAGGCCGGCTTCAAGACTATAGAAAAAATTTCTTAGGGAAAAAAAGACTTCGAATTAGCCATGGTGAACGAACCATCAGTATTTGAGCCATCAAAGTTTTACTATAACTCAGATTCATGTAGTGACTCGGTATGGATTGATAATAGAATGATGCTCAAACTCACAGGGCTGGGTCATTCAATGTTTAAGAGACAAACACTTCTAACTATTTGTCCAAGGAGGCCTCTTTGTATGGAAAGAAAAGTAGGGTTTGTGAGGATATACATTATTTCCCTTTATTTTGATCAGACTGCTTATTAGAACCGCCTTACTAAGGTGGCTCTAAGCAGCACCACAATCTATGTTTAATTCCTTAACCCTTGAACTGCTGAATATTTAAATATGCCACACCCACTACCAATTATCAACCAATCAGATTACTTGATACAACTTATTGCAACAAAATCACTATCTGCATGACAAACAATGTAGATCCTGATCAGATGGCTTCTTCAGAAGCCATCTGATCTTGATCTACATTGTTTGAAAGATAATACATGTCCGGGTTCAGCAGGACCAAGAAAAACTCCATCTGAAAATGTCATTGTTTTATGTCATCTGCTTCATCTTCTGGCAAACTTACATTTTTGCATAGGGGCAAATGGTGTGGACCCTGATCAGATCTGGGTCCACACTGTTGGCAACAAAGACTTTATCTAGCAGATGACAATTGCTGTGATTTGCATCTTAAGGTTAAAGCATATATATGAATCATGTCACAAATTTTCATCTGGGGGCCAGTTGTTCAAAACTCGTAAAGTTGTAAACTTTGGTCATTTAATATAGCAAACACATGTACACTGATATTTTTGCCAAAACAAATGTGAGCAGCTTATGCATTCCCTGAGCTACTCACTTTTTTTTTTCAGCAAAACATACTGTATTTGATATTGTACATGAACTTGCTAGAATAGTTAACATTTTGACCTCTAACAAGTTTGTTCAGTGGAGCATGATAGTTCAGCATGATAGCTCATGTGGTTAGAGCACCTGCCTCTGATGCTAGAGGCCCCAGTTCAATCCCCAGCAACAGTGATAAAAATTATTTTAGTGTCCGAACACGCTCCATTGGCATCATTTGCAGGGATTAATGTCATAAAGCGTGTCGTCCTTTGGATCAGGATGTTACTTGAAGGCCCCACCCCCCTTCGCAGATTATAGACCACTGCCATAAGTTCATGATTACTGTGTCGGCTTTTATCCGGGAAGTCTGGAGTGTATGATATACACTGTCTGTGTCTCCTGGGGTTCAGGCGAAATGGAAGAAAGAAAAGATGGAAAGCTAACAATACTTTGGACAACTGGTTCCTGTTTATTGTCACTTCTGACACCATGTCCACTATCTTACATGAACCAGTTATTCTAATGATACATCATCGGGTTGTCAGAAGCACCGTTACCAAAATGAGATTCTTGTGATTATCATAATACTGAATTACCAGACTGAAATATTGCTCTTCGATTTTATAGCTACCCTAATGATCCCAGGTATTGGCGCAGATAAACCTAAGCAAACAGTGCAGACCCACATCAGAATGCTCCTGAAGGAGCAGTCTGATCAGGGTCTACACTGTTTGCCAGTCAGTCTGCACCTTTTTGGACTCCTTAAAGGATCACGAAACAAATTTGTTAAAATTTTAGAAGAATTACAGCAAGTTCTCAAGGTGTCTGAATTTTTAGGATTTTTACGGTACTTTGCAAAAAAAAAGAAGAAAAAACCCTTTCAAAGAGTGACTCACCTGGTTTTTATTACCATTTATTTATTTATTTATTTTTCAGAAATGGCAGAAATTTCTCCCAATAGATGGGTGGGGTTAAGAACTTTCTTCAAGAGGGTGCAACTTCTTGCCTTTAAGAGTATCCCCTCTATTTGTCCCCTGCTCCCTTTGGTTCCTGCTATTGCTCCCACGGGGAACAATAGTACTTGTTTTAAAAGCCAGATGGGCAAAAAATGTGCAGGTAGAAAGAGTAATCTTTCATATTTTTTTCCTTAAAAAATGCCAGATGGGCAAAGATGTGCGGGTATAAAGAGTAATCTTTCATAGTACATGTATATTTTTTGCATTAAAAAATGCCAGATGTGCAAACATATGCAGGTATAAAGAGTAATCGTTCATAGTACATGTATATCTTTTGTCTCAAAAAATGCACATCTCAGTAACTAAAGCCATGTTTAAAAGGGACTGATAGCTTCCAATGGGTTCTAAAGGTTTAACATTTTGCTTTGAATCTGCTATCATCTACCAGCACTGCATGATACTTTTAATTTTGGGCTATTAACCCATTTTGTACCGGAAACCCCCAAACTGGTAATTGACGAACAGTGCAGGCCCAGATCAGACGCCACAGAATGTGGCCTCTGATTAGGGCCTACACTGTTTGCAAAAAGTTCAGCCATTTTCCAAATAAATTTTGAAGAAAACACAATCTGACACCCCTTAAATTTGGAAATGGACTTCTGCTATATATGAGGAGGAAGATTCCATCTGGTACAAAAAGGGTTAAAAAGGGGGTGCAGGTTGTCATTAAAATTTCATTTACTTAGCTCGCATTAATATTACTGCTGATCAGTGTGAACAGTCAGACTAGTGGCTTGTAGCCTGGACCTTACAATGTTGGCCTGCACTGTTTGCCAAGGTACCCATTCTGAGGTTTCCGGTACAAAATAACCTTTCCAAATTCAAAGATTGAAGTGTCCACTTAGAAACTCAGGGGTAACGGGGTATAAGGCCAAGATTAGCACAGCACACCAACAATTTTTATGGCTGGTCTTTTTTCAAAGAAAATACCTAGATGGGTATGAATCTTTAATTATTAGCGTGATGTCTTGTTAAGTACATATGAAATAGTTTAAACTGTGAATATTTTGTACCATATGTAAAGTACAAAGTTTTTGTTTTTCATACAAGAAAAAGCATATAGAATATGTAATTTGTCTAATAAATATGTCAAACTTAATTTTCTTTCTTCGCATACATGTACCTTATTAATCCATTTAAGGGGAATGGGAACACCTTCAGGGGAGGCAACTCCTGCAAAAGTATTTTTGTCTCCCATGTCAATAGGGGTCAACTCTTAAAGGAAAGAATTTGCTCCTATGGAGCAAATTCTTTCCTTTAATAGTATACCCCTTTTTCAATGGGAAAGAGCTTATAGAAAAGAGGACCGGAAGTCCGGAAAGTTGTCTCCCTTTGAAAAATGGCAGAAAAATCTGCCAGGTGTTCCCATTCCCCTTCAGCCATGAATGTCCAAAAGAAACAATAAATGCTGTTCAGATACTGCATTCTGCAGTCTGAACAAGGTCTGCATTGTTTGTCAATTCCCAATTTGTGGTGAGCCTCCATGATGTAGTGGTTAGGCCACTCGCCTCCGAAACAAGGGATCATGGGTTGGATTCTGGGCTATCAGATTGTCTCTATTTAAACCATGTCCTATCACCGTATTACCTTGGTGGGATGTAAAACTCAAACACACCCATTCGTGGCCTGGCCCCAAATTTATAAAACTTTTTTCATGCTCAACTCAGCTGAGCATGAAATTCTTAATGTTCATAATTATTAAAATATAAGTAAGCAAATGAGACCATTTTCCTGCTCAGATCAACAGAGGATGTTATTTGTCCTGCTCATAAATTTTAAAATGCCAACAAATGTTGGCATTTTAAAATTTATGAGTTTAAAATGCCAACAAATGTTGGCATTTTAAAATTTATGAGCAGCATAAATTTTAAAATGCCAACAAATGTTGGCATTTTAAAATTTATGAGTTTAAAATGCCAACAAATGTTGGCATTTTAAAATTTATGAGCAGGACCAATTTCATGCCCAACTGAGTCGAGTGCAAAAAAAGTTTTATAACCTCGGGGCCTGGCATTGGTAGCTCAGTTAGATGTGGTTGTCAGGTCGCTGGTTCGATACCTGCACTAAACTGGTTAACCGCTATGTATAAGCCTACAAAGGAAAGTGTGGTTAGGTAAACTGACTGGCTCAATCTGACCCAAAATAGTGTTGACTGGGCAGTTTTAAAATGCCTGAGAAACTATCTCCATTTGTGGGATGCTAGACATAAAATGTGTTAACCCTACAATCAATGTGGAAAATTCTAAATCTGATTTTTTGACAGAGAAAAGGCTTGACATTTCCTGTGAATTGTCTGCACGGCAGACAAATCACATGAAATGTCAAGCCTTATTTTGTCTGAAAAAAAAAAAAAATAATTCTTTCAAAATGCTGTCTTATAGTAGTGATTAGCACTTGGGGGTGCATAGGAAAAAGGTATACCGTAATGATCCTAAGTATTGAGACAGACAGGCCTAAGCAATCACCCCGGCCCATCAGGGCTTGAAGAAATAGATGGGCTGCATGATGCTTCCACGCAGAGCTGAAACCGACGGTACACGAGTGCTGGTAAACCGCTTGGAGGATCTAAGCCTGCCCAGGTGAAGCGGTGCGAGTCTGTCTGCCCATGCTTATAAACCCTATTGGTTTCATTGAGCGACAGGGCATGAGATGTCATTTCATCTCAATGTCTTGTAAGTACTACAAAATTGGAAGCAAAGTCTCCAAAATGACCTATACAGTGTTGACGGGGATGTCAAACCTTAAATCAAACAAAAGGCCTAAGCAAACAGTGCAGACCCAGATCGGGAATGCTCCTGAAGGAGGTCCGATCAGGGTCTGCACTTTTTTTGCCATTCCTTCTGTATCTTTTTGACTCCTTGCTGGATCATGAAACAAATTTGTTAAAATTTTAGGAGAATTACAGCAAGTCCTCAAGGTGTCCAAATTTTTAGGATTTGTATGGTATTGACATAGACGTTGCATTTTGGCATGTGTGAATGGCGAAAACTGAGATCCGCCACCAGCATTATTTACGGATACACATTTATCAATAGACAGTGCTGTGCCAAGGCTGCACCAATACCACAATTTTTGCAGCAATGTCCCACTAGAAACTGCTGCAGGTTATAACTAATGGGGCAGGCTATGTGACGTGCCCTGAAAAAAATATTTAGTAAATCTTTACATTTGGTACATTTCAATCTACCGACTAGTCAGACCATAATAAGGGAGGTAACTAAAATTGGGCTATAATCAGTCGGTTTCATGGTAAACTCTGTTAAATTTTCTTACAATTACTGCACTGCTACTCGTAAACTGTCATTCAACCCATTCTGTACTGGAAACCCCAAAACAAGTAATTGGCAAACAGTGGAACCTTTGGGTATGATCAGGGCCTACACTGTTTGCAAAAAAAATCAGCCATTTTCCAAATAAAATTTGAAGAAAACACAACCAGACACCCCTAAATTTTGAAATGGATTTGTGCTATATATAAGGTGGAAGATTCCATTTGGTACCAAACAGGGTTAAACCAGTCACTAAAGCATCAAAATGGTGATGAAGCAGCTGAGAATCACAGTCTATGGCTTGTACCACCAATATGACTTATGGGGCAGCAGAAAGTGTTTTAATTGACAGCCCTACATTGTCATCTTTTGTCTGTTAACCCTTTTTTTACTCGACCCCCGCCCATCGGGGCTTGAAGAAATAGATGGGCTGCATGATGCTTCCACGCAGAGCTGAAATGGTCGATACACAAGTACTGGTAAACCACTTAGAGGATCTAAGTATGCCCAGGCAAAGCGATGCCAGTCGGACCGTTCATGCTTATAAACCCTATTGGTTTCAATTGGCGACAGGGCTTGAGATGTCATTTCATCTCAATGTTGGGTAAAAGTCCCACAAAATTGGAAGCAACGTCTCCAAAATGACCTATACAGTGTTGACAGGGACGTTAAACCTCAAATCAAACAAACAAGCAAAAACCCTTTTTGTACTGACTGGAATCTTCCACCTTATATAAAGCGGGAGTCCATTTCAAAATTTAGGGGTGTCAGGTTGTGTTTTCTTCAAAATTTATTTGGAAAAAGGCTGTAATTTTTTAAAACAGTGTAGGCCTGATCAGATGCCCTGATCTGGGCCTGCACTCTTGGCCAATCACCCGTTTTAGGGTTTCCGGTACAAAATGGGTTAAGAGTCTCTGTCCCCAGGAATTTCAAACGTCCAGAAGAAAAGAAGGGAGGGGACCACATGTCCCTACAAATTTCAGCCCTAGGCACAACACTGCATTATGAACAAGAATTCCACGAAAGGCTATGTTGCGCCTGTAGTAAACATGGCAAATTGTGTGAGCGCCAGAGTGGTCACAATTGTTGGCAGATTGACAAACGGACGAAAGAACGGATGGAAATTTGGACTCCTAATATCGTGCCATGCTAATAGCAGGTGCGACAAAAATATTTAAAAAATCATCTAAATTGACAGCTGTACAGACATATCTGAGGTTGGGGGCCAGTTGTTCAAAGCATCATTAGCTTAACTAGTTAGTGGTCAAATTATTCAATCAATCAATCAACAGATTTTTGATAAAGTGCAGGTACAGGGGCAACATCCACATAAGTGGGCCCCTTCCAGGTAGCTGGCTTGCTACATTGTTAACTGTTCTAACAAGTACAATATCTAATTTTCTACAATCATTCTCCCATCAGCTGATTCAAGAAGGTCAGCTGTCAGTTTCTGGAAAATGAATGTGCACTGTACTGGTTTACCTCTTATGCATAAGTGTGAATTGGTAAACTGACATGCTAGATATGCCCTTAATGGTGCTGATAGGGCTGTTTCACTCTAAACAAACAGTATTGCTGGAAAAATGTGAGTAGCTTTTCCAGCACTAATGTTAGCACATTTGCCATGTTAAATGATCAAAGTTTTAGCAATATGTAAACTAACAACATTGTTAGTTTTCAACTACTGGGGCCAGTTGTTCAAAGTATTTTAACTTAACAAGCTTATTAGTGGTCAAAATGTTTGCTGTTCTAGCAAGTACAATATCTAATATAGTATTATTTTTGCTGAAAAAATGAGAGCAGCTTGCAAAAGCTGCTAAAAGTATAAGAATATTTGCCATATTTAATGATCAAAGTTTTAACGATACTTTAACTAACAACATTGTTAGTTTTGAACTACTTAACACTGGGCTTGTCACACATCAAGTACCATCATCGCATCTCCATATGACTTCAGTTGTTGGTGGGACTTCTCTATTTGACTTACTGTAAAAATTCTGAAAATTGGGACACCTTGCTGTAATTCTCCAAAAATGTTAACAAATTTGTTTCACGATCCTGTATGGAATCCAAAAGGTGCAAACAGAATGGCAAACATTGTAGACCTTGATCAGACTGCTCCTTCAGGAGCAGTCTGATCTGGGTCTGCACTGTTTTCTTAGGCCTACCTGTCCCAATACTTAGAAACATTACAGTAAGTTGTTGGTGGGACGTAAAACTCAAACACACGTACACACTACTGTACAAGTTTTATCTTCTCCACTGTGAACCTAGGTCAAGGAATAGAACAGCAGCATAACCCTCCACTATCAATCCAGGAGTTGAGGAACACAATAACAGTATGGTTTTCTTTCTTTATTTGGCTTTTACAGCCCTTTCAAGATAATTTCACTTATACTGAGCTGATAATGGATCAGAGGTGGGCTGAAACATGAGTACCCTAAGCAAAACCACCCGACCTTCCACAGAAGAACTTGAAGAACATGTGACCAGAGTGAGGAATTAACCCACTGTGGTGAGTGAAACTTCACTAACTCAAACTTGGATAGCTCATTTACAATGGCTAATTCAAACTAAATCATTTACCATGGCTACTGCAAACTTAGTCATTTACCATGGCTAATTCCAACTTGCTCATTTACCATGGCTAATTCAAACTTGCTCATTTACCATGGCAAATCAAAACTTGCTCATTTTCCATGGCTAATTTGAGCTTGCTCATCTACCATGGCTAATTCAAACTTGCTCATTTACCACGGCAAATTCAATCTTGTTAATTTTCATGGCTAATTTGAGCTTGCTCATCTACCATGGCAAATTCAAACTTGTTCATTTACCATGGCTAATTCAAACTTGCTCACTTACCATGGCAAATTCAAGCTTGTTCATTTACCATGGCTAATTCATACTTGTTCATTTTCCATGGCTAATCTGAGCTTGCTCATCTACCATGGCTAATTCAAACTTGCTCATTTACCATGGCTAATTCAGACTTGTCATGCATCCCTTGAAAATCTTCCACTAGCCATTTAGGATAAGTTACGGAGGCTTTACGGATATTATCTTGAAAACAAGAGTTGTCAGAAGACAACATAGCTCGCCTTTGGGGGTCTAAGATGGATGGGGGCTGCCCGGCAAGTTATCAAAATTTTTTCTTCGGTAAAAAAGCCCAACAGACTGCAGCAACTGAAAGAGAACCAAAAAGTACCCCTAATCATCCTGTTTTCAAGCCTTTCCACTGTAAAAAAAAAGATGAAAAAGAAATCTATATAAAATAAAAAAAAATTCTACAAACTTCCAAGTAATAACAAGGCATCACAGACGATACAAATCCCCTTGTGCAAGACAAATTAAAAAAAGCCTAGCCTAGCATTTGTGTAAAATTACATTATATCCATCAATAAATGTAGGTACTTAAGAGTGAGGACAAAGTTTTTTCTAAAAATTGCCATAGTGACATTGACTTTGAGCCCCAGGCCCTGAAAGTTGAACTGACTCGAGATATTATCATACCCAACATTTGTATGAAGTTATCTTAAAATCCATCAATAAATGTGGACACTAGAGCAATGATCAAGTTTTTCTAAAAAATAGCCATAGTGACCTTGACCTTCAGCCCCTGACCCGGAAACTCAAAGTCACTCAAGATATCATCATACCAAACATTTGTGTCAAGTTATATTAAAATCCATCAATAAATGAAGGTGCAAGAGTGATGACAAAGTTTTTCTAAAAATAGCCACAGTGACCTTGACCTTCAGTCCCAGACCCTGAAAGTCGGACATGCTCAAGATATCATCATATCCAACATTTGTGTAAAGTTATATTAAAATCCATCAATAAATGTAGGCACTAGAGCAATCACAAAGTTTTTCGAAAAATAGCCACAATGACCTTGACCTTCAGCCCCAGACCCTGAAAGTCGAACTCGCTTGAGATATCATCTTACCCAACATCTGTGTAAAGTTATATTAAAATCCATCCATAAATGTAGGCACTAAAGTGATCACAAAGTTTTTCTAAAAATTGCCACAGTGACCTTGACCTTCAGTCCCGGAACCTGAAAGTCAAAGTCACTCGAGATATCATCATACCCAATATTTGTGTGAAGTTATATTAAAATCAATCCATAAATAAAGCCGCAAGAGTGATGAAAAAGATTTTCTAAAAATAGCCACAGTGACCTTGACCTTCAGCCCCAGACCCTGAAAGTCGAACCCGATCGAGATATCATCATACCCAACATTTGTGTGAAGTTATATTAAAATCCATCCATAAATGTAGGCACTAGAGCGATCACAAAGTTTTTTTTCGAAAAATAGCCACAATGACCTTGACCTTCAGCCCGAGACCCTGAAAGTTGAACTTGCTAGAGATATCATCATACCCAACATTTGTGTGAAATTATATTAAAATCCATCAATAAATTAAGGTGCAAGAGCGATGACAATGTTTTTCTAAAAATAGCCACAGTGACCTTAATCCCGTGACCCTGAAAGTAGTGACCTTGACCTTAAGCCCCGGACCATGAAAGTCAAAGTCACTCGAGATATCATTATACCCAAGTTATATTAAAATTCATCAATAAATGAAGGCGCTAGAGCGATGACAATGTTTTTCTAAAAATAGCCACAGTGACCTTGACCTTGAGCCCCAGACCCGCTATGTTTTTAAAAAGAAAAAAAAAAACAAAAAAACATGCCATCCCCAGGATTTGAACTCACACAGCTTGCAGGTAAACTTTAACACAGGGAAATAAGGGAGGTAATACAGAGGAAAATATTAACTTCTCAAAAAGTCCAAAAAACCTGAAAAATGAAGTACAATGATAATGTTAAATATTTTTTTTACCAATTGTTAATTATATATATGCAAAATAAACTTGTAAAACATCACATATAATAGCTTGCAGGTAAACTTTAACCAAATGCGGACGCCGACGCTGACGACGGACGCCCGGGGGTATGGCAATAGCTCCCCCTTACTTTCGTAAGGCGAGCTAATGAATGTTGTGTGTACTCATTAGAATCGCCTCATTGAGGCGATTCTAATGAGTACACACAACATTCCATTATTTTACAGAAAACTGAACAGATACCCTTAGGTTATCCTCATCATGCTTCATGACCTGGGGCTATGATTAACCCTCAGCAGTTCGAACTACCCCTATCCTGACCAAATTTTTATGGTCCCAAATGTATTCTGACTTTTGAAGTTTAACTATATTAAAGGGACAATGTTCTTTACAACTAGGCCAGGTAGATCCATTTCAGCAACAGTGTAATCTTCTCCATTATGAACCTGGGTTGAGGAATAACACAGTATAATTTCCTCCACTATGAACCTAGGTTGAGGAATGCAACAGTATAATTTTCTCCACTGTGAACCTAGGGTGAGGAATACAACAGTATAATTTCCTCCACTATGAACCTAGATTGTGGAATACAACAGTATAATTTCCTCCACTATGAACCTAGGTTGAGGAATACAACAGTATAATCTCCTCCACTGTGAACCTAGGGTGAGGAATACAACAGTATAATCTCCTCCACTGTGAACCTAGGGTGAGGAATACAACAGTATAATCTCCTCCACTATGAACCTAGGTTGAGGAATACAACAGTATAATTTCCTCCACTGTGAACCTAGATTGTGGAATATAACAGTATAACTTCCTCCACTATGAACCTAGGGTGAGGAATACAACAGTATAATTTCCTCTACTATGAACCTAGGTTGAGGAATACAACAGTATAATCTCCTCCACTGTGAACCTAGGGTGAGGAATACAACAGTATAATTTCCTCCACTATGAACCTAGATTGTGGAATATAACAGTATAATTTCCTCCACTATGAACCTAGGGTGAGGAATACAACAGTATAATTCCCAGCACTATGAACATAGATTGAGGAATACAACAGTATAATTTCCTCCAATATGAACCTAGGTTGAGGAATACAATAGTATAATTTTCTCCACTATGAACCTAGGTTGAGGAATACAATAGTATAATTTCCTCCACTATGAACCTAGGTTGAGGAATAAAACAGTATAATTTCCTCTATGAACCTAGTTAGAGAAATACAACAGTATAATTTCCAGCACTATGAACATAGATTGAACGGGCCTCCGTGGCCTAGTGGATAAGAGCGCTGACTCTTAGTCATTAGGTCTCTCACCGCCGTAGGTTCGAGCCTCGCTTGGGCCACGTGTGAGACGCCAAGCTCTGCAACGGAAGGTCAGGTGGTTTTTCTCCGGGTACTCCGGTTTTCGCCCACCTCTGATTAACGATCGGCTCGATATGAGTGAAATAATCTTGAAAGGGCCGTAAAACCCAAACCAAAAAAAAAAAAAAAAAACAAGAGGGCCCAGAGGGCCCTGGTTCGCTCACCTGATCCAAAACATAACAAGTGGGCCCCGGGCAGGGTCAATTTTGGCCCCAGGGCTAAAATTTGAACAATCTTGGTAGAGGTCCACAAGATGAAGCTTCATATCGAATATGAAAGACCTGGGCTTTCTAGTTTCAGAGAAAAAGATTTTAAAGGTTTATCCTGCATATAGAAGTCTATGTAAAACAAGATTTTCCCTATCTAAGTCTATGTTAAACCAAAGGGCCCCGGAGCGGGGGCATTTTTGGCCCCAGTGCTATAATTTGAACAATCTTGGTAGAGGTCCACTAGCTGAAGCTTCATAACAAATATCAAAGACCTAAGCCTTGTGTTTCAGAGAATATGATTTTTAAAGATTTTCCCAACATAAGTCTATGTAAAACCAAAGGGCCACATGGCGGGGGCATTTTTGGTCTCAAGGCTATAATTTGAACAATCTTTATACAGGTCCACTAGCTGAAGCGTCATAACAAATATCGAAGACCTAAGCCTTGTGGTTTCAGGAAGAAGATTTTTCAAGATTGTCCCTATATAAGTCTACGTAAAACCAAAGGGCCCCGGAGCCGGGGCATTTTTGGCCCCAGGGCTATAATTTGAACAATCTTGGTAGAGGTCCACAAGATGAAGCTTCATACCAAATATCAAAGACCTGGGCCTTGCAGTTTCAGAGAAGAAGATTTTTAAAGATTTTCCCTATATAAGCCTATGTAAAACAAAAGGGCCCTGGTGCGGGGGCATTTTTGGCCCCAGCACTATAATTTGAACAATCTTGGTAGGGGTCCACTAGATGAAGCTTCATACCAAATATCAAAGACCTGGGCCTTGAGGTTTCAGAGAAGAAGATTTTTCAAGATTTTCCCTATATAAGCCCATGTAAAACCAAAGGGCCCCCATGCGGGGGGCATTTTTAGCTCCAGCACTATAATTTGAACAATCTTGGTAGGGGTCCACTAGATGAAGCTTCATACTAAATATCAAAGACCTGGGCCTTGCAGTTTCAGAGAAGAAGATTTTTAAAGATTTTCCTTAGATAAGCCTATGTAAAACAAAAGGGCCCTGGTGCAGGGGCATTTTTGGCCCCAGCACTATAATTTGAACAATCTTGGTAGAGGTCCACTTGATGAAGCTTCATACCAAATATCAAAGACCTGGGCCTAGCGGTTTCAGAGAAGAAAATTTTTCAAGATTTTCCCTATATAAGCCCATGTAAAACCAAAGGGCCCCCGTGCGGGGGCATTTTTAGCTTCAGCACTTTAATTTGAACAATCTTGGTAGGGGTCCACTAGATAAAGCTTCATACCTAATATCAAAGACCTGGGCCTTGCGGTTTCAGAGAAGAAGATTTTTAAAGATTTTCCCTATATAAGCCCATGTAAAACCAAAGGGCCCCCGTGCGGGGGCATTTTTGGCCCCAGCACTATAATTTGAACAATCTTGGTAGGGGTCCACTAGATGAAGCTTCATACCAAATATCAAAGACCTGGGCCTTGCGGTTTCAGAGAAGAAGATTTTTCAAGATTTTCCCTATATAAGCCCATGTAAAACCAAAGGGCCCCCGTGCAGGGGCATTTTTAGCTCCAGCACTATAATTTGAACAATCTTGGTAGGGGTCCACTAGATGAAGCTTCATACCAAATATCAAAGTCCTGGGCCTTGTGGTTTCAGAGAAGAAGATTTTTAAAGATTTTCCCTATATAAGCCTATGTAAAACCAAAGGGCCCCGGGGCGGGGGCATTTTTGGCCCCAGCACTTTAATTTGAACAATCTTGGTAGGGGTCCACTAGATGAAGCTTCATACCAAATATCAAAGACCTGGGCCTTGTGGTTTCAGAGAAGAAGATTTTTAAAGATTTTCCCTATATAAGCCCATGTAAAACCAAAGGGCCCTCGTGCGGAGGCATTTTTGGCCCCAGCACTATAATTTGAACAATCTTGGTAGGGGTCCACTAGATGAAGCTTCATACCAAATATCAAAGACCTGGGCCTTGCGGTTTCAGAGAAGAAGATTTTTTAAGTTTTCGGTGAAAAAAATCTATTTTTGGCTACTGTGACCTATATGTGCAACGGACCGGAACCATTTGAACAACTTTGAAAGGGGACCACCTAAGGATCATTCCTGTGAAGTTTGGTCAAAATCCGATCAGTGGTTTAGGAGGAGATGTCGTTTGAAGAAAAGTTTACGGACGCACGCACGCACGGACGCACGACGGACGACGGACAAAAAGTGATCCCAAAAGCTCACCTTGTCACTACGTGACAGGTGAGCTAAAAATGAACATAGATTGCGGAATACAACAGTATAATTTCCTCCAATATGAACCTAGGATGAGGAATACAACAGTATAATTTCCTCCACTATAGATTGAGGAATATAACAGTATAATTTCCTCTACTATGAACCTAGGTTGAGGAATATAACAGTATAATTTCGTCTACTATGAACCTAGATAGTGGAACAAGAGGGCCATGATGGCCCTGGATCGCTCACCTGATCCATAGTGTAACAAGTGGGCCCCAGAGAGGGCCATTATTGGCCCCAGGGCTTTAATGTGCATAATGTTGAGGGAGGTCTTAAAGGTGAAGCTTCATACCAAACATCAACAAAGGCTATAATTTGAACAATCTTGGCAAAGGTCCACTAGATGAAGCTACAGATCAAATATCAAAGACCTGGGCCTTGCGGTTTCAGAGAAGAAGATTTTTTTAAAGATATTCCCTACATAAGCCTATGCAAAACCAAATGGCCCCAGGGCTATATAAATCTATGTAAAACCAAAGGGCCCCGGGTGGGGGCATTTGTGGCCCCAGGGCTATAATATGAACAATCTTCACTTTTATCCCCACCACTATAATTTGAATCATCTCCGTAGGGGTCCTTTAGAAGAAGCTTCATACCAAATATAAAAGACCTAGGACTTGTGGTTTCAGAGAAGAAGATTTTTAAGGATTTTCCCTATATAAGTCTATGTAAAACCAAAAGGCCCCGGAGCAGGGGCATTTTTGGCCCCCAAGGGCTATAATTTGATAATTTGAACAATCTTGGTAGGGGTCCACTTCATGAAGCTTCATACCAAATATCAAAGTCCTGGGCCTTGCAGTTTCAGAGAAGAAGATTTTTAAAGATTTTCCCTATGTAAGCCTATGTAAAACCAAAGGGCCCTGAGGCGGGGGCATTTTTGACCCCAGCACTATAATTTGAACTATCTTGGTAGGGGTCAACTAGATGAAGCTTCATACCAAATATCAAAGTCCTGGGCCTTGCGGTTTCAGAGAAGAAGATTTTTAAAGATTTTCCCTATATAAGCCTATGTAAAAGTGAGTGATTTTAGTTTTACGTCCCACCAACAGCTAAGGTCATACGGAGACGGGACCTCGGTTTAAAGACTCATCCGAAAGTCTGCAAGCCTATGTAAAACCAAAGGGCCCCGGGGCGGGTACATTTTTGGCCTCAGCACTATAATTTGAATAATCTTGTTAGGGGTCCACTAGATGAAGCTTCATACCAAATATAAAAGACCTAGGCCTTGTGGTTTCAGAGAAGAAGACTTTTAAAGATTTTCCGTCCCACCAACAGCTAAGGTCATACGGAGACGGGACCTCGGTTTAAAGACTCATCCGAAAGTCTGCAAGCCTTCATAAAACCAAAGGGCCCCGGGGCGGAGGCATTTTTGGCCCAAGGGCTATAATTTGAACAATCTTGGTAGGGGTCCATTAGATGAAGCTTCATTCTAAATATCAAAGTCCTGGGCCTTGCAGTTTCAGAGAAGAAGATTTTTAAAGATTTTGCCTATATAAGCCTATGTAAAACCAAAGGGCCCCGGGACGGGGGCATTTTTTGCCCAAGTACTATAATTTGAACAATCTTGGTAGGGGTCCACTAGATGAAGCTTCATACCAAATAACAAAGTCCTGGGCCTTGTGGTTTCAGAGAAGATTTTTAAAGATTTTCCCTATATAAGCCTATGTAAAACCAAAGGGCCCCGTGGCGGGGGCATTTTTGGCCCTAGCACTATAATTTGAACAATCTTGGTAGGGGTCCACTAGATGAAGCTTCATACCAAATATCAAAGATCTGGGCCTTGTGGTTTCAGAGAAGAAGATTTTTAAAGATTTTCCCTATATAAGCCAATTTAAAACCAAAGGGCCCCGGGGGCGGGGGCATTTTTTGTCCCAGCACTATAATTTGAACAATCTTGGTAGGGGTCCACTAGATGAAGCTTCATACCAAATATCGAAGACCTGGGCCTTGTGGTTTCAGAGAAGAAGATTTTTAAAGATTTTCCCTAGATAAGCCAATGTAAAACCAAAGGGCCCCGGGGCGGGGGCATTTTTTGTCAAAGCACTATAATTTGAACAATCTTGGTAGGGGTCCACTAGATGAAGCTTCATACCAAATATCAAAGTCCTGGGCCTTGTGGTTTCAGACAAGAAGATTTTTAAAGATTTTCCCTATATAAGCCTATGTAAATCCAAAGGCCCCCGGGGCAGGGGCATTTCTGGCCCAAGGGCAAAAATTTGAACAATCTTGGTAGAGGTCCACTAGATGAAGCTTCACACCAAATATAGAAGAACTGGGCCTTGCGGTTTCAGAGAAGAAGATTTTCCCTGTATAAGCCTATGTAAAACCAAAGGCCCCCGGGGCGGGGGTGTTTTTGGCCCTAGGGCTATAATTTTAACAATCTTGGTAGAGGTCCACTAGGTGAAGCTTCACACCAAATATCAAAGACCTGGGCCTTGTGGTTTCAGAGAAGAAGACTTTTAAAGATTTTCCCTATATAAGCCTATGTAAACCCAAAGGCCCCCGGGGCGGGGGCATTTCTGGCCCAAGGGCCATAATTTGAACAAACTTGGTAGAGATCCACTAGATGAAGCTTCATACCAAATATCAAAGACCTGGGCCTTGCGGTTTCAGAGAAGAAAATTTTTAAAGTTTTCATTTTAAAAATCTATTTTTAGCTCCTGTGACCTAGATGTGCAATGGACCGGAACCATTTGAACAACTTTGAAAGGGGACCACCTAAGGATCATTCCTGTGAAGTTTGGTTAAAATCCAATCAGTGGTTTAGGAGGAGATGTCATTTGAAGAAAAAGTTTACGCACGCACACACGCACGCACGCCGGACAAAAAGTGATCCCAAAAGCTCACCTTGTCACTACGTGACAGGTGAGCTAATAAAACAGTATAGTTTCCAGCACTATGAACACAGACTGAGAAATCTTACTGTATAATTCCCAGCACTATGAACATAGGTAGAATAATACAACAGTAGCTCCCCCACTATGAGCTTAGATTGAGGAATACAACAACAGTTTTAATTTGGAGTCAACACTAGATAAGTCCTGTTGAGCCAGTCAGTGTACCTATCCTCACTTTTTCTCACAGGAAGCAGTTAACCAGTACAGAGCATATTCTTTCACCAGAACTGGCAACTGGTCTTCTTGACTCAGCAAATGAGAGGGAATGACCTAAGAAAATGATTCATGATCAACCTCCACAAAAGAATGTTGTCAGACCCACAGGGGATAGAACCAGTGTCATCCTCATCACCAGTCAGATGCTGTCCTGACTGAGCCATTAACAACAACAGTATAAACTCCTCCACTATGATCCTAGCAACAGCTTAATCTTCTCCACTATAACTCTAGGTTGGAGAATACAACAGCAGGCTATTCTCCTCTATGAGGATATAAACCTATTCATTAACAGCCTTTGAGTTAAGGAATACAATAACAGTTTAATCTTCATCACTATGAGTCTATGTTGAGGAATAAAACAATTTAATCTCCTCTATGAACACTGGTTGAAATTTTAATCTCCTTAAATAACCCAGGAGCTGAGGAATTCAACAACAATTTAATCTCCTCCACTATTATCCTAGGAGTTGAGGAATATAAAAACACTTAATTTCTTCTGCTATCAACCTAGGAGTTGAGGAATACAACAACCATTTAATCTCCTTCACTTTTAACCTAGGACTTAAGGAATACAGTAGTTTAATCTCTGAGTCTTCCATTATTAACCTAGGAGTTGAGGAATACAACAACAGTTTAATCTCCTCCACTAGCAACCTAGGAGTTAAGGAATACAACAACAGTTCAAGCTTCTCCACTATTAACCTAGTTGTTGAGGAAAATAACAACAATGTGATCTCCTCCACTTTTAACCTAAGAGCTCGAGGAATACGGAGTGGAACTTTCTATTTCAGTTGAAGCTGAGGTCTGTTCTCCTTTTATGAGATTCTTCATATTTTGTTCTCCAGCTCATGTACAACTAGACAGGTCCTGCTGACAGTCAAACTGTCTTTTCCAGCTGTTTCTGTCACTGATGGTAAGGGAAATTTGATAGACCTGACGTCATTTCAGCCATTCTTACAAGGGAGACAACTTTCAGGACTTCCTGTTAGCTTCTTTGTAAATGGAGTCCATCTGAAAAAGGGGTCTACTCCTAAAGGGAAGAATTTGCTCCTCAGGAGCAAATTCTTCCCTTTAAGAGTAGACCCCTATTGATAGTGAGACAAAAGCATTTCTGTGTTGCCTCCCCTGAAGGTGTATCTTTTCCCCTTAAGACGGCATCCATCAAGTTGTTATGTAGTTGGCTTTACAGTGACCTAGAACAAAAATCAGACAGATTAAAAGTGTGTCTCTCTGTATCAAAGGAGCCAAGGATGGTGATTCTTACAGAAACAAATCTTTTGTGTTCCTAGTATACACAAATCTATTAAAGAAAGGCAGTTGAATGTGCCGGCTTATGCATAAGCCTGCCCATGAAAAATGTGGTAAGGAAAACTGACTCGCTTAATTTAACCTAAATAGTGTTGACTGGGCCATAAAAATCCTAAAAATTCGGACACCTTGAGGACTTGCTATAATTCTTCTAAAATTCTAAGAAGTTTGTTTCATGATCCAGCAAGGAGTTCAAAAGGTGCACACGCAATGGCAAATAGTGTAGACCCTGATAAGACTGCTCCTTCAGGAGCAGTCTAATCTGGGTCTGCACTGTTTGCTTAGGCCAATCTGTCCATGTACTTAGGATCATTGCGGTATTAAAATTATCAGTGCATATATTTACAGATAATTTCTATAGCTATCTATAGGGTCGTTCGTCGTTGACAATTTGAGGTTTAACGTCCCCATCAACACTGTATAGATCATTTTGGAGACATTGCTTCCAATTTTGTAGGACTTTTACCAGACACTGCGGTGAAATGACATCGCAAGCCTTGCCGCCCAATGAAACAAATAGGGTTTATATGCACGGACGGTCCGACTCGCAACACTTTTCCTGGGTAGGCTTAGAACCTCTAAGTGGTTTACCAGTACTCATGTGTGGTCGGTTTCAGCTCTGCCTGGAAGCATCATGCAGCCCCGATGGGCGGGGGGCCACTATAAGGATGTTCTGTTGTTCATACTTCAATGAATACATGGACCCAAGCAACATCAGTGACGTTAAAATAAACAGTGGTTCTCTCCAATATGATTGCTCGACGGTGATATTATGGCACCACCAATGCTGTTCAGCTGTCAATAGGAAGAATGCGTTCAACTATTTTCTTGAATAAATTACATTTCTTAATGATCTGTATACATGTTGCAAATAAGGCATGTAGAATTGTACATGTACAATCATCAAAGACTCAGAGTCCTATTTGCTTCCATTACACTAAGAAATTTATTTAAGTTTAGTTATTTTTATGCAGAACAACCTTAGAGATTTTTCTGACATTTTAACAAGGGAGAAAACTCCCTGTCTGGTTCTGTTCCCTGTACATCCCAGCCCCATCTAAATAGGGGACTTCTCTTAAAGGGGAAACTTTTGGAGCAAATTCCTCCCTTTAACAGTAGACCTTACTAATATCTCTGTTTTGAATCTGCTGTCACAATGCCAAATCCTACAAGCGGCCGACAGTCGGGTGACCAGTTCATGGGACTGCCACAACGGTTGGACAATTTTACAACGGATTTTGTCTATTTTCTCAGCTGAGTTTATTTTTTTGTTGTTGTTCGTAGTTGATTTTAGTCATCATGAAAGTAAGCAGTCTGGTCAGTAGACTGTTGGGTGACAATCTGAATCATGGTCAGCCTAATTGAAAGCTTTGATATCGCTCGAATATTGGTGAGATAAAGAAGATCTTACATGAGTGTTCATGTATTATTGAATTTATTAAACAAATTGAGGAAAAGGGATAAAATGCGAGGCTTTGCCGTCAGCCGAGCATTTTATTTCTTTTCCTCAATGAGTTTAATAAATTCAATAATGCATGAACATGAATGCAAGATTCTATTTATCATATGACATTTAAAACACATTTTATTCGTGATTGTTTGACAAAAATGTCTATACTTCGCCATTTATAGTAAATTTGTTTGTTTGATTTGAGGTTTAACGTCCCCGTCAACACTGTCATTTTGGAGACGTCGCTTCCATTTTGTGGGACTTTTACCCGACACTGAGCAGAAATGACATCTCAAGCCCTGCCGCCCAATGAAACCAATAGGACTTATAAGCATGGACGGGCCCGCCATTATCAAGGCCCGCCATTATCAAACGCGACGTCATATATGTAACGTTACGGGGCGTATCTTTCTAATTTGCATATTTAATCCACAAGAGGATTATCGAATTTATTACATGACGTTATTACACTCTCAGACGGGCCGTCATATGATAAATATTTTTAATGTCACTACTTCAGTCAGCCAATTTAAAAGGTGTTTAATCATTGTTTTCAATGTGCCATATGCAAAAGATGTGAGTGAGTGAGTGAGTTTTAGTTTTACGTCCCACCAACAGCTAAGGTCATACGGAGACGGGACCTCGGTTTAAAGACTCATCCGAAAGTCTGGAGAAGCCCGGGATCGATCCTGCGATCCCTGGTTTACAAGGCGAGTAGCATAACCACTGCACCACGGAGGCTTCTATGCAAAAGATGTAGTCATTCCTATATGGCAACTTACAAATAAACTCCGAGACTGGATCGTTTCCATCATCAGATCTCAACGTCCCTGTTATTCCATCATTTTCTATGAGAGGCAGAAAAAGATGTACAAACTCAGCAGTGTAGGGTGGGGCTATCACATCTAAAACCTACAAAAAATTTTACAATATGATTAAAATGCATGCAAAATTGTGTGGATTTCATGTTTTTTTTTCTACACACTAAGATAATCTGTTTTCTTGCACACCAGATAAGGAAATCCATAGTTTTAGCTTGGGATAGAAATTCTGTTCTAACCCTGGTGTTCTTACCCAAAATCGAATATTCTTGCGTGATAAATGCACTGGTTGGATGCGACCTCATATGCACCGTCGTTAAGGTTGACATCACAGTATGTTACGTGACGTCACTAAACATTCCTGTAGTGTCATCGCAATATGGCGGACATCTGTAACCGAAGTAACTGCAGCATTAAAAATCTGTGCTAAGAAATGGAAGGTATGCACAAAAAAGAATCCTATATGGGTGTGAGGGGTGGATAGAAAAATCCATCCCTTGGGATCACTGTCCGGCATCACTCGGCAAGCCTTGTGATGCCCGACAGTGAACACTGGGACTGATTTTTCCATTCATCCCTCTCATCCAGAAGATAAGATTCTTATATTATTTCCAAGTGGTAATTCAGTTTGCAACATTGCTTGTGCCCTCCAATAATACATGGTTTCTGATGTGTTACATCACTGAAGTTGTCTGTGACAACCATATGTTGCCTACTGAAATTCTTTAAGGGGAATGGGAACACCTTCAGGGGAGGCAACTCCTGCAAAAGTATTTTTGTCTCCCATGTCAATAGGGGTCAACTCTTAAAGGAAAGAATTTGTCCTCAGGAACAACTTTTTTCTTTAAGAGCAGACCCCTTTTTCAGTGAAACAGGGCTTATAGAAGAGGGAACAGGAAGTCCTGAAAGTTGTCTCCCTTTGAAAAATGGTGGCAAAATCTGCCAGGTGTTCCAATTCCCACTAAAATTAAGAACTAGATTAGCTCTGGCTGTGATTTGTTGGGTAATAAATCACAGTTTGGAGGTCAGTTGTAAAATAGACAAATCACGAGCATGTAGCACTGACTGACAAACTGTGATTTATTACCCAACAAATCACTGGCTAGAGCTGATCTATTTCGATTCTAACACACTGAAAAACGGCAATAATGTTGTTGTTTCCTTCAAATTCCCACAACCTTTCACCATTGTTGAAAGAAATCCCGCAAAAAATATCGACTGAAACATGCAGTTATACCCTTTTCTAACGTTTTCGATGCGAGAATATGATGTTACACCGTCTAACGTCAAGGAATCTACGAGTGACGTCATAAATTGACAACTTCTGATGACATCACTTGTCACAGTTCCGTTCCATTGCTATATTTGCATTCTGTGTTAGAATCAAATTTAGAACCCTTATGTGATAAACAGAATCTTACACTTGTGGGCATTTCAAATGAAATTTATGAAACTCGCCTGAGGCTTGTTCATAAATTTTTAATGAAATGACCACAAGTGTAACATCTTCTATTTTTGTATGGATTTCTAAAAGCGGATGAACATTAAGTCAAGGTCAACTCTGACAGGTTGCACAGATATACTAAGTTTGATCACAAATCATTAACCCATTTTGTAACGGAAACGCGGCGTCTGATCAGGGCCTACACTGTTTGCTAAAAGTTCAGCAATTTTCCAAATAAATTTTGTTGCAAGCACAACCTGACACTCCTCTCGTATATAAGGTGGAAGATTCCATTTGGTACAAAAAGGATTAATTTGTTCTAAAGATAGGGTGCAAACAATCAGAAACAGAACTGTAACTTGTGACACGTCAAATGACATTTGAGTCTTTGGGAGCCTGTGACCTTGACCATAAGGACAGGGTCCATAAAACCGTATCGCTGTTTTTTCCGCATCCTAGTGATTTGAACATGCAATTTTGGTAAAAGTCAATCCATTGATTCAGGCGATACAGAGCTTTAAACAATGTTACCGCAAAATCAATCACAAACAGGATCGGCACCAACAACAATATGTTCACTTCCCTTGGAAGACATTTTTGGTGGGAGTTTAATGACCCAGTCAACACTATTTACGTCATATTGAGCCGGTCATTTTAACATCCTGATCACCAGTCAAGACCCACATCCGACTGAGCTTCAAAGGCCGGCACTTCTTAAAACCTCTTACCTCTGAGACAAAATGCCGAATGAGTGAGATATCTGTGTCCTGTTTGTTATGACAAGCACTAATGTATGAGACCACAGGTATAACACAACCACAGCTAAATAGATGTACCATTCTGTCTAGAACTGTTTTCTTCAACTCCAACTAAAATAGCGTAACACGACATTTTCAATCGATAAACCCTTGAAATGCAATTCATGACTGGCAGATGGTATTTTCTACCTTTTTTTTTGGTTTTCAAGAAAATAAGACTTGACATGTCATGTGAATTGTGGAGAAAATAAGGCTTGACATTTCATGTGAATTGTGGATAAAATAATACTTGACATTTCATGCGACTTGTGGATAAAATAAGGCTTGAAATTTCACGTGAATTGTGGATAAAATAAGGCTTGAAATTTCACGTGAATTGTGGATAAAATAAGACTTGACATTTCATGTGAATTGTGGATAAAAAAGACTCGACATTTCATGTGAATTGTGGATAAAATAAGACTTGAAATTTCATGTGACTTGTGGATAAAATAAGACATGTGACTTGTGGATAAAATAAGACCCGACATTTCATGTGAATTGTGGATAAAATAAGACTTGACATTTCATGTGAATTGTGGATAAAATAAGACTTGACAATTCATGTGACTTGTGGATCAAATAAGGCTTGACATTTCATGTGAGTCATCTGCTGGGGCAGAGGACTTACATGAAATGGCAAGCCTTATTTTATTTGAAAAATAAGAAAAGAAATTAAAATGTCATCTGCTCTAAAAATTTCCATAGTGCTTATTGGGTTTAGATAGCTCAGATGATTGATTGATTGATTTGAGGTTTAACATCCCTGTCAGCACTACATACTAGGTTGTTTTGCTGACATTGCTATCAATTTTGTGTGACTTTAACCCCACATTGAGATGAAACGACATCTCAAGCCATGTCACCCAATGAAACCAGTAAGGTTTATAAGCATGGACGGGCCGACTCGCACCGCATTGCCTGGGCAGGCTTAGATCCTCTTAAGCAGTTTATCAGTACTCCTGTGCCGGATGGTTTCAGCTCTGCTTGGAAGCATCATGCAGCCCATCTATTTCTTCAAGCCCTGATGGGCGGGGACTGGATATACTGTCTATAGCAGATCAAAGGGCCTTAATAGGGTGATAGTAGCTCTTACTGAATCCCCTGACTGAGGCACTTAAGGGGAAAATCAATAATGTACACTCTAATCAACAGTTAGTAAATTATTGATTTTCCCCAGGGAGGCCCCTCACCTGTTGAAGACAGAGGACTTCTCTTCAGTCAGCACTGAGGGCTGCATAATATTATGTAATGAAATGAGAGGCCTCAATAATCAAGAATAAATGCCTTGAGCTGTATCCAGTACTATGACAAAGGACAGAATTTATCCTTTCGCTGGCACCAGTGCAAAGAGAATTGATCTGAGCAAACATGCAAGACATTACAATAACGCAGCCGTCTGGCATAGTGCATTCTTACAAATCTCCAAAATGGTCATTTTAGGATGAGAATTCAAAACACAGCTTGTGGGTGCTCGTCAGCACCGCCTCACAACCTATGTCTTCAAGCAGAAATAAGAAAAATAATTTATACCCCTGTAAAACCCAGTTTCCTCTGAATAAAGAAGGGTTTAGAGGGGTGTTCAATACACGGACTTGTTCACATGACGCACAAAACACTTTCTCATTTTGCAACACAAGATTCTGGTGTCAAATTATTTTTAACTTTTCTGTTTCTTTACTTATGTTGAGCAGTGTATTTATGAAAACACATTTCAGGCTCAGTTGAATCTGCATGACAAAACCTATAAAAATGAGAATGTCTACTTACTCTCACTAAAACATCTAGTTCCTCGAAACTTGATTCAAAGAGTCGAACCAGCAGATCTAGAGCTTTCTGGTGCAGCAGCAAATGGTTAGTAACAATCTGTGTTGAAAGATAAATAACAGAATATTAACCTATTTTAACCCATAAAACGCTGAGTAAAACTACATCTTAAAATGTCGTCTGCTTATGCTGTCTGCTGAATTTTTTTGCAAACTTTTAAAAAAAAAGTTGCATACAGGCAAACAGTGTGGGCCTAGATCAGACCTGGGTCCACGCTGTTTGCAAAAAATACTTTTAATGTAACCAGCAGACGGCAAAGCAGAAGACAATTGTCATGATTGGCATTTTGCCAAAGGCTATGTCTCACCTGTAATTGTAGTTCTTCAGAAATGGACTTGAAACATTCAGATTAACGGCTAGAGTTGAAGAAAATATTGACAGATCGATAAACTGATCAACTAACGGATGGCAAACTAGACTCCTACATCATGCCATGTTGGAAGCAGCCAAGGCCAAAAACAAAAGGAACATGGGCAAACGGTGAAGGCCCAGATCAGATGCCACATTCTGTGGCATGTGATCAGGGCTGGCACTGTTTGAAAAAAAAAGTTCAGACATTTTCTGAACAGATTTCTAAAAACAACTCAACCTGACACTCCTAAGTTTCAGAGTGAGGCAGAAGATTCTTTGTTTGTTTGTAATGGCCCAATCAACACTATTTAGGTCATTTTTGAGCGGATCAGTTTACCTATCCACACTTTTTCTGGGCAGGCTTAAATGTAAGCAGTTGACCAGTACAGTGCACAGTCTTTCGCCAGAAACTGACAACTTCCCTTCTTGAATCAGCGGATGGGCAAGAATGTTCAATCAATCAATCTCTACAAAAGAAAGTTGCCGACCATGGCAGGTATCGAGCCCGATTTCTGATCACCAGTCAGACGCGCATCCGACTGAGCTACAGAGGCTGGCTCACAGAAGATTCTATTCAGAACAAAATGGGTTAACCCTTTCAACATTGTAGACTGGTTTGTTTCAGTGTAGGTTTTATGTTCCTGACAACACTATTTAGGTCATTTTGGAGAAGTTACTTCCAATTTTGTGGCGCTTTTAAACGACATTGAGAGGAAATTACATTTCAAGCCTAACCACCAAAAAAAAAAAAAAAAAAAAAAAACGCTCGTATTTAAGGAATAGTCCGACTAGCACCACTTTTCCTGTGCAGATTTAGACCATTTAAGCAGTTTTTACCAGTACTCTGCAAGCCTCGATGGGTGCGGGTGAGCATTGTAGACAGGCAAAAAAAACATATGTGAATAGTGTTAATCCAAATGAACTATCTCATCATGATCTGCACCATAGCAACAGATAAGATACTGTGAAAACGGAAGGATAGTTTTTGTCAATTTTCCATGAAAACATATGTTGTGGGTATTCATTAGAACCACCTTGACGAATTTTAAACTGTTAAAAATTTAAGAGAATTACAGCAAGATCTCAAGGTGTCTGAACTTTTAGGATTTTTAGGGTATAGTAAAACTTCCCCTACAGTCACCTCTGTTTAGCAGCCACTTCTCACCAGCAGTCATAATTATTCCCTGCAAAGCATATAACTATATATAGCAGTCACCTCCATCATACAGGCAGTAGCCTCTTCACTTTTATCTAAATTCCCTCTTTTAAGGTCTTGCCAGTAAAGCTGGCACAATGGTTAACTCTCACTGGTATAAAATCAATGACATTTGCACGGCTCAGAGCACAGAATAGCTAAATCAAAGTAATCCTGCTTAGCTTTGACGTGCAACAATCTTGCATCTACTCACCTCATCGACAAGGACTAGATGTAATGGTGTGTGATCTGTGTTTAACTTGAAATAACTCGTATCTGAGACAGTCTCGTCAACCCATTTTAGAACTCCAATAGCAATCACTGGAAACCTAGAACAGAAGAAAATTATTTTGCAAGACTAATTTAATACAATCTACTAAAAGGTGAGCATAACAGTGAGGCCTTATTTTAACCTTTAGCATTGTCTAGGCTTATTTGGCAGACGACAAATTGTTGATATTTTTCCCAGAATACAGGACTTGACATCTCATGCAAATTGTCTCCATAGGAAACAATTTGCATGAGATGTCAAATCCTGTTTTCTGGGAAAATTAGAAAAATATTTAACAAGAGGACCAAGCTAGCTTGGTCCTGTATCGCTCACCTGAGCTAACAGATTCAAAGTTTAAGGAAGCGCCAACCTTTACTGAAGGCTTTATGGGAGGACATGGTGATGACAGGGTAAGCATTTTCTGAAAATCAAGTAGAATTTAACTCTATGATAAACAGGCTGACCTCACCGGTTTTCAAACTCATTCAAGCTTTTATTCCTGACTTGCTAAGAAGATCCGAAGTGGCTATGGTGATGACAAGTTCAAAAACAAGAGTTTTCAAATTCCTCCAAGCTTTCTGCCTGACTTCCTTGTTTGTAAGTTTCATGAAGATCCGTTCAAAACTAAAGGGGCAGCAGTGATAACAATGTCGAAATAGGCATTTTCAGCAATCAAAGGCACGTCACTCTATGATAAATGAGCCGACTTGGCCGGTATTCGAACTCACCTGAGGTTTTATTCCCAGCCACCTTACATGTAAGTTTCAGAAAGATCTGATCAGACTTGGCCAGTATTCAAACTCATCCAAGATTTTATTCCCAGCCACCTCAAGTATAAGTTTCAGAAAGATCTGATCAAAACTGAAGGGGCTACGGTGATGACAAGGTCAAAATTTGGCATTTTAGCAATCAAAGGGATGTTACTATAAAGGGATGTTACTCTAAAATAAATGAGCCGACTTGGCCAGTTTTCGAACTCATCCCAGGTTTCATCCCCAGCCACCTTACATATAAGTTTCAGAAAAATCCGATCAAAACTGAAGGGGCTACGGTAATGACAAGGTCAACAAGAGGCCCAAGAGGGCCTGTCGCTCCACCGGCTAACTTCAGACAATTGTCATATTGCACGACCCACAGAAAAAGCAACCGACTGAAGTCGGTTGATTTTCTAAGAGTGCCCTAAAATCACCGTGTCATTCTGTCAGTCTGTCAATCTGTCAGTCTGTCTGTCCGTCCGTAACCCGTTTGTGAAAATTGGTGATAGTGACTTAACCGCTTGGAATATTTAAACAATTTTTGGCATACTGATAGATATCAATGAGATCTAACCAATGAACTTGCGAAACATTACATTCCATTTAGTATAGCCTCGCCGAGGCGAAAAATGTGAAAATTTTCGAACTGCTTCTCCTCAGAAACCGTTGGGCCGATTGCAGTCAAATTTCATATGGAGCCTCTATGGGATGGGGGAAACCAAAATTTGCTCATGGGGTCCAGGTCACATGACCAAAATGGCCGCCAAGCCATATATGGTAAAAACCCTTCAAAAATAGTCTTCTCCAGAACCACTGGGCAGATTTCCACGAAACTTGATAAATAGCATCTGGGACGTAGGCCCATCATAAATTGCTAAAATGGTGACCCTGGGTTGACCTTGACCTTCTTTGTGCCTAGGTCAAACTTTGACACAAATGCTTTTGTATTGGAAAAGTGAGAATGCATTTTATCCTGTAAACGATTCGGAATACATTACTAAAGTATAAGATATATTTTTGCTCCTTACGATAAGGAGCATTTATTGGGGGAACCGTTTTAGGTCCAGGTCACATGACCAAAATGGCCGCCATACCATATATGGTAACACTCAAAAAGCTAAAAGCATCCGGCGGGTCGTGCACTTCAGCTGAAGCACTGGTTTATTACATTAACCAATGGTATACTAGTGGACTCTTCTATTGCTATATGTTGGACCAGTCAATTTGTCATATAAGGGGTGTCAGGCCTATTTTTTTTTCTATTTTTGATGGAAAATTCTGTTAGCAAATAGTGCAGGCCCTGATCAGACATGGTGTTCTGTGGGGTCTGATCTGGGCCAGCACTGTTTGCCAAGGTACCCATTTAGGGTTTTCCCGCATGCAATGGGTAAAAAAGAAACAAGTGATCCACCCAAGGAATGTCCATTCTATATTTTTTGGACCCCAGAGCCATGGTTGGCAGGATTTATGTGAGTGACCATTTGGCATTGCTCCGTTCTAAATATCTAAAGCTCTGGGCCTTATGGTTTCAGAGAAGAAGACTTTTTTTAAGTTTTTCCTATTATAAGTCTATGGGAACTAATATGCCTCTGGGCGTGACCAATATTTTACCCCAGGGGCATTGTTGGCAGGATTTATTTGAGTGACCACTTGACGTTGCTGCATACTTAATATCTAAGCTCTGGGCACTGATGGTTTCAGAGAAGATTTTTGTCAGTTTTTCCCAGTATAAGTCTATGGGAGCTTATGGGCCTCAGGGTGTGGCCAATTTGGACCCCAGGGGCATAGTTGGCCTTATGGTTTCAGAGGAGAAAAGTTTCAAGATTTTGTCATTATTAGTCTATGGGAGCTACTAAGCACCGGGGCGTTGCCAATTTGGACTCAAGAGTCATAGTTCGCAGGACTTAGTAGGTGACCACATAACTTTGCTACATACTACAGTTCAACCTGTATTAAGCAAGTGCCTAAGGGATAGTCAAAATATGCTTGCTTAAGACAGGTTCTTGCTTAATACAGGTGAAATTTAACACATCTGCCTTTCTTGGGAACTGAATGCCTGCTTGCTTAAGACAGGTTGCTTGCTTAATAGAGGTGGCCACTAAGACAGGTTTTACTGTAAATGTCTTAGCTTTAGGCTTTATGGTTTCAGAGAAGAAGTTTTTCCGTTTATTGGTCTATGGAAGCTAATGAGCCAAAGGTGGTGGCCATGGCGGCCATGTTTTTTGTCTGATCAAAATTTCTTCAATGAATCTGACAATGGTAGACACAAGGAACATTCATGAAAATTAAGAACGAAATCCATTTAGCGGTTTTGGAGGAGAAGATTAAAAAAAAACAAGATGTGTTTGTGAAACACTGATGCCCCCGGACAGCGCCAATGTTAATGTTTTTAAAAATTTTGAAAAAAATAGGTCAAAGGTCAAGGTCAAGGTCACGAAATCAAAAATTATGGTACCACTGGAAAGGTCTTGTGGTAAGGTATACACATGTGAAATATGAAAGCTCTATCTATTACCATTCAAAAGTTATGCCCAATGTTAAAGTTTTTGCAGACGGACAAACGGACAAACGGACAAACAGACCAAAAACTATATGCCCCCGAATCTCTTAGATTCCGGGGGCATAAAAAAAAAAAAGATCCCTTTATGAGTCTATGGAAGCTAATTAGCCAATGGGCGTGTCCATGGCGGCCATGTTTTTTGTCTGATCAAAATTGCTTCAAGGAATCTGACAGAGGTCCACCCAAGGAACATTCATGCAAAGTAAGAATGAAATCCATTACGTTGAGCTGTTTTGGAGGAGAAGGTTTTTAAAACTTTTCCCCATATAAGTCTTTGAAAGCTAATGAGCCAAGGGGCATGGCCATGGCAGTCATGTGGGGCATGGCCATGGTGGCCATGTTTTTTGCCTGATCCGAATTTCTTCAAGGAATCTGACAGAGGTCCACCCAAGGAACATTCATGCAAAATAAGAATAAAATCCATTGAGCGGTTTTGGAGGAGAAGATTTTTAAATTTTTTTTTTTTTGCTTTCGATGCCATTTTGTTCTGCATGTAACAAAATTCTTTGAAGGAATTCAGAAGAGGACTATGTGAGAAACATTCCTGTGAAGTTTGGTTACAATCGACCAAGTAGTTAAGGAGGAAATGTTTAAAGAAAAAAGTTAACGCACGGATGCACAACCGCACAGACGCACAACAGACACAGGGCCATAACATATAACATAAGACCCGCCGGTCTTTGGCCAGTGGAGCTAAAAAATGAACAGATTTATGTTTTTATTTCTTTATTTATTTATTTTTTCCTTTCCTCCGTCGGATTCGGTATGCCTCCCTTTTCAACTAAGCCATTTTAACCCTCAGGGATCTGGAGAACTGTTGACACTGTAGTATAATTAGGTCTAATAAATCAATCTCCCTCAGTATTTTGAATTTATTTTGAAACATCAAGTTGTATAAATAGAGTTTGTGTTGAAAACATCAGTTCTATCACCAGTGTGATGGGCATGTGAAATTTCTGATGTTTTGAATTTTAGAATGACAATTTGTAGGTGGACCTCTATAGATATGTGATAGTCAGCAAAATTGGAGGAGATTAATTCAGATACAGGAAGGTACTTTTAAATAAATAAATAAATAAATAAACAAGAACTTTTGAAGAAGAGAAGACTTATTTAACATTACACTACATGTTATATAGTGAAAATAAACCCCGCCCACTGCAGCCATGTTTTATGCCGGATCAAAATTTCTTCTAGGAATCTGACAGAGGTCCACCCAAGGAACATGCATGCCAAATAACTATGAAATAAAACAAGAACTTTTGCAGAAAATATTTTCAGCATTACACTATATGTTATATAGTGAAAATAAGCCTCGCCCATGGCGGCCATGTTTTTTTGTAAGATCAAATTTTTTTCAAGGAATCTGACAACAGTCCACCCAAGGACAATTCATGCAAATTACAATGAAATCCCACAAGTACTTTTGCAGAAAATGATTTTTTAGCATTACGTTATATGTTAAATAGTGAAAATAAGCCCCGCCCATGGCGGCCATGTTTTTTGTCGGATCAAAATTTCTTCAAGGAATCTAAAAGAGGTCCACCCAAGGAACATTCATGCAAAATAAAAACAAGGCATCGCATGCGATACAAATCCCCTCGCACTAGACAACTTCGTGTGTGGAAAACACTGAAATGGCAAAAGTCCAACTTGCTTGAGATATTATCATATGCAACATATGTGTAAAGTTGTTTAAAAATCCTCCAATAAATGTACATTCTAGAGTGATGACGTTTCTCTAAAAATAGCCATAGTGACCTTGACTTGAGGCCATGACCACGAAAGTAGATCTTGCTCAAGATATTATCATAAGCATCTTTTGTGTGAAGTTATATTAACATCTGTTAATAAATGTAGGCGGTAGAGCGATGACAAAGTTTTTCTAAAGATAGCCACAGTGACCTTGACTTTGAGGTCATGACCTTGAAAGTCGAAGTAAGTCGAGATATTATCGTAAGAAACATTTGTGCGAAGTTCTATTACAATCCATCATTAAATGTAGGCACTAGAGCGATGACAAAGTTTTTCTAAAAATAGCCACAGTGACCTTGACCTTGAAAGTCTAAATAGCTCGAGATATTGTCATAAGAAACATTTGTGTGAAGTTATATTGAAATTTGTGAAAAAATGTAGTCACTAGAGCAATGACAAAGTTTTTCTAAAAATAGCCACAGTGACCTTGACCTTGAAAGTCAAACTCGCTCTAGGTATTGTCATAAGGAACATTTGTGTGAAGTTATATTGAAATGGATGAAGAAATGTAAGCGCTAGAGCCATAACAAATTTTTTCTAAAAATAGCCACAGTGACCTTGACCTTGAAAGTGGAACTCACTAGAGATATTGTTATAAAGAACATTTGTGTGAAGTAATATTGAAATTGGTGAAAAAATGTAAGCGCTAGAGCAATGACAAAGTTTTTCTAAAAATAGCCACAGTGACCTTGACCTTGAAAGTCAAACTCGTTCGAGGTATTGTCATAAGCAACATTTGTGTGAAGTTATATTGAAATCAGTGAAGAAATGTAGGCGCTAGAGCGATAACAAAGTTTTCTAAAAATAGCCATAGTGACCTTGACCTTGAAAGTCGAAATGGCGAGATATTGTCATAAGGAACATTTGTGTGAAGTTATATTGAAATCGATGAAGAAATGTAAGCGCTAGAGGGATGACGAAGTTTTTCTAAAAATAGACACAGTGACCTTGACCTTGAAAGTGGAACTCGCTAGAGATATTGTCATAAGGAACATTTGTATGAAGTTATATTGAAATTGGTGAAGAAATGTAAACGCTAGAGCGATGACAAAGTTTTTCTAAAAAATAGCCACAGTGACCTTGACCTTGACCTTGAGGCCTTGACATTGATAGTGGAACCCGCTTGAGATATTGTCATAAGGAACATTTGTGTGAAGTTATATTGAAATCAGTGAAGAAATATAGGTGATAGAGCGATGACAAAGTTTTTTCTAAAAATAGCCACAGTGACCCTGACCTTGAGGCCATGAGTTGGAAAGTCGAACTCGCTGGAGATATTTTTATAAGGAACATTTGTGTGAAGTTATATTGAAATTGGTGAAGAAATGTAGGCGCTAGAGCGATGAAAATATTTTTCTAAAAATAGTCACAGTGACCTTGACCTTGAGGTTATGACCTTGAAAGTCCAACTCGCTCAAGATATTGTCATAAGGAACATTTGTGTGAAGTTATATTGAAATCAGTGAAGAAATGTAGGAGCTAGAGCAATGACAAAGTTTTTCTAAAAATAGCCACTGTGACCTTGACCTTGAAGCCATGACATTGAAAGTGGAACTCGCTCAGATATTTTTATAAGGATCATTTGTGTGAAGTTATATTGAAATTGGTGAAGAAATGTAAGCGCTAGAGCGATGAGAATGTTTTTCTAAAAATAGCCACAGTGACCTTGACCTTGAGGTCATGACCTTGAAAGTCCAACTCGCTCGAGATATTTTTATAAGGATCATTTGTTTGAAGTTATATTGAAATTGGGGGAGAAATGTAGGCGCTAGAGCCATGACAAAGTTTTTCAAAAAATAGCCAGTGACCTTGACCTTGAAGTCATGACCTTGAAAGTCAATCTTGCTCCAGATTTTGTCGTAAGGAATGTTTGTGTGAAGTAATATTAAAATCGGTCAAGAAATGTAGGCGCTAGAGCGATGACAAAAGTACGTACGTACGTGGCGCTAGAGCGATGACAAAAGTATGTACGTACGTTGCGCTAGAGGGATGACAAAAGTACGTACTTACGTACGTACGTACGGGACAAATGCTATATCCCCCCTCACAACTATGTTGTGCGAGGGGATAATGAAATCCAACAGGTGGGTTTGGAGGAGAAGATATTTAAAGATTTTTAATTTTTTGTGTGGTTTTGTTGCCATGGCAACCAGAGTTCTGGGTGTAACAAATTCTTTGAAGGAATTTAGAAGAGGACTAAGTAAGGAACATTCCTGTGAAGTTTGGTTACAATTGGCCCAGTAGTTTAGGAGGAGAAGATGTTTTAGCATTACACTATATGTTAAATAGGGAAAATAAGCCCCGCCCATGGCGGCCATGTTTTTTGTCGGATCAAAATTTCTTCAAGGAATCTGAAAGGGGTCCACCCAAGGAACATTCATGCAAAATAAAAATGAAATCCAACAGGTGGTTTTGGAGGAGAAGATTTTTAAAGATTTTTAATATTTTGTGTTGTTTTGTTGCCATGGCAACCAGAGTTCTGGGTGTAACAAAATTCTATGAAGGAATTTAGATGAGGACTAAGTAAGTAACATTCCTGTGAAGTTTGGTTACAATGGGCCCAATAGTTTAGGAGGAGAAGATGTTTTAGCATTACACTATATGTTAAATAGAGAAAATAAGCCCCGCCCATGGCGGCCATGTTTTTTTGTCGGATCAAAATTTCTTCAAGGAATCTGAAAGAGGTCAACCCAAGGAACAGTCATGCAAAATAAAAATGAAATCCAACAGGTGGTTTTGGAGGAGAAGATTTTTAAAGATTTTTAATTTTTTTTGGTTTTGTTGCCATGGCAACCAGAGTTCTGGGTGTAACAAAATTCTTTGAAGGAATTTAGAAGAGGACTATGTAAGGAACATTCCTGTGAAGTTTGGTTACAATTGGCCCAGTAGTTTAGGAGGAGAACATGTTTAAAGAAAAGTTAACGCACGGACGCACGACCGCACGACGGACACAGGGCCATGACAATAGCCCCGCTGGCCTTCGGCCAGTGGAGCTAAAAATCAACATTTTCAGCCATCAAAGGGACAGAACTCTACAATAAATGGGCTGACTTGGCCTGTTTTCGAACTCATCCAAGATTTTATCCCCAGCCACTTTACATATAAGTTTCAGAAAGATCCAATCAAAACTGAAGGGGCTATGGTGATGACAAGGTCAAAAATCGGCATTTTCAGCAATCAAAGGGACGTAAATCAATGATAAATGGGCCAACTTGGCCGGTATTCAAACTCATCCTAGCTTTTATCTCCAGTCACCTTACATATAAGTTTCAGAAAGATTCGATCAAAACTGAAGGGGCTACGGTGATGACAAGGTAAAAAATCAACATTTTCAGCAATCAAAGGGACATAACTATATAGTTAATGGGGCAACTTGGCCGGTTTTCGAACTAATCCGAGGTTTTATCCCCAGCCACCTTACATATAAGTTTCAGAAAGATCCGATCAAAACTGAAGGGGCTACAGTGTTGACAAGGTCAAAAATCAACATTTTCAGCAATCAAAGGGACCTAACTCTATGATAAATAGGCCACCTTTGCCGGTATGCGAACTCATCCGAGGCTTTATCCCCAGCCACCTTGCATATAAGTTTCAGAAAGATCCGATCAAAACTCAAAGGGCTACGGTGATGAGAAGGTCAAAAATCGGCATTTTCAGCAATCAAAGGGACGTTACTCTGTGATAAATGGACCAACTTGGCTGGTTTTCGAACTCATCCGAGATTTTATCCCCAGCCACTTTACATATAAGTTTCAGAAAGATTCGATCAAAACTGAAAGGGCTACAGTGATGACAAGGTCAAAAATCAGCATTTTCAGCAATCAAAGGGACGTTACTCTACGATAAAAGAGCCGACTTGGTTGGTTTTCGAACTCATCTAAGATTTTATCCACAGCCACCGTACATATAAGTTTCAGAAAGATCCGATCAAAACTGACGGGGCTACGGTGATGACAAGGTCAACAAGAGGGCCCAGAGGGCCCTGGTTCGCTCACCTGATCCAATGTATAACAAGTGGGCCCCGGGCAGGGTCAATTTTGGCCCGAGGGCTATAATTTGAACAATCTTGGTAGAGGTCCACAAGATGAAGTTTCATATCGAATATGAAAGACCTGGGCTTTCTGGTTTCAGAGAAGAAGATTTTAAAGGTTTACCCTGCATATAGAAGTCTATGTAAAACAAGATTTTCCCTATATAAGTCTATGTTAAACCAAAGGGCCCCGGAGCAGGGGCATTTTTGGCCCCAGGGCTATAATTTGAACAATCTTGGTAGAGGTCCACTAGCTGAAGCTTCATAACAAATATCAAAGACCTAAGCCTTGTGTTTCAGAGAAGATGATTTTTAAAGATTTTCCCTATATAAGTCTATGTAAAACCAAAGGGCCACATGGCGGAGGCATTTTTGGTCTCAGGGCTATAATTTGAACAATCTTCATAGAGATAGAGGTCCACTAGCTGAAGCTTCATAACAAATATCGAAGACCTAAGCCTTGTGGTTTCAAAGAAGAAGATTTTTCAAGATTTTCCCGATATACGTTTATGTAAAACCAAAGGGCCCCGGAGCAGGGGCATTTTTGGCCCCAGGGCTATAATTTGAACAATCTTGGTAGAGGTTCACAAGATGAAGCTTCATACCAAATATCAAAGACCTGGGCCTTGCGGTTTCAGAGAAGAAGATTTTTCAAGATTTTCCCTATATAAGCCTATGTAAAACCAAAGGGCCCCCATCTGGGGGGCATTTTTAGCTCCAGCACTATAATTTGAACAATCTTGGTAGGGGTCCACTAGATGAAGCTTCATACCAAATATCAAAGACCTGGGCCTTGCGGTTTCAGAGAAGAAGATTTTTAAAGATTTTCTCTATATAAGCCTATGTAAAACCAAAGGGCCCCGAAGCGGGGGCATTTTTGGCCCCAGGGCTATAATTTGAACAATCTTGGTAGAAGTCCACAAGATGAAGCTTCATACCAAATATCAAAGACCTGGGCCTTGCGGTTTCAGAGAAGAAGATTTTTCAAGATTTTCCCTATATACCGTATTCGGGTGTGTACTACCCGCATTTGCGTACTACCCGCACCCCCTTTTTTTGCCAAAATCTGGGGGAAAACTGTTATACTGTTGTATTACCCGCATGGAACATTTGCTGAAATTTGGGTGGATGCGTAAGTGAGAAAAAGTAAGAATTTGGCCAGTTTTTGTAGCACACAACGGAACGCGCGATCGTCTTCAAAAGGCGGGAAAATGCATGTGTGTGCGAGTATCACCAAAAAGCATGTATTTTGATTAAAATGTTGAAAAAACTTAACCTGTTCACCAGTGTTATTTATTTATTAACCCACATATGCCTGCGGCCCTTTTTTGGGACATCGGCAAACAGTGCAGTCCCAGATCAGACGCCTCAGAAAGACGCCGCAGACGTTTCTTTTTTGGGACATCGGCAAACAGTGCAGTCCCAGATCAGACACCTCAGAAAGACGCCGCAGATGTCTGATTTGGATTTACACTGTTTATTGATTTATAACGGTTCAATTATGACACTATTGTTAATCCCTATCATATAATTGCCACCCTGCCGTGCGTGTCGATAAGGTGTGAAAATATGGTCAAGTAATGTCTCTAATTTGCCTTTATTCCCCAATCATAAAATTTAATCCGCAATCAGTGTGAAAATTATTTAATTGCTCCTAAGACGAGTTGCTAGACTATTCTGCTATCTCGTGAATGGTTATGTTTTGGCGCCAAATAGCAGACGCTTGGCGAGAAAAGTTGAACTCTTTGTGTTAACACAACTGTATTCTGTTGTTGGTTATTGACACAGAGCTTACGGAAAACGCTGTTTTGCTAGCGAGAATACTTTTACCGTTTCTAAACATTTTTTATGAGACAGATACGCCCCATTAAGCAAAAACAATAGACACGTGTGTGGTTGCTGGGGTACGATGACGTCATTTACCGATCGCGTGCAGAAAAAAAACTAGCGGTGATTTGTGGGCGGCAGTTTGGATGCCGGAAAACTTTGATGTTCGCATTGAACTTGCTTGTTTATTTTGTTTAAAATCAGAGTTTTAGGAATAATACTCACAAAATCGGGCTTGCTAGTAATAGAGATTGTTATATTTCTCATGTGTAAGTAAAATTGAGTGGACAATTAAACGTTATTTATGTCGGGAATCGTAAAAGGATAGAACATAACATGAGATGCATCGTATTTTCAGCTGTAAAAAGTAAAAATAAAATGGTCCAAAAATAATTCGGGCGGATTACCCGCACCCAGAACTTGGGCCTGTAATTTGAGGGAAAAAAACTGCGGGTAATACTGCGGGTAATACGGTAAGCCTATGTAAAACCAAAAGGCCCCCGTGTGGGGGGCATTTTTAGCTCCAGCACTATAATTTGAACAATCTTGGTAGGGGTCCACTAGATGAAGCTTCATACCAAATATCAAAGACCTGGGCCTTGCGGTTTCAGAGAAGAAGATTTGTAAAGATTTTCTCTATATAAGCCTATGTAAAACAAAAGGGCCCTGGTGCAGGGGCATTTTTGGCCCAAGCACTATAATTTGAACAATCTTGGTAGGGGTCCCCTAGATGAAGCTTCATACAAAATATCAAAGATCTGGGCCTTGCGGTTTCAGAGAAGAAGATTTTTCAAGATTTTCCCTATATAAGCCCATGTAAAACCAAAGGGCCCCCGTGCGGGGCATTTTTAGATCCAGCGCTATAATTTGAATAATCTTGGTAGGGGTCCACTAGATAAAGCTTCATACCAAATATCAAAGACCTGGGCCTTGCGGTTTCAGAGAAGAAGATTTTTAAAGATTTTCCCTATATAAGCCTATGTAAAACCAAAGGGCCCCCGTGCGGGGGCATTTTTGGCCCCAGCACTATAATTTGAACAATCTTGGTAGGGGTCCACTAGATGAAGCTTCAAACCAAATATCAAAGACCTGGGCCTTGCGGTTTCAGAGAAGAAGATTTTTCAAGATTTTCCCTATATAAGCCCATGTAAAACCAAAGGGCCCCCGTGCGGGGGCATTTTTAGATCCAGCACTATAATTTGAACAATCTTGGTAGGGGTCCACTAGCTGAAGCTTCATACCAAATATCAAAGACCTGGGCCTTGCGGTTTCAGAGAAGAAGATTTTTCAAGATTTTCCCTATATAAGCCCATGTAAAACCAAAGGGCCCCCGTGCGGGGGCATTTTTAGCTCCAGCACTATAATTTGAACAATCTTGGTAGGGGTCCACTAGATGAAGCTTCATACCAAAAAACAAAGACCTGGGCCTTGCGGTTTCAGAGAAGAAGATTTTTAAAGATTTACCTTATATAAGCCCATGTAAAACCAAAGGGCCCCCGTGCGGGGGCATTTTTGGCCCCAGCACTATAATTTGAACAATCTTGGTAGGGGTCCACTAGATGAAGCTTCATACCAAATATCAAAGAAATGGGCCTTGCGGTTTCAGAGAAGAAGATTTTTTAAGTTTGCGGTGAAAAAAATCTATTTTTGTCTACTGTGACCTATATGTGCAACGGACCGGAACCATTTGAACAACTTTGAAAGGGGACCACCTAAGGATCATTCCTGTGAAGTTTGGTCAAAATACGATGAGTGGTTTAGGAGGAGATGTCGTTTGAAGAAAAGTTTACGGACGCACGGACGCATGCACACACGGACGCACGACGGACAAAAAGTGATCCCAAAAGCTCACCTTGTCACTACGTGACAGGTGAGGTAAAAATCGGCATTTTCAGCAATCAAAGGGACGTAACTCTATGATAAACCAGCGGACTTGGCCGGTTTTCGAACTCATCTGAGGTTTTATCCCCAGCCACATTACATATAAGTTTCAGAAAGATCCGATCAAAACTGAAGGGTCTACGGTGATGACAAGGTCGAAAATGGGCATTTTCAGCAATTAAAGGGATGTAACTCTATGATAAATGGGCCGACTTGGCGGGTTTTCGACCTCATCCGAGTTTTTATCCCCAGTCACCTTACATATAAGTTTCAGAAAGATCCTATCAAAACTGAAGGCACTACGGTGATGACAAGCATTTTCCCACAGTAAGTCTATGGGACCTTGTGGTTGCCATAGGAACCAAAGTTTTAGAGCGATTTCCAAAAAAAGTTTATGTCATCAATGCCTCACCAGAGGTATACTACAGGTGAGAAATGATTGAGATCAGCCTGCAGGATACAGAGATGTAGCTGCTCAAAAGTGTGGACGGACGGACGACGGACGGACGGACGACGGAGGACCCACTATACTATAAGCTCCCCTGGAGCCTTCGGCCCAGGTGAGCTAAAAATGTCGTCTGCAGCTAAAAAAAAAAATCCCAGCATGCAAAGCGTTAACGCTATTCATTATAACACGGATATAGATATAACACTATCAAGTCCTGGCTCTAAAATATTCATTTTAATGCACATTCTATAAAGGCGACAACATTGACTCATTACAAAATGAGCCAGTGCATGGGAAAAACCTGTTATTGCCATTTGTGAACAACATAGGTGCTGATCAATCATTAACCCTTAAGATGCAAGTCACAAAAATTGTCATCTGCTTTGTCTGCCGATTACTTCAAAAGTCATTGTTGCAAACAGTGTGGACCCTGATCAGACTGCTCCTACAGTCATCTCAAAAAAGAAAATATCCTCTATTTATTGTTAAGGAAACCAATCAAGGCTACTCTAAAATGTACCCACAGCATATGTTTTAATGAAGTCAGAGAAATAAGAAAACTCATCCTCAAATTATTCTTAGGACTCCTAGCCTGGAGCCATGCCCAGATGATTTACCCCAAAGCAATCTGCCAGAAAATTGGTATCAGAATCACTTACTTGATGCACTGAAACAACGTGGACACATCAACAATTAACTCGGAGGCATTTTTATTCTCTGCACACAGTGCCTGTACTTTCTCTAAAGCTTGAGTAGTCGGCTTCAACTCTTCTTTCTTAATGTTCTTTCTCACACCCTGTAAAACAAGGGCCCAGGGGCTAGTTGTTCAAAGCATTGTTAGCACAACGAGCTCGTTAGTGGTCAAATTGTTAACTGTTCTCTATCTTCTTATACTGCATATGCAAAAGCTACTCACATTTTTTCAACAAAAATATTAGCATATTTTCCATAATAAATGATCAAGTTTTAACAATATGTTAACTAATAATGTCATTAGTTTTGAACAAGAGACCAGTTGTTTAAAACTAATGATGTCATTAGATAAATATCATTACAAAATGTAACCATTCATTTTTGCTGAAAAATGTGAGCTTTTGTAGTGCTCAACAAAATTTCATTTGTTTTACCATAGTTATTGACATTAAAATCAATAATGAGGGTACTTGTTAGAAAATTGCCTTCGAAAGGCAATTCTAACAAGTCAAAAGGCAATTCTAACTAGAGCTGTCAGTGAAACTGATTAGGGCCCCGGCAGCGCTATCAGAAATTTGTGGACGGACAGACAGACAGACAGAGTGATTACTATAGGGCACCCACACTTTCAGTGCGGGGCCCTAATAAGTACCCACAATATATACTTATCCTGTATTCATCCTAACAAGTACCCACAATATATATTTAGCCTTTGTTCATCCTAACAAACACCTGCACTATATTTCTATCCTTTGTTCATCCTAACAAGTTCCCACACTATATGTCTATCCTTTGCTAATACTAAGAAATACCAGCAGTACAGGTTTATCCTTTGTTCATCCTTAACAAGTAACCACAATATGTTTATCCATTGTTCATCCTAACAAGTTCCCATGAAGTTTTTGTTTATCCTTTTTCATCCTAACAAGTACCCACAATGTATGTTTATACTGTGATCATCCAAATACAAGTACCCACGTTCATGTTAATAAGTACTCACCATATATGTTTATCTTTTGTTCACCCCAAGAAGTATCCACAATATACATTTATGTTAATACACTGTTCAACCTAACAACTACAAGCACATATATCTTTATTTTGTTTTTTTCATTCTAACAAGTACCAACCAGTATCTTTTGATCTACACTCCAATTAGAACCTTGTTCACCCAAACAAGTACAAACACATATAAGTTTATCCTTTGTTCCTCCTGACAGGTACCCACAATATGTTTATTCTTTGTTCATCCTAAGAGGTACCCACAATATATGTTTAGCCTTTATGCATCCTAACAAATGGAAACACTTTTTCTTAATACTTTGTCCATCCTAACAATTACCAACAATGTACATTTATTCTTTGTTCCTCCCAACAAATACTCACATTATATTTTATCCTTTGTTCATCCTAACAAGAGGCCACAATATGTTTATCCTTTACTCTTCCCAACAAGTACCCACAATATATGTTTATCCTGTGTTTATCCTAACAAGTACCCACATGTTTATCCTTTTTTTTCAAGTACGTACAATATATGTTTATCCTGTGTTTATCCTATCAAGTATCCACAATATGTTTATCCATTGTTCATCCTAACAAGTACCCACAATATATGTTTATATGCTCAGAATGTGGCATCTGATCAAAGTCTTCACTGTTTTCATTAAAAAAAAAAGCTACTTTTAAATTACTTTCTTAAATTGACTCAATCTTGTACCCCTTAACCCTTTTTGTACCAAATGGAATCTTCCTCCTTATATATAGCAGGAGTCCATTTCAAAATTTAGGGATATAAGGTTGTGTTTTCTTCAAAATTGAATAGGAAAATGGCTGAACCTTTTGCAAACAGTGTAGGCCCTGATCAGACACCGCGTTCTGCGGCATCTGATCTGGGTCTGCACTGTTTGCCACGGTACCCGTTTAGGGGTTTCCAGTCTGAAATGGGTTAATTTTGAAATAGACTCCTGCTAGATGTAAGGCATAAAACAAAAGCCGTTAAACCAACCTTTTTGTAAGTTTCAGTAACACTGGCTGCATAGGATAGGAGATAAATATATTTGGCCTTGTGTTCTGGATTTATTCTAGAGCTCAGTTTGAAGAGACAGTCAATTAGAAGATCTGAAAAAAGAAACACTTATTACAGTACAGTTAAATGTTAATAGGCCCCTGCCCACCGGGGCTTAAAGAATTGATTAGGCTGCACAGTGCTTCCATGCAGGGCTGAAACGGACTGCACATGAGTACAGGTAAACTGCTTAGAAGGTCTAAGCCTGCCCAGGCAAAGTGGTGCGAGTTGGACCGTGCATGCATATAAACCTTATTGGTTTAATTGGGTGACAGGGATTGAGCTGTCATTTCATCTCAATGTCAGGTAAAAGTCCCCGAAAAATTGGGTGCAACATCACCAAAATGACCTTAATAGTGTTGACGGGGACATTAAACCACAAATCAAACAAAATAATATGTTAAAAGTTTGTCAGTTTTTATAACAGTTAGGACATGCTAGCATACATGATTGAGGGGATAACTGTAATCAAAATTGTCATTTGTGTAGGTAAATTGGCTGTTTTATGGTTGGAAATTTTGTTTTACAGCGACGCGTCAGCGGAGCCGTAAAACGTAATTTGCGACCGTAAAACCAACGTTTACCTCCCCAAATGACAATTTTCAATACAGTTATCCCCATTCTAATGCACTTATTCATGTGTTTTGTTAAAAATTGTACTATTTTGCATTAGCGGAGCCGTAAAATGGAATTTGCCACCATAAAACCTACAATTTACCTCCATAAAAGACAATTTTCAATACAGTAATCCCCAGTATTTGGTTGCTAAGTTAACAAGAAATCAAAAATGTGTCCAAGAGACACAGGTGCCCCTGCCTGGTAATTGTGACACTGATAAAAAAACTAAATCCGAAATCGCTAACTCCAGAGACAGATGGACGGATAAACAGGTGGGGGCATAAAAATTGTACTGTTTTGTGCCAGTGGCAAGAGCTGCAATCTGCATAAAACCAATTGCCAACAAACAAAAAGCCACATTACTTGGGGTTTTGGAGAGTATATTGCAGAATAAACTGTTGCAAATTTTTTGTGTCATCCTATCAGACATTACATTCGCATGTGCATTAGAATCACTGTACACCGATAACTGTTCTGTTCAGCCATCTGGGGTTTACTTGGTATAGATGCACTACTAAGGGGATAAAAGTATTCAAAATTGTCATTTGGGGAGGTATCTCGGAGGTTTTACGGTCGGTAAAACGTAATTTGCGACCGTAAAACCGACAATGTACCTCTCAAATGACAATTTTCAATGCAGTTATCCCCATTCTAATGCACTTATTTGTGTGTTTTGTTAAAATTGTACTATTTTGCACAAAGGGGCAAGCGCTGTGAGCTGTGTAAAGCCAATGAAAAGTGACGTTAGGTGATGACATCTGGTGTCCGGCAGTATATCGCAGAATATACTGTCGCAAATTTTTGATGCTATCCAATCAGACGTCTCGTTACATACGCAAGTGCATTAGAATCTGCTTTAGTTGAGCCCAGCTGAAGAGAAACACTGCATCAGCCCCATTCCCAAATTCATGACACTTTGCCATTACAGAACCGTCAAGGATTGATGAATATTGCAGATGTCTGAGGTTATAGTATTTGTTTGTTTATTTAATTTGAGATTTAAAGTCCCGTGAACACTGTATAGGTCATTTTGGAGACGTTGCTTCCAATTTTAAGGGACTTTTACCCAACAACTGACATCTCAAGCCCTGCCATCCAATGAAACCAATACGGTTTATATGCATGGATGGTTCAACTCGCACCACTTTCTTGGGCAGGTTTTGAATCTCTAAGTGGTTTACCAGTACTCCTATGCAGTCCGTTTCAGCTCTGCATGGAAGCAACATGCAGCCCAATCTATTTTTTCAAGCCCCGATGGACGGGGGCACAAGATTATAGTATAAAAGATAGGTTAAGTTTAAAATGAAAATGATTCAAAAACCGGTCACATGACAACACAGTGTTCAAGAATAGCTGGAACAGATAGATCAAGTGCATACTAGCTACAACTCTTAACCCTTCTCTTGCTGAATATTCAGATTTGCCACACCCATTTCTGACTTTGAACCAATCAGATTACTTGATGTAATTTATTCCTACAAATTCATAAATTGAATGTCAAACAGTGAAGATCCTGGTCAGATGGCTTCTTCTGAAGCCATCTGATCTGGATCTACACTGTTCCAAAGATAGGGGTTGTCGTGAACAGCATGATAAGAGTTAATCATAAGTCTTTCACAACTGTTATGTCCAGCTTACCTAAGAAGGCAGGAACCCTAATGAGATCCACAGGAGGTGGGGGGTATTGATTATCACTGTACATCTTGAACAACTGAAAAAATATACCACAACCTCTTTATAACATTATTTATCATTTACCCTCTATATTAATTGCGTTGTAATATATTGACCTGATAAAGATATGCTATCTCAGGACAAGTGAGCTTTTTTCAGGTCAACATGATATTGTACTTCTATGAACTGGACTAATTGAAAAATTGGCAAAACTGTAAGGGTGTAAAAGGGGATTAACTGTCAGATATTCATGCCATTTAATATCAAGTTTATCAGGCTCGGCTTCGAGAACACATGTAGAATCGCTTGGTGAGCCTCGCGATTTTACAAGCGTTCTCAAAGCTTTGCCTGATAAACTTGATATCAAATGACATGAACCTGGTATTCTTTCTATTTTGGGCTCCAAAGCAGAAACTGCGTTGGTATAACCAAACAAAAATGTAAAGATTATACAGAAAAAAGACCATTAATTCTATGGTCATTTTTCTATGTAATCTATACATATTAAAATTTTGGGATCCATCTTAAAATGTGTTCTATCCAAAACTGTGTTCTAAATGAACAGTGTTTTAAAAAGGTTTATCATATGATGTCGTTGATAAGCAGTGGATAATGTCGTGTAATAAAAATCATATGACCACACGTGTAATAATACTTTGGAGGGATTAAGTAACGTCATGATGACGTCCATGAAAACAATGCATTTTTCGTAGAAAAATTGTCAAATTACAAGGCAATAAAATCCAATTTATAGAAGTCATATGATAAAGAGAATCTTACACTCGTGGTCATTTCATATGATATTTATGAAACTCGCCAAAGGCTCGTTTCATAAATGTCATATGAAATGACCACTCGTGTAAGATCCCCTATATACAATGTTTGTTTGTTTGTTTGTTTGATTTGAGGTTTAACGTCCCCGTCAACACTGTAAAGGTCATTTTGGAGACGTTGCTTCCAATTTTGTGGGACTTTTACCCGACATTGAGATGAAATGACATCTCAAGCCCTGTCGCCCAATGAAACCAATAGGGTTTATTAGCATGGACGGTCCGCCTCGCACCCCGGTTCCTGGACAGGCTTAGATCCTCTAAGCGGTTTACCAGTACTAGTGTGCGGGCCGGATTCAGCTCTGCGTGGAAGCATCATGCAGCCCATATATTTCTCCATGCCCCTATGTGCGGGGGCCGCCTATATACAATGTATGTGTGCAATTAACTTTTGAAGTCCCAGCAACAATGTACCAGAAAACATTTAATATTATAGTTTTCTCACTTTTAAGACATAATGACCATTCTCCCTAGACTTAGCTCAAATTTTGTGGTTGAGCATTGTTTTGTTGTTTTTTTTCATCACCTTTACAAGTCTGTGTAAAGAACAGCCCTCTACAGCCCACTTTATACAGAAAACTGGGGTTAACAGTGGAATAAATTATTTTTCTTATTTCTGTTCTTATGCATAGGTTGCTTGTACTTGTTAGCACCACCTCAATAAGGCCGTTCTAACAAGCACCCTCAACCTATGTTTGGAGTAAACATAAGAAAAACTTCATGAATTTTCATAAAAAATAACTCTTTTGGAGATATGAAAGACTGGTGTGATATCGTAATGTTTTCAAGTGACTGATGACTGATTAAGAAATAGATCAGCTCTTACTGTGATTTGTTGAGTAATAAATCACAGTTTGGAGGTCAGTTGTAAAGTAGATCAAATCACGAGAGTGTAGCGCACGTGATTTGTCAACTTACAACTGACCGACAAACTGTGATTTATTACTCAACAAATCACAGACTAGAGCTGATCTATTTTGATTCTAACAGGCCAAAAATCGGCAATAATGCTGTTGTTTCCTTCAAAATCTCAACTTTTCGCCATTGTTAGAAGAAATCCCGCTAAAATTATCGACTGAAACACATGCATTTATATCCTGTTCTAACGTTTTTGATGCAAGAATATGACGTTACACTATCTAACGTCAAGGAAATCGACTAGTGACGTCATAAATTGGCAATTTTTAATGACGTCACTCGTCACGCTCTTCCTTGCCGTGATTTGCTGTAGAATAAAACACAGTTATTTCCCATTGCCTATATATAGGCGCACTGTGTTAGAATTAAACATAGATCAATTAAACTGCTAAAATATTTAACCCTTCAATACCTACATAAAATTACAGAACAGACACCAATCTGACTTTCAAATTATTTGCTATAGACAATAAGGCTAGATATATTATGGGAATCGTCTGCCAATTAATCAAGGACTGGGTCATCTTTGAACACCAATCTAGTTTGTCTTAACCCATGCATGTGGGAAACCCCTAAAGGGGTACCTTGGCAAACAGTGCAGGCCCAGATCAGACGCTGCAAAATGCGACGTCTGATCAGGGCCTGCACTATTTGCTAACAGAATTTTCCATCAAAAATAGAATAAAAACGAAAACAGGCCGAACACCCTTTATATGACAAATAGACTTCTCCAACATACAGCAATGGAAGAGTCCACTAGTATACAATGGGTTAATATATACAGAAAATAAGGCTTGACATGTAATGCTGTTGGCAAACCACTAGTACTTACTATAGTAATATCAGCTGGGTTGAGAGCTTTCCTAGACAACATGGATGAAAGGGCCTGGCAAGCCCTGGGGTAAGCTGCTGCCCCACTCAGAGCCAGGGTTATTGGGGTAACGTCTAAACCTCTGAAACAGAAAATAATAAAATACTCCATGCAACTGACAGTAAATGCTGTTGAACATTTATAAATGCAACAATACTCCATGTCAGTTTACATATTTATGGAATCTAACCTTCAATACCGCAATTGCCACACACATTCAGGAAGAATTCCGGTGAAGACTATTTTGTGCTTGTATAGACTTGAATGTTAGCGTGAAAGCTAGGGTTGCCACACGTTGAGAGCTTCGCAAAGGAACAAACTAACAGATGGAAAGGAAAACCGGATTCCTATCCATGCTTAAAGCAGGTGCAACATACACAGAATTGATTGCAATGAGCTCACATGCTCTCTCAAGGGCAATCAGTACTCTTCACGAAGTACAGAGGACCTTCGCTATAACCGGAACAATTTGCCGCTACAGTAAATTTGCCCCTGTAAAGAATCCCATTGAGTAATAATATAGGTAATAATGAATTTAATTTTTCCCCGAATTGTTTCTAAGAGAGAAACAAATGTTGTGGGCATTTGTTAGAATCGCCTCGTCGAGGCGATTCTAAGAAATATCAACAACATTTGTTTCTTGGGGTATTAAATGATTTCAATATTATTAATTATCTCGATATATCATCTCATCCTGAGCTAAGGATTTGTTCCATTAAAATATTCCTTATAACAAGTTTTGTCGTTACATCAAATGTCGGTATAAAGAGAGGTGACTGTCAAGGTGACACCAATTTATTGTGGAAGATTTTACAGTCTGCTAGAGTTGAAATAGTGCTAAAATATCACCCTCAAATATCAGATACAGTAAAATTCCTATCTTATTTTTTGTAATAAAATTCTTATTTTTCTAAAACTAAGACTGACTTGTCAGGTGAGACATGTATCTTAGCGGATTTGGTTGCCACTTTTTGTTATATTTTAAATTTTGCAAGTCTCGCTACTTTGGGCATCTCCTTCCTGATGCCCGGGACTTCCATGGGGTGTGGGCCATGTTTGCTGATGTTGGCTTGGTGGGGGACGCCTATAAGTCCTGAGTAAGCGTCTCTTGCCTGATGCCTCCAGTTGACCTATCTCATGAGCTATGTGCTGTGTCTGGCGGGTCTTGTCCATCATCAGTTTCGGTTTCAGAACTTTGGGGTTGAGACACACTGATGAAGATTAAATATCAGAAAGGCCTCTGTGTCACTAAATTTGGTATAGTTACACCTTAATTAAGACCACTTTTAGGACTGTTCAAAAGTAATCTTTAAGACCACTCTTGAACAGTCCCAAAGATGGTCCACCCACTAGAGAACACTGGATGTAGACAACACAAAGAAAATGTACCTGAAACCTTCTAAATATGCTTTTATAAGCATAATTTGACTTAATTTAGGTGGTGTAAATAGCTGAATTTCACTGCATTATGCTTTTCTGATAAAAGGGACCAACTGCTGACTTGGGTTTAATAAAGAACTTAATGTGTTTAGTTTATACTAATTTGTTTCAGTTCTATTGTGATGAAAGCTTTTTGAACACTCATTCCGGATGTTATCACCTGTGCGAGAGAGGAGCAGTGACTTTTTACATCACTGCTACCCATTTACACCTGGGTCCAGTGGGGCATTGTCATAACTGGTCTTGCCCAAGGATACACCTCGTCTCTGGTGGCCGGATTTGAACCAACAACCTCTCAATCACAAGCCGAACATGCTAACCACTGAGCAATCAAGGCTAATGTGCTCCTTATGCCAACTTTTGACGCATTCAATTCAACCAGATTGCATTTATTTGGAATTAAACAGGCCAATCAACACAAGTGTTTACACTGTCAGAGCTGGTCAGTTTACCTAATATATGGGCTGCATGATGCTTCCATGCAGAGCTGAATCCGGCCCGCACACTAGTACTGGTAAACCGCTTAGAGGATCTAAGCCTGTTCAGGAACTGCGTTGCGAGGCAGACCGTCCATGCTAATAAAACCCTATTGGTTTCATTGGGCGACAGGGCTTGAGATGTCATTTCATCTCAATGTCGGGTAAAAGTCCCACAAAATTGGAAGCAACGTCTCCAAAATGACCTTTACAGTGTTGACGGGGACGTTAAACCTCAAATCAAACAAACAAAAACAGTTTACCTAAGTTAGTAACCATCTTTTACCTGGGCAGGCATACTTAAAATCATAACCAGTTCAAAAATGCATTCTTCGACTGGCCTTCTTGTGCGGATGGGAGAGAATAACAATAGAAGGCTGGTCCTATTTGTTTCAGATCAGGAGAAAAGGATACTAATTGTACCAGCAATTGGCAAAGGCTCAGACGAGCTTGCACATAAGTACAATTTCACTCTAGTTAACCCACTGTATGCTAGTGGACTCTTCCATTGCTGTATGTTGGACAAGTCCATTTGTCATATAAGGGGTGTCAGGCCTATTTTTTTTTTTTTTTTCGTTTTTATGCTATTTTTGATGGAAAATTCTGTAAGCAAACAGTGCAGGTCCTGATCAGATGCCGCATTCTGCGACATCTGATCTGGGCCTGCACTGTTTGCCAAGGTACCCATTTAGGGGTTTCCCTCATACAATGGGTAACTAGCCTGAATGACGTGGCTTTTGACCCTACCTTTCATTGGCACATTTCTGTAATTCCTGACACACAAGCCTGATACTGGAACCTCCCTTTGGATCCTGGGCTAGGATGTTCAGCATCACCTGACTGTATAAATAGGTGTGTTCGCCATGACACACCATTTTCTGTAAGGAGAAATTTACACTGTTATATGGGCCATGTCATGAACAAATCCTGCTTTTACCATTTGGGCCCTGTCAAGCGATTTTGGTACTTATCGCCTATGCGAGCAGTGAAGGTTCAGGCGAGCCTGCGCATCCGCGCAGTCTCACCAGAACCTTCGCTGCTCGCTCATACAAGCAGTGCATCAATAGGAACCTTCAGACAGAAAGCCATATACCTGGCCCCTCTGAATGGCTGGGCATGCGCAGTTAAAATTTGTCATGACGGAATGCTCCAAGACACAAATTCGCTTGGAGGGGCTCATTTGCAAACAACAAAGGTGCAAATCAGCCTGTGCATCTGCAGTCTGATCAGCACTTTAATGTTTGTTATGTAGATTGTACAATATCTCTAGTTTCTACAGCTAACATTTCAAGGCTTTTGCGTACCCCGACCATCGGGGCTTGAAGAAATGATGCTTCCATACAGAGCTGAAACCAACCGCACATAAGTACTGGTAACGTGCTTAGAGAATATATATAAGCCTGCCCAGGCAAAGCGGTGTGAGTCGGACCGTCCATGCTTATAAACTCTATTGGTTTCACTGGCATATATAGTGTTGACGTGGGACGTTAAACCTCAAATCAAACAAACAGCAGGTCCATGTGTGCCTTACTTGGATCCAGTTGTTCTAAGCATTTCTAGATGAACAAGCAAATTGTCAATTGTGAAGTGTTCTAGGTACGTACCATATCAAATATAGTGGTATTTTCGCTGAAAAAATGTGAGAAGCTTTCATATCAGCAAAAATTTTAGAATATTTGTCATAATTTATGATCAAGTTTAAAATGATAGTGACAACACTGTTAGTTGTGAAGAACTGGCTCCATAGACAAGTTTTCTTGTGTGGAGCTCTATTAAAACACTGTTACATAAGGAACAGTATTAGATACATATATAAATGTATGATGCTGTTACAAGATTGATCCCTGAAAATGCAGAACCAAAGCAAACAGGTTACATTCAGAATATGAATAAACTTTCAGGGGAGGCAACTCTTTGGAAACTGAAAAATATCTCAAGGTCAAGAAAGTATGTTAGGTGTTTTTTCTTGTTTTTGTCTTGTGACCCTTTCAAAATTATTTCACATATTTCGAGCTGATCGTTAATCAGAGGTGGGTGAAAACCAGAGTACCTGGAGAAAAATATCTACTTGACCTTCCATTGCAGAGCATGGCATCACTCCTGTGACTCAAGCAAGGCAGGAAACACAGTGGAGGGAGACCTAGTGATTAAAGAATCAGTGCTCCTACCCACTAGGCAATAGAGGCCCTGTGTCAGGTGTCTCCATCTCCCTTTGGTCTATCAGACTCCTCAACACTTAACTTTTGTTCTGCTGAATAAATAACTTTTGTCATACCCATTCTGACTATCAACCAATCAAATTACATGTACTTGATTTTATTTATTCCTTTAAATTTGTGGTGCAAAAATGTTACTGACAGTATGTCATAACCTTATTGTTCGTACAGCTGTTGCAATGATGTGAAGTTAATTGAACATTGTTATCTGTGACTTTGCTTAACGACAATGTTATCTGATCAACTGTCATTTTATGATTTATCAAAACAATGGCAAGTGTAAAATATTGACCCTTTTTAACCCTTAGCCCTTCTCCTGCTGAATATTCAGTTTAGCCACACCCATTTCTGACTTTGAACCAATCAGATTACTTCATGTAATTTATTCTTACAAAGCCATAAACTTAATGTCAAACAGTGTAGATCCTGATCAGATGGCTTCTTCAGAAGCCATCTGATCTGGATCTACACTGTTTCCAAAGTTAGGGGTTGTCTTGAACAGCATGATAAAGTTAGATGCCAAGAAAATCCGCATCTGAAAATGTTGTCTGATTATGTCATCTGCTGTATCATCTTGCAAAAACTTCAACCGTATTTTTTCACACAGGCAAACAGTGTGGACCCTGATCAGACTGCTCCCATAGGAGCAGTCTGATCTGGGTCAACACTGTTTGCAACATTCACTTTTTAAAGCAACGAGTTGACAACATTCACAGCAAAACAGATGACAATAGTTGTGATTGGCATATTATGGGTAAAACTGAATAGGATCTTTAGCAGAGTCCATCGCAATACAGGGGTGTAAAGTTGAATTATTTTTAGAACTATTTTTAGTTATTTTTAGAAATTCATTAAGAAAATGCCTGACCTTTTTGCACACAGCCCAGACGAACATTCTGTGATGTCTGATTTGGGCCTGCACTGTTTTCCAATGTCCCATGTTGGGGTTGGTTTCCCGTACAAAATGGGTAAAGGGATGTCACATAGCCTCAGATAAGAGGGGGGGGGGGGGGAGGGGGTCCAAATATTATTTTTATTATTATTGCTCCGAAAACATATCGTGTTGGTGCTCATCAGAAGTGCCTCGCTAACCTATGTTGTGGGTACTCATTAGAAGCGCCTCAGCGAGGCACTTCTAATGAGCACCAACAACATATGTTTTCGTGCAGAAATAAGAAAAAATATCAGTACTTTTCGGATGAAATAAAAAGCACCTGATCTTGAGCTATGGGATAAACGTGTACATACTGTGAACTCGGGTAGATTTTTCTCCATTACATCCACTCCTCCCTCCAGGAATGTTGTTATTGAAGTTCTCAACACACGGGAAAACACCTCAATCTGGTGACACGCTGTCGGACACCGAAGTAATCTCTCCCTGATAGCCAGCATCAGAGATCAGCTGAAGGAAACAATATACATGTAGCAGTAATACAAATTCAAGTTGCTGAGATACAAGTGGATTGATAAAACCTGATGCATAAGTAAGTTTGATGTGAGCACAGATGGAGACACGGTCTTCACAACAGAAGCTCCCTCTACTTTATATACAGAGGACATACTTTATAGCAGCCGTATTCATTCCCTAAATATTGGCCCTTATAAGGAATTTGTCATTTATAATGAAGTAAAAAAAAATATATAGCATCAGAATAGATATAAATTGCCATTTCCCCTAATTACTTCAAGGAACCTATGTTGTGGACATTTGTTAGAATCTCAGTGCCAAATGTTGTGGAAATTTGTTAGAATCGCCTCAGTGAGGCGATTCTAACAAATGTCTGCAACATTGTTTTTGTTGGAATATTGAATACAATATTCTTGATTATCTCCATTAATCCATCTAACCATGACCTAATGATTCGTTCCATTAATACTGTCATTATAACGAGTTTCAATGTTATATCAAATGTCGGTTTAAAGCGAGTTGATTGTACACAACTACATGTGAGCTAAAAAACACAGGCTGTGGGAAATCTCATAATTGCATTGCATACTTTAGATTTACCATCCCTGAATGCTGAAGCTCAACAGTGGATATGTTTTGCCTATCTAAATGATGAAATTCAACATTAGACAGTTGTGTCTACTTAAATTCGAACTTTAACAGCTCTAACACCTTTGGAACCATTAAAATTTGTATGAGATAGGGATAGTTAGTGCCACTGGTAGTTAATCACAGCGCCAAGTCAGAGGGCATTTATATTTGATTTTCTTTAACCCTTTTGTACCAGATGGAATGTTCCACCTTATATATAGCATGCATCCGTTTCAAAATTTAGGGGTGTCAGGTTGTGTTTTCTTCAAAATTGATTTGGAAAATGGCTGGACTTTTTGCAAACAGTGCAGGCCCTGATCAGATGCCGCATTCTGCGGCGTCTGATCTGGGCCTGCACTGTTTGCCAAATACCCGTTTAGGGGTTTCTGGTACAAAAAGGGTTAAAATAAAGGTATGTTGTGTGTATATTAAGGCAATTCTAATGACTAAATAATACATACATGTACTTTCTTTTATTAAATTAAATCAGAAAATTATCCCTCGATTATCCTTTATTCATTAACACCTGCAGTTATAGGACATTTTTTTCAAGGGACTCAAGAAAGAGAAACAGTAACGGTTTCACTTAAATTGTGGAAGATGATGGAAAAACTAACTGACTATTAATTTTATCTGTTTTTGAGTTTACCATTCATCACTATTAAGACCATGAAGAGGTTGTCAGTTAACTTGACACACATTTTTTTTTTTGGACAGGCTTAGTCCTATGGAACAGTTTAAGCAGTACAGCGCACATTTCTTTTACCACAAAACAAAAGCCCTCCTTGAATCAGTTTTTGTTTGATTTGAGGTTTAACATCCCTGTCAACACTGTAAAGGTCATTTTGGAGACGTTGCTTCCAATTTTGTGGGACTTTTAACTGACACTGAGATGAATTGACATCTCAAGCCCTGCCGCCCTATGAAACCAATAGGGTTTATAAGCATGATCGGTCCGACACTCGCACCGCTTTGCCTGGGCAGGCTTAGATCCTCTAAGCGGTTTACCAGTACTCGTGTGATGGTCGGTTTCAGCTCTGCATGAAAGCATCATGCAGCCCATCTGTTTCTTCAAGCCCCGATGGGCAGGGGCCGTCCTTGAATCAGAGGAAGAATGAGAAAGACTGAAGAAAATGCCACGATTTATCTCCACGAAAGAATGTCACCAGATCCAGTTGACCTCCTGATCACTTGTCGGTGTGCAGCTGATAGTCACCCGTGTAACAGGCCGGTTCTGTCCCCCCAAGTCAGTTTCTTCCCCAGAGAAGAACCAGGCCGGCTTCCCCAGAAATTAACTGGCCGGGGGAAGAACCAGTCTGTTACAGGTGCAATGGTCAGTTTCTTCTCCCGGCTCAGTTCTTCCCTGGGAAGAACTGGGCCGGGGGAAGAAACTGACCATTGCACCGAGACTGTCAAAAAGACAACTTATACCAAATTGTGGTAAGTTCTGTTTTTTTGGTTTTTTTTTTCCGTTTCATGTTTTATGGCCTTTTTCAAGGTTATTCATTCCTGTTGAGCTGATCGTTAATAAGAGGTGGGTGGGGAAATTCAACATCAGACTATTCTGCCTACCTTAATAGTAAAGTTCAACATGAGACAATCTGGATATTCCTCGGCTAATTTGTAGAACAATTCTCGCCATGTTGGGAACTCAATCATCTCGGCCAGCCAAGACGGTGTCTAGTCAAACAAGAAGTTTTGATTTAAACATATTTTATTGTTTGGTACAAACAAAACGTTACGGTCATGAGTTCTTGGAACATCAGTTCTAGCCCTTTCCAAGAAAGAGGCAACTGTTCCAGGTATTTTTAGCTTAACCCTTATTCTTCTGTTCACGACAACCCCTATCTTTGCAAACAGTGTAGATCCAGATCAGATGGCTTCTGAAGAAGCCATCTGATCAGGATCTACACTGTTTGTCATGCAGTTTGTGAATTAAAAAAATATATTTTATCAAGTAATTTGATTGGCAGATAGTCAACAATGGGCGTGGCTTAATCAATCTTTGCAGCAGGATAAGATAAACAAACATATAAGTTCAGACTTCACTAATTAATTTTTCTAGCAGTTATCACATTTTTATCAGTCTATATCAGGCCATCAATCATCTCATATGTTCTCCTCTGCCTAACAGCCACATCCTTTAAGCAGCCAGTTTCAGAGTTTCCTCTGGTTGGCTGCATAACAGAGGATGCACTATATTTCCTTATTAAGGGGAACTGAAAAACATCTGGCAGATTTTTCCGCCATTTTTCAAAGGGAGACAACTTACGGGACTTCCTGCTCGCTTTTCTACAAACTCTGTCCCACGGAAAAATGGGTGTACTCTTAAAGAAAAGAATTTGCTCCTTAGGAGCAAATTCTTTCCTTTAAGAGTTGACCCCTATTGACATGGGAGACAAAATACAGGAGTTGCCTCACCTGAAGGTGTTTTCATTCCCCTTAATTGGGCCTCAACAGGCAAAATTGTGTCTTAAAAAATTACACCCAGCATAGATTTGGATCAGACCATACATCCATGGAGTCTGGACCCTGAGGTTATAAAACTTTTTTCATGCTCAAATCAGCTGAGCATTAAATTTACAATGCTCATAAATATTAAAATACAAATGAAAGAGGCAATTTTTCTGCTCAGATCAGTACAGAATATTATCTGTCATGCTCATAAATTTTAAAATGTGAACATTTATTGGCGTGTGTGTGTGTGTGACTTTTACATCCCACCAACAGTTAAGGTCATACGGAGACAGGACCTCGGTTAAAAGACTCTTCTGAAAGCCTGGAGAAGCCCGGGATTGAACCCACACCAGTTGTTGGCATTTTAAAATTTATGAGCAGGACAAATATCATGCTCAAGGGAGTTGAGCATGAAAAACATTTTATAAACTCAGGGCCTGATCAGTCTTTGCTGAGGACCAGGGTCTAATTGTTCAAAACTAACGACGTCGTTAGTTAACATATTGTTAAAACATTGATCATTTCGAATGGCAAATATGCTAATATTTTTGCTGAAAAATGTGAGTAGCTTTTGCATTTGCAAAAGCTACTCACATTTTTCAAGCAAAAATACCAAAGTATTAGATATTGCACTTGCTAAAACAGTTAACAATTTGACCACTTACTAGCTCATTAAGCTAACAATGCTTTGAACAACTGGACCCAAAGTTCTAGAAACAACCAAGCTTTTGGTCTAAAACCAACTTTTTGTGAGTTGGGCTGAACCCGACTTCTAAAGGACACCTAAATTCAGTCCACAAATAATTCATGTTTAAATTTCACCAATTTATTTGGGTCCTAATTTACAGTTTTTGTGGCCAGCAAAGACTCAGATCAGTCCGCACAGCCATGCAGTCTGAATGGTCTCCACTGTCCACAGGATGCTCCACTAGCCTCCTGTCTGTCAAGAGGACAATCACTGACCGTGACAATACCTATCAGGCTCTACATAAAAATCCTTGAGGACTTGCTGTAATTCTCCTAAAAATTTAACAAACTTGTTTCTCATGATCCTGCAAGGAGTCCAAAAGTTGAAGAAGGAATCGCAAACAGTGTAGACCCTGGTCAGACTGCTCCTTCAGGAGCAGTCTGATCTGTGTCGGCACTGTTTGCTTAGGCCTCTCTATCCGAATACTTAGGATCGTTATGATATCTAATTATCTATGTCTCCAATGGATGCAGGACCAAGAAGTTTGTGTCTATGTTTAATGAAATATCAACATCTGAGGGGTAGTCTGTATCAACGGACAACTCCAGATAACAAGAGTTGTCAGAAGACAACATAGCTTACCTTTGGGGGCCTAAGTAGGATGACTGCAAGTTATCAAAAATGAATTTTTTCTTCTTTAGAGCAAAAGCTAACATTAACCAGAAACTTCAACATATAATTTCTAAGACTGTGACCTTGACCTCAAGATCACTGTGCGAAACTTTAGACCAATATGTAGCATCTGTCCAAGAAGTAACTAAATCCATCAAGTGTGGTTTGGAGATATAGAGCAACAGAAAATTTAACCAAAAACTTCAACATAAAATTTCTAAGTCTGTGACCTTGACCTCAAGGTCACTGAGGGGGGGTAGGGCTGGTACTGTGTGAAACTTCAGACCAATATGTAACATCAAACCAAGAAGTAACTAAATCCATTATGTGGCTGTGAGATATAGAGCAATAGAGAACTTTAACCAAAAACGTTAACATAAAATTTCTTAGTCCATGACCTTGACCTCAAGGTCAATGAGGGGGGGGGGGGGGGTGGGGGGGGGGGGGGTGGGGAGGGAGGGAGGGGGCTGGTTTTGGTAGTTGGTATTGTGAGAAACTTAATACCTATATGTAACATCAGTCCAAGAAGCAACTAAATTGATTAAGTGGTCTTAGAGATATAGAGCAATAGAAATCTTTACCCAAAACTTTAACATAAAATTTCTTAGTCAATGAGGTGGGGGGGGGGGGAGGGAGGGGGCTGGAATTGGTAGTTGGTACTGTGAGAAACTTTAGACCAATATGTAACATCAGTCCAAGAAGCAACTAGATTGATCAAGTTGTTTTAGAGATATAGAGCAAAAGAAAACTTTAACCAAAACTTTAACATTGAGTGATGTACACGGAATTGTATACGGTCACACCGACGCCAACGCCAGTATGACTGCTATAGCTCTTCTGTACTTTTTTACAGATGAGCTAAAAATGATGCCACCCTCGCCCACTGGGGCTTGGAGAAACAGACTGGGCTGCATAGTGCTTCCCCGCAAAGCTGAAACTGACCAAACTGGTAAACTGGTTAGGTCTAAGCCTGCCCAGGAACAATGATGCGAGTCTGACCGCTCCTTAAACTATAGCAGTTTCTATGGACAGTAGGGCTTGAGATGTCTTAATGAAGGGTAAAAGTCTCACAAAATTTGCAATTAACATCTCAAAAATAACCTAAATAGTGTTGACAGGAGACGTAAAACCTCAACGCGAACAAACAAAAGGACCAAAATGACAGACACTTTCATGACTTGCAGCCTTGACATTAGGTGACTGGAGACCAAGATGCCTTCTACTCTTCAAGCACAGCCTTCTACTCCCAGGGTCTTTTGACTAGCCCCATGCAATTTCACAAGGAATGGATACATCTTCAGGGGAGGCAACTCATAAAAAAAATTTTGTTACTCTTACACATGTTTCAAAGGGGGTCTACTCTTAAAGGACAGAATTTGCTCCACTTCCTTTAAGAGTAGGCCCTTTTGTTAGACCAAAGTACTTTCCTATGACACAAACAGAAAATCATAAGAGTTATCTCCCTTTTTTTACTCTTTGTTTTGTTTTTTTACTTTATTTTCACTTATTTTGAGCCAATTGTTACTCAGATGGGCAGAAACCGTAGTACCCAAAGAAATTTCCCTGGTATAAATGGCAGAAAATAGGGTAGGTGTATAAATTCATGTCAATATGTGCTGCCTTTTAAACTTAATAAATAGGATAACCCATTGTATACCAGTGGATTCTTCAATTGCTATATGTTGGACAAGTCCATTTGTTGCATTAGGGGTGTCAGGCCTATTTTTTGTTTTTTATTGTATTTTATTGCACTGACGCACGCACGACGGACAAAATGTGATCACAAAAGCTCACCTTGCCACTATGTGACAGGTGAGCTAAACATATTTTGTTGCCTTTACACATGTATCAATAAGGGTCTACTCTTGCAGGAAAGACTTTACTCCTGTGGAGCAAATTCTTTCCTTCTAGAGTAGGCCACTTTTTTTGAGCAAAGCTTTGTACTTTTAACACAAACAGGCAGTCACGAGAGTAATCTCCCTTGCAAAATGGCAGAAAATATGACAGATGTATCAATCCTGATTGATATACATGTATGTTGCTTTTTAACTCAATGAATAAATTGATGTGGCTCATACATACCTCTCCCTCATCTGAGAATATGGAGTCGGCCTTCTTAGGGTCGAAAGTCTTCAGAATCATCTCCTTGAGGTGATTTTCAACCATTTCCTGGACATCTTTGATATCCACGCCAGCCTGGATCATCCACTCTGCTAGAAGGTTAACGGTCTGTGCCACAGCCGTGTAGTTATCTGATAACAGCTCTACCACTTTCTCCGGAGAGCCCCCAGCCTGCAGGAACCTACAACACAATGTCTATATTTATGAGCCTAGGATTTTTTCTCTTTCTTTTCCCAAATAAAAGTCTTGGACAACATACAGCAAAACCAGGTTTTATTGTCCCTTCTTTCAGTCATGTCCATGGCACATTTTCTTGGTCAAATATACTTAAGCACTTACCCATACCGGTTACCGGTAATTTAACTGAAAATGTGAATATTCTTTTAAAGTTTTAACACATTACAATAGGCCGTGCGATATGGTGCATTTTTCACATACCCAAAATGGCTACTTTTCTGACAAAAATGTGTGATATTTTACTTGTTTTTACGGTAAAAGTTTAATTTGTAGGTCGAATGTGGTCCCCTGCCTTATAAGAAGGTGAATCTCACAAAATAAGGTCTTAAAACAAACTTCAATATCTCATCTCTAATATCACAAAGAAAAATGATAGCCTAGGCAGAAGGATGGTTGGCTAGGATCGGATGAACTGAGGTAGGGTATGGAAATTTTTCCGCTTCTGCTCCGCCATTTTGCTTTCTAGTGCAAGGGGGCAGCAACTGTTTTTCTCTAATTTGCATGACTTGGCAACTATATTTCATTGTGATTTCCAATTTATCTTTAACCAAATACTTAACTAGAGATACTGTTCATCTGATGATGACGGTAAATTCTTTAAAATTTCTACATTTTACAATCTAAGGCAAAATTTAGCTCTCTGGGCGTTACGAACATGCAAGCGTCCACTAACTTGGATCAAAGAGACAATGTGACCATTCATTCATAAATTTTTGAAGGGTGCTGTAAGCATTCTAAAGCACAACAAGATTTTAAGCTTCCACCAATGGGATTTCTGGATTCATTTTAGAGGGATGCGCAGTTATATCCTAATTAACATACAGAATAATTGGACCCTTATCAAAATTAGATTCATTCCGTGTATGTAGCGTGTCTAATAATAATAGGGATCAACTTAAGTTTTTTTAATGGGTGACCAAATTATTAAGACCACAATCCTGCAGCACAGGCTTTTTTCTTCTCCATCCTAAATATTGTGGTCTCGTCTCAGCCCAGGCTTTTTGTATGTTATTTAGGGTGAGACCACATTTTCTGTTCTATATAGGGAGTGAGACCACATTTTTTAGATTTGCCATGAATTTATCATTTTCCTAAATAATTTGGTCTCATCTCTATAAAGAGATGGGACCACATTCCTTCAGCCCAGGATTTTAGTATGTGATTTAAGGTGAGACCACATTTTCTTCCCTATATAGAAGTGAGACCACATTTTTTAGATTTGCCATGAATGTATCATTTCCCTTAATAATGTGGCCTCATCCCTATATAAAGATGAGACCACATTCCTTCAGCCCAGACGTTTAGTATGTCATTTGAGGTGAGACCAGATTTTCTTCTCTATATAGGAGTGAGACCACATTTTTTAGATTTGCCATGAATTTATCATTTTCCTTAATAATGTGGTCTCATCCCTATATAGAGATGAGACCACATTCCTTCAGCCCAGACTTTTAGTATGATATTTGAGGTGAGACCAGATTTTCTTCTCTATATAGGAGTGAGACCACATTTTTTAGATTTGCCATGAATTTATCATTTTCCTTAATAATGTGGCCTCATCCCTATATTGAGATGAGACCACATTCCCTCAGCCCAGACTTTTAGTATGATATTTGAGGTGAGACCAGATTTTCTTCTCTATATAGGAGTGAGACCACATTTTTTAGATTTGCCATAAATTTATCATTTTCCTAAATAATGAGGTTTCATCCCTATTCAGAGATGAAACCAGTCTTCCAGCAAGCTGTTATTCTGTCATTCTTTCAGCCTGGGCTAAATTGGATATTTTTGCATTTGAGGCCGCATTTTTGTCACTTTATAGACATAGGTCCATTAGAGAGCATTAACGGAATAAATCGCATGTAGTAATATTTTTACACACTCCAAACAGTATCCAAATACCCCCAATGGAGCCTCTTTTTTGTTGTTGTCTTCCTCGTGATTTACCATTGGTTATTTATTAAAATAAAGATGTAAGATGCAACTAAAGAATAACTCCTAAGTTAATGTTTGAAAAATAATAAAATACAAAATATTAAACAGAAAAATGAACGTTTGTGGAATTTCTTGGCTGAATATAGTTTTAGCATGCGGTATGCAAATGAGTAAGTTACTGTAAGCATTCTCAAAATGATACACCGCCGTCCTTCTTACAAACGACCAAAAACCAGTCGATCCTGACAATCCTGCTGAGGTAAAAAAATCTGTATTCATCGGAAGCTAATAACAATTTACTATAATAAGTGACGGAAATAATTTGGATGCTCTTATCTCGCGCATTCAGAAGATTTTACTGTCTTCTCTAGAATAGAATGAAGAACAAAAAACATCGTTTTACGTAGTTACGTCCCTTAATTTTCGCGCCATTATCAGAGGTCGCTTTAATTTTAGCACGTCATTCCACGTCATTGAGGTGCTTTATGTAAACAAGTCACCATGGGCGTGAAAATGGCTGTCGTTGTACTGAAGTCTGGAAATCACAGTTTAATGATATGAGTTTGCAATGTATGTTGGTAAGAAAGCAATTTTATGACATTCAAATGATTACTCCTCATAATTGAAGCCGGGTTTTCACTCTCCGTATCTGTGGCACAGTGAACGAAGTCAAAAACTGCTAAAATATATCGCGATCCAGATAGATCAAAATGTGACTGACCTTAGTGGTATTTGAGTTGCCCTGGTGCAAAAAGTACATGGTTTAGAAAAGGATAAAATGTCTCATTGTGGAGATAAGATGCCCATGTTTATTTTGATACCACTTTTATCTACTTTGGACCACTATAAAGGTACGAAGACCACATTGGACCTACAAATTAAACTTATGCCGTTTTTACTGCAAACATAGGTTGTGGGTGCTCGTTAGAACCGCCTTAACCTAATGATTAAGAGTCGGCGCTCTTATCCACTAGGCCACGGAGGCAAGTCCACTGAAGTAAGATAGTGGACTCGATGTTTCACTTTAACATTTTTCGTTTCAATCATGACTAATAGTACTACCCTTAGTAAGAAATATGACCATATTATAGAGGCAAGTGACTATTTAATAATTTCATTTTGTGTATTTTCTTAATTAATATATTGTTTATGACAATGTTTCATCATCTTGCATTATCCCTGTCAGTTGTGAGTTGTGGTGGTGGTGTGTGGCAAGGTTGTGGGGTGAAGATATCCCAGCTGGGATATCTTGCCCCCCGGGGGAAAAGCTAAACAGGCCAGGATATCTTTACCCCCATCCCCACTTTTGGGTTATACTATTTTCTTAATGCCCAATTTGTTCTTATATGTAACTGAAGTAGATATTGGACTCGATGTTTCACTTTAACATTTTTTGTTTCAGTCATGACTCATACTAACAGCACTACCCTTAGTAAGAAATATGATCATATTATAGAGGCAAATGACTATTTAATAACTTCATTTTGTATATTTTCTTATTCAACATCTTGATAAAGACAATGTTTCATAATCTTGCATTATCTCTATCTGTTGTGAGAGGTGGTGGTGGTGTGTGGTAAGGTAGGGGTGAAGATATCCCGGCTGGGATATCTTGCCCCCTGGGGGTAAAGCTAAACTGGCCAGGATATCTTTACCCGGTGGGGGTGAAGATATCCCGGCTGGGATATCTTGCCCCCGCTGGGGGTAAAGCTAAACTGGCCAGGATATCTTTACCCACTCCTCCACTTTTGGGATAGACTATTTTCTTAATGCCCAATTTGTTCTCATATGTAACTGAAGTAAGATAGTGGACTCGATGTTTCACTTTAATATTTTTCGTTTCAATCATGACTCTGACTAATAGACTCTGACTCTGACCCACAGGGGTTAAGCTAAACTGGCCAGGATATCTTTACCCCATCCCAATTTTGGTATAAACTATTTTCTTAATGCCCAATTTGTTCTTATATGTAACAGAAGTAAGACAGTGGACTCGATGTTTCACTTTCACATTTTTCATTTCAATCATGACTCGACTAATAGCAATACCCTTAGTAAGACATATGACCATATTATAGAGGCATATGACTATTTAATAACAGGGATAACAACTGATAGGGATAATGCAAGATTATGGAAGATTGTCATAAGCAAGATGTTGAATAAGAAAATATACCAAATTAAGTTATTAAATAGTCAAATGCCTCTATAATATGGCCATATTTCTTACTAAGGATAGTACTATTAGTCCAAGTCATGACTGAAACGAAAAATGTTAAAGTGAAATATCGAGTCCAATATCTTACTTCAGTTACATATAAGAACAAATTGGGCATTAAGAAAATAGTTTATACCAAAAGTGGGGATGGGGTAAAGATATCCTGGCCAGTTTAGCTTTACCCCTGGGGTGCAAGATATCCCAGCTGGGATATCTTCACCCCCACCTTGCCACACACCACCACCACTCACAACAGACAGGGAGAATGCAAGATTATGAAAGATTGTCAAAAGCAAGATGTTGAATAAGAAAATATACCAAATGAAGTTATTAAATAGTCATATGCCTCTATAATATTGTCATATTTCTTACTAAGGGTAGTACTATCAGTGAAGGGGTGAAGATATCCTGGCCAGTTTAGCTTTACCCCCCGGGAGGCAAGATATCCCAGCTGGGATATTTTGCCCCCCCCCCCCCCCCCCCCCGGGTCAAGATATCCAGGGTGGGGGTAAAGATATCCTGGGAAATCTTTACCCCTGGGGATAATGCTACCCAGGGGGCAAAGATAAACTGTTACACTGGTACAAAAAGGGTTAAAATATATGAGCATTACAAATTGAATGCTCAATGATTTAAGCATGAAATTTTTTTATAACCATAGGCTCTCAGCACAATAAGAACCCACACATGGGTTTCCAAAGAGAAAGAAAACCCTTATTATGCCCTTATATGTATCTGGAACTTTGGTATTATCATTGCCCCATATAAGAGGGGGTATCCACATATTGCCCCAGATAAGAGGGGGTATCCACGTTACCCCAGATAAGAGGGGTATCTACATATTGCCCCAGATATATCCACATATTGCCCCAGATATTACATCACAAAAACACGCCTATATAATTTTGATCCCCTTGAACCCCACTTTTATATGGTAAAACTGGGGTTTCCGGGGGTAAACCTTATTTTTCTTATTTTTGCTCTAAAATATAGATTGTGGGTACTCGTTAGAACCGCCTCAATGAGGCGGTTCTAACGAGTGCCCACAATCTGTATTTTGAGCAGAAATAAGAAAAATATCATAATTTTTCATCATAAAATTTTCATTTTTTCGGCATTTAAGGTGGCAATGTATTTGTATAGGCATGTTTGTGTAATGTACTTTTTATTTCTGAAAAAAAACTAGAAATGCGTCCACAGATGCCCCCGCCTGAAAATATGTTGAAGTTCGTATTCATCCATAGAAAGTTATTGACCGTGTTTAAGTTTTGGACCCTTTTTTCACATTTGACCTCTAAGTATGACCTTGACCTTGGAGGTAAGGACCTTGGTTTTGTGTGAGGCAGATTGTCTCATGATGGCCAACATTTCTACCAAGTAATTTCAAAATCCATCCAGAGATAAGGAAGTTATTGACTGCGTTTAAGTTTCGGACCCTTTTTTTTAACCTTTGACCTCTAAGTATGACCTTTCCACCATTCTTCGAATGGCGGGGGCATAAAAATGTATGTTCTGGGTACTCATTAGAAGCACTTCATCGAGGGGATTCTAAAGGAGAGTATCCACAACATATGATTTTGTGCAGAAATAAGAACTAGAGTGTGCAGTCTATGTCATATCATCGCAAATCCCCATTCAGGCAGAGCCAAATATAATGCTTCTCTTGCATACCCTCATCATGTATCAAATTTGGTTGCATTCTGCACAGTGGTTAAGGAGGAGAATCAGGAGATAGAGCAACATATAACATCTCTCTCCGCGCCCTCATTAGGTGAGGAATCCATGTATTGCATTGTATCATACATTTAGTATAAAATACTTAGGTTTTGAATATGCGATACGAACGTGACACCAATGCACGTATCACGCTTGCACGTGCTGCCATATCGCATGGGCTTTATCATACCCCAAAAATCCATATCACAACCCTATATCACACCCCTAAGCCTTTATCATACCTCTGACGTCACCCACAATGTCGGGTAAAAGTCCCACAAAATTGGAAGCAACGTCTCCAAAATGACCTTTACAGTGTTGACGGGGACGTTAAACCTCAAATCAACCAAATCTGACGTCACCCTATTCGGAACACGCGGTGTTCTTCCTTTTGTGGCATTTCGCATTTGTTGTTCAGGACGCCATTTGCAATTTGCAATATTTCCGTGTGTTCGAACTGTTTGCATGAGTCTTTGCTGACTTTAAAAGTCTCTTTTTTGCAAACAGTGTGGACCCAGATCAGACTGCTCCTCTAGGAGCAGTCTGATCTGGGTTCACATTGTTTGCCTGTATGCAAAAATAGTTTTGAAAAGTTTGCAAAAAAATTCAGCAGACGACATAAGCAGATGACTTATATGGGAGATATGGGAGTCTCGGGCTGATATGGGGTATGATATGAAAAATGCCATATGATAATCTCTATGTATTGGTTGTATTTTGGCCAATGGTTAAGGAGGAGATAACATGACCAATAGACAGATGGAGCCAAATGTAATGCTGGTCTTGCATGCCCATCATGTAAGGAAGCCATGTACCAAATTTTGACTGCATTCCAGCCAGTGGTTAAGGAGAAATCAAAGCGTGACAGAGAGATGGCGGAGCCAAACTCGAGTGCCCTAATCATGTATGGAAGCCATGTACTAAATGTTCATTGCATTCTGGCCAGTGGTTAACCCTTTTTGTACCAAATGGAATCTTCCTCCTTATATAAAGCAGGAGTCCATTTCAAAATTTAGGGATGACAGGTTGTGTTTTCTTCAAAAATTGTTAGGAAAATGGCTGAACTTTTAGCAAACAGTGGAGGCCCTGATCAGATGCCACGTTCTCTGGGTCTGATCTGGGCCTGCACTGTTTGCCAGGGTACCCGTTTTGGGGTTTCTGGTACAAAATGGGATGAGCTAGTGTGATGGATGGACAGATGAAGAAGCCAAACTCGCCTGCCCTAATCAATTAAGGAAGCCATGTACCTGATTTGGTTGCATTCCGGCCAGTGATTAAGGTTTCTCCGCTTAAACATTTGTTGGTACTTGTTAGAATTGCCTCACAGAATCTTTTTAACCAGGAGATAGTTTGATCGAAGAACATATGGACGAAGGCTTTCACAATATCCCAAATACTGTTTTAAAAGTGTGGGAATAAAAATATCGGCACTTTTCGGATGAGAAAAGGGCCTCATCTGTAGCAATGTATTATGTCTGATTTGTTTAAGGTTTAACGTCCCCATCAGCACTGTAAAGGTCGTTTTGAGATGTTGCTTCCAATTTTGTGGGCCTTTTACCCAACATTGAGATGAAATGACATCTCAAGCCCTGTCACCCAATGAAACCAATAGGGTTTATAAGCATGGACGGTCCGACTCGTACGCAACGCTTTGCCTGGGCAGGCCTAGATCCTCTAAGCGGTTTACCATTACCTGTGTGCGGGTTGGATTCAGCTCTGCGCGGAAGCATCATGCAGTCTGATGGCATGTTTAAATTAATCTGTAGCTATGTTTACAGTCTGATGGAGTGTTTTATAGAGGATCTTACATGAGTGCTCATGTACATGAGCACGAATGTAAGATTCTATTTATCATATGACATTTAAAACGCATTTTATTCACAATTGTTTACAAAAAATGTCAATATTCCGCCGTTAATAAAGGGGACGTTGTATATGTAACGTTACGGGACGTATCTAGCTAATTTGCATATTTAATCCACTAGTGGATTATCGAAAATAATACATGGCGTTATTACACTCTCAGACGCGACGTCATATGATAAATGTGGCTCATTTATGGCAAAATTCAAATTAAATTATACAAGATAAATACATCTTCAACATGCTGAAGACCCCAGGTTCCATGATGTAGTCTCTGCCGGCAAATATCTCGAGGCATTCTTGTTGAACTATTTCATCTCCGGCTTCATCATCTTCATGGTCCGGGCTCTGGAATAAATATATACCATACCCTAAACCCATTTTGTACCAAATGGAATCTTCCACCTTATAAATTCTTTCCTGCCCATCAGGGCTAGGAGAAATAGATGGGCTGCAGTGCTCTAGATAAGCTTTTGGTATGATGAGTATTTTACTCCCTGCTTTTATGTTCAATGCTTAAATGCCCATTTGCAATGCTTAACTGTTAAAGAACCAAACATAAGTGAAGCATCCAAAATTTCATTTTTTAGGCTGGGTGGGTCAGAGAAAAGAAAGATTGGCATTTCACGTGAATTGTCTGCTAGATAAAGCAGACAATTCACATGAAATGCCAAGCTTTCTTTTCTCTGAAAAACACCAACAAAACCCAGAATGCATGCATAAATTTGCCATCTGTGCAGTGTTAACTTTATTCTGATCTAATATACTGCTACTGCTTACAAAAGAATGAATGTGAAGGTAATTGCTTTATGTTAAAAGATGTAAAATTTGCTGAATTTTTTACCTCCTAAATTGGATTTCAATGCTGAAATCCAAAATTTCATTGAGTATTTTACCCCTCAAATTAAACTTCAATGCTGATTTTCAATAATTCAATGCTGAAATACCCTTTACTCCCTCTTATCTAGAGCTCTGGGGCAGCATGATGCTTCCACATATAGCTGAAACTGGCCTGCACACCAGTACTGTTAAACCCTTAGAGGAACCAAATGGAATCTTCTACCTTATAAATTCTTTCACGCCCATCTGGGCTAGGAGAAATAGATGGGCTGCATGATGCTTCCACGCAGAGCTAAAACTGACCTGCACACCAGTACTGTTAAACCTCTTAGAGGATCTAAGTCTGCCCTGGCAATGCAGTGCGAGTAGGCCCGTCCAAGCTTATAAACCCTATTGGTTTCATTGGGGACAGGGCTTGAGATGTCATTTCATCTCAATGTCGGGTAAAAGTCCCACAAAATTGGAAGCAAAGTCTCCAAAATGACCTTTACAGTGTTAATTGGTAACGGGGACATTAAACCTCAAATCAAACAAACAAATCCACCTTATAAATAGTTGGAGTTTATTTCCGAATTTAGGGTTGTCAGGTTGTGTTTGCTTCAAAATTTATTTGGAAAATGGCTGAACTTTTTGCAAACAGTGTAGGCCTTCACTGTTTGCCAATTACCCGTTTTGGTTTTCCGGTACAAAAAGGGTTAACTAGAAATGTGTCTCAGGGATACAGATGCCTCTGCCTGGTAGTTGTGATACTTATGAAAAAGGTCAACACAAATTGCTAACGCCATCTTGGAAACTTAAATGCAAATGGCTAGCGCCATCTCCAACGTAGACAGAAGTACACTATACAAGAAGGCAGAGATACAGACTAAGCATTTTGCTTGCCATAAATCCAAATTTTACATTAAGTCAGGAGGCAATTTACTCACTTCAATTTCAGAACACGCTCCACTGGCATCATTTGTAGAGATGAATGTCATAATGTGTGCCGTCCCTCGAATCAGGACATTAATTGGAGGCCCCCTGTGCAGGGGCAGCAATCCCCTGTGCAGGTTAAAGAACCTACAATAATTACATGATTACTGTGCACGCTTTCATCCTGCAAAACTGGAGTTTATGTAATATGCACAGTCTGTGTCTCCTCCTGTGGTTAAGGCAAAATAGGATGCGGGGCAGAAAGATCTGGGGCCAGTTGTTCAAAACTAACGACGTCGTTAGTTAACGTATCGTTAAAACTTTGATCATTAAATATGGCAAATATGCTGAAATTTTTGCTGAAAAAAAAATGTGAGCAGCTTTTGCTGACGCAAAAGCTGCTCACATTTTTCCAGCAAAAATACCAAAATTTACGATATTGTACTTGCTAGAAGAGTTAACAATATGACCACTAACGAGCTCGTTAAGCTAACGATGCTTTGAACAACTGGCCCCTGGTGATGATGTGAATTATCAGTTCAAAGACAATTTTGTTCAAGGTCCAAATGTCTGTCTGTTTGATTTGAGTCTTTAATGTCCAATCAACACTATTTAGGTCATTTTGGAGACAGTGTCTCGAATTTTGTGGGACTTTTACCTGACACTCACTGAGATGAAATGACATCTCAAGCCCTCCTGTCCAATGAAACCAATTGGGTTTATATGCATGGATGGTCTGCCTTGCACCACTTTGCTTGGACAGGCTTCGTCCTTCTAAGCAGTTTACTAGTACTCATGTGCAGTTGTTATAGCTCTGCGTGGAAGTGCCATGCGGCACAATCTCTTTCTCCAAGCCTTGATGGGCTGATGAAGTCCAAATGTCATCAGTTACATCTCATCTTTTAACAATGGTGTCAGTGAACTATCATCAAAAGAGTAAGGGAATTGTCTTTTGATCTGTTTGGGGAACTGACACCAAAAACCGTGTAGGAGAGTGATAGCTCAGTGGTTAGTGCACTTGCCTCTGATGCTTAAGGTCCAGGGTTCGATCCCCGACAGCGGCGATAAAATTTCGCTGTCCGAACACGCTCCATTGGTATTATTTATGATTCATTTGCAGGGATGAATGTCAATGTCACAGACATCCATCCGTCAGAGCTCTCACTAGGATTTTGAAAACAGGATTCCAGGAATCCTTCCTTGTAAAAAGTTGGATTCACAGATAAAAAGTTGGATTCGCACATAAAAAAGTTGGAGTTCTGATCTTGATCGCGCATTCACCATATTTGCATTATTTGCTGGCTCCCAGCTTGCACATTGTCAATATTTGAAAAACAGATAACCAGGCTCCCCTGACCTTGTAAGGTCAGGGGGGTCTGGTTACCTGTTTTTCCAACACTGATAACCTTCAGACTAGGAACCAGCAGATAATGCAAATAAGGTGAATAGAACATAGACAAAAACTTCTTATTATCAGGCTACATGTCCATATGAAAAACTGTATACTTGCATGGCTCCCAAACTCTTTTTTTTCTTCTAATAAATGCATTTAATATCTTCGTTCCAAACATGTAGATTGTGGGAACTAGTTAGAAATATTTCACTGATGTGTCTATCCCCCCCCCCTCTCCCAATGCAGTTGCTCAGATTTATTCTCACACTTCTAGTCAAATAATGCCACAAAAAAATAAGGTAGTATTAGGATAACAGCAGATATAATGTAAACCCAGATCAGAAAAGCAGCGTTCTTTTTAGCTATATTTGTGCTTTCAAATTCGGGGGTATATGTACGTGACAGTAGCTCAATTATTTTTAATTGGTGAAAACAAATACGTAGGGGAAGCATCCTAACCACGTCTGACTTCCTGTAATTGTTAAAATGATTGTATTTTGAAGAATTACATACATTTTTGTCGCCAGTAAACGTCGAAACACACTTTGACCGAGCGATAAAAAGAATGATTGTGTAGTCGCCAAAAAAACATGACATTGGTAATTCGTCAATTATATCGTCTTTGCCGTAACCCTGGTTTAACTAAACGTGATATTTAACCGACACATGCTAATCCGTTGATGATATGAGATTACATCAATTAGTAAAATAATTAATTGTAATCCGTAATAACACAAGGATTAGCGCGGCGAGATTAAACAGGTAAAATCATTTTTAACACGTGCCGCAAACCGACCACTTTCCAATATCGTATCTCCCACTGACAGGTGCAAAAATACCTGTCAATATAGGTCACGCCTACTGGGTTGTGGCATGTGCGCTTTCAACATAAAAAGCGGCGCCGCATTTGATCTTTTATTGGTATTGCATAAGCGGCCTAAATTAGCTTCTGAATTTACCGCTTCTGTAATTTTGGACGCGTGTCGCAATAAAAACATGCGTACACAAGAATCGCCGGTTGTGAATTTTACGCGTACAACGACAAAAGTTGGCGTAAAATACGCAGAATCCTGCGTTTCCGAGAGCTCTGATCCGTCCTTCGGATCGAGACGTTAACTGGAGGTCCCCTGTGCAGGGAGAACCATCCCTGTGCAGGTTAAAGAACCCTACTGTTAATACACGATTACTGTGTAGGCTTTCATCCTGCAAAACCTGCGAGTAATGTTCAAATGTGACCAATCGCCTTTTTTCCTTGAACTATTCCCCTGGGAGTTCAGAGCTCATATAGACACATCCAAACACTTTGTCATCACTCAATAATACTATTTGCCAGGACTTACCGCTGGTTGGCAAAAAACATCTTTGGCCGTTTATCGAGACATTGTAAATGCGATGTTATTTTTTATAAACTTGTATTTTGTTTGTAATCGAAATGACAAAATTGACCTTTAAACTTTTATAATAGGTATGTCTTAGCTAGTAATTATTGGTTTCTAGAAAATCTGAGGATGTTTTGATGATTAAATTACCCGGTGCGTAAATTTACCGGAAAGGACCAGAAAGCACCTGATTACCAGAAAGGACCGGAAAGGACCCATAATTTTCTTATTTTTCCAATTTTTATTATTTATCTTTATCTTTTTTATTCCTTGCTAGTTAATTCTTAAATAAATATTAAATAGCTATAACTACTAAAGTTTGTGATAACCTTTTGGTGAAAAAAAAAGACTTACACATCGTTGCATTGCATTATGCCCATGATGATGCTGTATTGTTCCTGATTGCTTTTGATTAATTAGTATAAGATTATTATGAAGTGGTTGCATGGGTGCGGGGGGGGCACAAAACCCACACATGCTTACATACTGGTTACATGAGCTCTGCTTCTATCCCTTACAGACCCTACCCTACATGACTTGGACTAGAGCCGGTTGAGCTGAAGCGTAGCGCTGTGGTTGCGGCTCATTTGCTTTTCACTTATGAGTGCTCCGCCGACGTAACACATCGGCGATAGACAAGTCTAAACTTAGGCTTATGTAACCCTAACCCTAGCCCTAACCCTAACCCTAACCATAATTTCTCTTGCAGGTACACGGGGATCCTTGACGGGGAAACCCACCATACCTCGTGTAGGACACCTACCGAGAAGTCATCAGCTGGGTGCCCAGAAGGCTGCCTCGTAGAGGCCCCCTTGGGGACACCCTCCTGATGAAACCCGGAAATGTGCGAAGCGAGGACAGCATGCTGTCAGAACGGAGCATACATTTCTGTAGCAGGTCAAATACAGAACAATTTAATAGGCGGGGCAACGGTAATGACCAAATTTGATAGGGATTTGAACACAGGAAGACCCTTAAAAAAGCCTTTTAGACCGACCGTTCAAAATGAAATAAAAGCGAAATTGCACAATGGCTGGTTAGCCACATACTCGCCTTTGCCAAACCACATAACTTTTCACCACTAAAAAGACACGCCTATGTGTAAACATTTTAATTCTAACCACACTGATCATGAACAAAAGAGGGTTACAACACTACCACATACAATCAGAACTAATCCATAATGTATTACAATCCATATATCCCCAATATGATATCCTCCTTCACGTAGGATGAGATAATGATATGCAAATATGGCGGTCCGGTCCCAATTGACCCACTTACGAATTTATAAGAACTCGACATCCTACGTCGATGAAAGCATCACCTTTTCAGAAACTGAAAAGCTAAGAAGCAAATAGGATTGACCTCCTTTCGAATCCTCCGCGATAGAAGTCACCAACTGCACACTGATTGGCTGGATTAACTACAAACTAAGAGAAAAGCAACAACCAAAACACCAACATCCCAACGCGACGAAACTAGGGGCCAGTAGTACATGGTACTACCAAGATTATCCTTGTAGAGACCTGGGGGGTGGCGACACAGCATAGGCGTGTTCTCAAGGTGGTAGAGCACGGGTACTAGGACATTTTGCAATAGCCGAAATTGGCTGGTCTAATAGTAACCCTTCCTGGCTCACTTTTGGCCGCCGTTCAAAATTCAAAATTACATGCATTATCACCCTTTAACAAGCACCGTGTCCATAGGCGTTTTCTCTACCACGGCAGGGGTGGGGGTAGAGACTAATGGAAGCCAAAACCGATAATGCATGAGAAGCTTTTTTCCTCGGTCAGACAAGGGCTGTGTACTGACATATTTTGCAGCCGGAGTTGGCAACGTGTCACCACATTCTAGAGCCCGACCATTGGTCTGCATCTGCATTCAAAATTCGAACCCCGCCATTTTACAGGACAAACGCTTAACATTAGGTGCGTTCTGTGCCAACATGACATCTTGAGCGGGGGATGTGGGAGGTGGGATTGACCTACTTCTCACATCTTCCGCGAAAGAAGTCACCTAACTTCCAATCGGCTAGTTGATAACTGTCAAGCAGACAGGAGTCAGCATATTGGCAGCCTAGGGAAAAGAGCAGTACCTACAACTAATCCCAGATGGCGAACTGGGGGTAGCCCCTATGTGCCCATGGCGCCCGGTTACCTTAAAAACAACCGTCAGACCACTTCATTCCAGCTGAAAATGTCTTCGTTTGCTTTATTTGGGGATAGTTACGTTCAGAGACTTGGAAAGTTCTGTGAATTCAACCTTAAGGTAAAATATCTTAATTTCTTAATTGTTATAGTATACGCGAAATCTACGTTGGTTTAAACAATATTTTATTCAATCTTCAACAATAGATACAGGGTATATTATGATCTGAACGGAAGCCTATGGAAATCTACCTTTTAGAACATCCACACCTAAGATAATTAGATTATAAACAAGTGTAATATACTTTAACGACTTTGATCTAGCGGTATCGAATGACGGGCGTTGGCGGTATATTTGAATATGCAATAAAATTTATGAAACAAAATCACCTTTGGGCTGTTCAAAAGTGATTTTAAAGACATTTTTGAACAGTCCATGATTTATGTCTATACATTATAATTTATAAAATAAGACCACCTTTGGGCTGTTCAAAAGTGGTCTTAAAAGACATGTTTGAACAGAACAGTCCATGATTTATGTCTATACATTATCATTTATAAAATAAGACCAACTTTGGGCTGTTCAAAAGTGGTCTTAAAATACATTTTTGAACAATCCATGATTTATGTCTATACATTTATAAGATAAGACCACCTTCCCAGTCAGCACAAACAGCTGGCCAACGTCGGGCCGATAGCTGTACGACGTTGTCACCTCGTACCGCTAGTTTAGTTTAAACGTATTTTATTGCATCAAAACATGACAAAACATGCATGCAATGGGGTTGGGTCACAAGTTCTCACAACATTAGTTACGACCCTTCCCCTACATATAGTAACATCATCAAAATTACAGTCACGCGACAATGACAAACACATAAATTATTAGCATTTATACTCTAGCAGTATTTGATAAATAAATAAATAAATAAATAAATAAAGTGTGTGTCTCTACAGAATGGTTGTGGTTTGGGATTCAGCGGTATGATATAGATCATCACGCATACATGATTCGATGCATAATCTCAGAAGTTATTAGAAAATCTACCAGTATTCTTGATGTATGTATGTACAGCATTGAAAATAATCATGTTCTCCTCGAATGGTAGCTGTGTAATACCATAAAGTAAAATATCTAAATTAAGGGGGTGAAAATTTCGAGTTTCGGTAAAAAGATTTACTCTCTGATTTGCATATTTCGGACATCGAAAAAAGTAGTGCTCAGCATCCTCATTTTCTAAGTTACATTGACAAACAGGACTGATTAATAAATGGTTAGTGTATAAGTCACTGAACAAGTTGCTACATTTGTTACGTATTCTAGCATGCATTACAGATAAAAATCTATTACCTTGAATATAATATTTTGGTACTCCCTATGTAATTGAATAATGACTTTTTATTGCATATTTAAAAGAATTAAGAGAAGAGCTATTGCGTAAATTCTCATCCAAGTCCTTCCATAATAACAGAGAAGATGGAATACAAGAATTTCGAAATAGCTCTGTTCTGCAGAAAGGAAGGTTTCTGAGTGGATAATTAGTGGTTTCTCTTACGGCAGGAGGAATGAGATCAACAATATACGAGGGGACTTGCCCATTGATTGATCTGTACATGAAATATAGTTTCTGTTTTTTACGTCTCTCCGATAAAGGAGTCCACCCACATTCTTTGTATAATAATTCGAGTGAAACAGACCTTGTCAGTCCAGTTACAATTCTGGCTGCTTCATTTTGTATTATTTCCAAAGCATTAGAATCTTGCTCTGTGCAACCATCCCATACTAAAGATGAGTATTCAAGTATCGGAAGGACATATGAGTTATAAATTTGATTTAAGGCTATTCTATTTAGCGTGAATTTTAACTTTCTCATAATACCAACAACTTTTGCCGCACCTCGTACCGCTATCGGCCAGACGATGGCCCGGCATTCCCTGCTGGCTGGACATTTGTGAACAGTCCATGAATCAGACCACCTTCCCTGCAATAAAAATATCATGAAATAGGGAGGAAACTGGGTAGAAACAGGTCCTTTCCGGTAATCAGGTCCTTTCTGGTCCTTTCCGGTAAATTTACGCACCCTTAAATTACCTGTTAAACTTGTGCAGGCAACTAGGCGTGACGGTTTTAATTATTTGTAATAAAAATGCATAAAACAAATGACTAAATGCGGAAGATGCATGGATGAAAGATATATATATACTCATTTAAAGTGTAATTTGATCGATTTTCTATGAAAGTCAACTAAACTATGCCCTTAAAATTAAACCTATTTACAATGTGTTTATATGGAACCAGGGCTATTTGCAAAATTCGAAAGATTGTTATCAACATGAAAAGTAATCTTGAGCATGCACAATGACACATAAACAAGGTCCCATGTGAAAACATTGGATCCGTCTATAAGATAGATAGATAGATAGATACAAGTGGACGTCCGAATTCTAGTACTATACGAATAATAAGGAATCGATATGGGCTAATTTCAGCACCTCTCCTGCCATTTCTTCGTCTCCGCCAGCATCCCACAGCCCACCTTCCTCATCCTCATAGTCAGCCATTTAATGTATGGAACTAAAAAGTCAGGATTTTGTTTTCTTCAAGTTAAAAATTAATTTTGAAAATGGAACAATTTTCCCCTTTTCTACAACCGGTGTAACAGTACTTTCTTTCGGGGAAAGTATAAAACCCGGGAGTAACGGCCGGGAGCCGGAAGTAAATTCTTTCGCGTTAAATTGGGGTATAGCCAAGCGAAAGGGAAGTTCCCTTTCGTAGAAAGGAAGATATTTTCATTGTATGAAACATTTAGTCAATATGGATCTCGGCCCCTGACAAATGGTCGGGTATAAAAGCCAAGGCCGCGCCGCGCCGGGGCGGGCCGCCGAGCCAAAAAATGCCGATCCAAATGACAAACTCGGCTCCTTATAAAAGTCGGCCCGTACAAAACCGGCCCCTGACCAACTCGGCCCCTATTATTATTATTATTGGCCCAAAAGATATGGTTTTAGTTGGGGTAGCAATAGTTAACCAAAAAATACATACTTTTTTCAGTGTTTGCCTTTTAGAAACTGGATATTTTCATATATATTTGACTGTTACGCATTCGCAGGCAACTGCCAATGATATTAAATAATATTTTAATTGGATTATCTTGAGTAAATCACTGACGCGTGCCTGTTGGTTGGATTGTTATTATTTGATACCTGGGTGGGAAGTACTGAGTAATTACCGTAACCATTACAAGTCTTTAATCACGTCATGAGAACACCTGGGGCCTGTTGTTCAAAACAAACGACGTCGTTAGTTAACATATCGTTAAAACTTTGATCATTAAATATGGCAAATATGCTGAAATTTTTGCTGGAAAAATGTGAGTGCTCACATTTTTTCAGCAAAAATACCAAAATTTACGAAATTGTACTTGCTAGAAGAGTTAACAATATGACCACTAACGAGCTCGTTAAGCTAACGATGCTTTGAACAACTGGCCCCTGAAAAATACACATGCGAAAAATAAATGCACCGATCAGCTTGCGCATCTGCACACATTGAACAGCGCTTTTGTTCCCTGCTTGGATAGTTTGACTACTAAGGCTGCTGTATGCCGAACTTTATTCCTTTGATCGGCTTCTGAGACTAAGCAGATAGGTTTGTTTGCACTTGCGAGTAATAAATGTGCAGATCAGCATGCGCGTCGCGCACTATGATCAGTGCTGTTGTTCACTGCTTGGACTACGGCTTCTGAGACTAAGCAGATAGCTGAGGTAATTGAAATGCAAATATATCTATGTATTTAATATGAATCGGACCGAGCTGCATATCAAGTTAAGAACGTCGCGGAGACGCCTTAATCACACCGGTTACCGCGGTACAACGTGACGCGACTGAGTACAACAAACGCTACCGGTTTTTTTGGACGGGAGAAAAGTGTGAGTACAATGTTTCCTTCATTTTGTCGAACCTATCGCGATTTACGTTTTTCTGTTGTTTTTGCGATGACAACAGATTATGTTTTTGTTGATTTGTCCAGATTTTAAGTTATGACACGATCAGAGAAGGGAAATCAAAGCCATAAATTAGGCCAAAATAGGTAGAAAAACAAAACTTCAAGTTTTAAGGGTCTATCAATCAAAAACAAATGACATATACACGGGCATTCTTGGGTTTTTGATGTCTCTAGGCATCGAGGTAAGTATACTATTTTTAATAATTCATAAAATTATTTTAAATCAGAATTGTACCGATTTTTCTTGGCCCACTATCTTGAAACACGGGTACACCTTACCACGGATCATGTGTTGTGTTTGAGTACACTAAACACGGAACAAATGAAACAACAAACACGGATATGGAAAACCGACTCTGGACGTTTTTACCCATTATTAGCGCCATTTTTCAAGAAATAGCCAAGAGGAACGATACATATTTGCCCTTTAGTTGAAAAATTACAATATGTACAGTATGCGCTTGGCCATTCCAAAAGCAAAAAAGTGTTTTTGGGTTGTAAGGTGTGTTCATGACATGGAGACAACGTTTTACAACAGATGCACAATAAACAGTCGCTATAATCCATCAAAAAGTGTCACATACAAAATAACCTGTTTGTTTGTTTGAATTGAGCTTTTACGTCCCCGTCAACACTATTAAGGTCATTTTGGAAATGTTTCCAATTTTGCAAGTCTTTCTATCCGTCATTGAATTTTAACGACATCTCAAACCTACCGCCCAAGGGGAATAATAGGGTTCACATGTACATGAAGGACCGGTCGGACACTTTGCCTGGGAAGACTAAGACATTCTAAGTGTTTAACCATTATTCCTGTGCGACGGGTTTCAGCTCTGTGTGGAAGTATCATGTAGCCCAATTATTTCCCCAAGTAGCATTGGATGGGGCCCAAGAATAACCTGTACATAAACATGTAAACAATATAAAACTACAGAGGAACCGTTCAAATAGCCAACAATGAGCTATACTGAGCAAATCCAACTTCAATGAGACAACACTCACAGTGCAACCACAAGAATCTGCAAAATAATTTGTTATTACAGAAAGTCGAGAATTCTGAGGGGTTAAACTCAAAGGGTGTCTGATCTGCGCTACTTGTATAGAAAGTCGTGTATGCTCCCCGTAATGCGACCTCACTAAACGTCACAATAGACGTCAGCAGTCGAAGTGACCGCATATTCAAAATTTACCTTTAAAGTTTAAGTAATGCAAGAAAAATAATCTGAAATAGGTGTGTTATGAAATGTTTTCTTTGGTAATCATTTCTGTTTCACCTCACAAACCAGGGGTCCTGGGTTTGATTTTTGGCTTCTCCAAACTTTCTGGTGAGTCGATAAACTGAGTTCCCTTCTATGTATAACCTTAGTGGGTTGCTGGGACGTATAACTCAAAATACCGCACACACGGTCACTTTCTCCCTTTCACAGGCCCGAGAAGGGCGGTTGTCAAATTCTGGCGTAAGAATATGCACTGTGCTGGTTTTATAAGCCTTCCAGCTAAACTAACTGGCTCGATGTGACCTAAATAGTGTTTGCTGGGCTGTTAAACTCCCAACCAAGCGAAGAAACAAGCCAGCCAAAGAAATCGGTGTGAGGGATAGATAGGAAAGTTTGTCCATCACACTCTGGGGCGTAGCTACCTGTACGCAGATACGCACACATTACAAACGTAAAAAAATAGACGTAGAAGAAAAAAGAAGAAAAAGAAGAGGAAGGAGAAGAAGAAGAAAAATAAGAAAAAAAGAAGAAAGAAGATAAAAAAGAAGAAGAAACAAGAGGGCCCCTTGATTCGGAGCGGGATCATTTTAGCTATTTTGGAAGAGGGTCATCTAAGCAACATTGCTATAAGTTTGAATGAAATTGGCCCAACGGTACAGGGGGAGTTGTTGTTTGAAAGTGGTTTTTTTTTTAGCACTGGCGGCCATCTTGTTCATCAGAGCGGAATGATTTAAGCTACTTGTAGGGAGTCACCTGGGCAACATTCCTGTGAAGTTTGAATCAGTTTTGGAGAAGTTACCATTTGAAGTAAATTAACGTTTTTTTTCTATTATTAGCTTTGGTGGCCATTTTGTTCATCAGAGCGGGATCGTTTTAACTAATTTAGCATTTCAGTCATCTAAGCAACATTCCTATGAAGTTTGAATGAAACTGGCCCAAGGGTTCATAAGGAATTGTCGTTTGAAGCAAATTTACAATGTTTTTTTTTTCTATTTTTAGCTATGGCAGCCATTTTGCCCATCAGAGCAGAACCGTTTTAACTATTTTACTAGATCGTCGACTAAACAACATTCCTATGAATGTTGAATGAAATTGGCCCAAGGGTACAAGAGGAGTTGTCGTTTAAAGATTTTTTTTCTATTTTTAGCTCTGGTGGCCATCTTGTTTGACAGAGTATAACGATTTTAGCTTTTTTGGTAGTGCGTCACCTAGGCAACATTCCTGTGAAGTTTGAATCAAAATGGCCCAAGGGAGTTCGTATTTGAAGCATTTACGACGTTTTTTCTCTTTTTAGCTCTGGCGGCCATATCGTTCATCAGAACAGAACAATTTTAGCTATTTTGGTAGAGGGTCACCTAAGCATCGTTAAGTTTGAATAAAATTGGCCCAGGGATTTGGGAGGAGTAGTCGCTTAAATATTTTTCTATTTTAAGCTTCGGCGGCCATCTTGTTCATCGGAGCAGAACGATTTTAGCTATTTTGGTAGAGGGTCACCTAGGCAATTTTCCTATGAAGTTTGAAAGAAAGTGGCCAAGGAGTTTAAAGATTTTTCTATTTTTAGCTCTGGCAGCCATCTTGTTCAACAGAGCGGAACCATTTTAGCTATTTTGGTAGATATTCACCTAGGCAACATTCCTATGAAGTTTAAATTAAATTGGCCCAAGGGTTTAGGAGAAGTAGTCTTTTAAAGCAATTGTTGACTACGGACGACGGACATTGACAGATCACAATAGCTCACCATGAACACTTTGTGCTCAGGTGAGCTAAAAAGTAGAAAAAGAAGAAGAAGAGGAAGAAATAAAGAAGCAGAGAGAAGAAGAGGAAGAAGAAAAATAATAATGAGAAGAAGAAGAAGAAGAAGAAGAAGAAGAAGAAGAAGAAGAAGAAGAAGAAGAAGGAGAAAAAGAAGAAGAAGAAAAAAAGAAGAAGAAACAGAAGAAGAAGAAGAAAAAAATTGTATTTGTCTAGGATATACGCAACACTATTTATTAGCTAGCATAGTTTCCTCCTCTGCCACGGGGACCGCACTTACAGGGAAGAATTTGCTCCCGGAGCAAATTCTTTCCTGTAAGAGCGGTCCCCATTTGGCAAACGGAGTTATTATTTTTAGTATTTTCTTTTTTTGCGCACAAATGATTTTCTTCCAGCTACGCCCCTGGTACTGTTACGGCCCACAACTTCTAATCCTGAATTATCTTCCTTGGCCTACAGGTTTATAACCAATGACAACTGCGTCATGGGACGACTCTTTGGCACAGAGTCGATTACTTTTTTTTCAGCTATGCTCCATTCCTTCATTATGGCTGTCATGTCGGAAGATGGTGGCTCGCCCGGGATTTGACTTTCTTCGCAAAATTGACCTCGCGTCAACATACGGACTTAGAAAGGATGTGAGGTGGTACGGCCCGAAGTACCTAACCTACATTATGCCTGCCTTGGTTGATTATGCGGAAGACAACTGAGGAAGACAGTTGGCTTAGTGTTTTGAGCAGTTGATTTTACCCGACCGTCCCAGGTTCGAATCTCACCATATGCGATTTTTTTCCTTTTTTACAACTATGCTTCTCTCCATTGTTCATGTCGCAAGAATACCCAAGTAAGAGTCTTATATTCTTTATTTCAGAAAGATACATTATGGCTGAGTTTGAGTTTAGCGATGCTGATCATCCAGATGACCCCAACACCATGTACAATATTGCCGAACCTAACAGTGGAACTTCGGATTGGGCTCAAGTTTTGTCTGGTGTCTCACAAGGTGCCGTTTTCGGTCCAGTTTTGTTCTTCATGGACATTAATGGCATTTTTACTGGCATTGTGTAACAGGTGACAAAAATGCTACACAACTTTTGCCCGGCCGGGGTTCGAACCAGGGCCGCCGGATTGATAAGCAAATCTACCACGTTGCTATAAAAGCCGGCTTGTACCGAAAGGCAGTACAAGTGTGCTATATACCTATACCCTATGATATTCTCCACGTCCACATAGTGTATTTTTTCACATCGGTTGTGGTTGCTCGCTAGAACCGTATCAAGGAGGCGGTTCTAACGTGTACCTACAACCTATGGCTTATAGCAGATATAATAAAAAGCATCGCCCATAGGGGCTTGAAGAAATATATGGGATACATGATGCCTCTACGCAGAGCTGAAGCCGGCCCGCACACTAGTACTGGTAAACCGCTTAGAGGATCTAAGCCTATCCAGGAACCGCGGTGCGAGGCGGACCGTCCATGCTAATAAACCCAATTGGTTTCATTTGGCGACAGGGCTTGAGATGTCATTTCATCTCAATGTCGGGTAAAAGTCCCACAAAATTGGAAGCAACGTCTCCAAAATGACCTTTACAGTGTTGACGGGGACGTTAAACATTGAATCAAACAAATAATAAAAAGTATGTATATCCCCTTAAATCCGAGTTTTCTCTATATAAAGTAAGGTGTGTTCATTTCACGGATGATGTTCGCATGATGTAATGCCATATTTTCATGCCCAACATCCTAGTCTATCCATTTGGTTCCGAGATGTATTTTAGTCCTCTGTAACTCTAATTTCCCGGCAGCACACCCAGTCGTCTGCGAACAGTCTTATTTAAGAGTCAATGTCGGTGGAAATATGATTAATATACAGGGAGTTAGTATAACAGTGGAATAAGAACAGTCCCATTCGGGACCCAAAACTGGAATACATTCCATATACTCGCCATTAACTCATATTGGGTCCATGCCATTTACAAAAACTTACTATTTTCAGTAGCAAAGAAAGGAATCTATAAATTCAAGTGTCTCCCCTCCCCACCAATGCCGAAACTAAATAAGTTGGGTTTAAGTTGTTCATAAGTTGGGAATGTGGTAAAAACGTTCTAGAAAGCCAGAATAAATTTGTTCACCCGTCCCCTTTTTCCAAGATTTTTACCCAACCCTTTAAATTCGTACGAGTATAAGTTCGGAGATCATAATGAGAATCAAAAAGGCATTAAAGAGTATATAACAGCAAAATGGATCGTTTAAAATCAAAAACAGCATCATGTATCATGCCTTCGCTGGCGGATTAAAGAGTTTTATTTCAATTTATTTCGTCCCCGCCAATCGGGGCTTGGGGAAATAAATTGGGCTGCATGGTGCTTCCACGCAGAGCTGAATCTGACCACAAACGAGTACTGGTAAACCGCTTAGAAGGGCTAAGTCTGCCCAGGCAAAGCAGTGTGAGGAAGATCGTCCAATGCATATAAGCCTTCTGGTTTCATTGGGCGGCAGGGCTTGAGATGTCATTTCATCTCAATGTCGGGTAAAAATCCCACAAAATTGGAAGCAACGTTCCATAATGACCTAAATAGTGTTGCCGGGGACGTCAAACCCCAATTCAAACAAATATTTCAATTTATGAAGATTATGTTCCGTGTTTGTTGTACCCAAACTGTGCTGACTAACCGCGTTATGGTGTATCATAAGCCGTGGTAAGGTGTACCCTAACAAAAAATCAGCCATTGAACCATCCACGGATTCAGTGGGTATTGACATGAACTGGGGCTCAACCAAATGCATCAATGGAAGCTCTGAAATCGCAATAACATGTAAATAACAAAATCATGTGCACAAAAGATGTGTTACTGTCAAAAAACATTGACAGAAGTATGCTGGGGTTGGTGAAAACACACTAGATGAAAGAAAAATGTTTGCGGTTTCGTTTTTAATGGACAGAATTCCCTGCCACTGTATCAGTAAATGGTAATACCATTATTATGCAGCTATGCAAAATAACCACCCCAAAAGATTAGGATCTGGGCTAAAATAAACTATTCTTAACAAAAATACTGCTGTGACGTCATGATTTCTGTAGCGTTCGTTGTACTCTGTCGCGTTCGTTGTACTGCGGTAACCGGTGTGTTAATTATATGTTTAAGTGCAGAAAAAAAATTCTCGCTGCTTGGATAGTATGAACATTGCACGTGCGAATAACAAATGCGCAGTTCAGCCTGCGCATCTACACACTCTGATCAGCGCTTTTGTTCCCTGCAGGGATAGTATGATTATATTTAATTGAATATCATTTGGCAAACACGCCTATACAAATACATTGCAACTTTTATCGCCGAAAAAACTGAAAATTTTATGATGAAAAATTATGATATTTTTCTTATTTCTGCACAAAATATAGATTGTGGGCACTCATCGAGGCGGTTCTAACGAGTACCCACAATTTATATTTTAGAGCAGAAATAAGAAAAATAAGGTATACCCCCGGAAACCCCAGTTTTACTATATCAAAGTGGGGTTCAAGGGGGTCAAAATTATAAAGGCGTGTTTTCGTGATGTCTAATATACAAAAGGGGTCGGGTTTGTCAGGGACCAAGTTTGTTGGGGGCAACGTTGGTAAGAGACCGATTTTGTTAGGGGCCGAGTTTTCCTGTTACCAATACGGGGTACTTTTGCAGGTATAAGGGGATAAAGGAGAACTGACCTGTCATGTTAGCGGATGGATAATATATATTATCCCTAGTTTCCAGAATCAGAATAGTTACTCATGACACGTCAAATGATATTCATACACCAGGACCTTTGATATGGGAAGATAGTCCCTGGCTCTCACCAAATAGATAATCTTAGCTACACTATCCTCTGCACCTTCAGTTGACCTGGATTTCATATGACCAAATCGGGAAGGGAATTTCAATCTCTAATGGTTCGAGGGAAGAACGATTCTTTATAGATGTCAGTTCTTGCAGAAGGGGGGTCTGAAACGCCAGTGAATGATGATTTCTACAGTGCCTAGCTGGGGGAACAAGGTCAACTGTTGGAATACGGGCAGCACCCTTTAAAACTTTGTACAAAAGTATGAGCCTACTGTCTCTTCTCCTTTTCTTGAGAGACATCCATCTTAATTTCCCTAGCATTCTAGTCATGCTCCCAATTTCAAAGTGGCAATTGTTTGTTCCAAATCTAGCAGCTCTATTCTGTATGTTTTCAATTGCTTCATTAAGGACCACTCCAATGGGGTCCCAGATGCAACTACCATAGTCCAGGATTGGACGAACAAGTACCTTATATGCTGCCTCCTTCACATCTTGAGGAAACTGTAGAAGATTTCGCCTCACGAAACCAAGCGTTCTGTTCTCTGTTCGCCTTAGTACACATGTTGATAATGTGTGCTTCCATCTCAAATCGTGTGTGATTGTCACACCAAGGTATTTAATGGAATTCACACCCAGAATGTGTATACTTGTGACTCGTGGAGGTATGACTAGGTCTTGTTGCTGAAACTGATATAACGTTATTCTTACAATAGAAACAAGTTTCCAGTCTTTTTTTTTTTTTTGGGGGGGGGGGGGGGGGGTGGGGGGGTGGGGGGGGGGGGGGTATGTAGATACTCGTGCTTGAAGTTTCATCGCATTTACTACTTTGAAACTTAAACACGGGCATCTAACGAAAATATTGCTTTTGCATTTACATGTATGAACAGATCTCGGTCATATCATATCAGCAAAACAATAATCCATAAGTATGTACATGTGTTCTACAGCATTTTAATTTGTATATCTTACTTTTTCGGGGCTAGAAGCAACAGCCTGGTCACTTCAGGTGGTCATTAGTATCCCGAAGCTCTAAACATAGAGTTTGGGTACTCGTCAGAACCGATTCGATGAGGCGTTCCAAAAGTGACCCATAAACATCTATGTTTCAGAGCAGAAACCCTTCATTTAGCTATCTAAAATAGGGTTTACCTGGGTATCCATCGCATAGGCTTGTTATCTTGATTCACTGTTTTATGACTTTAAACAAAAAGAAAGATAAAATTTTAGAAAGAAAATATACATATCACGAAAACATGCCTATACATAATTCTGACCCGCTTGAACCCCAATTTTATACAGAAAACTGGGGTTTACAGGGGTAAACCTATTTTACTTATTTCTGTTCTAAAACACACACACACACACATAGGAGTACCAGAGGAAACCCACGTGACATTCCATTGCAGCCTATAACCCGAGCGAGGCTCGAACTACAGCGTGTAGACCTAATGATAAAGAGTAAGCGCTCTTACTCACAAGGTCAAGTTTCAGCTCGATCGGACTTGGGTTGGGGAGATATCTTTTAAAGAATTTCAAGATGGCCAACTTGGCAGCCATCTTGGAAAGTGGAATGGAACCATTTTAGCAAATCTGAATCTCCATGTCGGCCCGATGCCTCCTATCAAGTTTGAGCTTAATCCGACCTTTGGTTCAGGAGGAGATGTACTTTGAAAAATTTCAAGATAGGCACCAAAGCGTCCACCCTGGATATAGAAACATACCTATCTGAGCAAATCTGAATCTCCATGTCGCCCAAACGCCTCCAATCAAGATTCAACTCAATCTGACTTTTGACAGCCATCTTGGATATCGGAACAGAACCATTTTAGCAAATCTGGATCTCCATGTCGCGTTGATGCCTTCCGTCACGTATAAAGCTCAATCCAACCTTTGGTTCGGGAGGATATGTCGTTTGAAGAGTTTCAAGATGGCCACCATGGCGGCCATCACGGATAACGGAATGGAACGATTTTAGTAAATCTAATCTCTACATGTCGCTCCGATGCCTACCATCCAGTTATAGCCTGTTCCGACCTTTGGTTCGGGAGAAATGTCGTTTGAAGAATTTCAAGATGACCACCATGGCGGCCATCTTGGAAACCGGAACAAAACGAGTTAAGCAAATCTGAATCTCCATGTCGCCCCGATGCCTCAAAAAAGTTTCAGATTGGTCCGACATTCCGTTTATGAATTTTATGGCAGCCATCTTGAATATCGGAAAAGAACGATAACTCCATGTCGCCACGATGCCTCCCATCAAGTATCAGCTCTATTCAACCTTTGGTTCAGTAGGAGATATTGTTTGAAGAATCCCCATGTCGCCCCAATGCCTCCAATCAAGATTCGGCTTAGTTCAACCTTTGGTTTTTGAGGTTTATGGCAGCCATCATGGATATCGGAACATGACAATTTTAGCAAATCTGAATCTCCATGTAGCCCCGATTCCCCCCATCAAGTTTCAGCCTGATCCGATCCTTGTTTCGGGGAGAAATGTCGTTTAAAGAATTTCAAAATGACCACCATGGCGGCCAGCTTGGAAATCGGAACAGAACGAGTTTTGCACATCTGAATCTCCATGTCGCCCCGATGCACCAGCCCCCCCCCCCCCACCCCCCCCCCCCCTCCCCCCATCAAATTTCAGCCTGATCCGACCTTCAGTTCGGTAGGAGATGTCGTTTGAAGAACTACAAGATGACCACCATGGCGGTCATCTTGGAAATCAAAATGGAGCGATTATAGCAATTCTGAATCTCCATATCATCCTAACGCCTCCAATCAAAGTAGAAGTAAAACAAAGATCAGGAATTGATACAATTAACTTACTCCATCCATAAAAGACACCAAAGGGAAAGAAATACAAACATTAAGCGACCAGACCATAATGGAAACCTAAACAAAGGAAGGCCATATGGACAGTTACTTTCCCACATGTCCGAGATGTTGCCCAAATTCCTCCCACCCAGTTCCAGCTTTGATCCGACTTTCAATGCAGGAGCTGATGTCCATTAAAGAATTTCAAGATGACCGCCATGGCAGCCAGCTTGGATACCGAAACGAAATGATTAAAGCAATCTGAATCTCCATGTCCCCTTCATGCCCGCCATCAAGTTTCAGCTTTTTCGGACTTGAAAGATGTCGTTTATAAAAATTTGAAGATCGCCCTCATGGCAACCATCTCGGAAATCGGGATGGATCCATTATAACAAACCTGAATCTTCATGCCGACCCGATATCTCCTATCAAGTTTCATCTCAATCCGACCTTTGGTTCATGGGGAGCTGTCCCTTGCAGCATTTCAAGATGACCACCATGGCGGGCATCTTGGATACAAGAAGGCTATCTTGGATTTGGGAAGGGAACAATTTTAGAAGTAAAACAAAGATCAGGAATCGATACAATTAACTTACTCCACCCATCGCAGACACCAAAGGGAAAGAAACACAAACATGAAGCGACCAGACCATAATGGAAACCTAAACAAAGGAAGGTCATAAGGACAGTAACTTTCCCACAAAATGGCCAAATAACCATCCAAAATAAAAAGACACAAGTGATACACACAGTAAGTAACAAACAACAACATAATAAACCGCCACGGAAGAACCGCCTTGGAACGGTCAGTGCAAAGAATTCCACTTGGGCGGGGGGGGGGGGGGGGTAAATCGATTTTACATGGCCATAATCCTCGCCCTTACCTCTGTCCCGGTATACACTATTTTTGTTTAGTCCGCATGAAGGCTTCCCAACTCATCAGTGTAACACCTCCGAGAACATACAAATCAAAAAACTGCAGAGATGAAACAAGGTTGAGGACCCGACAGCATACAAGAACAGAATTGCTGGAGCAAAAGAAAACCAACAGTTAGACTCCGAATCTCCATGTCGCCCCAATGCCTCCAATCAAGTTTCAGCTATATCCGACCTTTGACAGCCATCTTAGATATCGGAACAGAAAAAAATATAGCACATCTGGATCTCCACGTCTCGATGATTCCTCCCGTCACATTTAAGCTCAGTCAGAATTTCAAGATGACCACGATGTCGGTCATTTTGGAAATCGGAAATGAACGATCTAGCTTTTAATCTAAATCTCAATTTTGCCCCAATGCCTCCCATCAAGTGTCAGGTTGGTCCGACCTTTGGTTTATGAGGTTTATAGCAGCCATCTTGGTTATCGGTAACGGAACGATTTTAGCAAACCCGAATCTCAATGCCGCCTAGCAAGTCTAAGTTTAAAGAACCCCCATGTCTGAATCTTCATATCGCCCCAATGTCTCCAATCAAGTTTCAGCTTAGTCTAATCTTTGGTTTTTGAGGTTTATGACAGCCGTCTTGGATATCGGAACATATCAATTTTAGCAAAATAGAAGTGGAGGCAATGATCAGGAATCGATACAAACAACCCACAGCCCCCATCAGAGACAACAAAGGGAAAGAAACACAAACACGAAACAACAGACCTAATGGAAACATCAACAGCGGAAAGCCAAAAAGACATTCTTTTTCCCACAAAATGGCCAATAGGCTATCCAAAATAAAATAATTTAAGCGACACAAACACCCAAAGACAAACCATAACAAAAATAAACTGCGACAGAAGAACCGCCTTGGAACGGTCAACGGAAATCTGAATCTCCATATCGCCCCAATTCCTCTCATCAAGTTTCAGCCCGAGCCGATCTTTTGTTCGGGGAGAAATATCGGTTGAAGAATTTCAAGATGACCAACATGGCGGCCATAATGGAGATCGGAACATAACTATTTTAGCAAATCTGAATCTCCATGTCGCCCCAGTGCTTCCCATCAACTTTCAGTCTGATCCGACCTTTGGTTCGTGAGGAGATGTCGTTTGAAGAATTTCAAAATGACCACCATGGCGGCCATCTTGGAAATCATAACGGAACGGTTTTAGCAATTCTGAAATCACCATGTCGCCCCGATGCCTCCAATCACGTTTTGAACAGCTTGATCCGACCTTTAGTTTGGGAGGAGATTTCGTTTGAAGAAATTCAAAATGAGCACCATGGCGGCCCTCTTGGAAATCATAACAGAACGGCTTTAGCAAATCTGAATCCCCATGTCGCCCCGATGCCTCCTGTCAAGGTTCAGCTTGATCCGACCTTTAGTTTGGGGGATGTCGTTTGAAGAATTTCAAGATGGTCACCATGGCGGCCGTCTTGGATATCGTTACTGAACGATTTTAGCAAACCTGAATTTTCATGTCATAATGGTGGTTCATAACGAGATGCAGTTTGAAAAAAATCAAGACAGCCGCCATCCCATATTGGATATTGGAACGGAATCTGAAACTCGGTGTAATTAGGGTGCCTCTCACCAGGTATCAGCTCAATCTGATTTCCGGTTCCGGAGAAGATGTCGAAAATGTGAACAGTTAACAACGAACGGAAGGAGGGACGACGGACGGACAACAGGACACGACAAAAGCTGACCTCGAGCAAAGTTCCAGGTGAGCTAAAAATCTACATAGTTTGAATTGGCTATAATTACTTGTTAGTCCTGCTTCCCGGGAGAAGGATGGGGTTGCTGATAAGGGAAACAGGATATACTTTCATGAGTTACGTTACATAAAAGTACAGTATAATTCCTATATTAAGACCACTTTTTGACTGTTCAAAAGTGGTCTTTAACACCACTTTTGAACAGTCAAAAAGGTGATCTCTTACTAGACAACACTGGATGAATAAAATATAACGAAAGATCGTCTTAAACTTCTTCAATATGCCTTTAAACTTAACTTCAGCTGGTCTTAACCCGTATCTTGCTGTTCACGACAACCTCTATCTTTGCAAACAGTGTCGATCCAGATCAGATGGCCATCTGATCAGGATCTACACTGTTTGGCATTCAGTTTATCAATTTGTAGCAATAAATTACATCAAGTAATTTGATTGGATGATAGACAGAAATGGGTATGGCTTAGATGAATATTCAGCAAGATAAGGGTTAATACGGAATTTATTCGTTCTTTTTAAGGTAATGAAGAAAAGAGCACAATGTGTTGCTTGTCATTGATCGGGTTTTATTATACATAACAACGAATAGAGTAATAAAACATTAACAGGAGTAAATTATATGGTATCAACAGCACACGAATGATAACGATAATGGCCACGACGAGCGATAATGTGTCTCCGTACATGCGCGCCAAGCGAAGACTCCGATTGATCAGAGTCTTTGCTGTGCGCTTTATACATGCCTCTTTGTCCAAAGCGGCTTCTTGTAGCCAGGGGAAACTACTTTGACAGCTTATTCCTGTAGTCAGGGGAGACTATTTTGACTGAGTGGATACACTGTTAAAACATTTTCATAGATTTTACGGTAAAATAACGGGCCACCAGATGTCAGCGCATTTAACGTATGATGTTACGGGCACACCTAGATGTTAACGCAGTAATCATCCCACAGGACAGGACAATGTGCTGTACACCAGCCCCCAACGTACCTCAATCTCCCCATACAGTTTATATTTGTTCTACTTCCTTTTTGGATCGCTGAGCCAATTGATGTATCTTTCTTTGAATGCTATATTCTGCTCATTGTTTACGCTAGATGGCATAAGCAACGTGCCAGCATAAGGGGAAGGGATACATTTTCAGGGGAGGCAAATTCTTCAAAAGGATTTCTGAGGTTTGAAAAATGGCGGGAAAATCTGCCATATCACGAAACACGCCTATATACTTTTGACCCCCTTGAACCCCACTTTATATAGTAAAACTGCGGTTTCCAGGGGTAAACCTTATTTTTCTTATTTCTGCTCTTAAATATAGATTGTGGGTACTCGTACCCTTAATCTATATTTTGAGCTAAAATAAGAAAAATATCCCAATTTATCACCGTAAAATTTTTTCGGCGGTGAAGTTTACAATGCATTTGTATAGGTGTGTTTTCGTTATGTAGGCGCTGAAAATGCATGAGCATGCGTTTGCCAGTTATTTTACTGTGAAATCTATAGGATGTTTAGCCCACCCTTCGAGAGAAACACTAGCTACGGCGTTAGTAAAACGTTATGGAAGCGACATGGAGCTAAACTGCTGGTTAACCCTTTTTGTACCAAATGGAATCTTCCTCCTTATATATACCAGAAGTCCATTCCAAAATTAAGGTGTGCCGGATTGTGTTCTCTTCAAAATTTACTTGGAAGATGGCTTTACTTTTCGCAAACAGTGTAGGCCCTGATCAGACGCCGCGATCTGGGCCTGTACTGTTTGCCAAGGTACCCCTTTAGGTGTTTCTGGTACTGAATGGGTAAAGCATCATTTCTCGTGTGAGGCGTGGAAGATACTTTGGCATCCATGTGCCAGTTAATTTACGGTACAATCTACGGAATGCTTATAACCCCATCTGTCGAGAGAATTCCTGCAAAAGTTCTTCGGTGTTGTAAAACTTTGCGACAAACACGCCCACCAAACGATATGATGCGTAACCGGCGGTTCAACATAATATCGTTTAGGGCGATTAAGCAACGTATCGTTTGGTAGGCGTGGTAAATGTATAGGCATCCATTCACCAGTTCTTTTACCGTAAAATATATGGAATGATTACCCCCACTTTCGAGAAAATTCCTCCAAAAGTTCTACGGCGCTAGTAAAACTTTACCTGCAAACACGCCTACCAAACCATATATGATGCCTAATCTGCTGTTAAGCATCATGATTCATATCGTTTGGTAGGTGTATTAAATGCATTGGCATCCATTCGCCAGTCGTTAAACAGTAATTTAGGGAATGCTTATCCCGTCCTTTGAGAGAATTCCTGCAAAAGTTCCACTGCGGAAACATGCATGGTGCCATGGTTAAGCATCATATAGTTTGGTGGCCGTGTACCACTGCCATCCCATCCTTCAGAAATTTTACCGTAAAACAGGATGTTTATACTGTTTGCGGGCTGATGTACGCATTACTACGCGCTCGTATCAGAAGACACATTTTCGCTTGACCTAGCTCATGTATAAAATTGCATTTTTGCATAACAGCTTATTCGAAAGTTCTCCTACGTTCGAAGGAACACTGTGACATGTGCATACAGTGAAATTCCGCTATTAAGACCACCTAAAATTAAGACTAATTCTGCTTTCAAAAGCTTATTTATTAGGCTACAGTTATTCTTTCTTTGTGTTTTCTATATATAGTGTCCTCTGGTCAGAGACCATCTTTGGGACTGTTCAAAAGTGGTCTTAAAGACCACTTTTGAACAGTCCCAAAGCTGGTCCTAATATAGGAATTTTACTGTATTTACACGCATATGGGTTACCTCATTTTATGTATATCATGTTTGTCTTCTGACAATCTGATATACAAACATACGCGCACACAAACAAACACACACATACACATCACAAAGTCGTACCTGCAAACATACACGTACAAACGTAATTCCTATTGGGGATAAAAACACTTGGCATTTTTTCCGCAATATTTGAAAAAAGAAAAAATTTTGGACTTCTTGTTTGCTTTCCCATTTTACTGAGCCCCACTAAAAAGGTCTGCAAACAAAGGAACTAATTTCTTACAAAGAAAAATTTGTTAAGGAAGAAAGGGAGGAGACAACATTTTGACAGAATTGCCCACTCTCTCCTCTTCCCACCCCCCCCCCCCCCCTCTTTTTACTGTGTTTCTCTACAAAAGGTCTGCAAACAAAGGAAAAAATTTGTTACTAAGAAGAATTTGTTAAGAATAGTTCCCTATTGAAAAGGGAGGAGACAACATTTTGACAGAATTGTCCCCTTTCCCCCCACCCCGATCCACTTTTTTTTACTGGGCCCCTCTAAAAAGGTCTGCAAACAAAGGAAATAATTTGTTACTGATGAGAATTTGTTAAGAATAGATCCCTATTGGAAAGGGATGAAAGAATTGCACCCCCACCCATCCCCCGCGCTGAAGATGTTGCCTACCCATTTTCATTAAGTTATGCATAAAAAATCGCTCCAGTGAGCAAATTATATACACTTCTTACATTAGGGTGACTTAGCACCTGTCAGACTTGCATTACGAAAACACGCCTATACAAATACTTAGTAACCTTTATCGCCGAATAAATGAAAATTTTAAGATGAAAAATTGTGATATTTTTCTTATTCCTGCTCAAAATATAGATTGTGGGTACTCGTTAGAACCGCCTCATATTTTAGAGCAGAAATAGGAAAAATAAGGTTTGCCCCTGCAAACCCCAGTTTTACTATATAAAAGTGGGGTTCAAGGGGGTCAAAATTATATAGGCGTGTTTTCGTGATGTATTTCCGCCTTTCCGCCGTAACTTTACTAAATCACAGTTTTGAGGTCAGTTGTAAAATAGGCAAAATCGCGAGCGCGTCAAGTGATTTGTCTACTTACAACTGACAGACTTACTGTGATTTATCACTCAACAAGCTGATTTATTTCGAATCTAACACAGTGAAATCGAAAATTATATTGTTGTTTACTTCAATCTCTCCCAACCTTAAATTCCACCAAAACCGTTGCTTGTAACAAACGCATTTTAAGTACTTTTGTAACATTTTTGATGCAAGAAAATGACGTTACGCCGTCTAATGTCAAAGAATCTTGGAGTGACGCCATAAAACGGCGGCTATTCGCGTCACGCTCTTCTTCCCTGCAACAGCTCATTTTCATTGACTATATCGGCGCGCTGCATTAGAGGAAATTCATTTTAGCCATTATTCCTATCATTTACGTCGATGGGGGAATTTCTACAGTCCTTGGTGTTGATTTGGTGTTGATTTTTGTTTTACCTAACAAACCTGCTTTCTGACCTTGAATTTGTCTGAAGCCAACCAGCACAAAATTATCACACTCATCAGCGCGTAAACGTTAAACATGCTTACAATTTATCGTCGAAAGCGTCTTTGAACTATTCCTTGTGAAGATTTCCTCGTATCACACTGGACTCCAGACATTAATGTGATAATGTTACATGAATTGTAATTCTTGAATTAGATTAAACTCTTAATATCTCCATGGTCTTGTATTGTTTGTTTGTTTGACTGATTTGAGGTTTAACGCCCCCTCAACACTGTAAAGGTCATTTTTGAGACGTTGCTTCCAATTTTGTGGGACTTTTACCCGACTTTGAGATGAAATGACATATCAAGCCCTGTCGCCCAATGAAACCAATAGGGTTTATAAGCATGTGCGGGCCGGGCCGACTCGCACTGCTTTGCCTGGGCAGGCTGAGATCCTCTAAGCGGTTTACCAGTACTCGTTTGTGGGTCGGTTTCAGCTCTGCGTGGAAGCATAATGCCGCCCATATATTTCTTCAAGCCCCGATGGGCGGGGGCCAATGGTCTTGTATTGACGTCTTCATGTGTTATGGAGCTTGTGCAGTATTAAAATCAAAGCACTAGCAGTACAAGTGGGGCGGCTGTCTGTGAGTATAGGCTGGATAAATGCTATTGAACGAGGACTTGGACTTTAAGCAAAAATTGAAGAACCTGATCGGCTCTGTGTGTCTACACTGTTCGCCAGCGTCCCTTCTTGGACCCGAGGCATATATGGTTTCACAACACACCTTAGACGAACCTATTTTCATTCGATCACAAGCCCTGGACATGAGCGTGGTGAAGGTTTTACAGATGACCCTCTTTTCAGAGATTTTAATAGCCCCAAGGGTTTTTGAGTCATAGAAGTTCGATTATATAAATCAAATTGAAATAGATGCTTTCCAATATTGCAACAAGATCTGACAGCGACAGGTTTTAGTTTGAAATTTGTCTTTAGATTCAGAACCATGCCTTTCAAAATCAGATCTCTGCTTTGTTTTTTTTTTCTTCTTGTCAGTATAGTTTCCTGAACCATTATTGGAAGAAACACTCAAAACTGAGCATTCATTATATGCTTTTTGTTGTAGTCGAGTTGATGATGTGGGCTTCCTTTCCATATATCAACGCCGGAACGGGGACACATACCATGGTTATTGTTTTTTTCTTTTGATGAGTACGCTGGCATGGTTGTTTAATTTGTTTTGACCACTCTCGGTAGCTTGCCACCTTTCAATGGGAATTGCTTGGTATGGTTTGATTTGAAGTTTAGGGCCCAGCCAATACTCTTAAAGTCATATCGAGTTAGTCAGTATACCTAATAACATTTCTCATGAGAGGCTTAAACATAAAATAGAAGTGAAGACAATGGTCAGGAATCGACACAATTAACCCACAGCTCCCATCAGAGACACCACGGGAAAGAAACACAAGCACGAAACAACCAGACCCCAGTGGAAACACCACCAGCGGAAAGCCAAAAAGGACAGTTACCTTCCCACAAAATGGCCAATAGACACATCCAAACACTACGTCATCACTCAATAATACTATTTGCCGGGACTTACCGGTGGTGGGCAAAACAAGAGGGCCATGATGGCCCTGGATCGCTCACCTGATCCATAGTGTAACAAGTGGGCCCCAGAGAGGGCCATTATTGGCCCCAGGGTTTTAATGTGCATAATGTTGAGGGAGGTCTTAAAGGTGAAGCTTCATACCAAACATCAACAAAGGCTATAATTAGAACAATCTTGGCAAAGGTCCACTAGATAAAGCTACACATCAAATTTCAAAGACCTGGGCCTTGCAGTTTCAGAGAAGAAGATTTTTTTTAAAGATATTCCCTACATAAGCCTATGCAAAACCAAATGGCCCCAGGGCTATATAAATCTATGTAAAAACAAAGGGCCCCGGCCCGGGGTGGGGGCATTTGTGGCCCCAGGGCTATAATTTGAACAATCTTGGTAGAGGTCCACTAGATAAAGCTCCATACTAAATATCAAAGGCCTTGGCCTTGCAGTTTCAGAGAAGATTTTTAAAGATTTCCCTATATAAGTCTATGCAAAACCAAAGGGCCCCGGAGCGGGGACATTTTTGGTACCAGGGCTATAATTTGAATAATTTTGATAGAGGTCCACTAGATGCAGCTTCATACCAAATATCAAAGACCCAGGCCTTGTGGTTTCAGAGAAGAAGATTTTTGAAGATTTTCCCCATGTAAGTCTATGTAAAACCATAGGGCCCCAGAGTGGGGGCATTTTTGGCCCCAGGGCTATAATTTTAACAATCTTGGTAGAGGTCCATTAGATGCAACTTCATACCAAATTTCAAAGTCCTGGGCCTTGTGGTTTCAGAGAAGATTTTTAAAGATTATCCCTATATAAGTCTATGTAAAACCAAAGGGCCCCGGGACGGGGCCACTTTTGGCCCCAGCACTATAATTTGAATCATCTTGGTAGGGGTCCTTTAGAAGAAGCTTCATACCAAATATAAAAGACCTAGGCCTTGTGGTTTCAGAGAAGAAGATTTTTAAAGATTTTCCCTATATAAGTCTATGTAAAACCAAAGGGCCCCTGAGCGGGGGCATTTTTGGCCCAAGGGCTATAATTTGAACAATCTTGGTAGGGGTCCACTAGATGAAGCTTCATACAAAATATCAAAGTCCTGGGCCTTGCGGTTTCAGAGAAGAAGATTTTTAAAGATTTTCCCTATATAAGGCCATGTAAAACCAAAGGGTCCCAGTCGGAGGCTTTTTTTGCCCCAGCACTATAATTTGAACAATCTTGGTAGGGGTCCACTAGATAAAGCTTAATTCCAAATATCAAAGTCCTGGGCCTTGCAGTTTCAGAGCAGAAGATTTTTAAAGATTTTCCCTATATAAGCCTATGTAAAACCAAAGGGCCCGGCGGCGGGGACATTTTTGGCCTCAGCACTATCATTTGAATAATCTTGTTAGGGGTCTTTTAGATGAAGCTTCATACCAAATATAAAAGACCTAGGCCTTGTGGTTTCAGAGAAAAGGATTTTTAAAGATTTTCCCTATATAAGTCTATGTAAAAACAAAGGGCCCCTGAGCGGGGGCATTTTTGGCCCAAGGGCGATAGTTTGAACAATCTTGGTAGAGGTCCATTGGATGAAGCTTCATTCTAAATATCAAAGTCCTGGACCTTGCGGTTTCAGAGAAGAAGATTTTTAAAGATTTTCCCTATATAAGTCTATGTAAAACCAAAGGGCCCCTGAGCAGGGGGATTTTTGGCCCAAGGGCTATAATTTGAACAATCTTGGTAGGGGTCCACTAGATGAAGCTTCATACAAAATATCAAAGTCCTGGGCCTTGCGGTTTCAGAGAAGAAGATTTTTAAAGATTTTCCCTATATAAGCCTATGTAAAACCAAAGGGCCCCAGGTGGAGGCTTTTTTTGCCCCAGCACTATAATTTGAACAATCTTGGTAGGGGTCCACTAGATAAAGCTTAATACCAAATATCAAAGTCCTGGGCCTTGCAGTTTCAGAGCAGAAGATTTTTAAAGATTTTCCCTATATAAGTCTATGTAAAACCAAAGGGCCCGGGGGTGGGGACATTTTTGGCCTCAGCACTATCATTTGAATAATCTTGTTAGGGGTCTTTTAGATGAAGCTTCATACCAAATATAAAAGACCTAGGCCTTGTGGTTTCAGAGAAAAGGATTTTTAAAGATTTTCCCTATATAAGTCTATGTAAAAACAAAGGGCCCCTGAGCGGGGGCATTTTTGGCCCAAGGGCGATAATTTGAACAATCTTGGTAGAGGTCCAATGGATGAAGCTTCATTCTAAATATCAAAGTCCTGGACCTTGCGGTTTCAGAGAAGAAGATTTTTAAAGATTTTCCCTATATAAGGCCATGTAAAACCAAAGGGCCCCGGAACGGGGGCATTTTTTGCCCCAGCACTATAATTTGAACAATCTTGGTAGGGGTCCACTAGATAAAGCTTAATACCAAATATCAAAGTCCTGGGCCTTGCAGCTTCAGAGCAGAAGATTTTTAAAGATTTTCCCTATATAAGCCTATGTAAAACCAAAGGGCCCGGGGCGGGGACATTTTTGGCCTCAGCACTATCATTTGAATAATCTTGTTAGGGGTCTTTTAGATGAAGCTTCATACCAAATATAAAAGACCTAGGCCTTGTGGTTTCAGAGAAAAGGATTTTTAAAGATTTTCCCTATATAAGTCTATGTAAAACTAGAGTGTTCACAAGTTTTTTCTTTAATTTGACCTACTGACCTACTTTTTGACCCGAAAAGACCTTTATTCAAACTTAGCCAAGATATTGTCACAATGACCATTCTGAGCAAGATTAATGATTTAACCAAACTTGTGGCCTCCTGAGTATTCACAAGGTTTTTCTATGATTTGACCTACTGACCTACTTTTCAACCGGACATGACCCATATTCAAACTTGACCGAGATATTGTCATGATGATCATTCTGAGCAAGTTTGATTATGATTGGACCAAAATTGTGGCCCCTAGGGTGTTCACAAGGTTTTTATATGATTTGACCCGCTGACCTACTTTTTAACCCGATATGACCCATATTCGAACTGGACTGAAATATTGTCACAATGGTCATTCTGAGCAAGTTTCATGATAATTGGACCAAAACAGTGGCCTTCAGAGTGTTCACAAGGTTTTTCTATGATTTGACCTACTGACCTACTTTTTGACCGGACATGACCCATATTCGAACTTGACCAAGATATTGTCATGATGATCATTCTGAGCAAGTTTGATTATGATTGGACCAAAATTGTGGCCTCTAGGGTGTTCACAAGGTTTTTCTATGATTTGACCCGCTGACCTACTTTTTAAGCCGACATGATCCATATTCAAACTTCACTAAAATATTGTCACAATGATCATTCTGAGCAAGTTTGATGATGATTGGACCAAAATTGTGGCCTCTCGAGTGTTCACAAGGTTTTTCTATGATTTGACCTACTGACCTACTTTTTTACCCGACATGACCCAAATTCGAACTTGACCGAGATATTGTCATGATTATCATTCTGAGCAAGTTTGATGATAATTGGACCAAAACTGTGGCCTCTAGTGTGTTCACAAGAAAAAGTTTACGCACGGACGACGCACGACGGACGACGGACGACGCACGACGCACGACGCACGACGACGCCGGACATCTTACTGTCACAAAAGCTCACCATGACCTTCGGTCAGGTGAGCTAAAAAACGCCTTTGGCCGTATGTCGCCATTGTAAATGCGATGTTATTTTCTGTAAAATTGTATTTTGTTTGGAATCGAAACGACAAAATTGACCTTTAAACTTTTAAAATAGGCATGTCTTAGCTACTAATTATTGGTTTCTAGAATATTTGAGGAAGTTTTGATGATAATTACCTGTTAAACTTAGGCAGGTAACGAGGCGGGATGGTCTTAATTACTTGTAATAAAAATGCGCAAAACGAATGACTAAAAATTCGGAAGATGAAGGAATAAAGTTTAGAATACATTTATCTACTCATTTAAAGTGTAATTCGATCAATTTTCTGCAACAGTCAACTAAAATATGCCCGTAATATTAAACTTATTTACAATGTGTTTATATGGAACCAGCGGCCTTTTGCCAACCACGAAAGATCGTTATCAAAAGGAAAAGTAGTTTTGCGCATGCGCAGAGACAAGTAAACAAGGTCACGTGTCAAAACATTGAATCCGTCTATTGGCCATCCAAAGCAAAATAATACAAGCGATACACACACTCAAAGACAAGCCATAACAAAAATAAATCACGACAGAATAACCGCTTTGGAACGGTCAGCGAAACGAATTCCACTGAGGGGGGGGGGGGGGGGGGGGGGGTGGGGTGGGGGTGGGGGGGGGAACGGTCAGCGAAACGAATTCCACTGAGGTGGGGGGGGGGAGGCTTAAATCGATTTTACGTGGCCACAATTTCCGTCGCGATTTAGACAAATAATTTGTTCAGTCCACATGAAGGCCTCTTAACTCATCAGTGCAACATCTCCGTCAACACAAAAATCAATCAACCTCAGAGATGAAACAATTGTGAGGACTCGACAGCAAGAAACCACTGATATGCTGGAGCAAAATAAAAACCGACAGTTAGACTCGGATGGGCCCAACCGGAGACAGAGCCTCAGGCACCAACCAACATTACATAAAATTAGATTCTCTCTAATTCGCAGTAAGTCTTTACGCTCGAACCGTCATAGAATCTGAGGCCTGACCCACCGGCGTGCAATTAAAGAGCGAAGCAAAGTTGTCAACCGTGTCGTTTAACATTTATGTTGTATCCAATCTTTTTATATCGAAGAATCATTTTACGAAATTGGGTACTGAAGTCATTGCAATTATATATTTTTTTCTGAACTTATATACTAAGTCACCATAAAATTCGGGTTCCGATAGACCTTGTTGCAGAAGAGATTTAAGTCCAACATTGAATTTTGAAATTAAATCGGAATGACGTCTATAAATTTTGAAAATGCTTTGCGTAGTTTATGATACGGATAACCCTGATTAAGAAGTTTAGCCGTTAACAGTTTATTACGAGTGTTGAAGTCAGTTACATGACTAGACACTCTGGCAAATCGAATTGCGAAATATAAACGCCATATGATGCCGCACGAGGAAAATCACCATCCAAGAAAGGAAAATTTACAATCTCAAAATCAAAATAAAAAATCATCGCGTTTATCATATATTTTGCAAGAAACAAATCGATCTAAAATAGAAAGGTGTAAATCCAAAGACGGGGCCTCGGTATCAGAAGAATTTGCTTTATTTAACTGAAGTTCTGGGGGGGGGGGGTCGTGGGTGGGGTAAATTTGACTGATCAAACCATCGAAATAGGTATTGTCAATATTTAATAAATCATCCAAATATCTTGAAGTCGAGCTAAAGGCTTCAATGATTTCAGATTGGTTTTCAACGGAAAGGGACATCATAAAGTCTCTTTCATAACAAATGACATTTAGGTAACCAGTATAACGCAGGAAAATAAAAATCAAAAATGAGGTCCTTTAAGAGCAGTGAAAACATTCATAAGAAAGAAGATGGGTCATACTGCGTAGTTTCGGCTAATAAAGCCTCATCAGTGACCCTGTAATGATCCGGCAAAGAAAGCCAGAGGAAACCTGGAAGCCTGTCTTGGCCTTCTGAAACACATACAGCAAACCTAGTGGCCGAATGACAAATGTGGTCATCAACTACAGCTCTCTTTCCAGCCAAAGGCTGCAGTTCATAGGCCGTAGTACCAAACGAGTGTTTACATAGTGGAGCCGTCAAACAACGACCACATTGTAAGCAACCTTATAAGTATTTAACCTATACAGTTTACACTCTTCCACCAGAAACTGACAACAACCCTTTTCGGATTAGGAAGGGAGAGCATGGCTTTAGAAAATATGTCATGAACAATCTCCATTAAGTGCCCCGCCAATCGGGACATTGAGAAGTAAATCGGGCTGCATGGTGCTTCCACCGACCGAATTTTGAGTACTGGTAAACCGCTTTACCTAGCTGTTCCTTTGGGCAGTAGGGCTTGAGAAGTCATTTCACATCAATATCGCGTAAAAGTCCCACAAAATCGGACAGTACCAAGGACGTAAAACTTCTGTACAAACAAACACAACCTCATTGAAGGAATGCTGCCGTAACTGGTGGGTACCAGTCTGTAAACTCTTAATCACCAGTCAGACTGACGGTAGAGGGATGGGTTATCTCTTAAAACTTCATGTATTTTGTCTCCCTTGTTATATTGAGCTAACCTTTTTTCGTGATGGCCCTGGCTCTAAGAAACCAAACATAAAGTCATGAAACAAAGTAAAACTTCGATTGCTCAAACACCGATTGTTCGTTAACTATGGCTGTTTCGAACTCGGGGAACACCTTCAGGGAAGGCAACTCCTGCAAAAGTATTTTTGTCTCCCATGTCAATAGGGTCAACTCTTAAAAGAAAGAATTTGCTCCTGAGGAGCAAATTCTTTCCTTTAAGAGTAGACACCTTTTTCCATGGGACAGGGCTTATAGAAAGGCACACAGGAAGTCCCAAAACTTGTCTCCCTTTGAAAAATGGCGGAAAAATATGCCAGGTGTTCCCATTCCCCAGAGCATTTTGTCTGCAACTAAATATATCAGGATATTTAAAATAGAGAACTTTTTTCTTATTTTATCTGGAAAGTGTATGACGTGGGTACTCGATTGAATCGCCAGCAGATTTTAAATTTTCTCAACTTCTATTCACAGTTTAGAAAGGGTGCAGCGATTTGCCGGATCTGTTGTTAACAAAAGTCATATGGTACGGTAGACTTCGAACGGAACTACCCACAAAGTATTGGAATGGTGACAGACTAAACAGCCATCACGAAAACACGACTATATAATTATGACCGCTTGAACCCCACTTTTATATAATAAAACTGGGGTTTACAGGAGTAAACCCATTTTTTTTTCTTATTTCTTCTCTAAAATATAGATTGTGGGTACTCGTTTGAACCGCCTCATGGCGGTTCTATAGAGTACCCAAAATCTATATTTTGAGCAGAAATAAGAAAAACTATAAAATTTTTCATCTTAAAGTTGTCGTTTTTACGGCGGTAAAATTTACAATGTATTTGTATAGACGTGTTTTCGTAATGAAAGTTGAACTTTGGTATATATTGAGGCCATGTTGCGTAGTTAGCGTATACAATTTCCACTGATGAGGCGGTTCTAACGAGTACCCAAAATCTATATTTTGAGCAGAAAATATAACCAGAGGACCAGTGGTCCTGTAAACGCTCACCTGACAGGTCACCATTTGAACAAATTATGATAGGCCCGTGTACCAGATGCTTCCTGCCTAGTTCCAAGGTCATTTGCCTTACGGTTCTGGAGAAGAAGAATTTCGAAGTGTTTTTACCATATATGGGCATGGCCACCATCTTAGTCATGTGACCTGGACCATATGAGCAAATTTTCATTTGTTCATCATATAAAGGATCCATATCAAATTTCACTTGAATTGGGCCAGCGGTTTCTGAGAAAAAACTGTTTGAAATATGGAACCTGGTTAATCTTGGTCCCAGGTCACTGAATGATGACTTTTCTTACCCATGAATCTTCATGTATTCATTTACTTTACCTGATCTACCAATTTGGTGACATTGTCTTCAATGGTTTCCTAAAAATCCATTATTTTCACTTTTTCCCATGCAAAAGCCTAAGTTGACAAATTTGACACTGCCATAAAATAGGTCAAGGTCAACCCAGGGTCAGCATTTGTAAAAACTATGACGAGCCCGAGTACCATATGATATATGCCAAGTTTCAAAGCCATTGGCCTTACGGTTCTGGAGAAGAAAATTTTTGAAGGCTTTTTACCATATATGGGCGTGGCGGCCATCTTGGTCATGTGATCTTGACCGTACTGGCAACTTTTCATTTGTTCAACTCACAAAAGCTCCATATTGAATTTCACTTAAATTGGCTCAGTAGTTTCTGGGAAAAAATGTTGTTTTTTTTTTTTTTGAAATATGAAATCGGAGTGACCTTGGTCTAAGATCAATGAATGAACTTGACCTTTCTTACCCATAGATCTTCAGGTATTCAGTTACTTTACCTAATCTACAAATTTTGGTGACACTGTCTTCAATGGTTTCCCTAAATATCCATTATTTTCACTTTTTCCTATGCAAAAGCCTAAGTCAGCAAATTTGACATTACTGTAAAATAGGTCAAGATCAACCCAGGGTCACCATTTGAACAAATTATGATAGGCCCGAGTACCATATGCTACATGCCAAGTTTCAAGGCCATTGGCCTTACGGTTCTTGAGAAGAAGAATTTCGAAGTTTCTTTACCATATATGGGCGTGGTGGCCATCTTGGTCATGTGATCTAGACCATGTTGGCAGCTTTTCATTTGTTCAACTCCCAAAGGCTCCATATTGAATTTCACTTCAATTGGCTCAGTAGTTTCTGAGAAAAAATGTTTGAAATATGGAACCTGCGTGACCTTGGTCTAAGGTCAATTAATGACCTTGACCTTTCTTACACATAGATCTTCATGTATTCAGCTACTTTACCTTATCTACTAATTTTGGTGAAACTGTCTTCAATGGTTTCCTAAAAATCCATTATTTTCACTTTTTCCCATGCAAAAGCCTAAGTCGGCAAATTTGACATTGCTGTAAAATAGGTCAAGGTCAACTCGGGGTCACCATTTGTACAAACTATGATGGGCCTGAGTACCATATGCTACATGCCAAGTTTCAAGACCATTGGCCTTACGGTTCTGGAGAAGAAGAATTTTAAGGCATTTACCATATATATAGGCGTGACGGCCATCTTGGTCATGTGATCTTGACCGTATTGGCATTTTTTCATTTGTTCAACTCACAAAGGCTTCTTATTAAATTTCACTTAAATTGGCTCAGCAGTTTTGGAGAAAAAAATGTTTGAAATATGGATCCTGAATGACCTTGGTCTAAGGCCAATGAATGACCTTGACCTTTCTGACCCATAGATCTTCATGTATTCAGTTACTTTACCTGATCTACAAATTTTGGTGACACTGTCTTCAATGGTTTTCCTATAAATCCATTATTTTCACTTTGCCCCATGCAAAAGCCTACTTCGGCAAATTTGACATTGCTGTAAAATAGGTCAAGGTCAACCCGGGGTCACCATTTGTACAAACCATGATGGGCCCGAGTACCATATGCTACATGCCAAGTTTCAAGGCCACTGGCCTTATGGTTCTGGAGAAGAAGATTTTTGAAGGCTTTTTACCATATATGGGCATGGCGGCCATCTTGGTCATGTGATCCAGACCCCGCGAACAAACTTTCGTTCCCCCATCCCACTGAGGCTTCATATGAAATTTGGCTTTGATTGGCCCTGCAGTATAGGAGAAGAAGATCTTTGAAAATGGTGGACGGACGGACGGACGGACGACGGACCATGGCTATACTATAAGCTCACCTATGAGCCTAAAGGCTCAGGTGAGCTAAAACAAAATCATCTTAAAATTGTCGTTTTTATGGCGGTAAAAGGTAAAATTTGTAAAGACGTGTTTTCGTAATGAAATTTGAACTTTGGTATATATTGAGGCCATGTTGCGTAGTTAGCGTATACAGTTTCCACTGATGTTGAAGTGTTGCTAAAAGTGCATTGTTATCGCAAAACGAAAATATGCCAGATGAATTCATTCTCCGTATATGGCATTTATCAAGAAATTTTACTTCTCATTGAATGGTTTGAAATAAATGATACATGCTTACTTGATATTTCACGCTTTTTTGAATGCCTTCAGATTTTACCGTTAGGCAATGTTGCATATGATGACGTCTTACGGAAATGGCATCACGCGAAACACGCGAAACATCCGATACGCATGCGTACATATTCTTATACAGTAAAACTTCGATGGCTCGAACACCGATGGCTCGTTTACCATGGCTGAGTCGAACCCATTTTTGAGTCCCTAGGGAATTCCTCAACATTAGAAGTAGTGTGGGATAATTAAGGACATTTTCTACTTTTATCTTGCGAATGAATGCTGTGTGTGCTCATAAGAATAGCATCGTCGAGGCGATTCTAATGGGTACACACAGCATACATTTTTATTATGGAACACAGAAAAGATTTCCCAAAATTAACCCCGTTATGCCTCCTGGAAGTAACCCCCAGTGGCTCGAACTACCCCTGTCTTGAACAGATTTTCATTGTCCTAAAGGTGTTCGAGCTATTGAAGTTCGACTGTACAATGCATAATGAGGGCTACTGGAAATGACGTAAAATATTTAAAGCTGTGCAACAAACGGCTTGGTAATTATCAATTGACTATCCTGTATTTATCGGAGGTCATCCGTATGAACACCAGGTCAACCAATATTAACTGAGGTCAAGTGAGGTCAAAATCAATAATCATGTTTTTTTTAATTGTATCAATTAATAAAATTGTCATTAATCAAGACATTTCGCATTGACCCAGTTACGGGTCCTCGGTCAGCTGCATTGGCCCTGAGGCCGAACTGGGTCCTCGGTCAGCTGCATTGGCCCTCGGCCTTCGGCCTCGGGCCAATGCGGCAGACCTCGGACCTGTATCTGGGCCAATACAAAATCACTTGATTAATAACATTATATTATTAATTGACATTACACCAGGTCAACCAATTTTGTTTTGTTTGATTTGAGGTTTAACGTTCCCGTCAACACTTTAAAGGTCATTTTGGAGACGTTGCTTCCAATTTTGTGGGACTTTTACCCGACATTGAGATGAAATGACATCTCAAGCCCTGTCGCCCAATGAAACCAATAGGGTTTATTAGCATGGGCGGTCCGCCTCGCACCGCGGTTCCTGGACAGGCCCAGGTCAACCAATATAAACCGGAGGTCAAAACTCATAAATGCTTTATAATTGCGTCAATTAATAAAACTGTCATTAATCAAGTGATAGATTAATAACATTATAATATTGTCTCTCGCTGCGATATGGAAGGGCACTCAAGGCTCGTGTCTTTCGATATCCCAACTCGGGACAATATCAGTGCAATACACATATGAGTTGGGGCACAGCGTTTCCTACAATTTACATGTGCGCCCAACGATGAATCAGATCAGCCCGCGCATCCATATAATCTAACCAGAGACTTCTCTTGCTGCATGATGGAGTAGAGGGTCCTTAGCTATCCTTAGAGTGCACAACGAAGACTCTGATCAGACTGCGCGGATGCGCAGGCTGATCTGAGGCTTCGGTGGGCGCATATGTCTTATTGTAGGTTTTGTCGTGCACTGGCTATAATAATATTAACCTTCGCATGGCAAAACCTACGAGAGGAACTTTACTACCAACGAAGACTAAAATGAGTCTGTACAGCAACCCTACCCTATATCTCCTTTTAGATAGCCTACATGTTATAGATGGTACATGCGACCAGCAAAGACTTTCAGAATCAGAATTGTTACTGGTGACACGTCAAATGACATTCATACACTTTGATGGATGCGCAGGCTGATATGAGTCTTTGCTGGTCGCACCGGCCTTATTGTGGGTTTTGTCATGCGCTGGCTCATATTCTTAGCAAGTTATTCTACCGTAAAAGTTTTACGGTGCAGCATCATGACGGAAATTATAGCGAACCTATTATAAATGAAACAAAATAAAATTATCAAATCATCCGAACACATGAAAGGAGCGACAAACATGGTTGCGGAAGCATTAAGCAGTCATCCCGCTTTGTAACGATATTCATTATAACAGCAAAATTCAGGCCCCCGCCCATCGGGGCTTGAAGAAATAGATGGGCTGCATGATGCTTCCACGCAGAGCTGAAACCGACCCGCATACGATTACTGGTAAACCGCTTAGAGGATCTAAGCCTGCCCAGGCAAAGCGGTGCGAGTGGGCCCGTCCATGCTTATAAACCCTATTGGTTTCATTCGGCGGCAGGGCTTGAGAAGTCATTTCATTTCAATGTCAGGTAAAAGTCCCACAATATTGGAAACCTCAAATCAAACAAACAAACAAAATCAGTGCAACGTCATTTCAGAAATAAATTTCATTTTTTTTCCTAACATTATCGAAGTATGAACAATATTGGAGCATGGTTTGCTAGCGACAAAATTCTATTAATAACTCGATAAACATCGGACAAATTAATTTCGCTGTTAATAATAAAATTCTTTCTATCCAAAATTTGACGATCAATCTGGAAAAAAATATGATTGAAGCAAGGAAGTTTTTGTTTGTTTGATTTGAGGTTTAACGTCCCCGTCAACACTGTAAAGGACATTTTGGAGACGTTGCTTTCAATTTTGTGGGACTTTTACCCGACATTGAGATGAAATGACATGTCAAGCCATGTCGCCCAATGAAACCAATATGGTTTATAAGCATGGACGGACCGACTCGCACCGCTTTGCCTGGACAGGCTTAGGTCCTCTAAGCGGTTTTCCAGTACTCGTGTGCGGGTCGATTTCAGCTCCGGGTGGAAGCATCATGGAATATTTACGCATATTTTTCTCTTAACAGCAGAACAGCATCATCGACGTAACGTTGTCGCCAACTGCCAACCATACTAAAGAAAAACATTGTTTGGACTTCACTTAACATTATCATGTGACGTCGAATGCTTCAATGTATTTTACATTAACGTCCCAATAGTTAATTATAGGGCTTTGCTGTAAATGCACCGATAATTCAAATATTCTGAATTGATCAAATGTGCTGCTTTGCTTTAAACACGTATTCTATATAACAGCAAATTCAGTGAATTGCGAAAGATTCCAGGAACAAATGTTATCGTTACAATGAGGGTCCACTGTATTCCAGAACATAAGTCTGTCCAATAGATCTTATGGTAGCTTCAACTTCACAGTAAGAAAGAACTTCAATGGCTGTAGCTACCTTAAGCCTATAAAATGATCCCGCGCATGACAAAACCTACAATAAGATATGTGCGCCCAGCGAATACACAGATCAGTCTGCGCATCCGCGCAGTCTGATCAGAGTCTTCGCTGTGCAACTAAGGGCCCAATGCTCCTTCATGCAGCACGAAAAGTCTCAAGTCGGGCTATATGGATGCGCAGGCTGATCTGATTCTTCGCTTGGCGCACATGTTAATTGTAGGAAATGCTGTGCTCCCGGCTCAAATAATAAAAAATGGCAGATATAGTTTCAGACACTGAGAGACAATGACTGCGCCATGTAAGGAACATAATGCTAAATTTTATGGATATAACCCCCACCATCTTTTCCGTCTTTTATGAAATAAAGCCATGCTGCACTTCTAATAAGTACTTTAAAGGTCAAATCAGAAATAATAAAATTTCTCTCTACATTGCCCCTCAGTTATCTGTAGCCGAGGGAGGAATTCCCATATGGACTCAAGAACGAATTAGAATCAGCCGTGTTAAAAAAGACATAGGCGTTCAAGTCAATGAAGTTTCACCGTATAACATAAACATTTCACAAACAGTATCCACAGGTTACTTAGAAAGGGAAAGAAAATAACAATTTGTGACTGCTAAAATGATCACGAACGGTACCTCGTTTACAACGGCTGTTTCGAACTAGTCTTTAAGTCACTGGGAAAATTCCCATAACTGCATATATAGAGAATACCAGGTTCGTGTCATTTGATATCAAGTTTATCAGGCAAAGCTTTGAATCGCGAGGCTTGCCGAGCGATTCTACATGCGTTCTCAAAGCCGAGCCTGATAAACTTGATATCAAATGACGCGAATCTGGTGTTCTATTTATCAGTTAATCCCCTTGTACACTTCTACCGTTTTGCTATTTTTTCCAGTAGTCCAGTTCATAGAAGTGCAATATCACGTTGACCTGATAAAGCTCACTTGTCCTGATATAGCATATCTTTATCAGGCCAGTATGTTACAATGCTACTAATATTGGGGATAACTGATAAATTAACATATTTGGAATAAGTTAGGGAGAATTTTCTTAATTTATCTTAAAATTTATGCTACTTATACTCATTTGAATCAGTTCGATCTAATGAATACACACATTATGCCTTTATTTTAAACGAATTCGAAAAGATATTCCTATTATACATCCGGACCTGACGACTTGAACAAATTTTCATTGTCCCAAACGTATTCGAACCATACATGTTTGCATGTACTAAATAACTTACGTGAGTAAGACACAACTAATACAGTGCAAATTCAAGGGCTCGAACTCATTCCGAACTACGGGAATTGTTCTAGACACGAATAGTGCTCGCTAGTAAGGGTCAATAATAGTACAGATGTTTGAAATTCGGTCAGAAATGCAATTTTAACATGCATTTCTGACCGAGTTTCAAATTCTTGTTGCTAATTGGGGATAATTTAAGGATATATTTTTGACCTTCTACAAAAGATAAACCGTGTCTTCCCACTAGAACTGTATCGATAAGGCGATTCTAATGAGTAAGCATAACACACCTTTTCAGGGCAAAATGATGAACATCTCCCTAAATTAAGACATAATATTGCCATCTAGAGCTATAGAAAGCAATTCCTAAGGACTCAAGGACAAGTTCGAATCATCCACGGATAACTGAGGTCATCGGCGTTCGTTTCATTCAAGTGTTACTGTAACTTCCTGAGTAAGTGTACGGTATGGTGGTAATTCTAAGAGCATTCAACTCCAGATTCGTTCTAAAGATAATCAATAATGATATGGTTAGAATTCTAACACAACAGGTCTATATAGGCAATGGAAAAAACTGTGATTTATTCTTCAACGCCACTCCTAGATTATTTGACGTTAAGTAAGTAAGTAAAGACTTTATTTAAAGAGGGTGACACAATTGTCGAAACAATCTTCCTTGAGGCCTTGACTGTGTAACGTCATTTTCTTGCATCGAAAACGTTGAAAAGGGCATAAATGCATTTGTTGACGGTGTTACGTCATGTTCTCGCATCGAAAACTTTGGAAAAGGGCATAAATGCATTTGTTGCAGTGGATCATTCTGACGGGGTTTCTTCTAACAATGGCAAAAGTTTGGGAGAATTTGAAGGAAATAACTGCATTGTTGCCGATTTCAGCGTGTTTTATAATCGAAATGGATCGGCTGGGGTATGTAAATTGTTGAGTAATAAATCACAGTTTGTCAGTCAGTTGTAAGTAAACGACACGCTCGTGATCGGATCTGCTTTACTTCTGATCTCCAAACTCTGATTTATTACTCATCAAATCACAGCTAGAGCTTATCTATCTTGCTTCTAGTACAACTATTCCATAAACTACTCTTTGCTATATGCAACCAGGGAAAATTCACATCAGTCTGTACACCGATGGAAATAGTCTATATACATGAATTTAATTATTGTTGGCAAAGACGTCTGGACGCTTCAGTGCTAGTAGCAATCGCCGCATCTGTGCGTGTGTTCGATTTGAATCAAACGCAAATAATTACTTATCCCTGTTGAATTTACACTAAAGCTGTAAAGGCAAGTAGTGGCTTCCACCCCTGAGGGAAATAACCAATTCACCTCAACATAATTCAGGAGAAAAATCACGAATTTGATTTAGTGGATAAAAAATCTTCCATTACGATAACACACCCATGCGGCATAGTGCATTTTTCTTGTCTCCAAAATGGGTACTTTTCTGGTGAAAATCCGTGATATTTTTCCTATTTATACTGCAAACATATGTTGTGATGTTTTGGATCCGAAATAAGAAAAATAATGTATACCCCCTTACACCCCAGTTTTCTCTTTATAAAGTGGGGTTTAGGGTGTGTTCATTTCATGGACTTGGTCACGTGATGAACTCCTTATACGTAGTTATTCTGTGTAGACACATAACTTATAAATCTGTTTTACACTTACTCAGAAAGCGGAGAAATGATCATTCATTCTAACTCGGAAACTGGCTGTTGGAATGGTAAGTAATAAGACATTTCGGCATCTCCTCTACCTTTCTTTTCGAGTCCTCTCATAATTCAACACAGGATATTTGTGGCGGAATTCTTGAAGGGAAACACGGATCATTTTCTCTGGACTTCCATTACATCATGAGTGCCGCCACGAGAAAACTTGTTTTCGGGTTTTCGAGTTCGGACACAAACCGATCGGAGTCTAACTGTTGGTTTTCTTTTGCTCCAGATTTTCAGTTATTTCATGATGTCGAATTCTCATCGTTATCATTGGATTTTTATGTTCTCGGAGGCGTAGCACTGATATGAACTGGAAACCCTTCATGCGGACTAAACAAGTTATTTGTTTTAAACTAAATTGGATTTAAGCCCCACCCCCCGCCCAACCCCAACCAGTGAAATACATTTTACCGACCGTTCCAATGTTGTTCTTCTGTCGTGCTTTATTATTTTGCATGTGTGTATTGCTTATATCTTTTTATTGAGAATAGCTGTTTGGCCATTTTGCGGGAAAATAACTGTCCTTTTGGCTTTCCGCTTGTGATATTTTCATTATAGACTAGTAATTTCATGTCCGTGTTTCTTTCCCTTTGTGTCTCTGGTGGGAGGTGTTGGGTAATTGTAGCGATTCCTGACCATTACCTTCACTTCTATTTTGCTCAGCTACACACACTAGCAATCATTTTGAAAGTTAAGGGGAATGGGAACACCTGGCAGATTTTTCCGCCATTTTTCAAAGGGAGACAACTTTCGGAACTTCCTGTTCACTTTTCTATAAGCTCAACCCCCCGGAAAAAGGGGTCAACTTTTAAAGGAAAGAATTTGCTCCTCTGGAGCAAATTCTTTCCTTTAAGAGTTGACCCCTATTGACATGGGAGACAAAAATACTTTTGCAAGAGTTGCCTCCCCTGAAGGTGTTCCCATTCCCCTTAAGTTGTAGAAACTTGGGGGATGTAAATATCCACACAGTGTGCACATGTGCAGGCTGGTCTGCACCATTGTTGTTCGCAAACGACCGAACGTTTATTAATTACGTACTTCACAAAAATGTCGGGACAACGATTGGCCTAGTGTTTCATGCTGGTTGGTATATTGTGCCACAACAAGCGAAAGAAGATGCGACTTCGAGGCGGTGCGCACATTTAAAGGCAATCATCAGCCTGTGTAGCCACTCAGAATATAACATTTAATGTCTGTATGTAGAAGCTCTTCTTGTCAATGTGCATCCTTCTAGCTCGCAGCGAAATAGAAGTGAGGGCAATGATCAGGAATCGATCCAATTAACGCACACCTCCCATCAGAGACTCCAAAGAGAAAGAAACACGAACATGAAATTGGCCCCGTCAAGCGATTTTGCTACTTATCGCTTATGCGAGCAGCGAAGGTTCAGGCGAGCCTGCGCATCCGCGCAGTCTCGCCAGAACCTTCGCTGCTCGCTCATACAAGCAGTGAATCTAGAGGAACCTTCAGACAGAAAGCCATATCCCTGGCCCCTCTGAATGGCTGGGCATGCGCAGTTAAAATTTGTCATGACGGAATGCTCGAAGACACAAATTCGCTTGGCGGGGCTCAAATAACTTAACCCTAATGAAAACATCACAAGCGGAAAGCCACAAAATGGCCAAAGGCTATCATATAAGCAATACATGCATGCAAAGACAAACTATAACAAAAATGAATCGCGGAAGAAGAAGCTCATTGGAACGGTCAGTAATAAGTATTTCACTTGTGTTGGTGGGCGGGGGTGGGGAAGCTTAAATCGATTTTACATTGCTTCATTGGGAGGCTAAAATCGATTTTACATGACGGATCCGATGTAGATGCGAAACCTGTTATCCTTGGCTGCGCGCACATGTCCGAAAACACCTTTTCGTTTGTGGCGGCGGCGGCGCGTATGTCGATGATTCTTGCTTACACTTTAACCCACTGTACTAGTAGACCCTTCCATTGTTTTATGTTTGACATGGGCATTAGTCATTAAAGGGTGTTGGGTCTATTATGTTCGGTTTTGTTGCATTTTGGACTGAAAATCCTGTTAGCAAACTGTGTAGATCATGATCAGATGCCGCATTTTGCGGCGTCTGATCTTGGTCTGTGCTGTTTACCTATGTCCCTTTTATGGGTTTCCAGGTATGAATGGGTTAATAGAGCGAAAGGAAAAAAGAATCACACATTTTATCATTTGAGCCCCGCCAAGCGAATTTGTGTCTTCGAGCATTCCGCCATGACAAAGTTTAACTGCGCATGCCCAGCCATTCAGAGGGGCCAGGGATATGGCTTTCTTTCTGAAGGTTCCTCTTGATTCACTGCTTGTATGAGCGAGCAGCGAAGGTTCTGGCGAGACTGCGCGGATGCGCAGGCTCGCCTGAACCTTCGCTACTCGCATAGGCGATATGTACCAAAATCGCTTGGCGGGGCACATTTTAAAGTCTCCTATAGTTCTCTGTTTAGAGTGCCACATTCATTGCAGAACTTAAACTTCACTATAGCTATTCGAGCGCTTCATGAGTGAAGTAGTCATTTGTGGACCTCGTCATGACCTGGTTTTTGCATTGCTTTCTTTGTTTTCCAATGGAAGTTGCCATATCTCAGAGATCCTTTATAACATACAAGTTTGTGACTTGGTGTATGATTTTGATGTAGAGGATTTTTTGTGTGTCACATAATGGGAACCCACTGGAAAAGGCTTTTTCGCCTAAAGAGTATCGTCGTTATCACGTTGGTGTACCCCCGGGGCGTTTTATATTTTCGCGGATTTCTGAAAGTTGTGTGTGCATAGTTTTCATCATATGTTCCATATTTGCCATCCTAGTTTTGAAAGTATCTTGTTCTTCTTTAATATTTTCTACCATTTCATAAACTTCATTTACGTTTTTGTTTATTTCAACAGGCCCAACAAGGAATTCTCCACACTGTGTTTTCCTGTACTGAGACCTGTTCATATCTTTTACGGCTTGGTTAAGTCGACGCTTGTGGGTAATCATCTGATCGTCGTTCTGTGATACGCCGTGACGTCGTAAACGCCACAGAGTCAAAGCTTGTGTTATAACTTTGGCGGCTGCATTTTTATAATGTTTGTCCATGCGAATTTGTTGCACGAAGGTATGGACATATTTTTCTCCTCTTGTCTGTTCTAACTTTCTTGACAGAACTGCTACACAAAGAGCCATAATTCCAACACCCATTAACCCCGTACCAATAGCCAGAACTCTGCCACATGTCGTGCGTGGTACGATGTCACCGTACCCAAGAGTCAAAAACGTGACACAGGTCATCCAGATGGCTTGCATAAAGAATGTGTCCTGATGATCCGTAAGAGTGTAATACTCACAAAGTCGCAGAGAGTAACTGTTCACAAACAGCGTAGTCCCCATAATTGCAATCAAGCACATCCCAGGCATTGATGTCATCAATGCTTTAAACACAAATTGAGCATTTATATTCACATTACTCATTGCCCCTAAACTTTGGACAGTTGTATCACAGAAAAGGTCACTATGCACTACAAGGAATCGTCCAAGAAGATAAATTCTCAAAAACATTAACACAGTAAACATGGAATTAAGTGGAAACATTAATGTATTAATGAGGTGTAGTTCGTTCACGTCAGACACGTTCATGGGAATAGACGCTTTGGTGGAGAACGGTAGAGGATGGACTGCACAGACAGACAGTTCGGCAACAAGCTTAGCAATGTCTTTCCAGTCTAAAGCTAATTTCCAAGAGGTGTGCCCTTGGCTAACTATTCTTATGTGTATGCCGATTGCATGGTAAGCTACAATGGATGCCAAGAGTCCTATAGTAGACACAGACGTTACGGCTCTGAGGTAAATGGATGCAGGGGTCTTGATGGTAAAAATGCCTCCAAACTGCAATTCAGTATCAATTATGACTATAATTATTCCTAAAATTGCGAGAAAGCAAGCAATGTCACAAGCACGCGTTCGTCTGCCAATGAGTTCCTTGCGCCTGCGCAACCGGAAACCCAAGTTCTTGCTGTCGATCGTTTCCCGTCTCTTTCCGTGTCTGTGTTCAGGCATGATGAGGTTTTCTGTACTAATGTAGTTGTTATACTGCCAAGTTCCGTTCACTAAAGGGACAGCGGGGGAGTCCATAGTCGGTACTGACAAGGGCGTTTACTGAAAACAGACAAGTACATGAGATTAGGGAAATGGACACATCTAAACATAACGCCAAAGGGAAACAACTTTCCTGATTTCCCGATGGCTTTTCAATAAACTACAGTCAAACGTCAATAATTCGAATATCTTTGGAACACGAAAATCTGTTCTAAAAATGGGTAGTTCGAAATACTGATGAGTTAATTATAACGTCAGGTCACAAGGCATAATTTCCATCTTTTCTAGAATAAACGGATGTTGTGTGTGCTCATTAGAATCGTCTCATTGAGGCGATTCTATTGAGTACACACAACATTCGCTTTAAAGGAGAAATGAGAAAACAACTTCATAAATTATCTTTCACATATTGATATCCGGAACTATGAGATGAATTCTGTAGGGACCCCAGAACGATTTCGAATTAGCCATGGCTAACGAGGTATTGAAGATCGAAGTTTCACTTTAAGTCCTCCTGAACCTCGGTTTTTAATTTTTGTTGTGGGGGGGGGGGGGTAGTTTTACAACTCTTTCAAGATTATTTCACTTATAACGAGCCGATCCTTAATCAGAGGTGGGCGAAAACCGGAGTGTCCGGAGAAAAACCACATCACCTTCCGTTGAAGAACTTTAGAAAAACTTGACCCGAGCCAGATTCGAACCACAGCGACGAGAGACCTAATGATTAGGAGTCAGCGCTCTTATTAACTATGCCAGGGATGCCCGTCTCTGAGAAAGGAGTATGTCATTGCACTGAAAGGCTTTACTCTTTTTCCTTTAAGATCAGACCGGGATCAGGGGACAATCAACTGTTTTTGAACGAGTTGTCTCATCTTACAGATTCAACTGATAACCACAACAGACCGCAATCATGCGGTCAGCAAAGACTCACATCAACGTGTGCATACAGCCAGCCTTACTCGCGAATTTTCTTAACATTCTTTGGATAGTCCAGAGCCAAGGCCGCAGAATGATCTGAGTCTTGTTGGGCGCATATTTAGTAGATACAGTAAATTCGAATTGTGTTCGAAAAGTTTCCGGTTTCAGCGGTTGATCGCTGAAGATGACGTATCGATTAGCGAACCGCCTCTTGCTTTTTACTGGCTACCTAAGTACCGCCCTAATCTATTCTTACAGAGCTGCTGAAGTCACGCTAAGGTCAGCTGTTCGGTGTAAATTTCAAAATGTTGAAGTTGTGCAGATTTAAAAGTGTGGACCCAACAGGTCTCCTGGGGGCACGCAAAAATCCGCCCAATTATTCTACGGATGAGTTCTCAGTAACCGTCGAGTCGAGCAATTCAGTGACAAATATTTTATTTATTTATTTATTTATTTTCTGCCAACAGTGGCCAACTCTTAAAGGAAAGTATTTGCTCCTGAGGAGCAAATTCTTTCCTTTAAGAGTAGATCCCTTTTTTGTGGGACAGAGCTTATAGAAAAGCAAACAGGAAGTCTCGAAAGTTGTCCCCTTTTGAAAAAAAATGGTGGAAAATGCCAGGTGTTGACATTCCCCTCATGAAACCAATATTTTTCCTTTTCTGCAAGATTTCATGTAACTAATAACAGACTTTAATTGACCAATATTTCTGCTTTTCTGTCAGTTTGTTTGTTTGTTTGCTTTGAGGTTTATCATCCTATTTTGTGCGAATTTTACTCGACATTGAGATAAAATGATATCTCAATCCCTGCCGTCCAGTGAAACCAATAAGGTTTTTATGCGTCTCGTCGTTGATACGAACCATAAAAACGCACCTATATAATTTTGACCGCCTACCATCCCCTCCCCAACGAAAACTTGACATAACGTTGGAACAGCGTTTTCAATTCTTTTTTTCTACTATCGGTCGAATCAACAGTGGAGCGTTTTCAATTCTAGTGTGATCGGTCACTGACGCTCCAGGTTTGCAGGATGAAACATACACAGTAATTAGAGATCTTTAACCTGCGCAGAATGGGCCTCCCTGCACGTGCATCTTCCCCAGTTAACTTCCCGATGCGGAGGACGATGCGCTTTGTGGCATTCACCCGGAGCATGTTCGGACACCGCAGTTTTATTACCGCTGCCGGGAAATAAAAACGCCTCCAACTTTGTCTTAGTTCTGCTAAAAACATAGATTGTGGGCGCTCGTTAGTCCAACAAGTTAGACGTACGCATGCACTCATTTATAGATTGTTTTTTTTTTATAGATCTGCATGCGACGTTCCGAAGAATAACAAAAACATAAATATCAGCATACAAATGTAAAATATGAATGTCTGGAACGCAGAACTCTCATGCATGGGAGTCGGTGCTCGTTAGATTTTGTTTGTTTGATTTGAGGTTTAACGTCCCCGTCAACACTGTAAAGGTCATTTTGGAGACATTGCTTCCAATTTTGTGGGACTTTTACCCGACATTGAGATTAACTGACATTTCAAGCCCTGTCGCCCAATGAAACCAATAGGGTTTATTAGCATGGACGGTCCGCCTCGCACCGCGGTTCCTGGACAGGCTTAGATCCTCTAAGCGGTTTACCAGTACTAGTGTGCGGGCCAGATTCAGCTCTGCGTGGAAGCATCATGCAGCCCATATATTTCTTCAAGCCCCTATGGGCGGGGTAGGTGCTCGTTAGAACCGCCTCAGTGCCCACAATTATGTTTTGGAGCAGAACTAAGAAAACAACCATCCTATAAGTTCCCCGCGAGCTTTGCTCAGCGGAGCTTAAGATGCAAGGAACAGTCATAAGACATGGAAAACATATTGAACAAAACCTTCCCTTTTATTTATGATTGCACGACCCGCAGAAAAAGCAACCGACCGAAGTCGGTTGATTTCTAAGAGTGCCCTAAAATCACCGTGTCATTCTGTCATTCTGTCAGTCTGTCATTCTGTCAGTCTGTCAGTCTGTCAGTCTGTCCGTCCGTCCGTAACCCGTTTGTGAAAATTGGTGATAGTGACTTAAACGCTTGGAATATTTAAACAATTTTGGCATACTGATAGATATCAATGAGATCTAACCAATGAGCTTGCGAAATATTACATTCCATTAAGTATAGCCTCGCCGAGGCAAAACATGTGAAAATTTTTGAACTGCTTCTCCTCGGAAACCGTTGGGCCGATTGAAGTCAAATTTCATATGGAGCCTCTATGGGATGGGGGAAACCAAAATTTGCTCATGGGGTCCAGGTCACATGACCCAAATGGCCGCCCAACCATATACGGTCTGTCTGTCTGTCCGTCCGTAACCCGTTTGTGAAAATTGGTGATATTGACTTAACCGCTTGGAATATTTAAACAATTTTTGGCATACTGATAGATATCAATGAGATCTAACCAATGAGCTTGCGAAATATTACATTCCATTTAGTATAGCCTCGCCGAGGCAAAAATGTGATAATTTTTGAACTGCTTCTCCTCGGAAACCGTTGGGCCGATTGAAGTCAAATTTCATATGGAGCCTCTATGGGATGGGGGAAACCAAAATTTGCTCATTGGGTCAAGGTCACATGACCAAAATGGCCGCCAAACCATATATGGTAAAAACCCTTCAAAAATAGTCTTCTCCAGAACCACTGGGCAGATTTCCACGAAACTTGATAAATAGCATCTGGGACGTAGGCCCATCATAAATTGCTAAAATGGTGACCCTGGGTTGACCTTGACCTTCTTTGGGTCCGTCCGTAACCTGTTTGTGAAAATTGGTGATAGTGACTTAACCGCTTGGAATATTTAAACAATTTTTGGCATACTGATAGATATCAATGAGATCTAACCAATGAACTTGCGAAATATTACATTCCATTTAGTATAGCCTCGCCGAGGCGAAAAATGTGAAAATTTTCGAACTGCATCTCCTCGAAAACCGTTGGGCCGATTGAAATCAAATTTCATATGGAGCCTCTATGGGATGGGGGAAACCAAAATTTGCTCATGGGGTCCAGGTCACATGACCAAAATGGCCGCCAAGCCATATATGGTCTGTCTGTCTGTCCGTCCGTAACCCGTTTGTGAAAATTGGTGATAGTGACTTAACCGCTTGGAATATTTAAACAATTTTTGGCAAACTGATAGATATCAATGAGATCTTACCAATGAGCTTGCGAAATATTGCATTCCATTTAGTATAGCCTCGCCGAGACGAAAAATGTGAAAATTTTCGAACCGCTTCTCCTAGGAAACCGTTGGGCCGTTTGAAGTCAAATTTCATATGGAGCCTCCATGGGATGGGGGAAATCAAAATTTGCTCATGGGTCCAGGTCACATGACCAAAATGGCCGCCAAGCCATATATGGTAAAAACCCTTCAAAATAGTCTTCTCCAGAACCACTGGGCAGATTTCCACGAAACTTGATAAATAGCATCTGGGACGTAGGCCCATCATAAATTGCTAAAATGGTGACCCTGGGTTGACCTTGACCTTCTTTGTGCCTAGGTCAAACTTTGACACATATGCTTTTGTATTGGAAAAGTGAGAATGCATTTTATCCTGCAAACGATTCAGAATACAGTTATCAAGTATAAGATATATTTTGCTCCTAACGATAAGGCGCATTTATTGAGGAAACCGTTTTAGGTCCAGGTCACATGACCAAAATGGCCGCCATACCCATATATGGTAACACTCATAAAGCTAAAAGCATCCGGCGGGTCGTGCACTTCAGCTGAAGCACTGGTTATCTTTCATGATTTGTGACATTTTTCTTATTTCTACTTAAAACATGGATTGCGAGTATTCATTATATACTCATTAGCACAGATTATGGGTTTTCGTTACGGAACCACCTGAATGAATGTTTCTGCTCAAAACGGGACCGCTTGAGCATATGTTATCAGCGAGTACCCTAAATCAGTGGTTTTAGACAGAACAAAGAACACTATTAAGATATTGTACACCCCTGCAAACCCCACTTTTCTCTTTATAAAGTTGGGTTTACCGGGAAGTTCATTATATGGGTTTGTTAACGTGATATATCCCAGCCCGACGCTTTTGTATTCCCGATCTATAACTGTCACGCTTATTGTGATTCGGGAAAACTAGCGTAGGTTTATGGGTAGACCTGTATCGTCAGGACCCGAGTCTGCCTTCCCATTAACGTCGAGCCAGCAGGGTAGAAAGGGCTAATGAACAGTTAAAATTAAAGACGCTCTAATGTCGAGTTATCTGCTGTCAGTAAATACTGTCCAATATTTAGAGGCGGAGCTACGGCTGAAATGTAATTGATTGGTTACGTCAGACAGCTGAGATGGTTGTTTTTGTCACTTCATAGTTTACCTTGACAGTTGTAAACGATTGAGTTTCCGATCGATCAGATAGCAAACCTTTCGGACTCAAATAAAAATTACTATAACTGAAATCAAAATTGTTATTTAGGGAGGTAAATCGGAGGTTTTACGGTTGTAAATTTCGCTTTACGGCGACGCGTCAGCGGAGCCGTGTTAACCTCATTTGCGACCGAAAACCGATGATTTACCTCCCAAATAACAATTTTGAATACAGTTATCCCAATTCTAATGCATTCTTAAAAGTGTGCTTTTTTTTTTTTTTTTTTTTTTGCTCAAAGCGGCAAGCCCTGTGAGCTGCATAAAACCAAATACTTACTGATGACGTCGGTTTTCCAGGATATATCGTGGCATGTTTTACGTTACATACGCAAGTACATTAGAATCTTTCTTGTTGAGTTTTTGTCATGCCTGCCTCGATACATGAAACAATCATAGAAACAAAAATCTTATTGAGGAAAATAGCACACCCAAGAAAGACAAAATTCTTGCGGCAAAAGAGCCTCACGCACTATTAGGAAAATAAAGCAATAATATACCATCACGCTAACGATTCCATTTAATGAATACCATCGTAAGGCCCCAAAGGGGAGGGTTATCTTCGAAGTTTGTGAATATTCAACAAATGGGACTCAATCCCAACGCGGATTCGAATAGTATGCAGATGATCCTCTTTATAACACTGATCGTTGTGGTGAATTAGCCATTCTTATGCACTTGCGTATGTAACGCGACGTCTGATTGGATAACGTGAAAAAATTGCGATGGTATATGCTGCGATATACTGTCGGAAACCCGACATCAATGTGTAACATTAGTTTTCATTGGTTGGTATTTTGTTTTACGCAGTTGACTCCGCTTCCGTTTTGGGCAAAGAGAGCAATTTTGCAACAAAACAAGTGAATAACTGTATCAGACTGGGGAAAACTGTATTCAAAATTGTCGTTTGAGGCTTTTAAGGTCGCAAAGTCCGTTTTATGGCTCCGCGTCTTTCCGACCCCAAAACCTCTTAGGCTATCCCCTAATTAAGGACTAAACAACCATATTACATCAGAGCTGAAGGAACAGAAAGATAAAGGTGCTCAGATAAAGCCACGAATACAGAAAAAAATCTTCCCGTCGAAAGAAGTGAAAAACTTGGTGACATGACGGCACACAAAATAAAACCTTTTTTGCACCAATACACAATGCCAATTAACAGAAAAATCCTCAAAGGAACGAAGTGCATCGGGACGGTCGACTGAAATATATATTGGGATTCGGGGGCTTCGAAGTTTATAATTATTCAACCCTCAATCGGCCTCAGTCACAATAAAGATTCCTAAAAATTGACCGGTATGGAGAAATCATTGCTCAACACTGAGTAATGCCAGCAACGTACAGAGAGAAAAGCAACATTGTTACACCGCAAAGAAATTTACAGACTTTTGATTGGACATCGCAAGGGTAATTATTTTCTTTATACACCGTGTGCAAAAATATATACCCCTCTCGCGCTTGCCTTCGCTGAAATGCGATGTCCGCCATCTTGGATTTACTGCAATTGATAACAAATATCATGCACCACATTAATTTCCAGCCAATAACTGAATAAATAAAATTTCTTTGTTTGATTTTCATTCGTTCGGTACCTTATTTCATTGTTTTTATTTTTAAAATGCCGTAAACCTTTTTCCACTGAGCAACGTTATCAACGTAATGTGTGAATAATGGCGCGATTGATGACGTCACATGTAAACATGTACTTCTCAAAACGTCAGCTACAAAAGAATTGTTTGGAAAGCCGTGAAAACGCTTTGCGGTATACGAGCGTTATTTTTATCCTTGACGGGGAACATGGATCATATTCCCCGCCTGAGAGCGATATTTGCATATAAAACATCTGATAACAAACCACTCAAAATGTTTAGAATGGGACCGTTTTACACTCCGAAGCGCTGACATGCAACCTAAGGACGTAGCTAAGTTACCCACTGTAAAAGAGGCTGTCGCATAACATCTATGCTATATCCAATTTTCATTCTTGGCAAAAGTTTTCCTGAACTGCACAGGGAAATTGCCGTAACCCGATATTATCAAAAACCAAATCTCCGTAAAGTTCAGGTTCCTTGTTGCAGACAAATCACGACAAACAACTGGTTGCCAGTTGTTTGTTTAAACTATTTTTTGCTAAGGTTGACCAGAGCGCTCGAATGGTTTCATGTAATACAACACAGATTAACAACAATACATGTTATTACTTACATTATTGTTTTTATTTTCAATTTTCTTGTTAGATTTTAGGTTATTGTCCATTTTGATCATAATTTACACCATTTTATCATATGACGTCGCGTCTGAGAGTGTAATAACGCCATGTAATAAATCTGATAATCCACTAGTGGATTAAATATGCAAATGAGTTAAACTCCGTTCAGAAAATCTGAATCATCGATTTTTTCGTTTCTTCTTTTTAATACTCATTTTAGCCCATACATCTCTGTTGGAAAGCTTTAGACCTGACCCTCCGCCGACCTCTCCAACAGGTCATATGCCTCTGCGACAGTCAGGGAAGGCTGTGTTTATTTGGAGAAAATTGCAAAACAAGGAAATGCAACCACAGACTAAGTCAATTTGACGATGATTGTCAGGTAAAATAATAAATATTCAAATCCATGTGATGCACTTTATAAATAGATATGCAGTTACGACACACCTTACATTCGAATGGCTAGATAGAGGCTCACTAGGAACGGGGAGCCACTAGCGCAATATGCTGTCAACAGTGGTCAAAAAGAAATATACCGATATCGGATGTGGTGTCACAGCTACTGATTTTCCAGGCAGTGATCGTGCAAATAAAACATAGACGCCCTTGTAATTTACAAGAGCAGTAGCCACTCTATTTATGGTTTAAAAGGGTGTGTTGAACCTGACAGAATGTCTTAGTCTGTGGAAGAAAATTTAGATTTGGCACTTTTCTCCAAATAATCACAGACTTTCCTGGCTATCGCACAGACATATGGCTTGTTGGAGAAATCGGCGGAGGTGAGGTCTTAAACTTTCCCATAGTGATATATGGGCTAAAATGAGTATTAAACGTGAGAATCGAAAAAATCGATGATTCAGATTTTCCGGAGTTTTGTTTTTTTTTAGATACGCTCCATAATGTTACATGTACAACTTCCTTAACGACGTCGCGTTTACTCATGGCGGAATATTGACATTTTTGTACAGAAATCGTGAATTAACTGCGTTTTAAAGTCATATGATCAATAGAATCTGTGCTCATGTATTATTGAATTTATTAAATTTATATAAGGCACAGCCTCGCATTTTATCCCTTTTCCTCAACTCATTTTATTAATTCAATAATACATAAACACTCATGTAATATCCTCTTGCACTGGTGCTCATGTATCATTGAATTTATTAAACTCGTAGAAGGAAAGAGATAAAATGCTCGAAAGAGCCTCACATTTTATCCCTTTTCCTCAACTCGTTTAATAAATTAAATAAAACATGAACACTCATGTAAGATCATCTTTGAAAAGTCATACAAAGTAGCCTTTCCTTCAACAAATATATCCTCTATAAAACAAACCGTTATGTCCAAATGACCGGCCGGAACTTCAAAAGATATTGTGAAGAGATGGCGTGTTTAATCCATCCTCAGTAACACGCAAAGATCAGTTCCAACAAATACGACTTCCTGATTAGTCCGGCTATTCCTCACTAGATAACAATTATATTGTCAGCTTATTCCTTATTGCTCAAGTCTATCACACGTTTTGACAACTTGTCGCTAGTAATTATCCTTTAGCTCTTAAAGCGCCGATCAAGAATGAAGCAGGCAACGTATGCAGGCAACGTATTTTCTTATGTTATTTTTTTTTCTATTTTTCGTCGTTAATCCAAGATTGAATTTCACGAGAACCGTAACACTAGCAGACTATTCACATGGCATGTAAACTGGAATTTTCTATGATAGAAATATTCGAAAATGTCGTCTTCTGGTACTCAGTTTGGCTCTTTAACGTTTACCACTCTCTGTGCTGTCAAGCAGACGACAAATTGTTGTTATATTTTGTTTTTAATTTTTACCCAGAACACAGGACTTGAAGTCTAATGCGAATTGGCACTGTTTCCTGGGAAAAATAAGAAAACTATTTCTAAATATCGTCTGCTGGAAAAGTAACCCAATACGGAGAGCATTAAAGGTTAATATGGCTGAAGTGCAACCCACGGTATTGTATTCTGACGTGTGGTTATATCAGCTCGTCAGGATATGTGTGAAACGCCAATTTACAGACTAATCAACGAAACAAGCAATTATAGAAGTAAATTTCCACCCACGCGCTTGCCATTTTAAGTATGGTGTTGCTGAAATAATCATCCTTCAAGAAACCAGAAACTGCTCGATTTATTTTAGAATGTGCTATACTTATTAAGCATCGGCATTTAAATGCCGCGCAAGGAGGTGGGCAGAACAACACATTAACAAGTCCGTGTAATGAACACCCCTGAAACCCCAGTTTATATAGAGGAAACTGGGATTGACAGGGACTAATCAAGTACAAAGTATACTCAGGGACTTTAAAAACGCCTCTCTGTATACGAGCATGTAATTTCACCCAGGATAAACGATTCTGAATAAGTTTGAGCACTCATATGTTTGTTTGTTTGATTTGAGGTTTAGCGTCCCCGTCAGACTGTATAGGTCATTTTGAAGACGTTGCTTCCAATTTTGTGGGGCTTTTACCCGACATTGAGATGAAATGACATCTCAGTCCCTGTCGCCCAATGAAACCAATAGGGTTTATAAGCATGGACGTTCCGACTCCCACCGCATTGCCTGTGTGTGGAAGCATCATGCAGCCCATCTATTTCTTGAAGCCCCAATGGGCGGGGCCGAAGAAGCCCGTGTAATAAACACCCCTGTAAATCCCATTTTATATAGAGAAAACTGGGACTGACAAGGGTATACAAGTACAAAGTATACACAGGGACTTTAAAAACGTCTCACTGTATACGAGCAATTTCACCCAAGATAAACGATTCTGAATAAGTTTGAGTACTCGTATGAGTTCGCTAGATGGAGTTTTTCAAGTCTGCAAAACTAGATATATAAATGTTGATGAATTTTATGACATCCTATTAACAAAAGTATACCAGTATCAAAAAGTGGGTCAATATATCTGTGGCGACTTTAATAGTCGCTTGGGTGAGTTGGTGGGTAGAAGAGGTACCCTCAAGAGATATACTGGACTTCAGTAAGAATGCTCATGGTCAATATTTCTGCAATTTCTTGACTGACAGTAATTGCTGCGTTTTAAATGGAAGAGTAGATCCACAGAAAAATAATTTAACATCAATTTCAGTAAAAGGCAGAGCTGTTGTTGACTATTTTATTGTTCGGTACACTTCCTTGCAATACATTAAAAGTTTTGAAATATTAAGTTCATCATGTTTGGTAAATTTGGCATGCAGAGATGGGGGCTATGAGTCGAGGCATGTACCTGATCATCAATGCTGAAGTGCAGCATTAAATTGGCTGGTCATGAAAATCATAGTGAATTAAGTATACCGAATGTGTCTTCCACTAAGTTTGACTGCGGCACCATTCAAACGGGCTTTTGAGATGATGAAAGTTGTTTTAATCGTCATTAAACGAGAAAATTCGGGAAATTGGGTTATCAAGCTCGGTTCAGGAAGGTGTAAATTTGTTGTATAGCGATTTTTGTGGAATTGTAAGAAATGAAATGCTCCAGAAATTGCCACATAGGCATACAGTTTTGAAATTTTGTTTTGATAATAAACGTCGGAGACACAGTAAGCCCTCGTGGAATGATAGCCTTGCAGACAAATGGAATCAAGTTTGCATAGCAGAACGCAACTGGCTTAAAACAAAAGACAAAAACCAAAATGGGCTGAAAGATATTTTCAATCGCATGCGTAAAGATTTTGATAGAGAAGCCCAACGTCCGAAAAGGCTATATTGTGTCCAGTTACAAAACTAAATGGACAGCAGTATAGACGCAAACCCTCGGGAGTTTTGGAAACCGATTGGTCGCACTGGTGTGGCAGATAACAGAAATCAAAAATCCCTTTTGAAGTTAAAACTGAGAAGGCTCCATAAGTACTGATCCAAAACTTGTCTTACAAAAGTGGAAACAGGTATTTGAGAAAATGCATAATCTAAAAGCTTCATGTAGTCATGATCATGAGATAAATTTTCAGGGTCCTGGTATTACATGTAAAAACCAAAGCCAGCCAGACGATAGCGATTTGTGTCGTCCGATCACTCTCCAGGAGTTGCGTCGAGCAGTCTTACAGTTAAAGTCAAATATAGCCTGTGGGGTGGATGGGATCCCTGGTGAGGTATTGAAAAATGCCAAAGTAATTGCTTTTTTGCTGCATAAATTCTTTAATGCATGGTTTGAGGTTGGAAAAGTTCCAGAAACTTGGTCAAAAGGTATGATAAAAACTATTATCATATGACGTCGCGTCTGAGAGTGTAATAACGCCATGTAATAGTTTCGATAATCCACTAGCGGATTAAATATGCAAATTAGGTAGATACGTCCCGTTACGTTACATGTACGACGTCCTTAACGACGTCGTGTTTACTAATGGCGGAATATTGTTATTTTTGTAAACAGACGTGAATAAAATGCGTTTTAAATGCAATATGAACAATATAATCTTGCATGAGTGCTCATGTATTATTGAATTTTATCAAACTCGTTGAGGAAAAGGGATAAAATGCTCGGCAAAGCCTCGCATTTTATCCCTTTTCCTCAACGAGTTTAATAAATTCAATAATACATGAACACTCGTGTAAGATCCTCTATTTCCGAAAGCCTCTACCAGTGATTCTAGGGATCCACTCTCATATAGAGACATTACTCTAGCACCCGAGACATATAAAGTGTATTGTTCAATTATGGATGATAGATTAATTAGCTGGAACGAACAGCATAACATCATTGTTGATGAGCAAAATGGCTTCAGGAAAAAAGCAATACATTAGATCATTTGACAACTCTTGACCAGTATTACTGAAACCAGGAAAAAAATCAAGAAAGTCAACTCATTGTACCTGTATATACTTTCAAAAGGCATTTTATACCGTAAATAGAGATATTTTGTGGCATAAGCTGCAATATATTGGCGTTAAAGATAAATTATTTACACCTGTTGAGGTGCTCTATGATAAGGTCATGTGTACAGTAAGAATAAATTGTTTCAATACTGACTGGTGTGAGGAAAAATGTGGCTTGAAGCAAGGCTGTCCTTTATCACCTGTCCTGTTCAGCTTCTTTATAAATGATCTTGCTTTGAAAATGAAAAGCACAAGTGTCGGTGTGGCTTGTGGGAAGGATACTGTAAACATCTTGCTATTTGCTGATGGCATTGTCCTTTTGATGATCTGCGAGTTTTACTGAATGTTTTGAGTACCAGGTGTAAGCTGAACGGGATGGAGATAAACGGGACAAAATCTTAAATAGTTCTTTTTATAACACCATCAATTCCCCGTTCAGATGAAATTTTTACTGCTGGTGACATAAACCTGGATGTGATCTTATAAATACCTAGGCCTCATTTAAACTGAATTTCTAGATATCTCAAAAACAGCAAAGGCTGTGGCTAAATCTGCAAATAGAGCATTAGGCCTGATTATAGCTAAAGCAAAGTATTTTGGTGGTGTACCCTATACTGTCTTTTATAAGCTATATGAAAGTAGTGTGTGTCCTGTAATTATGTACGGAGCCCCGATATGGGGAACAGAATGTTTTGGCTGTATTCAGGCCGTGCAAAAACTAGTAGCTAGGTATTTTCTGAATGTCGGTAAATACATCCAGTTGCAATTGTAAATGGTGACACTGCATGGTATCCGATGGAGTGTAGGTTGTGGAAGTCAGTTTTGAATCATTGGTGCCGTTTAGTGAACATGGACAATAGTCGATTAAACAGACGAGTGTTTATCTGGTGTGATTTAAAATGTACTACTGCTTGTAGAAACTGGAATTTTAGCGTTAGAAGTAATTCCAAAAGTATAATGTACAGGAAAGCTATCAAATTTCATATCCCATAGAACAACGTTTTGTATGTTCTCTAATTGTACATAAAGTATATGATGTCTTTGTTAAGAAATGGAACAGTGATTTAAATCGAACCTTGGCGAGAAGAGGCACGGGTGGAACGAACTTCGTACAGACAGACAAATGAAAACTGATTTTCATGCCGAGCCATACTGTATGGAAATACTATGAAGAAAACATAGAGGATCTCTAGCTAAGTTTAGGTCTGGAACGGCCCGAATTAAGGTGGAAATTGGTCGTTACCAAAATTTGGACTTGAGTGAGCAGGTTTTCTTCCATCGATGGTAAGTCTTATATATGGTGATCTAAGGCTGAGTTTAATTAGCGAGGCCTTGTTGGTTAACTCTGCATTTGAAGGTTATAGCGATTTGCAAAAACTGTGCTTTGTCTGATTCTAGAATGGTGAAGTCGAGTTCCAAAGTTTGTACGTTGGATAATTTTTTTAAGTAGTCAATAACTTTTTATTCCATAAATTTAACATTAACTTATTATGTGCATATCTCCAGCCAAAACCCTAAATGTATTGTTGTGTTTTACCACGCAGGAGTATGAATACTATGCTTTTGTGCATGGTGCCTTTGCCCACCAACACATATATATATATATATTGTGCGTGTGCGTGTGTGCGCGCGCGAACGCGTGCGTGTGTGTGTGTGTGTGTGTGTGATTTTCTTGTACAGTGGGAATATGTGTGGTGTATCTTGGGAAAATCTGGCTGTAAATCTGCCAGCGGTGAGGGCTGGTGCACCCTCACTGCTTGTAAATACTTGAAAAAATTCAAGTCTTACTGTCTCTCAAAATTCTTTTAAAATGGCAGTTGTTTATGTTCCTGTGTGTTTTATATATATGTTTTAGTGTACACACTGGAGAGACAAAAATAAACGATACTTACTTGCTTCCAGTGGATGTGCAGCCATGCGTGAAAATTTCGAGAAAATGTAAATTTGTTATTTTTTCGAATAAATAATTTAATGAGTTGACATTTATGCTTCTGAATGAATACTGCATACTGTACAAACAAAGCAGAAATGACAAGGTCCTAAAAAAGTGTTTTTATCGATGTTTGGAAATTGAGACTTTTTTAAACAAAATAAGGATACAGTTCAACTTTCGAAGACGACCCTTTAAAAACCCAACCAACTGATGGTCAAAGGAATATGACGATATGCAACCTTTCAGGCAAATTTGAATGTTTAAATATTCCTCCTTATTTTCGCTTCCGGTTTTTGTGCAATGTCACTGGAAAGGAAAATTGTTTTGGATTAAAAGGAAACATCAAGCACGAGCATTGTTTGTATTGTTTGTATTGGGAGTTTAACGGTCCAGTCAACACTATTTAGGTCATTTTTGAGCCGGTCAGTTTACCCATCCACAATTTTCCTGGACAGTCTTACACGTATAAGTAAGCGGTTAACCAGTACAGTGCACATTCTTTCGTTAGAAACTGACAACTGTCCTTCTTGAATCAGCGGAAGGGAAAGAATGACCGTAGAAAAGATTTCATGATCAATCTCATTTGGTACCTGAGAAGAAGATTTTAAGGTTTTTACCATATATGGGCATGGTGGCCATATTGGTCACGTGACCAAGTTCTTACGAACATACTTTCATTCCTCCTTCCCATAGAAGCTCCAAATATAAATTGGTTTCAATCAGCCTAGCAGTTTTAGTAGAGAAGAAGATTAAAATACTGAATCTGAGCTATCCAGGACAAAGGCCAGCAAATGACCTTGACCTTTGAATGTTCCAAGTTATAAGGCAGCATAGTATATAGCGGCATAGAATGGTTCGGGGGTAGTTGGGTGAGGCAAAGGTGACATGTATCTTGCGTCACTGGGGCGTCCAACTGATATTGGCTTACAGTTGGGCAAGGTATGTTATCCTTACAGCAGGTAAGGGCACAGAAGAAATATGTTTTATCTTCAGTTGCGACACTTCCATTCATTTTTCCTCTTTCTCACCTTGTCCTTCACTTTAATCTCCTCTACTGTTTCTTCTGTATCTTTTCTCTGGTAAACGACACAAAATGCCCAACTAGGGTTGACGTGCCGTTAAACCCCAACACAATCAATCAATCAATCAACCAGTCCATCAATCCATCTACCAATCAATTAATCAATCAATCAATCTGCCGATCAATCAATCGATCAATCAATGAATCAATTAATCGATCAATCAATCAATCAAACAATGATTTATATATAATTATGGCGTGGTTGCCGGATTCACAAACCGGATATACATTCAGGTGCTAACCGCGCTCTTAGTGAAAAAGTCAGCATCGCCAAACGAGTCGGCCCCTGAACCACAGCTGCACAAGCAGTATATACATGTATGGTATAGATAGCAGGGTTTTCAAACCCACCAGCATGGACTTACCGGTTAAGTGTAAAAATCCATAAGTTAAGGAGTAGTAGCTGAACAATTCCGTTCATTCTTTCATCTGTCCTTCTTTAATCATGGTCTGAAACAGACAGAAAAACAAACATGAATACAATTACAGTAAAATTTCTATAAGGCTTAAAAAATAGCTGTGTTTCCGCTAGCCGATAGACCCTTAATGTTTGTTGCCCGTCCTGCAATTTTTATGGCCATCCAGAAAAAAAAGATTTTCTTACCCACCGACCGTAAAGGGAAACACCCACAAAAATTAACTGTCACTTTAAAATATTGCCTTTGATGAGGCGAACATTTTGGTACAAATTTTATGAAAATCGGTTGAGCGGTTTTGAAATTATGACCTTTTGAACAGTTTACAATTGCTGTCTATGAGGGCCGCCATTTTGTTAATCTAGTCACGTGACCAAAATAGAATCAAAGCACTGAGACTGCTGATGAAGCGTAGCTTTGATAATTTGATAGCGTGAGGCAAATTTAGCGTCTGATTGGCAAATTAATTCAGGCTCATATTGATCCAATGAACATAGCTGTTTAAAGCTATTCTGGACCAGAAGTCGTGTTAAAGCAACAAGACCTACATATATTGAAATTAACTCATGCTAAGGTGTAGACCCCGCAAAAACCATCACGAAAACACGCCTGTACAAATATATTGTCAATTTTTCGGCAAAAAAAAAAAAAATGGAAATTTTAAGATACAAAATTGTGTTATTTTCTTATCTCTGCTCAAAACATTGATCGCGGTGACTTGATTGAACCGCCTCGACGAGGCATTTTATCAAGTACCCAATCAATGTTTTTGAGCAATACAGCAACCATGCAGTTCTACAGTTTACTTGAAGTTTTCTGCTGAGCAATAGTTCGTTCAATGACTGCGGCTTGCGCATAGTGCAGATACGAGTATATAGTGCACATTATATTTTTTGGTCCTTTGGGATCATTGAGTTCATTTGGTATCATTTTGAAAATAGAGTTCTGCTTAAGCCGGTGCTAGAGGGCGTGGCCGGTGTTGCACATTTCAGTACTGGTCATGAACAGACTCAATAAAACCGAGTCTGCTATTTTCGTTTATTTGGTTCATTCTTTGCTTCCAGAGGATCTAACTTCAGAACTTATTTAAAGTTATTTTATGTAATCAGTTTTTGAAAAATTACCTTGGGGAGGTTATTTATCTTGCATTAGACATTCTCCTTAGTTACGTCTTGATGATGTTTATCTTCATGTGAAAAGTTATCATAATTTTCCCAGCAGTTTATAAGTTATACATCCGTAATCAGTCTTTAAAAATTGGCTCGGTGGGCTGTTTATAAAGCTATCTGGCATTAGACAGTATCATTAGCTTGAAGTTGTCAATTAACATCTGCATGCAAAACATTATAAATCATATACCCGTCGATTTGAAAGTTATACGACCGTGTCAGTGGGTGAATTTTTTAGCTTGCCGAGGCTAAAATAAAGAAATTGGGCATTCAGGAATCCCGTTGGTTAGATCTGTACATTATCTATCTGCATGCTAACAGTTGTCAAAATATTCCAAGTAGATTAGAAGTTACACTTCGAAATAATTTTTCAGTTTGCCAAGGCGAGGCCGTTTGTAAAGTAATTTGGCATAAGGCAATTTTGCGGGTTATGTATTGTCAATATCAGCCTGTATGCCGAAAATGATCAAAGCCGGGTTTAGATGTTATACTCCGTATTCATTTTTTATATTATTTTGCCTCGGCGAGGCCCTTCATAAAGTAATCTTGTATAAAACAGCCTCATGGATTAGGCATTGTCAATATCAATCCGAATGCCAAAAATGATCGGAATATTCAGAGGGGTTTGAACATTATACTCTGTTAACAAATTTTTAAATATATATTGCATCGGCGAGGCCATTTATGAAGTGATCTTGCATACGACAGTTTCTTGGGTTAGTTATTGTCAATATTAATCCATAGGAATATTTGAAGAGGTTTAGACATTATACTCCGTTATTATTATATAACAAGAGCATCGGTGAACTCGAGGGATGCTCCCCGAAGATGCGCAGTAGTAGGAGGGTTATTTTAGTGAAATGATCTTATACACTTTGAAGTTTGATAAGATTTATTTGAAGACAAAGGTTATGGGTACTCGTTACAACCGTCTGAATGAGGAGGGTCTAATGAGTACCCTCAGCTGATGTTTGGAGTACAAATAAAGAAACTAGGTAGTGACTTTCAACAAAGAATGCAAAAAAGGAGAAATGTAAGGCCCCTTCCCTGCAAGGACCTGTAAATCTTAAACCATAAGGCTAAGAAACTCAGTTTTGTGTTCCCTAGTATTTGATTTTCAATGGAATATGTCACAAGGAATACACATGTGAAACATGAAAGCCCTATTGCCCATGGTTATGAAATAACAGGAGATATTTTTTGAAAAAGGGGAGATAATTAGTGAAAATAAACAATATAGTTATGGCCCTTTGTCAGAATGTAGGTTTTTGTGATGTAAGTATGTGTGTGAAGTTTCACAGGAGTAGGACAAATACTTTTAAAATTTTGACTGATGTTTAAGTTGGTTGGGTATGGCCTGACAAACATACACCCAAAAGCAATTTGTCAGGATGTAGGTCTTGTGATGGTAATTATGTGTGTGATGTTTCATGAGAGTAGACAAAATACTTTTGAAGTTATCACCGAGGTTAAGGTTTTTGGTTTAGGTGTGACAAACACACGAGTTATTCTCCTTTGTCAGAATGTAGGTCTTGTGATGGTGAGTATGTGTGTGAAGTTTCATAAGAGTAGGGCCAATTCTTTTGAAGTTATGGCCAAGGTTACGTTTTTTGGTTAAGGCGTGACAAACACGCGTTACGTGGCGTCTGATCTGGGCCTGCACTGTTTGCCACTTACCCCTTTTGGGGTTTCCAGTACCAAATGGGTTTAACCAAAAGTCTAAGAATTCCCTAGTTAGTGATTTTCAACAAAGACTGCAAAAATAAGGAGAAATGCAAGGCCCCTTCCGTGCAAGGGCATGTCAATCTTAATCCATCAGACAAAGAAACTCAGTTTTGTGTTCCCTAGTAAGTGATTTTCAATAAAGAATGTCACAAGGAATACATATGTGAAATATGAAAGCCCTATTACCCATTGTTATGAAACAATAGGAGATATTTTTTGAAAAAGGGGAGATAATTCAGTGAAAAAAAAACAATATAATTATGGCCCTTTGTCAGAATGTAGGTTTTGTGATGGTTAGTATGCGTGTGAAGTTTCATGAGAGTAGGATAAATACTTTTAAAATTTTGACCGAGTTTAAGTTGTTTGGTTATGGCCTGACAAACACACACCGTAAAGCAATATAGTTATGGCCCTTTGTCAGAATGTAGGTCTTGTGATAGTAAGAAAGTGTGTGCAGTTTCATGAGAGTACGGCAAATACTTTTGAAGTTATGACCGAGGTTAAGTTTTTTGGTTAAGGCGTGACAAACACACAGACAAAAGCTATATGGTTTGTCAGAATATAGGTCTTGTGATTGTTAGTATGAGTGTGAAGTTTCATGAGAGTAGGGATAATACTTATGAAGTTACAACCGGTTAAATTTTTGGGTTTAGATTTGAAACTGACTGACAAGGAGATTACTATAGGGCACCCAAAATACTGTGTGGGGCCCTAATTAAGAAGGGCAGTAACTCCGTAAATACAGTTGGCAGGGTTATGATTCTTGCATTCTGCGATTTCTCTCATAGCCCCCTATCAGTGTATCAAGTTTCACTAAATTACCTTTAAAACTTTTAGAGATATGCTCCGGACAGGCTTAATATAGCAAAAACTGAAAAGGGGAATAATTCTGTAATTACTTGTGACAGAGTTACAGTTCTTGCATTCTGCACTTCCTCTGATGGCCATCTATCAATGTATCAAGTTTCACTTAAATCCCTTCTATACTTTCAGAGATATGCTCCGGATAATATTTTCATTGAAACAGTTAAGAAGGGAAGTAACTCTATAAATACAGGGTTATGGTTCTTGTATTCTACGATTCCCCTCATCGCCCTCTATCAGTATATCAAGTTTCACTTTAATACCTCTAATACTTTTAGAGATATAGAGTGTGACGGACGGACGGACGGACAAAGCGGCGTCTATATGGCCCCCCTTCGGGGAGCATAAAAATAACTTGCCTCGACGAGGCCATTTATGAAATGATCTGGCATTAAGGCAATTTCTTTGGTTTGATATTGTCAATACAGCACAGTGAACAGTCTTTTACCGAAAACCAACAACTGCCGTTCTTGAATCAGCGAAAGGGATAGAATCACCGTGGAACAGATTTCACGATCAATCTCCCACATGCCTAGGACTCAGTCAGGCCGCTATAACAAAGTAACATTGCCCCCCCCCCTCCACCGCCATTAATCCATACTCTGAGTATATGTCTAGCAGCCTTTTTAGGGGGCAAACACAGCAGACCCAGATCAGACGCTACAACAAGTGGCGTCTCATCTGTCTCTAAACTGCAAAATTTACTGCTGACAATATAAGCCTTGACGTGCACCTGTCCAAACTCATTCCAACTGTCTTACTTTGGTAATACATTATCGACCCACACTGCGTACTTTTAACTCATTTTAAACGAATGGAATCCTCAACATATATATGGAATGAGTTAATTCTAAAATCAGGGATGTCAGGTTGTGGCTTCCACGAAATATTTGGCAAAAAAGGCTGAACCTTTTTGTAAGTATGCAGTGTAGGTCATAATGAGACTCTGCGTTCTGTGGTATCTGATCTGGGCTTGTCCTGTTTGCCAGTTGCCAGGTTTGGGATTTTATGGTAAAAAATGGGCTGTAAACTGGGTTATATGAACTGAACTATAAAAAGATTAGACTGCTGCACAGTTCATTTATTAAAAAAATATTCATCTATTCCGTTTGAAATAGGTGGTCTGTGAAGCAGTCTATAAGAAGATACCGCATGGCGTAATAATCTACTATGTTAACACGGGGTACTATTTTCTCACTGGTGATTGGGTCATATGCAGTAATGCCGAAAGTAGTGCCGAAATCACTTCTCATTTCACTGGAGCTACGCTGCAAGAGCGACGCACCAAAAATAATAATTTACAGCATACTTTTCAGATTTTGTACTTAAAAACAGTAAATTATCATCGCATTGAACAAATGGAATGCATACTGAACTATTTATTGCTGTTTTATTGCACGAGAATCGCTGTAATTTAAAGTTTTCCAATTGTGAGTTTATGACGTCATTTACTCACAGCCTCGTTCTGGACTAACAAAACCAGAATTTGTGAAATGTTCAAAAGGTCATAACTTCTAAACCACTCAGTCAATTTTAATAAAACTTGTGCCAAAATGTTTGTCTCCTCAAAACCTTTGTTCTGAAGTGAAAGTTAATTTTTGTGGTTGTTTTCCTTTAATATTTTCTCTAATCGCATAAAACTGTTAAAAAGCAAAACTAAACCTTACAACCCTGTTCTTTTGCTTCCTTGATGCTCTCAACCTCGTTATTTGAATGTTTTCTGGTAATATGGCTAGAATTAAGCCCTTTTTTGAAAGATTTTGCTCTTTTTCCATTAAATAAAAAGTTGACAAAAATCGACCCACCGACCCTATTATTTTCGGCATGTTAGCGGAAACACAGCTATCATTTTTAGGCCTCATAAGACCACCTTTGGGACTGTTCAAAATTATTTCTTGCTAATAATTAGTCTGTAAATGGGGAATGTTGTAATAATATGAGACTTTGTAGATTATATTTTCTTGTCCTTTGGGATCATTGATTCCATCGTGGAATTTTGAAAATATCTGAGGGTCACTGATGAGGCCTAATTGGTCGAAACTAGCTAGTCTGGTTCAGAAAACATGTACACTCCATATTTTTCACTTCTGTGGTGTATTCCTTGCTTCCAAAGGATAACCCTTTTATAGAACATATTTGCATGGTTGTGCTTGGAAAATCTAGCTACTTGGGTGAAATAAGCTTATAAAATTCAAAGCACAAAGTCGGGAAATGAGCTATTGCCAGGCGTCTGTCAATAGCAAAAAGTCGGGAAATGTGCTATTGCCAGACGCCTGGCAATAGAATACAATCGGGTAAAATGCTATTGCCAGACGTCTGGCAATAGCTCATTTCCCGACTTTGTGCTATTGACAGACGTCTGGCAATAGACTCTTCCTAATTTTTATCTTTGAATTTTATAAGTTTGTTTCACCCAAATAGCTAGATTTCTCTGGGAGACGACACAAAATGACCCACAAGGGTTGATGTGTCGTTAAACCAAAACAATCAGACGCCGCACTCTACACTGTTTGCTTACAGTAAGTTGCATACACTGCAAGAATAGTATTTTTATATCCATGTGCACGTATAGTAATATATAAATAAATGGAATGAGAATAAATAAATAAATAAATAAATGAATAAATAAAACTTTTAGGAATTTTGTAGTATACACATCGCAGGTAAAACACTTTAGTTCAAAATGATTGTACTAAAAATTCTTCAGCAACAGAAACGAGTGCAGAACACTTGTACTACTTGTAATCGATTACAGATCTTAAAATACATTCAGGGGAAGGTAACTATTTAAAAATACTGTTGCCTCCCTCATGAGAGTGGGTGTCTACCCTTAGGAGCAAATTCTTTCCTTTAAGGATAGACCCCCTTTGCTTTGGGACTGAATGTGCAGGATAACAAACAGGAAGCCTCAAAATTTGTTTCCCTTGTTGGCAAAAAGACAGAAAATATGCTAATCGACCTTATTTATAGAGGTTTACTTTTGCTTGTTTGTTTGTTTAATTTAAGGTTTAACGTCCCCATCAACACTGTAAAGGTCATTTTGGAGACGTTGCTTCCAATTATGTGGGACTTTTACCCGTGATATCTCAAGCCCTGCCGCCCAATGAAACCAATAGGGTTTATATGCATGGACGATTCGACTCGCACCGCTTTGCCTGGGCAGGCTTAAATCCTCTAAGCGGTTTACTAGTACTCGTGTGCGGGTGGGTGTCAGCTCTGCGTGGAAGCATCATGCAGCCCATCTATTTCTTCAAGGCCCAATGGGCGGGAACCGTTATAGAGTGTTACACATTTAGTTAACTAGTATATATACTAATCTTCCATGTGGCCCTCTTTTTCCTGGGTAGAAACCAGTACTAAGCACTGTGGATAAAGTCTCTTGCGCAAGGAAACCGCACTTGGCGCTTCCGAGGATCGAACCGGCTACCTCTCCAAATCAGATCGGATGCTTTATTACTGCACCAGAGCGCATCCACTCACCTTAAGGAAATTATTTTATGCCAACTATTAAAGAAGACTAAAGACCTGCAAAACAATATCATAAGTGGTTGGAAGTTTTCCGCCATTTTTAGCTCACCTGAGCCGAAGGCTCATGTGAGGTATTAGTATACCACGAGCCGGCGTCCGTCGTCCGTCGTCGTCCGTCGTCCACACTTTCAAAGAAGTATATCTCCGGAACCAGTGGGCCAATCTTGATCAAATTTCATGTGAAGCATTATCAGGTAGGGGGAAAGGCTGCATACTGTTTTCGGGCAGATCGGATTGGAACTCTGGTTGCCATGGCAACAAATAGCTCCCAAAGACTTAACATAGGAAAAAGTTTGTCATCACTCTAGCTCTGTCAATTTTCTTCTGATTGTCTTCATTCTTGCAGATAACGAGGACAGGCATGAAATCTCGATCAAGTTCGATTTTGGGCTGAATCGGATTATTCACTCAGGAGCTACGTGCCCTTGAGCGTTGAAAAAACATAGGAAAAAGCTTGTCATCACTCTAGCTCCGTCAATTTTTTTTCTGATCGACTTCATTCTTGCAGATAACGAGGACAGGCATAAAATCTCGATCAAGTGCGATTTTGGGCTGAATCGGATTATTCACTCAGGAGTTACGTGCCCTTGAGCGTTGAAAAAATTGCCTATTGACTTAACATGGGGAGAATGTTGTCATCACCGTAGCTGCTTCAATTATTTTCAGATTGGCTTTATTCTTGCAGATAACCAGCACAGCCATGAAATCTTGGTCAAGTTCGATAACTGGCATAATCGGATCATTCACTTAGGAGTTACCTGCCCTTGTGTGTTTTTGCATTAGGGTTAATGGGAATTTCAAAAATGTATATCTTAAAGACTACTTGGCCAACTTTGATCGAATTTCATGTGTCACATTATTGGGCAAGTGGAAAGGCTTCATTAGGTTTTCAGGCAGATCTGAGTGGAACTCTGGTTGCCATGGCAACATCTAGCTCCCATAGACTTCACATAGGAAAAAGCTTGTCATCACTCTAGCTCCGTCAATTTTTTTCTTATCGACTTCATTCTTGCAGATAACCAGTACAGGCATAAAATCTCGGTCAAGTTCGATTTTGGGCCGAATCAGATAATTCACTCAAGAGTTACGTCCCCTTGAGCGCCCGAAAAATTGCCTATCGACTTTACATGGGGAAAATGTTGTCTTCACTGTAGCTGCTTCAATTTTGTTCGGATTGGCTTCATTCTTACAGATAACCAGCACAGCCATGAAATCTCGGTCAAGTTCGATAATTGGCAGAATCGGATCATACACTTAGGAGTTACCTGCCCTTGTGCATTTTTGCATAAGGGTTAATGTGAATTTCAAAAATGTATATCTTGAAGACTACTTGGCCGACTTTGATCAAATTTCATGTGTAACATTATTGGGCAAGTGGAAAGACTGCATAAGGTTTTCATGCAGATCTGAGTGGAACTCTGGTTACCATGGCAACATATAGCTCCCATAGACTTAACATAGGAAAAAGCTTGTCATCACTCTAGCTCCGTCATTTTATTTCTGATCGACTTCATTCTTGCAGATAATAAGGACAGGCATAAAATCTCGGTTAAGTTCGATTTTGGGCCGAATCGGATTATTTGCCTTGGAGTTACCTGCCCTTGAGCATGAAAAAATACGTTGTGACCACGATAGCAACTTTATTTTTATTCAGATCAGCTTCAAACTTGCAGGTAACGAGGACAGGCATAAAATCCCGGTTAAGTTCGATTTTGGGCCGAATCGGAATATTGACCTCGGAGTTACGTGACCTTGAGCGACAAAAAATTTGCCCATAGACTTAACATAGGGAAAATGTTGTGACTACGATAGCGACTTGAATTTTTTTTTCAGATCAGCTTCAAACTTGCAGGTAACGAGGACAGACATAAAATCTCGGTTAAGTTAGATTTTGGGCCGAATCGGATTATTTGCCTTGGAGTTACCTGCCCTTGAGCATAAAAAAATACGTTGTGACCACGATAGCAACTTTATTTTTATTCATATCTGCTTCAAACTTGCAGGTAACGAGGACAGGCATAAAATCTCGGTTAAGTTCAATTTTGGGCCGAATCGGAATATTGACCTCGGAGTTACGTGACCTTGAGCGACAAAAAATTTGCCCATAGACTTAATTAGGGAAAATGTTGCGACTACGATAGCGACTTGAATTTTTTTCAGATCAGCTTCAAACTTGCAGGTAACGAGGACAGACATAAAATCTCGGTTGAGTTCGATTTTGGGCCGAATCGGAATATTTGCCTTGGAGTTACCTGCCCTTGAGCATAAAAAAATACATTGTGACCACGATAGCAACTTTATTTTTATTCATATCAGCTTCAAACTTGCAGGTAACGAGGACAGGCATAAAATCTCGGTTAAGTTCGATTTTGGGCCGAATCGGAATATTGACCTCGGAGTTACGTGACCTTGAGAGACAAAAAAATTTGCCCATAGACTTAACGTAGGGAAATTTTGTTTGTTTGTTTGATTTGAGGTTTAACGTCCCCGTCAACACTGTAAAGGTCATTTTGGAGACGTTGCTTCCAATTTTGTGGGACTTTTACCCGACATTGAGATGAACTGACAACTCAAGCCCTGTCGCCCAATGAAACCAATAGGGTTTATTAGCATGGACGGTCCGCCTCGCACCGCGGTTCCTGGACAGGCTTAGATCCTCTAAGCGGTTTACCAGTACTAGTGTGCGGGCCAGATTCAGCTCTGTGTGGAAGCATCATGCAGCCCATATATTTCTTGAAGCCCCTATGGGCGGGGGCGGTAGGGAAAATGTTGTGACAGAAATAGCGACTTGAATTTTTAGCTCACCTGAGCCAAAGGCTCCAGTGAGCTAATAGTATACCAAGGCTCCGGAGTCCGTCGTCTGTCGTCCGTCCATCCGTCGTCCACACTTTCAATGAACCATATCTCAGAAGGCAGTCGACCAATCTTGTTTAAATTTTATGTGTAGCACCATTGGGCAAGGGGAAAGGCTGCATTAGGTTTTGGAGCTAGTCTGGTTCATTTGTTCCTTCATTCTTCTTTCTCTCCATATAGAGATAATAGACCAATGTAAATTTTTTAACCAAAGATTTCTCAGGAACTATAAAAGCTAGAAGCATCAAATTTGGTATTCAATAGAATAATGATGACTTATTTTGTGTAAGAGACATTGGGCTTTCTCAGCTTATTTGTTCATCTGTTCTTTCATTCTTCTTTCTCTCCATTTTGACCAATGTTAAATTTTCGTCAAAGATTTCTCAGGAACTATAGAAGCTAGAAGTCTCAAACTTGGAATGCAATGCAATAATGATGACTTATATCCTGTAAGGGTCAATGGGCTGGATTCTATTAGCAGATTTAGTAGTCAAGTCTGTGAATTGTTAAAACTTAAGTTCCTCAGGTGAGCGGTTTAGGCTCATTGAGCCTCTTGTTTAACATGGGGAATACCTTTTAGCACTTCCTATTTGCCTTTTTTCTTTTTATGAAATCAGTCCTCAAAGTAAAATAAGAAAAAAAGGTATTTTTCTTAATGGAATGCAGTTTCTCTTATTCTCTTAAGGAGATCTTTCTGAAATACTTTAGTTTCACTGATCAGTAGGGGTCTATCCATAAAGGAAAGGATTTGCTAAGGTCCAAACTCTCTCTCTCTCTCTCTGACTCTCACTCTATCTCTCTCTCTCTCTCTCTCTCTCTCTCTCTCTCTCTCTCTCTCTCTCTCTCTCTCTCTCTCTCTCTCTCTCTCTCTCTGACTCTCACTCTCACTCTCTCTCTCTCTCTCTCTCTCTCTCTCTCTCTCTCTCTCTCTCTCTCTCTATCTTATAAGGGAGACAAAATATATGGAAAGAGTAACTTCCCTTGCAGGCGTATTCCCTTTCCTAACAATAAAAGAATTTAGTTAAAAATTTCTGACTCTTATGTAGTGAAATTCCGTAATAGTAAGACTAATTCTGCATTTAAAATCATCTTTAAAATGTTTCAGTTGTTTTTTCTTTGCATTTTCTACATTCAGTGTCCTCTAATAAGCGACCACCTTTGAGACTGTTCAAAAGTGGTCTGAAAGACCGCTTTTGAACAGTCCCAAATTTGGTCTTAATATCGGAATTTTACTTTTCTGTTCTTCTGATTGCGGAACTTTATAACTGCTCCGAGTCAAGATAAACCTGTCTTAGGACTTGTGCGCTCAGCGAAGTCTCTGACCAGTCTGCAGCAACCGTGAACTCTAAACAGCCTGTATACGTAGCCACTCTGTCATTATACAGCCTTTGTGTCAGAATGATGAAGCGTTTTGTCAACGGGTATCCAGACAGCAAACAACAAAGATTCTGATCAGACGCCGCGAAAACAACTGTCGCAGCAGCAGCTACTACTACTACTATTGCTACTACTACTGTTACTACAGCTACTCCTCCTCCATCTCCTCCTAGTACTACTACTTCTACTACTACTGCTACTACTACTACTACTACTACTACTACTACTACTACTACTACTACTAGTTTAATAATATTTTATTGCAAGAAAAGCAATGGGGTTGGGCCACAAGTTCTCTCAACATTAGTTACGGCCCTTCCCCTACATGGTCACAACTGATACAATAACATCACATGAAAATGGCTAGATAAACTACATGCATTTAAAAGTAAGATAAATAAATAAATAAATAAATAAATAAATAAATGAATAAATAAATAAAGTGTTGTCATCGAGATTTCTGGCGAAGTTAAGCAGCCTTTAACTTGTGACATATAAGTAAGATAGGTTTATGAGATGATATTGGTAAATCTTCTCGTGCCTTTTATATATCTCTGAACTGCATCAAAAAGTACGGTATTGTCGCTATCGACTAAGTTTTCGTCACCATACAGTAACTTGTTAAGGTCCAGAGGATGAAAATTTCGGGTAGACTGAAATAGAAGTACCCGTTCTCTATTGTATGTGTGGCATGTAAAGAAGTAGTGCTCTGCGTCTTCACGGCTGACTCCACAATCACATGAAGGACTTGGAATAAGATGATTCCGATAAAGGTCATTTTTAAGGTTGCTGCAACTGTTGCGTATTCTAGCGTGCATTACCGAAAGGTATCTGTCACCAAAATAATAGTATGACGGGACTTTATTGACAGGAGATCTTGATCTTTTAATATGGTGTTTAAATGTAGATAAGGTATTAGATTCACGAATACTCATGTCAGTTGAATTCCATAGTGCTATTGACGAAGGAATACACGATTTATGTGAGATTTCTGTACGGGTGAAGGGAACCGAAATATTATTACTATTTCTGAGAGGGTAATTAGAAGTTTCTCTGACAAAAGGAGGTATTAAGTCCGAAATGTATGATGGGACAGTGGCATTCACAGTTTTATACATAAACATAAGTTTTTGTTGGTTTCTTCTTTCCGCTAGTGGTAGCCACCCACATTCTGTGTACAAATTATCCAAAGAGACTGATCTTGTAAGTCCTGTCACAATTCGTGCAGCTTCATTTTGGAGCCTTTCTAGTGCCTGGCAGTCTTGTGCAGAACAACCATCCCAGACTATAGAGGAATACTCTAGTATAGGTAAAATATATGATATATATATCTGATTTAAAGCTACCCTATGAAAGATATATTTTAATTTACGCATGATTCCGATTACTTTAGCTACATTGGTGGTTGTAAGTTCTATATGTTTCTTCCACTGGCCATTGCAACTTAAGGTTAATCCTAAATGTTTATGATGTGATACAAAATTAATCGGAGTTCCATCGAAGAGTAAATTAGGGTTATTTTCACACGGTTTGAGTGTGAAGAGTACAGCTTCTGTCTTTGGGGGATTGAAGGTTACTAACCATTGTTTTGCCCAGATTTTAAGTACTGCCAGGTCGTGATTGATAATTCCTTCGATATCACCGATTGATGAAGCAGAATAAAAAAGTGAACTGTCATCTGCAAAGAGTCTAGTTAAACTAAGAAGTGAATCAGAAATGTCGTTAACATAAACCAGAAATAGTAGTGGTCCCAAAACCGAACCTTGGGGAACACCAGCATTTACTTTCCTTGCAGATGACGAACACGATCGTATAACTACTTTCTGCGACCTATTGCTCAAATAATCTTCAATCCATTGAAGCAACTGACCCTGAATACCATGCTGTTTTAGTTTAAAAATAAGACCTTTATGCCAAACTCTATCAAAGGCCTTTGATATATCACAAAACACCATACATGAGTACTGGTTACTGTCAAAAGTTTGACATATATGTTGGTAGATGTCTATTAGCTGATAAATTGTAGAATGGTTAGGTAAGAAGCCGGACTGATATTTGTATAGAAGATTGTTTTCGAGTAAAAAGTTATGAATATTTTTATGTACTATTCGCTCTTGCAATTTACTTACTCCACTTAATAAAGAAACCGGTCTATAGTTTGATAAGTTAGATTTGTCACCCTTTTTAAATAGCGGTAAGCCGTTAGAGGCCTTCCAGACTTCCCCAAATTTCCCCTCTCTGAACGATCTATTGAATAACACTTCCAATGGAATTGAAATTTCTTTCGCTACTGCCTTTAACCTTTTATTACTAATAGAATCAGGACCAGTTGCTTTGTTTGGATTTAATAAATCTATCAAGTTAGAAATTTCAAGAGCTGTGCAGCTTATAGTGTGTAAAGTGTTATGGGTTTTGGAGTAAAAAGTTGGTAGTTCAATGTCTCTATCGTTAACGTTAGCAATTGAAGTAAAATATTCGTTTAAGCTTTCTGCCTTTTCTTCATCTGAAAAACAATAAGTGTTTTGGCCATCAAGGTTTATTGTAGACAATGGTGGAATATTACTAGAAGTAGTGTTTCCTCTGACAAAATGGCGAATCACTTGCCAGAATTTTCGTTTGTCATTGTTATAAAAATCTGATATGGATACTTCTAGGTCATTGTAAAATTTTTCTTTTGCGTGTTTCTTCAAATTATTTACCTTATTCCTTGCATATTTATATTTATTCCAGTCAATGGTTCTACCAAATTTAGTTGCTTTTTTCTTTAGTTTATCTCTCATACGAATAAAGTGTCGAATTTCGGAATCAAACCAAGGTTTATCATTAGGCCTTACGGTGACAGTTTTTGAGGGTATACACTGTTTTACAAAATTTAAAAATGTCTGGGTAAATTTAAGACAAGCTTCATTTATTGATCCTTCCAGAAGAACTTTCCAATCAAAACTTAATATCATTTCCTTTAGTCTTGGAATGTCTGCTCTTTTGTATACCCACACTAGACGTTTATATGTCGTTTGTTTTTGGTAGCAAAATGGAACTCTTATGTATGTAGCTTTGTGATCACTAATATGTTGGGGTATTACTATCGTGCCAGCGTCTAAATATTGCAGATCATCAGGAATTATTATAGGATCCAAGAGTGCCTGTAGTCTTGTCGGGTCTGTAATAACATTTTGTAAAGAATTAATAAGAATTACACCTTTCAAGTTTTGAAAGTTTGGGTTAGTCAAGTCTTCATTTAAGTCACCAACGATTATTATGTTTTTAGATACCTCTAGAGCTTTTTCGATGTTCAAATTTAAGTTGTCGAAAAAAGTAGCATCGGCAGTACGTGGACTATAAAATAATCCTACAAGATAGTTAAAACTATTAAGTTTAATTCCTACCCATACAGACTCGTTGCAGTACCTTTCAAGTTCGGGTCGTCTGGTGTGGATTAATTGAGAATTTATATAGACCATGCTACTACTACTACTATCTACTTCTACTACTACTACTACTACTACTACTACTACTACTACTACTACTGCTACTACTACTACTTCTAATAACTACTACTACTATTTCTACTACTACTGCTACTACTACTACTACTACTACTAACTTCTACTACTACTACTACTACTACTACTACTACTACTACTACTACTACTACTACTATTACTACTGCTACTACTACTACTACTAACTACTACTACTTCTACTAATACTGCTACTACCTCTACTACTAACTACTACTAACTACTACTACTATTACTACTTCTACTATTACTGCTACTACTACTACTACTACTACTACTTCTACTACTACTACTAAAATCAAAGCACTGAGAACATTAAAGGGTCGATTGCCAACGAGTGTTCGCTGGAAGATAAATGTCAGACTGTTTCGCTTGACCCTCAAATTCCTGTATTTGAAGCATAACGTTTAGAGTTCTGTGGCGTCTGATCTGGGTCTACACTGTTTGCCACAGTCCCATATTAAAGAGCCCAGTCCATTTTTACAGGTAACCCGCTTCACACAACACTATGACGTCACAGCGACAAGACTAACACGGCTATAGATAATCGTCACGTGGATTTCGTACATGTCAGCGATAGTCACGTAAACAACCGCAGAGATGCTTCCTGACCTTCTAGTAACTTTGGGTCGATTGATAAACAATCGATCAAAAAAGGGAAAAATCTACCCTTACAGGAATTAATTTGCTCATCAGGAGCAAAGTCTGTCCTTTCAGAGTAGATTCGTATTAGTAAATGAGACAAAATATTTTGTTAGAGTCGCCTCCCTTGAATATGATGAATCCATGCCATTTAACCCTTTTTGTACCATCTTATATAAACTTCAAAATTAGTGATGTCAGGTTGTGTGTGTGTGTGTGTGTGTGTGTGTGCGTGCGTGCGTGCGTGCGTGCGTGCGTGCGTGTGTGTGTGTGTGTGTGTGTGTGTGTGTGTGTGTTTGTTTGTTTTCTAAATTTATTGGGAACATGGCTTAACTTTTTGCCAACAGTGTAGGCCATGATCAGACGCCGCATTCTGCGGCGTCCGATCTGGACCTGCACTGTTTGCCGGGGTACCCGTTTTGGGGTTTCTGGTACAAAATTGGCTGATATAGGTATTTTATATAGGTGGCTCAGGGTATGAAACAAAAGTAAGAAGCAGGTGTTTTCACTATAAATGATACAATATACTGAAAACAAGTGTCCATATATAATGAACCAGTTATATACAGACAGAAATCAGCAATTATTTTGATATGAATAAGCTTCTTTTTTTCAAGTGTTACTTCATAAGAAAACGTGCATGTGGATGGCATTCTTAACCTTTTTGTTCGATTTGTTCGATATGAGGTTTAATGTCCCCGTCAACAATGTATAGGTCAGTTTGGAGACGTTGCTTCCAATTTTGTGGGACTGTTAACCGACATTGAGATGAAATAACATCTCAAGCCCCGTCGCCCATTGAAACCAATAGGGTCTATAAACATCGCACCGCCTTGTCTGGGCTAAGCGGTTTACCAATTCTCGTGTGCGGTCAGTTTCAGCTCTGCTTGGGAGCATCGTGCAGCCAATCTATTTCTTCAAGCCACAATGGGCGGGGGCCTTAACCCTTTTTTTGTACGAAATGGAGTCTTTTACCTTATATATGACAGGAGTCCATTTCGAAACTTTGGGGTGTCAGGTTGTGTTTTCTTCAAAATTTATTTCGGGAAATGGCTTAACTTTTTGCAAACAGTGTAGGCCCTGATCAGACGCCGCGTTCTGCGGCGTCTGATCTGGGCCTGCACTGTTTGCCAAGGTACCCCTTTAGGGGTTTCTGGTACAAAATGGGTTAATCACGTCATAATTAGGAAATAATAAGAGAATAAATGAACTATATTGCTTGTTTTGGCCACAATCATATTTTTGTACCAGCAAAAGTGCCAAATTATGTATGATCTTGTATTTGTTTCATCTATTGCAATTTTCACTAGTTAGTTAGACAAGCGATTAGTTAAGCCTCTTCCTGTTGAATATATTAATTAGGCCACGCCCATTACCAGCTATCAGCCAACCGGATAACTTAATATGTTATATTCATTCAGTTCACAAACTGCATGACAGTGTAGATCCTGTTGCACAAAAATTTCAGCGAATATAACTTACGGTGATTGTGTACAACCCAACCCTGAGAACAAATTCGTTTTTTTTTTTTTTTTTTTTTTTTCTTTTCAAAAATACCTTTCAGAGTTGCCAGAAATCCAGTATAAAATTCAAATAATAATAATAATAACTACTTCTTCTTCTTCTTGACGTTGTTCTTCTTCTTCTAAGAAGAAGCAATCTCTACGCCTAAAGGAAAGAAGGGATAAGTGAGCAGTGTTTATTATGACGCCCCTCAAAATATGTTTTTTTACGATAGTAGGAAATTCTTACAAAAGTCCCCGTGGCCACACTCACACGCACGCGCACACGCACGCACACACACACACATCCCATCCCTGTAAAAATCACCAAATATGTCAAATGTACGTAACCCTTTCAAACCTGTATAGATTGGTACAGATACATAAATCCTGATGATCCACACTATTTGTCATCCTGTTAACAAGGCTGAATGAATTCAAATTCAGAAATGGAAGAGCCCACTGCTGAAAATCGGGGGTGAAAGGGTTGAACATACCACTGCACAGCATGTCTACAGCGCTGAAAAAAATAACTAGTACATTCGACTAGTTTACCTAGTAAACACAGAGGGTCACCTAGTCGTCTGTAGGTTGACTGAGCATTCTTAGTCAATTTAACTAGTCTCTCTAGTAAGCGTAAATCAATAATCGTTGACAGGGCATCTGGTCAGTATGACTACCCTTTCTAGTCAGTATGACTAGGGTGTCTAGACAGTTTTCCCGCCGAATGTTGATTGACAGCTTGCAGAATGTGTAGAGGAAGCGTTCCAGACGCCATCTTAACGTTTAGGAGAACATGCTCCAACATACAGTGGGTTGATTCTGATATTATTTCACCCAACATACAGTGGGTTGTTGTACTCACCTTGAGCACTTTGTTCTTATTGTTTGTAACTCTGCAGGTAAGAAATATTCTTTTATTTCTTAAGCACCTAGTGGTTATAAGCAGCGTTATAATGCTTACAAGATAAACAACAACAACAACAATGTCAACATACAAATATACGTCCAGAAGCTCTAAAGTCGACATTTCCGTGAATCCAAGCATAAATAATGGGGATTTTCTTTTCTGCAATATGAAAATATAACTCTGCAGGTAAGAAATATTCTTTTATTTCTTCTATTATCTTCCTTAAGGCGCCTTTACACAGCATGTTTTTCCATATATGTGTTTTGAGTACTAGTAATCAGTACTAAGAATCTAGTAATCTACGACTAAAGCAACTAGTAATCAGTACTAAGAATCTAGTAATCCTGACCATGCTTGCTAGTACTTTTGACAGTCACACCAGTACATTTGACTATTAAGCTAGTACATATGACTAGCTTAAACTAGTGAACTTTGACTAGATGAAGCTAGTCAAATGTACTAGGCTAAGTAAAGCTAGTCAAGTTGACTATTTTTTTCTAGTCAAATTGCTTGACTAGGTCTTCCTAGTCACATCGACTATTTTGCATAGTGCTTTTTTGGACAATCATATTGACTAGGTTCCTTAGTCGGCATGACTATTTTTTTTTCTCAGTGAGTCTGACTCAGTAAAATGACATTAGCGGTAGACTTCCCCCATAAACTCTATTAGTTTAATAATTACTCATTACAATGGAGCAGGCATTATGGTGGCAGATGTATGTAAGAAAACTTGTAATGCCTGACATTCATTGTGATTACCCTGTTGGGGGGGGGATGCCGAGGCTTTTAACCCACACATGCCGAGTGTCCCCGCAAAAAAGGGCCATTGGCAAACAGCGAAGACACAGATCAGACGCCGCAGAACGCGGCGTCTGATTAGTGTCTTCATTGTTTGCTAAAAGTACACGGATATAGGTCAGACTTGTAATAAGTAAAAATGAATCTGACACCCCTCAAAATTAGAAATAGACCTGTTCCTAGCTATCAGGCGGAAGAATCTATGTCAAATATGGGTAAAAAGGGGTAAAATGGAAAACTCCCATGAACAAAACATCTTTGCTATGTATTCCTGTTCAGTCTGTCAGAGACATCTATCGGCACCCATAATGAACTTTTCACTCTTTTGGTATGAAACGTTAACATCACTTCTATTTATAGGCGTGCTGGTAGAGATTATCATCCGCACAACACGAGGCCTTCAAGGGCAGGTAACTCATGCAAAAAGTCGAAACAGGGCAAAAATTAAACTGATTTAAGATTTTATGCCTGAACTTATTAACAGCAAGTTTGATGTTGACTCTACCAAATATTTTCCCTATTGCAAGTCAATGAGGGACTAAAGGAAAAGTAACTTTCAGATGAACAATCCGATCTGCTGTTCTCCACGTGGACTAACTAGAGATTGTCAATACCTATGCATATGCAAAATTTGATCAAAATCCATCATTTCTTTCTCAAGATACTGAGCGGAAACAAAGTTTGGACATCATTAAAGGGCCATAACCCTTCGGAAAATTGATACACAATATCGTGTTACAATCCCAAACTATATCTTGTCAACATAAATTCACATACCAAATTTGATCCAAATCCACCTATTCTTTCTCAAGATACCGAGTGGAAACTAATTTCTGACGTTATTCAAGGGCCATAACTCTGCTAAAAATAGACGCAAAATGTCGCGTAATAATCCCAAGCTATATCTTGTCAACATAAATTCACATACTTAATACATTAACAATAAATCATATGTTTCTTAAGATATTGATTGAAAACGATTTTCTGGCATCAGACAAGGGCCATAACATCGTTGAAAATTGAAGCAAAAGGCTGTGTTATACATGCAATCCCAAATTAGAGGTTGTCAATATCAATTCATATTCAAAATTTGATCCATCGATTCTTTATCAAGATAATTTCTGATGTCATTCAAGGGCCATAACTCCGCTGAAAATAGACGCAAAATGCCGCCTAACAACCCCAAGCTAGATCTTGTCAACATGAATTCACATAGTAAATATGATCAAAACCAATCATATATTACTTAAGATATTGAGCGGAAACGACTTTCTGACGTCAGGCAAGGACCATAACTCTCTTGAAAATTGACGCAAAGAGCTATGTTACAAACGCAAAGTAAAGTTTGCCAATGTCAGTATATATGCAAAATTTAATCAACGTCCATCAATTTGTTTTCAAGATATTGAGAGTAATGATGGACGGACGGACAGACAACATGAAAACTGTATACCCGCACCCCCTACTTCGTATACGTGGGGAGGAGTGGTTAAAGTAAAACAGTTTCTTCCCAATGCCTACATAGGCCATTGTCCACCATAAATGCATTATGGAACAAAATTCCGAAGAATTGTTGATGTTCAGTATTTCGAAAGCATTGTTGAAGCCAAATTCAGCAGCAGACAAATCATGTAGTATTTCAAGGCTATTTAACGGATGAATGGCTAGCATCCACCTCCACCCCCCACCCCCCCCCCCACCCCTCGCTCCACCCGACCCCCTAAAACCCAACAATAAAAGAATCAAAGCGCCAAGGGCACTGAAATGACAGATTCTATGAGAAAGTCAAAACATTGTGAAAACTTACAGAAAGCCTTGCTAAAAAGATCTTAAAAGTTTGAAAAGTAGTTCTGCAAATTCAATTATATGACATGTTTGCAGATGTCTATACACCGGTGGTATTATGAAGTGCCATTTGATGTTTCAAATTCTTGAAAGAAACTGTTTACGTTTTCAAAACCAAACAATAAAATTCAAGTCTTAACAATGCTACTGTCCATAAGTAACAGTTTTTGTCTGGTCGGTTGTGGATGCCTCTCCCCAAAGATACTCTATGGGAAAGAGATCGGAGGAGAAACGTTGGCTAGTCAAGTACATGAATTCCATTGGCATGAAGAAATTTTTGAGTAAGAACAGCACTATGACCCCGCGCTAAATCCTGCCGGATTCTGAGCGTAAACAAATACATGTAAGTGGAACCGTGTGAGGCCGAAGCACTTGATTGATGTAACGTCCCGCTGCTCAGTCCACGTCTCAGCCATGATCTTGAATATTCTTAATGACACTAAGCTACGTTTACTTACTACATGCAATACCTCGCCACACAATTACGCCAGTTCCACCCGATATATCACGCGTCGCGTCGGCATACTTTACACCTATACGTCGAAACAACCGGAAACGACAATCGGCGCGATTCATGCTGAAGTGCGATTTGTCACTGAAACGCATATCACGTCAGTCGCTTAGACGCCAATTTACGTATTTCTTGCAACAGCGTAAGCGTTCCGTACTGTGTGGACGCGCTAACTTTGGTCACAACAGGGACGTCTAGCTCTCAAACGTGCATCGCATAAGGGCGAAGAACATGTAAGCGCTCATTAGTCTGTTGTTGAGACCCCTTGTTTATCTACAGGTACAGTGTAGCAGCTGCCGGCTGAAATCTGTTTCGCAGATACGTCTGACGGATGAATCGATCTTGACGTACTGCCGTCGGTCTTCCGCTTCGTCGACGTCCACTAGCGTCTTCAGTATATAAGTAAGATGACGATCCAAGAGACGATAGATCATACACGTGGCAACCAAAATTAGAGTCAACGTCATCCGCTTTCCGACCAGCTTCTAACTGTCCAGTCCTTTAATGAAAAACGTTGCAATACTCTCTGACTTAATGGTTTTTGAGAACAAATATCAGTTTCTTCTTTTCTATAGGCACGCACGACCTTACATTACACATCAAAAGTTTGGTCCTGAACATGTGGTTTCTATCCGTACTGAAGTGAAGTCGACGTGGCCGGACTAGTAACTAGACGTCACGGTTGATTGATTTAAGGGAATGGTGCCTAAGCTGCAATAGTTTGGTTTCAGAATCAAAGCACTGAGAGTGCTGGTGGGTCGATTGCTTCCGAGTGTATGTTGGGGTAATAGTTCTGGGCTGAGATTTAAACTGTTTCATTTAACTCTGAAACTCCAAGCAAATAGTGAATATTTTGATAAGAAGCCGCGTTATGCAGCGTCTGATCTTGGTCTACTCTGTTTGCCAAGCTCACCCTATGATTTCAGGATAACCCTCTTTAGTCTTATGGAATACCCTGATCTCACTGCGGATATTTTCTGCAAGAAAATGTTATTCTGACAAGGCAGTGATAGTCACGTAGACGTTAGCCATGAAGCGCTTTTCTTATTAGTAACTTTGGGTCGAATGACAAACAATCAACCCAAACATAGCCGCGTCGTTTGTCAGTGTGTATTATCTGTAAAATCTGCACTTGAACCAAATGTTGGATCTGGCAAACAATGTAGACTCGGATCAAACGCCGCAAAACACAGTGCTGATCTTGTTCTACACTTTTTGCAATAGTTACTAACATTTTAAGTTTAAACGAACCAGTCCAAGTCCCCGTTCGTGACAAGCCTGCACTCAAAGATAACCGGCATGAGTGTTGTTAGTGCTTTTATTTATTTAGTGCCTTGAGTTTCTGGAGTGCACTCTTCCATCACTGAAGTTGGGCTCGTCGATTCTTCTAAATATGGACCTTCACTGTTTGCATAGGTATCTGTACCATATTCCAGGGACTGCCTTTCTTTCCAATTTCTCCAGCCACATCTGTGTACGCAAAGTCCAATATACACCTAAGTTGTAACTGACCTAGACTTGACCTCGAAAGTCAGAAAACCCATTAATACTCTTGTCTGCAGCCCCTCTTGTCCTACAGCAGGCCGAACTTTAAGGGTTAAATATTGACAGCACTATTAGAAAACAGTGTAGAACCTGAGCAGACGGCTGAGCAGACGCCGCATTGTCTGGGTATGCAGTGTTTGCCAAACCATCGCTTGATGCAGCTGATCCATATGAAATGCTGAATCTATTCTCTGAAAGGTAAGATAAAATCGTCAAGTCGTCTGCCTCAAACATTTGTGGTGCGCTTATAGGATAATTAATGGGCTTGTATAATTTTGATTACTGCACCAAACCGGACTACATTTTGTGTGGACTCGTATGGTAGTCAAAGGCTGAATAAAGCCGGGGTAGTCAAAGCCGGAATAAAGCCGGAACTACTTTAAGACGTGCAGCACACCAAGAATAGACAGTTGGAAGCTGTCATTAAAGATATATAGAAAAAATATAGATATTGGCAAATAGTGAAGACGATGTTCAAACGCAATTAATACAAGGTGTAATCAGGGTCTGTACTATTAACCATACTTGTGGAAGTGCGTAAGAATACGGCCTCATTTCTCTTCGAGGATGAAACCAGAGTGAAGTAATATGCAGAATCATCATTGTGTTATTTTATTTATAACTTCTGTTTCTGTCTGCATGTCTACACATTGAGAAACATTGGCAACTTATTTACTAATTTGTTTCAGAAGCAATTAAGCATACCGCGCTCGCATCGTTTGTAATACGCCCTTAAACTCAACCCACTCAGAATACTAAAACGACATGATGCGTAACCAATGGTATATCCTTCAAATGCCAATCACGACAACTTTCGGCTGCTTTTTTGCCTGAACTTGAAGACATTGTTGCAAACAGTGGGCAAGGTCCACACTGTTAACCTGTACGCAAAATATGTTTGAAAATTTACAAGAAGGTGCATCAGATGTTTAAACAGACGACATTTCGAGCATCCAAGAAGATTATTGAAGAATAGGTAAAAAAAAAAAAAAAAAAAAAACATTGTGCGATTTCTCTATGTCAGCTCCCTTTGAATTACATGTAAAAAATATAATAAATAATAAATCGGAAATTGCCATGCAGGAGCGTCTAGCGTAAATAAGAGGCCGATTTTGTTTATTCTATTTTTGCGTGACGGCAATGGTCTCAAAATGGTCAAAACACACTGAAAATTATGATGTATATAGCAGTTTGTATTATCGTCGTGCATGCAATAGGGACATTTGTTTGTTTGATTTAAGGTTTAACGTCCCCGTCAACACTGTAAAGGTCATTTTTGAGACGTTGCTTCCAATTTTGTGGGACTTTTACCCGACGTTGAGATGAAATGACATCTCAAGCCCTGTTTCCCAATGAAACCAATAGGGTTTATTAGCATGGACGGTCCGCCTCGCACCGCGGTTCCTGGACAGGCTTAGATCCTCTAAGGGGTTTACCAGTACTAGTGTGCGGGCCGGATTCAGCTCTGCGTAGAAGCATCATGCAGCCCATATATTACAATAGGGACATACATAAGTGAAATGAAGAGAGGTCCTTTTGGTTAACACTGCAACAATAGCGAAAACGAGCCTCATGTCAACAATTAAGAAATGAATTTTATTTTTCTATATTCTACACAAGGGTGAGGTCCGTGAAATGAACACCCTTCTTAAACCCACGTGATAATCAGCAACGTAAAGGTACTGTGCTTAGTAACCTAAGGTCGACTGACAAACAATCGACCAAAAAGAAGTTAAAGCATCAGTGTCTAGTCATTTCTAAGGCCCATAATAACCCAAAATTCTATAAAATGAACAGATTTTTTTTTATTTACCTATGTTTTCTGCTAAACAGTGACTTTGAAACACCCCTAACAACTCAGTTTAATCTGGTGTGGTTGCTAGAATAAAATTTTATGTTCAGAAGTAACATAAAAATTCCATTACGAAAACACGCCTTTACAAATATATTGTAAATTTTACAACCAAAAAATGAAAATTTTCAGACGAAAAATTGTGGTATTTTTATTATTTCTGCTCAACGCATAGATTGTGAATACTCGTTAGAACCGCCTCTGCAAGGCGGTTCTAACGCTCACCCACAATCTATGTTTATGAGCAGAAATAAGAAAAATAGTGAATACCCCTGCAAACCCCAGTTTTACCATATAAAAGTGGGGTCATAGGGGGTCAAATTTATATTGGCATGTTTTCGTGATGCATCTTAATTTTAAAGAGCATATGATGCATTTCAAAAGAAAAATTCGTCGGACAGTATTGATGTAAACAATGTGGACTCAGGTCAAACTGCTCCTCTAAAGATAAAGAAGCTTTATTTAACGTCGCATATCCGAAACAAACAACATAAGCTCTGTAGAGCTTTTATTGTGACAAACAAAGTATCTTTAACAAATACTTACCTGCCTTCAAGGAACAGTCTAATCATGGACCACACCTTTTTTTCCTGAATGCAAATTATGTGTGAAAAGTTTGCAAGATAAGTGTCTTAAGGGTTGAATTTGGGCCTAAGTTAGAAATTTATCTTTGAAGTCTAAAATGTGTCGGGCTGTAAAAAGTATTTCAAGCCTTTTTTTGGCATAGCCGTTATGTTTTGGGTTTTGTCCTACATTTTTCGTTATTCCATTGGTCAATAAAACCACATGTCCAGGAGATGGCCATATCATTGGTCAATAATTTGCATATTAAATAGTTCCATTCAACAACTACGACAGTTTACCGAAGTGTCCATCCTTTTCATTTTAACCTGGGAAATATTCCTTTTTTATGCGTGCAATAGAGACAGTCGGCACCTTATTAATTTTCTAGTATTTCAATCTACCTTTATTTGAATGAAGAAGCGGAAACAATTATAGATTTATTATGGTGAAAAGACAATCAAAGTTTCTTCTTTCAGTTTCCATTATATATTTGAACGCATTGCAAGCGCCTAGAGACATTGACTTATTTAAAGCTTTTGTTGTCTCCCTTGAAATTACCAACGTTTTAATTAATAACACTATTGAATTATAATATTTAATTTGATACAGTCAACCTTCAAAACAGCGTTAGAGAGCAGTTTGATCGGGGTCTCCACTTTTTGTCATTTGGTTGTATACACTATTTTCCATTTTTGGAGTGTGTGTGGGTGTGTGTGGGTGTGTGTGTGTGTGTGTGGGGGGGTTGTTGATTACAGTAACATTTAAGGTGTCGCAAAATTTAGGTGATCTAAATTTTTGCACAGCGATTTGTAAATTATTAACAAATTGACAATTGTTTAATTTGCTTCATAAATATACAGTATATGCCCTTAGAATGGGGTGGGGTGGTTGAGTGAGGCAAAGTTGACGTGTATCTCGCATCAGTGGGGCATCCAACTAATACTGGCTGACAGTTGTCCTTAAAGAAGGGACTGTTGTTATTTCTTCTGATTCTACACTTCCATTAATTTTCCTCTTTCTCCTCTGTCCCTTACTTTCATCTCATCTACTATTTCTTCTCCCATTTTTTACCCTTTCAGTGGATGGCGACACAAAATGATCCACAAGGGCTGAGGTGTCATTAAACCCAAAACAATCAATCGTTGCTGAATCACTTTGGTACATCACGAAAACATGCCTATATAAGTTTGACCCCCTTGAACCCCACTTTTATATAGCAAAACTGGGGTTTCCGGGGGTAAACCTTATTTTTCTTATTTCTGCTCTAAAATATAGATTGTGGGTACTCGTTAGAACCGCCTCGATGAGGCGGTTCTAACAAGTGCCCACGATCTTTATTTTGAACAGAAATAAGAAAAATATCAAAATTTTTCATATGAAATTTTCATTTTTCTCGGCGATAAATGTGTCAGTGTATTTGCATAGGCGTGTTTTCGTAATGGCTATATTTTATATTTCAAAACAACCTTCCAATTAAATCTACGCCGCATATCTTTTATAAAGATATTTCTCTTGGCTAATATTTTTAAGCTTTCTGATACATTCATATATTTTAATTTGGTTCTTTGCAAAGGTATGACCAACAAGGAAACTTTGCTGATTTAAAGTTAATTTTGAGTGTCAAATGAGGACCCTTCTCAGAATGAGCAGTGCACAGTCTGAAGAGGGGTTTCGCTTTGCATAATTTAGTGTCTTAGCTTCTTTCAGCATACAGTGGATGCACTGATAGGGCATCCTTTAAAAATATATTTATTTTCTGTCTTCAAGTTGGGTAGGTAGGTAGGTTTGTTTGTTTGTTTAATTTGGTAGGTAGGTATAATATTTTTTATATATATAAATTTTATTTATTGGATCCAAATATCTATTTTCCTTAATTTATTTTTCTTTGAGCAGTTCTATGCCCGCAATATACTATTTTAACACCGCAAATGCAAATTTAGACGTTTTGGAGGAAAATTTAGAAGAACTATTGTAAACCCTTAAATACCCCGCTGAACAGGACAACCCCCTATCTTTGCAAACAATGTAGGTCCAGATCAGATGGCTTCTGGAGAAGCCATCGGATCAGGATCTACACTGTTTGTCATGCAGTTTGCGTATTGAATGAATACATTATTTCAAGTAATTTCATTGGTGGACAGCCAGAACTTGATCAGCAGGATAAGGGTTAGTGAATCTTAACACAAGAAAGTTAAAAAAAAACATCATGATGGCCAATAAAATGTTCTTGGATATGGACCATTTTTCCGGGTAGGTAGGGTGACAGCATAACTTTTTATGGTCGGCCTAGGGCTGTGAGATGTACGGTCTCGTCTTATGCGCTGAAAAAAATAACTAGTACATTCGACTAGTTTACCTAGTAAACACAGAGGGTCACCTAGTCGTCTGTAGGTTGACTGAGCATTCTTAGTCAATTTAACTAGTCTCTCTAGTAAGCGTAAATCAATAATCGTTGACAGGGCATCTGGTCAGTATGACTACCCTTTCTAGTCAGTATGACTAGGGTGTCTAGACAGTTTTCCCGCCGAATGTTGATTGACAGCTTGCAGAATGTGTAGAGGAAGCGTTCCAGACGCCATCTTAACGTTTAGGAGACCATGCTCCAACATACAGTGGACTGATTCTGATATTATTTCACCCAACATACAGTGGGTTGTTGTACTCACCTTGAGCACTTTGTTCTTATTGTTTGTAACTCTGCAGGTAAGAAATATTCTTTTATTTCTTAAGCACCTAGTGGTTATAAGCAGCGTTATAATGCTTACAAGATAAACAACAACAACAACAATGTCAACATACAAATATACGTCCAGAAGCTCTAAAGTCGACATTTCCGTGAATCCAAGCATAAATAATGGGGATTTTCTTTTCTGCAATATGAAAATATAACTCTGCAGGTAAGAAATATTCTTTTATTTCTTCTCTTATCTTCCTAAAGGCGCCTTTACACAGCATGTTTTTCCATATGTGTTTTGAGTACTAGTAATCAGTACTAAGAATCTAGTAATCTACGACTAAAGCAACTAGTAATCAGTACTAAGAATCTAGTAATCCTGACCATGCTTGCTAGTACTTTTGACAGTCACACCAGTACATTTGACTATTAAGCTAGTACATATGACTAGCTTAAACTAGTGAACTTTGACTAGATGAAGCTAGTCAAATGTACTAGGCTAAGTAAAGCTAGTCAAGTTGACTAGTTTTTTCTAGTCAAAATGCTTGACTAGGTCTTCCTAGTCACATCGACTATTTTGCATAGTGCTTTTTTGGACAATCATATTGACTAGGTTCCTTAGTCGGCATGACTATTTTTTTTCTCAGTGTGGCCTGGGAGTGTGGTTCCATGTAGGAGCGATGGTGCTCTGGCTTATAATAATGTCCAGTGACGTTTTGGTGGGTTCACTACGATAACACGCCGTGCGACATTGTGCATTTTTTTCAGAACTCCAAAATGGTTACTTCTCTGATAAAAACTGTGATATTCTTCTTATTTATGCTGCAAACATAGGTTGTAGGTGCTCGTTAGAACCACCTCACACAGGCGATCCTAACGAGTACCCGTAACCTATGTCTTGGAGCAGAAATAATAAAAAATAATGATTTTGGGTACTCCTTAGAACCATTTCGGCAAGGCGGTTCTAACGAGTACCCATAACCTCTGTTTTTGAGCGGAAATAAGAAACAAAAATAATGCATTCCCCTGTAAAAACCTGTTTTACTGTATAAAAGTGGGGTTAAAGGGGATCAAACCTCTTTCTTTGGAAATGAAATTTTCCAAAGCTATCAACCTATGTGTCATATAATAGATTTATTTGTGCGTGGTTAACCCTTTTATAGAACATATTTAACGTCACTTCAGCTGGTGTCTTGGAATGTGTGGCGGCCGTAAAAGTCTCCATGCCCTATATCATAGTGTAGTTTATATTTTCTTGTCCTTTGGGATAATTGAATCCATTGTGAAATTTTGAAAATAGTTGAGGGTCACTGATGAGGCCTAATTGGCCGAAACTATCTAGTCTGGTCCAGATAACATGTACACTTCATATTTTCCTGTTTTTTGGAGTATTCATTGCTTCCAAAGGATAACCCTTTTATGAACATATTTAACGTCACTACAGCTGGTGTCTGGGAATGTGTGGCGGCCGTAAAAAGTCTCCCTGCCCTGCATCATAGTGTAGTTTATATTTTCTTATCCTTTGGGATCATTAATTCAATTGTGGAATTATGAAAATATTTGAGGGTCACTGATGAGGCCTAATTGGCTGAAAAACATGTACACTTCATATTTTCCAGTTCTGTGGTGTATTCCTTGCTTCCAAAGGATAACCCTTTTATAGAACATATTTATTTATCCTTGGCCAGAAGTCACGTACACCATAGACATAATATATTATAAGTCTAGCAGTATGATTGACTTTGTGCCGATTGAAAAACAATCGAATACTTTTAAAAATGTAAAGAAATTAAAGAAAAAAAATCACAATTCCAGTATTAAGACCAACTAAAATTAAGACTTATTCTTCTTTTAAGGGGGAGGGATGGGTACACCTTCAGGGGAGGCAACTCCTTCAAAAGTATTTTGCTCCCATTTGAATAAGGGTCAACTCTTTAAGTAAAGAATTTGCTCCTGCTTTCCTTTAAGAGTAGACCCTTTTTTCCGTGGGACAGAGCTTATAGAAAAGCGATCAGGAAGTCCCGAAAGTTGTATCCCTTTGAAAAACGGCGGAAAATCTGCAAGGTGTTCCCATTCCCCATAATACAAATTTTAAAGTTTCAGGTTTTTTTCCTGTCTTAGTGTTTTCTACACCCAGTGTCCTCTAGTAACAGTCCACCTTTGAAACTGTCCTAAAGACCACTTTTGAACAGTCCCCGGAATTTTACTGCACTTTGAAACTGCCATATGCTTTTCGTGATCGGAGCTGTTAGGGTAAGGCAATTTAACTTACTAGACGTCTTCTATTTTATGTAATACCCTAGGGCTTTTTTGAATACGACCATGATACTAATAGAAAATTGATAAACTGCTCGGTTTTCTGACAATTTTTATTATTGATGTCGGTTTTAAGAATATTTCGCCTATCATTACGAAAGCACGCCTATACAAATACATTGTAAACTTTACCGCCGGAAAAACGAAAATTTTAAGATGAAAAAATTGTGATATTTTTCTTATTTCTGCTCAAAATATATATTGCAGGTATTCGTTAGAACCGCCTCGTTGAGGCGGTTCTAACGAGTACCCACAATCTATATTTTAGAATATATATTGCGGGTACTCGTTAGAACCGCCTCCTCGAGGCGGTTCTAACGAGTACCCACAATCTATATTTTAGAGCAGACATAAGAAAAATAAGGTTTACCCCTGTAAACCCCAGTTTTACTTATAAAAGTAGGGTTCAAGGTGGCCAAATTATATAGGCTTGTTTTCGTGATGTAGACATATCCCGATCGTTCATTTTACGACCAGCAAAAACGACAGTATATCTTGGAGAGAATCCACTTATCCTTCGTTTAATGTAGCAAACCACTATTCCAAGCTGTCGGCGAGACTCGGACGACAAATAGTACACTTTGCAACCTTTCTCTTTTGTGCTATCTCTGCATTGTGTATCTAGTGCCACAGAATAATTTGAAACTGGTTTCTATAGCTTGTGCACTGTACAGCCAATGTAGCGGCTATGTAAACAAATACTGCCCCACCCACTTCTGCTGCTATTTTGTACCATTTTCTGCTGTTTTCAAGTGAGCCCTGGCAGCACACTGCATTTGCAAGGACAATTGTCAGAATTCAGCTCTATTGTACACCAACCAAAAATGAAAGGGGGCTAGAAACTGACCCCTGCCAACCGTTTACTTTTTTTTAGCAATAACCAAATGCAGTCAGGACACTGCATAAAACAGGAAGCGTAGCCGGATAATATCCCATAGCAGTAGTTTCGCATTTCAGTTACATCCCTTGCTATCCAGGTCATGTGACCATGAATTACATGTAATTCATATTTTCTCAACAATGGCAAAAAAAAAAAAAATAATAATAATAATACGCTGAATTCAAGATATTGCTTTCATAATTGCCAAACAGTATTTAGACACTGAATTTGATCCCTACCTTTACTTATGATGAAATTTCCCCATGTGCACAGGCTGGAAACTGTGTTCTGCTACCTAAGCAGAACATGGCTTTATACAACACGCCTACGGAACGATAGAATGCGTAACCATTGGTTAAGAACGTGAAGCAATTAGAGCGACATCCGGTTAGGAATTAGATCGCTAAAAAAGGTAAAGAAACTGTGCAGTTTCTGTGTTTCATAAGTTATATAATTTTTACGAGGAAGTTATTTAAAAAACGGGGAATTACATTCAGGAGCCCATTGGTATCGGCATCTTTGGAGTAAATACCAAATCCCGTACTTCACACATATTGGCTAAATTTAGTTTCTCCTCCTGAAGGTGAACTCAAGCCTTAGAAAACGAGTGGTTTTTCGAGGTGTTTGTTGCCTTTTATTTATTACTGCGCTTTGCTACAAGTTCAGCGTATTAACATGCACACACAATAAACATATATGGTTAAATGTGTTGTGGATATTTTGCTTGTCAATGCAGCACTAGCGAGAAATCACCACGGAAAAGGTCGAAAATGGTTGGTTACGCATTAGATCTATAGAAATGATAACAAAACTTGCAACTATAAAGCGGATCTGTTTTCATCTCCACGGCCCCAGAATCACCCGCACCTTGTTCTACGGAACCATTTTTAGCCAACCTGATAAGCAGTGCGCTATTGATTCGATAATGACATAGTATTTTATGGAAACATTTTCAGTCTCCAGAATCATAGTACCGAATGATTTTCACGGACATTATACGACAGACTGCATGCATGGTAGTTAACCCAATCACGGTTGGCAACTTTGCTTCCCTCTTTAATTGCACGCCGGTGGGTCAGGCCTCAGATTCTATGACGGCTCCAACGTAAAGGCTTATTGAAAATTAGAGAGATAATGTCGGTTGGTGTCTGATGCTCTGTCTCTGGTCGGGCTCATCGGAGTCTAACTGTTGGTTTTCTTTTGCTCCAGCATTTCAGTGGTTTCTTGCTGTCGAGTCCTCACCGTTGTCTCACCTCTGTGGTTCTTTGATTTTTGTGTTCACGGAGATGTTGCACTGATGAGTTAGGAGGCCTTCATGCGGACTGAACAAATTATTTGTCTAAATCGCGACGGAAGTAAGGGCGAGGATTGTGGCCACGTAAAATCGATTTAAGCCCCCCAGTGGAAATCTTCCACTGACCGTTCCAAGGCGGCTCTTCTGTGGCGATTTATTTATGTTGTTGTTTGTTACTTACTGTGTGTTTCACTTGTGTCTTTTGGTTTCGGATGGCCATATGGCCATTTTGTGGGAAAGTAACTGTCCTTATGGCCTTCCTTTGTTTAGGTTACCATTATGGTCTGGTCGCTTAATGTTTGTATTTCTTTCCCTTTGGTGTCTTTTATGGGTGGAGTAAGTTAATTGTATCAATTCCTGATCTTTGTTTTACTTCTATTTTACGCTGTGTTTGTTTTATCAATGGTCCGGTAATTGACTGAAATGAAATAAAACAGGTTTTGGAGTTTTAATTTCTGCGAAGAACTCCTCATCTGCCAAAATTTGCTGGTTAAGCATTAGATCGTCTGGTTGAGCATTCGATAACCAGAGGAGAAAATCAAACCAGTTGCTGCCTAAGTAAATGCCAGCAGCTTACTACAATAAAAGGTGGTCTACATATGATTTCTAAATTGTGTTAAAATCACCAGAGAAATAAAGCTGTGATGAAAAATACTTTTCTGGACAAGACCATTAAATGTCTGGGTATCATGCTTATCTGACCGAATGACGCGCCGATTCATAAATAAGAGGTCATTACTTGCTTTTGTAGAAAACGAAATGGCCAGCTTACGCTTTGTAATGGCGATTAAATCTATATCCGGATGGGACGGCCATTAATGAACCGTCTCATCCGGGAATGAAAGCTGTTCGCCATCCTGTAAATGAATTTGACTAAATCTCCTATTAACAAGAATTGCCCAAAATAAAAAAATGGAGAGAACCCGTTTAAGAAACTCAGGCGTGAAAGGCTAATAAGGGTAAGATCGTTAACACTGCAGATACGAAAGCCTATTTGGCTTATGTAGGAGAAAATAAAATACCGTAAAGGCGTAGTAACGCGACACAAAAGACGTATTCTAACACAGCGCGCCTATATAGGCAATGGAAAATAACTGTGTTTTATTCTGCAACAAATCTCAGCTCGGAAGAGCGTGACGAGTGACGTCATTAAAATTCCCAATTTATGACGTCACTAGTCGATTTCCTTGACGTTAGACGGTGTAACGTCATTTTCTCGTATCGAAAACGTAAGAAAAGGATATAAATGCATGTGTTTCAGTCGATAATTTTAGCGGGATTTCTTCTAACAATGGCGAAAGGTTGTGAGATTTTGAAGGAAACAACAACATTATTGCCGATTTTCAGAGTGTTAGAATCGAAATAGATCAGCTCTTGTCTGTGATTTGTTGAGTAATAAATCACAGTTTGTCGGTCAGTTGTAAGTAGACAAATCACGCGCGCTACGCGCTTGTGATTTGTCTACTTTACAACTGACCTCCAACCTGTGATTTATTACACAACAAATCACAGTTAGAGCTGATCTATTTCTTAAATAACGCAAAAAAGGCGTAGAAACGCAAAACAAAAGACGCAGTAACGCCAATCAGAAGGCGAAGCTACGCAAAAAAGGCGTAGTAACGCAAAAACAAGGCGTAGTAACGCGAAAAAGTGCATACTAATGCAAAAGAAAGACGTTGTAACGCAAAAGAAAGGCGCAGTGATGCGAATCAAAGGCGTTTTTACGCGAATCAAAAGGCGTAGTAATGCGAAAAAAGGCATAGTAACGCAAAAGAAAGGCGTATTTGTTTTAGCTCGCCTCTGCAAAGCAAATAGGTAGCCGGAATATCCTACTCCTGGGACTGCGCATGCCCCCAAAATATATGTCTGTATCATGATCGATAACCCAGATCGGAGATCCCGTGAGTTCTATGCTAACTGTCAAAACGATAAGATAAAGATATTGTCTAAAACCAACTTCTTATTAATACAAACAGCGCAAGAATGACACACCATGTATTCTTAATCATGTTAATCAAGACGAACTAGAATCCATTTGTAAAATTTATAAATTTTAAGTAAACAGGAGGACATGTGCGTTCATTAAATAAATTGAGAGAAGTAAGTAAGTAAGTAAGTCAGTCAGTCAGTAAGTAAGTAAGGACTTTATTTAGTGAGGGTAGCAACATTTAGCACATACAAAAATACATGTAATAGCTAATCTTCCACGAGGCCCTCAGCTAATCTTCCATGATCTAATCTTCCTTCTTAATAAAACATACACGCTATAATATTTTGTTTCATCGGCAGTGTCATTTTTAGATATGAGGAAAAAATATAGATATAATAAATTGATAGAACATACAAGTTATAATATTTTCTTCCATCTGCAGTATCATGTTTAGATATGAGGAACTTTTGAAACCGTTTTGAATATGGAGCAGTATTTTCTCACGGATGTATCTAGGCAGTGATTAGGCAGTTTACATCAAGCCAAAAGTCCAGTTTTTTGTTCACTATCGACCGACTGTTGATAATATTGTATTTAGTACTAAAAAGGTTGTAGACATTTGTTTTCTCCACATCATTTTGTTTCTTTGAATAATCATTACGAAAACACGCCTATACAAATACAATGTAACCTTTATCGCCAAAAAACGAAAATTTTAAGATGAAAAATTGTGATATTTTCCTCATTTCTGCACAAAATATAATGTGATTTAAAAAAACAACAACAAAGGACTGGTGGGTCTATTGCCTCCGAGTGTAGGTGGGAGAAATAGTCTTAAACTGTTTCATTAATCTCTTAAATTCCAGTGTCCAATCAAATAGTGTAGATCTTCACCAGACGCCGGATTCTGCAGCGTCTGATCAGGGTCTACACTCTTTGCCAAGCCCATCCTATGTTTCCAAGATAACCCTCTTTAGTTTTTCACAACACTCTGACCTCACTGCGACTATTTTCATTCTAATAGTTTTCCCGACAAGTCAGTGATATCCACGTGCACTTAAGCATAGAACAGCTTTTCTTCTGAGCACCTTTGGGTCGATTGACAAACAATTCCCGGTGGAATTCTTTTCACTGACTGTTACAAGGCGGTTCTTCTTTGGCGGTTTATTTATGTTATTGTTTGTCACTGATTGTATGTATCGCATTTTGGATAGCCAGCTGGTATTGATTCCTGATCATTGCTTTACTTCTACTTTTTATAAGCAGCAAGTTTATAATCATGAGTGTCTTATGCTCAACCTGGCTCTCTAATGCTTGACCATAGAAACACGATATAGATTTGATCGCCATTAAAAAGCGTAAGCTGGCCATTTTGTTTTCTACAAAAGCAAGTAATGACCTCTTATTTATGAATCTGTGCGTCATTCGGTCAGATAAGCATGATACCCAGACATTTAATGGTCTTGTCCAGAAAAGTATTTTTCATCACGGCTTTCTTTCTCTGGTGATTTTAACATAATTTAGAAATCATATGTAGACCACCTTTTATTGTAGTAAGCTGCTGGCATTTACTTAGGCAGCGACTGGTGAGATTTTCTCCTCTCTGGCTATCGAATGCTTAACCAGACGATCTAATGCTTAACCAGCAAATTTTGGCAGATGAGGAGTTCTTCGCAGAAATTAAAACTCCAAAACCTGTTTAATTTCATTTCAGGCAATTACCGTACCATTGATAAAACAAACACAGCGTAAAAGTCAGTGAAAATCATTCGGTACTATGATTCTGGAGACTGAAAATGTTTCCATAAAATACTATGTCATTATCGAATCAATAGCGCACTGCTTATCAGGTTGGCTAAAAATGGTTCCGTAGAACAAGGTGCGGGTGATTCTGGGGCCGTGGAGATGAAAACAGATCCGCTTTATAGTTGCAAGTTTTGTTATCATTTCTATAGATCTAATGCGTAACCAACCATTTTCGACCTTTTCCGTGGTGATTTCTCGCTAGGGCTGCATTGACAAGCAAAATATCCACAACACATATAACCATATATGTTTATTGTGTGTGCATGTTAATACGCTGAACTTGTAGCAAAGCGCAGTAATAAATAAAAGGCAACAAACACCTCAAAAAACCACTCGTTTTCTAAGGCTTGAGTTCACCTTCAGCAGGAGAAACTAAATTTAGCCAAAATGTGTGAAGTACGGGATTTGGTATTTACTCCAAAGATGCCGATATCAATGGGCTCCTGAATGTAATTCCCCGTTTTTTGAATAACTTCCTCGTAAAAATTATATAACTTATGAAACACAGAAACTGCACAGTTTCTTTACCTTTTTTAGCGATCTAATTCCTAACCGGATGTCGCTCTAATTGCTTCACGTTCTTAACCAATGGTTACGCATTCTATCGTTCCGTAGGCGTGTACAAGTACCACAGGTTCTAAAGGTGGACAGGGGAGGCGGCTTGGTTTTGAGTGGATACGCTTTTTATTGCTGCTGTCCACGTGATTAATTAAGCTGCAAACGAAAACGGGAAATTTCTTCTGTCGGAATTAGAGTTTCTCGCTGACATCATTTATGACAGTTTAATTAGATAATTTCAACATCAGGAAAACACGCCTATATAATTCTAAACCCCTTGAACCCCCACTTTTATAAAGTGAAACTGTGGTTTACAGGGATAAACCTTATTTTTCTTATTTCTGCTCTAAAATATAGATTGTGGGTACTCGTTAGAACCGCCTCAATAAGGCGGTTCAAACGGGTACCCACAATCTATATTTTGAACAGAAATAAGAAAAATATCACAATTTTTCATCTTAAAATTTTCTCTTTTCGGCAATAAAATTTACAATGTATTTGTATAGGCATGTTTTCGTAACGAAAAACGTACATACATTAAACTAAAGCTGGTCATCTTTTCTTCACGCTGCATAACATTTTGCGATCAAAAGTTTTCAACCAGAAAAGAAAAGATGGATGTGACGCTTAGTTTTGTCCGAGGCCTATATTAGGCAAGCGCCTGCATGTTCTTGCATAAGACTGGTGCTTTGTTACAACGCTTAGTGTCCACGCGACGCTTAGTGTCCAGTGGAACACTAAGCGTTGCGACTGCAACGCTTAGTGTTCATGTTGGACACTAAGCGTTGCAGTCTGCAGTCGCAAAGCTTAGTGTCCATCGTGAACTATAAGCGTTGCGATATGAACACTAAGCGTTACGACTGCAACGCTTAGTGTCCATTTTGGACACTAAGCGTTGCAACGCTTAGTGTCCAACATGTACACTAAACGCTTAGTGTTCATATGGACACTAAGCGTTGTTTCAGTGCTTACTTCATGGCCAACTTTCAGTAACAGAGTCACTCTATTACCTGGACGATGCATTGATTTAGATTTAAATAATCTATTTCAAACTTATTGACATCGGGGCTTGAAGAAATAGATGGGCTGTATGATGCTTCCACGCAGAGCTGAAACCGACCGCATGCGCAGTCTGATCAGAGTCTTCGCTGAGTGCAAACGTACGGAAACAATTTTTAACTTGTCCCGTCTCGTTTTATATGTTACCTCCCAGAAGACGAAATATGTACATAACACGATATTCCGCCATCTAAATTATTCACTCGCTGGCTTTAAATGTTAGTATTTTCCATAACAAAAGTAACAGATCTTACAGACAGGCAAGACGGGTCGATCGAAGTCACGGACAACAACTGTATAAAAATTGAAAATTTTCGACTTGATAGGGTAATTCTACAAATTGCTCTCCGAAGTATTCAAGCTTCAATTATTAATAAAGCAGGTAGGGCCGTATACATACAGGTTTTGTTTCTTTGTTTGTGTTGAGATTTTACGTTCTTGTCAACACTATTTAGGTCATTTTGGATACGATGCTTCCATTTTTGTGGGACTTTTACCCGACATTGAGATGAAATTGACATCTCAAGCCCTGCCGCCCAAAAAAATAAAAAGAGTTTATATGTAGGGTCGGTCCGAGACCGCTTTGTCTGGCCTGGCACAGACCCTCTAAGCGGTTTACCAGTACTAATATGCGGTTGGTTTCATTTATGCGTGGAAACATCGTGCAATCCAATCTATTTCTCCATGCTCGGAATGGGCTAAGTAAAATCCAGAGGAAAAATGGTCCAGAAACGCTCACTTGAGTGCGAAGCATTTATGGAGCCATTTGGTTTCTGAGAAGATCTTTGGAAAGCTTTTTACCACGACAGCCACCTTGGTCATGTGACCTAAACCATTTGAACAAACGTTTGTTCCTCCATCCCGTAAAGGCTTCATATGTAAATTTGACCTAGATATGCCCAGCTGTTTTTCCAAAAAACAACAAGAAAAAAAATAAGTTTGGCACAGCCGCCATATTTGTCATGTGACAACTCCTCTTCATTCCTTAAAGCTTTCATATGAAATTTGAATACAAATGGATCAGTCCTTTCTGACAAACACATTTTTTTTAAATTTTCATATCTAGATGATCTTGACCTTGAATAATTACGTATTTTCATTTTCTAATAAAGCTACCTTCATCTTAAATTTTGCGAAAATAGTTTCGACTTTTCCCCAACAAAAGCCAATGTGACCAAATTTGACAGTGGCCTAACATAGGTCAAGGTCATCCAGGGATCAACATTTGAACAAACTATGATTGGCTCGAGTCCAAAAGGTTAAATACCAAGTTTAAGGAAAATGAAACCAACTAGTTCTGAAGAAAAATATATCTCTTATATGGGCAAGGTAATCTCATATTTATTAATTATCATTTTTGTGTATTTCCGAAGAATTTCAGATGAAATTTGGTAACAAATGTCCCAGCTGTTCATGTGGAAACTAAGTTTCAATTTTCGTAGCTCAATGACCTTTGGCCAAGGTCAAAGAACAACCTTGACCTTGAATACTCATGTAGTGTAACTGACTCCTTTAGCTAACTGTATCTACCAGTTTCCAGATCATGTGTGTGAATTCGGGTTTAACGTCGCTTTCAACAATTTTTCAGTTATATCACGACGATGTCTGGTTGCGACAGGGAGCTCAATGCTCACTTTTATAGTGCTGCCTCACTGAAGCATCATGTCCCAGACACATTACAAAATACCACACCCAGTCACATTATCCTGACAGTGGGTCGACCAGTCCTAGCTCTTCCCCGTAAATCTGAGTGTCAAGAGTGGAGCGCTGTGGTGCAGTGGTAAAGTATCGGCCTCGGGATCGAGAGGTACCGGGTTCGAACCCCACGAGCGGCAAGTTTTGTTTCCTTGAGCAAGAGACTTTATCCACATTGCTTAGTACTGGTTCTACCCAGGAAAAGAGGGCCACTTGGAAGTTTAGTACTAGTTTACTAAATGTGTTACCCTCTATAAATAAGGTCGATTTTTATTATTATTATTATTATTATTATTAAGAGAGGAGCAGCTAGTACTATTTTTAACGACTTTGGTATGTCGCGCCCGGGATCGGACCCGTGACCTCCCGTTCCCCGGAGCAGACACTCTACCAACTGAGCTATCGGGGCCGGTAGTTTCCAGATCATAAGCTGCAATAGTTTCTGAAAAATACTTGGTTTTGAATTTTCCTCATACAAAAGCCTATGTGACTAAATTTGACCCTGGCACAAAATAGGTCAAGGTCATCCAGCATCATCATTTGAATAAATTATTACTGGCTCGAGTCCCAAATCCTACATACCTAGTTTCGTGACAATCAGCCAACTGGTTCGAGAAAACAAGATTTTTGAAGGGTTTTTACCTTATATGGGTATGGTGGCCATACTTGTCATGTGACCAAACTCATATTTATTATTTTTTCATTATCTTGTTCCCAAAAGCTTTTCATGTGAAATTTGGTTATAAAAGGCTCAGTGGTTTCTGAGGAAAATAAGTCTTAATTTTCATATCTGAATGACCTTGGGCCAAGGACAAAGAATGACATTGACCTTGAATACCCATGTGATTTCATCCGCTCATTTTGCTAACTGCATCTACCGATTTTCGGATTACAGGCTGCAATAGTTTGCAAAAATACATGGTTTTGACTTTTTCCCACACAAAAGTCGATGGGACAAAATTTGACCTTGGCGTAAAATAGGTCAAGGACATTCAAGAGGTACCATTTTAACAAACCGAGAGTCATCATTTGAACAAACCATGATGAGCACGAGTCCCCAAATGCAACATACAAAGTTTCATGAAAATCAACCTACTGGTTCGGAGAAGAAGATTTTTGAAGTGTTTGCCCAATATGGACATGGCTGCCATATTGGCCAAGTGACCAAACTCATATTTATTAATTTTCATTTCCTTGTTCATAAATGCATTTATATGAAATTTGGTTTCAAAAAGGCTCCGTGGTTTCTGAGGTAAATAGGTTTTAATTTTCATACCTGAATGACCTGGGAACAAGATTAAAGAATGACCTTGACCTTGAATACGCTTTTAGTTTCATCCTCTCATTTAGCTACCTGCATCTACCAATTTTCAGATCACATGCTGCAATAGATTTCGATATATACACAATTTTGACTTTTTCCCCATACAAATGTCTATGTGACCAAATTTGACCTTGGCGTTAAATAGATCAAGGTCCTTCGAGAGTCATGGCGGTTATTTTGGTCATGTGACCTGGACCCCGCGAATTAACTTTCGTTCCCTTATTCCATGGATGCTCCGCATTAAATTTGACTTCAATCGGTCCAGTGGTTTCAGAGGAGAAGATGTTTGAAAATGTTGACAAACGACAGACAACAGACGACAGACGACAGACACGGAGCCTTGTCATAGTATAAGCTCACCTATGAGCCTTCGGATCAGGTGAGCTGAGTACTGACCCTTTTTTCCTCCTTATATATAGCAGGAGTTCATTTCAAAATTAAGGGATGTCAGGTTGTGTTTTCGTCAAAACTTATTTGGAAAATGACTGCAAACAGTGGAGGTCCTGATAAGACGCCGCGTTCTGCGGCGTCTGATCTGGGCCTGCACTTTTTGCCAGGGTACCAGTTTTGGAATTTCTGGTACTAAATGGGTTAATACAATAAACTTCAATGGCTCGAACACCAATTGTCCGTTTATCAATGTTGTTTCGAAGAACTTATTTCTGAGTCTCCATGAAACAATCTCCATAACTGCGGATTTTGGATGTTTTTATTATTTTTACATGCATTTTTATTTTGTTTTATTTTAGTTGTACGGCCCTTTCAAATTTTTTTTTACTTACGAGCCGTTAGGTCCGGGTACAAATGTTCTACTGAATATATAGCGGGCAGCACAAACACATGTGCTGACCAACTTTCAAGGCATCAAGAAAAGAAATACTTAAGAGTTTCAGTGCTGTGAAGACTAGGATCAAAATCACGATAACTTGTTTGAGATAAATTTTCTCAATTCAAATCAGTTTGAACCAAATACCTATGCAAGCTGTATCTTACTAGATGATGAATCTTTTGAAAAGTGTGCCTTTTCTGATTTCACGATCTTATCCATTAGGCCACAGAGGCCCGGACTATATTTGGGATAATCTAGGGAGATATTTAATTGAAAATGTATGTAGTGTGTACTCATTAGAATCGCCCCGCTGACATGCTTATGGTTACACACATGATTTTATTTTAAAGAAACCCGACGAGATATCGCTATTATGCCCACCTCCCCCAAACAAGGGTTGTGATAAATCCTCAGTGTCTCGATTTTTTTTCATGGTCCAAAAGGTGCTCGAACCATTGAAATTCGACTAATGTTTACTTGAACCTTCTTTTAAGCCCGCACAAAAGCACAGGTGCGAACAGAGAAATGTTAAGGCGATGCTGCGCGTTTGAGCAGTCTTGCCGAATCATTCTATGGCCGCTAAGAGGAATGGGAACACCTGGCAGATTTTTCCGCCATTTTGCAAGGGGAGACAGCTTTCGAGACTACATGTTCGCTTTTCTATAAGCCCTGTCCCACTGGAAAAGAGGTATACTCTTAAAGGAAAGAATTTGCTCCTAAGGAGCAAATTCTTTCCTTTAAGAGTTAACCTCTATTCACATAGGAGATTAAAATACTTTTGAAGGAGTCTCCTCCCCTGAAGGTATTCCCATTCCCCTTAATAATAAACACCTAATCCACATAGACTGCCAGTGTCATTCTGACAAATGTCAAAACATATTCTGTAAAAAGTCAGTTTCGACATTTAAATCCTGAACTATCTAGACAAGACTAATTAGTTAAATTTGGTTGTTAGGCTATGAAGTATTCATTAGCTGAGGAAGCCAACGAAACCTTAGCAGTCGATATACAGACACTTTAATGAATATATTAATACGTTTGTGGATCTGTTTCTGCTATGATGTGAAGCGTCCGTGGTGTAGTGCGAGGCTACACGCTTTAAAAAGAGGTCGTGTTTTCGATTCCGGGCTTCCAGCAATTTCCAGGCTTTCGGACGAGTGTTTAAACCGAAGGTACGTCCCCGCATGACCTTAGTTGCTGGTGGGGCGTAAGACACACACACTAGCTCGTACACACACACACACACACACACACACGCACACGCACACACTGCTTTGATGACAAAACTACAATTCATCTACAAGACTGATGTCGACTCGGGTCCTAATGATGATGAGCCAAGTGTTTTTTTTTTTTTGTTGTTGTTTTTTTTTTTGTCTCGGTATGCCGGTTTCAACCTTTTGTTACTATTTTTCCGCCTGGTGACAATGGAAATACTCCTGAGGTACCCAAGTCCACCTACCCAACAAGCTCAAATGAAAAATAAAAAAATAGTTCTGGTAACATTTGTGTACGATGCTTCTGTTTTGATGAGAACGAATTCGCCGAAACAGTCTTTTGCCGGGATGCCAGCGCATCAAACGTGACCGTTCATGTTTAGCGAGCCTTTCGTGTTGAGCATATTTATTTTTATTTTTTCAAAACTAACAGCTTCCTCTTTTTTTTCTTCTTTTTTTAACAGATTTTAAAAATAAATAAATAAATAAATAAATAAATAAATAAATAAATAAATAAAGTGGAATTCTGCTATTAAAACAAGCTAAAATTAAGACTTTTTCTGCTTTTAAAAGCATTTTTATGGTTTAGGTTATTCTTTTTTTATGGTGTCTACAAACAGTGTCCTCTAGTAAGCTGAAATATAGGAATTTTACTGTAAATAAATAAGATATAACCTTAACTAAGTCTTTATTTTTAAATACACTAAAAACTAGAGGATTGGCTATTGACAGTCGACTGCCGATAGCCAAAATACGTTTAAATGGCTTTGATAGTCTACTGGCAATAGCCAAATTACTTTGAAATGGCTATTGATAGTCTACTGGCAATAGTCATTTTATCGTAGTTTGGCTATTGCCAGTGGACTGGTAATAGCCAATTTAACGTAATTTCACTACTGCCAGTTGACTGTCACTAAGGATTTTTAACATTTTTGGGTCGATTAATTTACAATCGACCCAATGTTATAAAGAACAGAAACTGAATTCGTGCTGTTGTCCACGTGACTATCGAAACCAATCTAACTTATTTATAGAAAATAGCAGAGTTAGACCAGCGTGGTGCGTATAAGGGTTATTTGTAAACTCTTGGCTGGAATCATGGTTTGGGCTTGGCAAACAGTGAAGACCCAAATCAGACGCCGCAGAATGCGGCGTCTGATCAGGGTTTGCACTGTTTGCTTACAGTACAGGAATTTAAGGGTGAGCCACCAAAAAAAAAACGCAGCGTCTGATCAGGTTCTACATGATTTGCTTATAGCACAGGAATTTAAGGGTTAAATGTCTAAGTGTAAGACCTCGTTCCAAATCTACAGTTGGAGACAATCGACCCACCAGTACTCTCAGTGCTTTGACTTTTTGCTATTACCACTCGCTGTTTAATGTTAACTTTGCATCATGTCATACATTTGGATTCTGGCAATTTTCTCGGAATCCGTTGATCATATCAGAAATGTACATCAGTTAAGTCCGATTATCTACAATCATTTATAAAGATGAAAAAGTGTGTGTGTATATGGAGGGGTTGAGGGGTTCCAGACAGTGAGTGTTAAACATAACACCGATTTAGGGGGATGCTGTAGCTGATCTGTGTCTTCACTGCATGCTTAGAGTACATGAAACCAAGAGTTAAGGGGAATGGGAACACCTTCAGGGGAGGCAACTCCTGCAAAAGTATTTTCGTCTCCCATGTCAATAGGGGTCAACTCTTAAAGGAAAGAATTTGCTCCTAAGGAGCAAATAAAGGAAAGAATTTGCTCCTAAGGAGCAAATTCTTTCCTTTAAGAGTAGACCCCTTTTTCCGCGGGACAGCGCTTATAGAAAAGCGAACAGGAAGTCCCGAAAGTTGTCTCCCTTTGAAAATGGTGGAACATCTGCCAGGTGTTCCCATTCCCCTTAAAGGAAACAGTCCAAGTCCACGTTTTTGACCACATCACCAGGCAATCGACCCTTTAGTGCTGTCAGTGCTTTGATTTTTAAATATGCGCATAGGTTAACTTTATTGTTCAGCGGTTTTCACATGGATTTCAGCAGTATAAGCGCTATTCTAATGCACTTTCGTATGTAACGCGACGTCTGATTGGATAACGTCAAAAATTTGCGACAGTATATTCTGCGATATACTGTCGGAAACCCGACGTCATCAAGTAACGTCGCTTTTCATTGGCTGCCATTTGGTTTTACGCAGCTCACATCGGTTGCCGCTATGTGCAAAATAGTTCAAGTTTTAACAAAACAAGTGAATAAGTGCATTAGAATGGGGATAACTGTAATAAAAAATTGTCATTTGGGGAGGTAAATCGTCGGTTTTACGGTCGCAAATTACGTTTTACGGCTCCGCTGACGCGTCGCCGTAAAACGAAATTTCCGACCGTAAAACCTCCAATTTACCTCCCCAAATGACACTTTTGAATACAGTTATCCCCTAATTGCATATATATTTTTTTGTTCATTGATCACCAATCGTCCGCAGCGCCCGCCCATCAGGGCTTAAAGAAATACATTGGCTGCATGATCCTTCCACGTAGAACAGAAACCGACCGCACACGTGTACTGGTAACCCGTTTAGAGGATCTAAGCCTGTCCAGGCCAAGCGGTCCATGCTTATAAACCCTATTGGTTTTATTGGACGACAGGGCTTGAGATGTCATTAAATCTCAATGTCGGGTAAAAGTCCCACAAAATTGGAGGCAACCATTCCAAAATGACCTATACAGTGTTGATGGGGACGTTAAACAACAAATCAAATTAACAATCCCCACAATCGACCAAAAGAAAAAAAGCCAAAGTATTTCCTTGAAGGATAGATTCTTACTGACAAAAATAGTGTAAACTCTTGAAACCCTGCAACAGAAAATACCCTTAAGTCTGAAGATAACACAATCTATCAATGTAATATTCTTATACTTGGGATAAATCCCTGATCATGTAAGATCGATCATTCTTAACTCATAGTTGACAATGCAATCATCCACATAATAAGTTCGGAGTAGTCAATTTCCATTTATGGGTGGTGGTGGGTGGGGGTGGGGGGAGGGGGGGGGGGATGGGGGAAGCAGGCTTGTTTGTTTGTTAGCGGTAATGTTGCAAAAATATAATATGTACTTTCAGCAAACAGTGTAGACCCAGATCAGACGCCGCGTTTTGCGGCGTCTGATCTGGGACTACACTGTTTGCCAATGTTCCAAAAAAGGGCCGCTGGGCATAAATGGGATAATGTCATTGCAAGTGTGATGGACAATTTTAATCAGGAACAGAATAATGCCACACAAGGAGAAAAAGTAGGACTAATCACTTATTTGATATCATCACATGTCTGCCGGCCTCGGTAGCTCAGTCAGATGCGCGTCCGACTAGAGGTTAGGTGGTCGTGGGTTCGATACCTTCCGGGCCGGCAACTTCTTCCGAGGAGGCTGATCATGAAATCTTTCCTACGGTCATTCTCTCCCTTCCGCTGATTGTCAGTTTCCGGCGAAAGAATGCGCACTGTACTGGTAAACTGCTTATGTATAAAGGCTCACTGGTTCAATATAACATAAATAGTGTTGACGGGGCCGTTAAACTTCTGACTAAAATAAATAATCACGTAACTAAAGTATATCAAATACCGCAGTGACATACAGTCATAAATAAGACATAGATCAGCTCTAGCAGTGATTTATTGAGTGATTAATAACTTTTTGAGGTTAGGTGTAAAGCAGATCAAAGCACGAGCGCGTAGAGCGAGTGATTTGTCTACACACAACCGACCTCCAAACAGTGATTTATCACTCAATAAATCACTGCACTTTAACAGATATATTTCGATTTCGAGCGCATAGAGAGAGTGATATATGCTATTGATTCCTTCAGATTCTCCATACCCAATGTCATAGTTTACAGACTCATCACTACCCCTACAAACTACTACCAATTTTCATTCTTTCCCAGAACCATTTTACATTGGAATGCTCTACCCAGCCAAATAGTTATGCTCCCCACCCTGGCACAGTCTAGTGATGCTGTGTGCCGGATGTTGCATGTGTCCCCCTAGTCACTAACTCACTGGCCTCCGTTTTTTTACTTTTACACTCTCCTCGCACTGTACAAACTCATTTCACTTGCTATACTTATCTTTTATTTCAATTAACCCCCTTCAGTACTGGAACCCCTTCTGAAAGTCCTCCTCGGAGGTTAAGAAGTATTGACAGATAGATAGATAGAATACCGCTAATAAAATTGACTTTGTAGGCCTGCTATCCTTGAAGCAGGTGATGGTAGAGGGGGTGAGTGTTGTTATTTTTTCTGTTTCTAGACTTCCATTCATTTTCCTCTTCATCACGAAAACACGCCTATATAATTTGATCCCCTTGAACCCCACTTTTTATATAGTAAAACTGGGGTTTACGGGGGGTATACCTTATTTTTCTTATTTCTGCTCTAAAATATAGATTGTGGGTACTCGTTAGAACCGCCTCGATGAGGCGGTTCTAACGAGTGCCCACAATCTATATTTGGAGCAGAAATAAGAAAAATGTCACATTTTTTCATCATAAAATTTTCATTTTTTCGGCGATAAAGGTGACAATGTATTTGTATAGGCGTGTTTGCGTAATGTCTCCTCTGTCACTCCCTTCAATTACCCGGCTCTACTACCTCTTCTATCTCTTTTCTCCCTTTCTCTGGGAGACGGCACAAAATGACCCACAAGGTTGACGTGTCGTTGAACCCAAATCAATCAATCAAAAATCGAGTAACATGCAAAAGTGGTGGCTTAACGAAAACACGCCTATGCAAATGCATTGTAAACTTCACAGCCGAAAAAAAACGAAAATTTTAAGATGAAAAATTGTGATATTTTTCTTATTTCTGCTCAAAATATAGATTGTGGGTACTCGAGTACCCACAATCTATATTATAGAGCAGAAATAAGAAAATACGGTTTACCTCTGTATTATAGAGTAAGGTTTACCCCTGTAAACCACAGTTTTGCTACATATATAAGTGTGGTTCAAGGGGGTCAAAATTATATAGCGTTGTTTGATGCAAGGACATGATATTCAGAACCGCCTTCTTTCGGGTGGAGCTGGCGGGTACCCACAACTTATGTTTATTGAAGCTTTATTGAAGATAAACAAGTATCATTTAAAAGCGTTAAAGCAATGCGTTAGATCACGTGGTAATCAACTGAGATGCTATCATGCATATCATTGTATGTTTTGTTAATTGTATATAATGCCCATGGGCCATATGGCTTATTGCATTAATAAATTACCATAAGCGCCAAAAGTGTGAAAATTTGCAGATAAAGTTCTTAATGCAGTTCAAGTTGTATCATTTCATTCGGTATAGCTATCAGACCGCGCACCCGCATGTGGGTATCTTTTACAGTGTGAAAGGTGCGTACCTTTCCGCACCTTTCACACTGTAAAAGATTCCCACATGCGGGTGCGCAGTCTGATCAGTGTCTTTGCTGTGCGTATATTATAAAATTTGTTTAAGGTAGTTTTCAACGTCCAGTTTTTAAGGTATGATATTATCAGGGCCCAAGTTTCCTAAACATTTAAGCGTCAACTATTTGTCAATCGAGCCAAGATACTAAGCGCAGTGGCTTTACCCTGCTAATGTCCACGTCCACCGATTTGTACGAAATACAGAGAACGGTTATTTATACCCGCGCTATTCTTATCGTGGAATGGATACAGTTTCATGGGAGGCAACACCTTCAAAAGTAATTGGTCTCCCATGTCAATAGGGGCCAGCTCTTAAAGGAAAGAATTTGCTCCGGAGGAGCAAATTCTTTCCTTTAAGATTTGACCCCTTTTTCCGTTTGACAGAGCTTATAGAGAAGCGAACAGGAAGTCCCTGAAGTTGTCTCCCTTTGAATAATGGCGGGAAAAAGTGTTAGGTGTTCCCATTCCCCTTTGTTGTTTGTTTGTTTGTATTTGGGTTTAACGGTCAACACTATTTAAGTCATTTTTGAGCCGGTCAGTTTACCTATCCACACTATTCCTGAGCAGGCGTATACGTAAGCGGTTAACCAGTACAGTGCACATTCTTTTGCCAGAATCTGACAACTGCTCTTCTTGAATCAGTGGAAGGGAGAGAATGACCGTAGAAAAACCCATTCCCCTTAAAGTCAGTGTGTTGTTCAGAGAATCGATCTATACTAGACTCATCGGGGCTTGAAGAAAATAGATAGGCTGCATGATGCGTCTACGCAGAGCCGAAACCGACCGCACACGAGTACTGGTAAACCGCTTAGAGGATCTAAGCCTGTCCAGGCAAAGCGGTGCGAGTCAGGCCGTCAGTGCTTATAAACTCTGTTGATTTCATTAGGTGACAGGGCTTGAGATGGCATTTCATCTCAATGTCGGGTAAAAGTCCCACATAATTGAAAGCAACGTCTCCAAAATGACCTATACAGTGTTGTCGGGGACGTTAAACGACAAATCAACCAATCAGACAGGCAATCGACTCAACAGTAGTATCAATGCTTTGATTTACTGAAAAGGGCCGGGGCATAATTACTCGTAATGTCACTGAAATAAGAAAATTATGTAATCAGTGCAGCAAGTGTAGATCCTGGCGAGACACTAATAACAGCCGCCTCATCAGGATCTACACTATTTTATGTAAAAAAAAATGACAATAACTACCTCCATCCATTTGCAACAATGCTTGTGTCCAATTCAAAGATAGACGAGTGCACTTACAAAAAAAAAATCTCAGCGATCGCCTGCACCACAAAGCTATTTTGAGTAAAATTCTAAGAAGTAAAATAAACTTACGTCAAAATATCTGGTAGGTAGAATTGAATTCATCTGCAAAGTTTGCAAACACCAATAGTTCAATGAATTTGTCAGCCACATGATTCGTATCCTTTGAAATATGCCAGGCATACATTCACGAACAGTATTTTCATTGGCTATTGAACTTGTCAATTTTTTACGGCGTAGCCGTTATGGTTTTGCTTTTGTCCTACATTTTTCGTTATTCCATTGGTCAATAAAACCACATGTCCAAGGAGATGACCATTTCATTGGTCAATGATTTGCATAAATAAATCTACTCAAAAGTACGACAGTTTACTGAAGTTTTAACCTAGGAAATGTTTCGTTTTTTATGTGAGACATGAATGAAAAATATATACAGTTTCGGCTTGCTCACCGTCTTGTCCTTTGATGACCATACGTAATATGTATAATTGTGTTTCTAGTGAATTCTGTAACTGCTGCGGTGAATAGCTGTTTTGACCTAATTTCACGTGGTTGGTCTATATAGCGAAATGAACCATTTCGCGAAAGGAAGGTTCCTTTCGCGAAAGGAAGAATTTTCTGCGAAAGGAATTGTTTGTTGGATTTGAGGTTTAACGTCCCCATCAACACTGTGTAGGTCATTTTGGAGACGTTGCTTCCAAGTTTGTGGGACTTTTACCCGACATTGAGATGAAATGACACCCAAGCCCTGTTGCCCAATGAAACCAATAAAGAGATATAGCATGACAAACACATGTAATAATCGCATTACAAATTGACAGATGTTTAATTTACAATATATGCTAAATAAAAGTTGCAGTGTATCATTTGTCTTCAGCATACTTTAGGTCCTCCATTTTAACACAAAATGGACATTTTCGAATATCATTAATGTTATATAAATTCTGAAAAGGAATAAGTGTAATTTGAGTTTTAATTAGGTGCACATAAGATCAAGTTTCCGTCCGTTTGTCTGCTCGTCCGTTTGTTCGTCCGCCTATGCGTTTACGTTCACCATAGCGACAACCCGAAATGTTAACCCTAGAATTTGTGTTCAAAAACAGTAAATGATAACGTTTTCTTATTTGTTGTGCATATACTTGAGATCATATGCTCTTGAAATGAGGTCATGTTTTTAACCTTGACCTTTTACATTGACCTTAGCTCAAACAGGCGGGACACCGCCCTCTGCAAAGCTATTTTTCCTCGCGTGACATCTGAATTGTTTGAATACAGTAAACCAGTTCATAGCTAGACAATTGTTGCTATCACTATTGTAGCTCATATTGCATGACCCGCAGAAAAAGCGACCGACTGAAGTCGGTTGATTTTCTAAGAGTGCCCTAAAATCACCGTGTCATTCTGTCAGTCTGTCTGTCCGTCCGTAACCCGTTTGTGAAAATTGGTGATAGTGACTTAACCGCATGGAATATTTAAACAATTTTTGGCATACTGATAGATATCAATGAGATCTAACCAATGAACTTACGAAATATTATATTCCATTTAGTATAGGCTCGCCGAGGCGAAAAAATGTGAAAATTTTCGAACTGTTTCTCCTCGGAAACCGTTGGGCCGATTGAAGTCAAATTTCATATGGAGCCTCTATGGGATGGGGGAAACCAAAATTTGCTCATGGGGTCCAGGTCACATGACCCAAATGGCCGCAAAGCCATATATGGTCTGTCTGTCTGTCCGTCCGTAACCCGTTTGTGAAAATTGGTGATAGTGACTTAACCGCTTGGAATATTTAAACAATTTTAGGCATACTGATAGTATCAATGAGGTCTAAACAATGAACTTGCGAAATATTACATTCCATTTAGTATAGCCTCGCCGAGTCGAAAAATGTGAAAATTTTCGAACTGCTTCTCCTCGGAAACCGTTGGGCCAATTAAGGTCAAATTTCATATGGAGCCTCTATGGGATGGAGGAAACCAAAATTTGCTCATGGGGTCCAGGTCACATGACCAAAATGGCCGCCAAGCCATATATGGTAAAAACCCTTCAAAATAGTCTTCTCCAGAACCACTTGGCATATTTCCACGGCACTTGATAAATAACATCTGGGACGTAGGCCCATCATAAATTGCTAAAATGGTGACCCTGGGTTGACCTTGACCTTCTTTGTGCCTAGGTCAAACTTTGACTCATATGCTTTTGTATTGGAAAAGTGAGAATTCATTTTATCCTGCAAACGATTCAGAATACAGTACTAAAGTATTAGCTATATTTTTGCTCCTTACGATAAGGCGCATTTATTGGGGGAACCGTTTTAGGTCCAGGTCACATGACCAAAATGGCCGCCATACCCATATATGGTAACACTCATCAAGCTAAAAGCATCCGGCGGGTCGAGCACTTCAGCTGAAGCACTGGTTTCTAAACAACCTTCCAATTAAATCTACGCCGCATATCTTTTTTAAAGATATTTCTTGTTTCTTCTAAAGAGTGAGTGAGTGCTTGAGCTTTACGTCCCACCAACAGCTAAGGTCATACGGAGACAGGACCTCGGTTTAAAAGACTCATCCGAAAGCCTGGAGAAGCCCGGGATCGATACAGCAATCCCTGGTTTACAAGGCGAGTAGCGTAACCGCTTCACCACGGAGGCATCTCCTGGACTCTTTGATAAATTTAACCCATTTAGTACCAGAAACCCCAAAACGCGTACCCTGGCAAACAGTACAGGCCCAGATCAGACGCCGCAGAAAGCGGCGTCTGACCATGGCCTACACTGTTTGCAAAATAGTTCAGCCATTTTCCAAATCAATTTTGAAGAAAACACAACCTGACACCCTTAAATTTTGAAATGGACTCATGCTATATATAAGGAGGAAGATTCCATTTGGTACAAAAAGGGTTAATACAACAATGCACGCAGATATGACATAATTATGATGTTTTCAGCTGAATATGAATTCTTAAAGGGATACACAATAAGAGGCGACGAATCTTCCATTTTCATGTTTGTTGTATAGATATGCATAAGGGTCCCCTTTAACCCTTAAGACGACGAGAAAAACTACATCTGAAAATGCCGTCTGCTTTTGTCGTCTGCTGAATATTCTTGCAATCTTTTTAAAAATATTTTGCATACAGGCAAACAGTGTGGGCCCAGATCAGACTGCTCTGGGTCCACACTGTTCGCAAAAACTAATTCTTGTTTGTTTGATTTGAAGTTTAACGTCCCTGTCAACACTGTAAATGTCATTTTGGAGACGTTGCTTCCAATTTTGTGGGACTTTTACCCGACATTGAGATGAAATGACATCTCAAGCCCTGCCGCCCAGTGAAACCAATAGGGTTTTATAAGCATGGGCATGCACCGCTTTGCCTGGGCAGGCTTAGATCCTCTAAGCGGTTTACCAGTAATCGTGTGCGGGTCGGTTTCAGCGTGGAAGCATCATGCAGACCATATATTTCTTCAAGCCCCTATGGGCGGGGGCCGAAAAAAACTAATTCTAAAGTACTTGGCAGACGACAAAGCAGACGACAATTGTCGTGATTGGCGTTTTATGAGTTAAAAAGGGCAATGCGCTGCAGAGCACTTCTCTTTGGCAGAGGGGCTCAGTTTATGGTGAAAATATATAGAAACAGATGCCCAGGAAAAAGCCATAATCAAAGATTACAGTTTACCAATGACACCAAGAGGAAGTGGATAACTCAATCAATAGACCATCACAGATACAAATCAAACTGAATAACTGTGATGAATTAAAGATGAGGACTCATAGCTTTTTTTCCACACACTGTTTTGTTTGTTTGTTTGATCTGAGGTTTAAGTACCCGTCAACACTGTAAAGGTCATTTTGGAGACGTTGTTTCCAATTTTGTGGGACTTTTACCCGACATTGAGATGAAATGACATCTCAAGCCCTGTCGCCCAATGAAACCAATAGGGTTTATAAGCATGGACGGTCCGACTCGCACCGGTTTGTCTGGGCAGGCTTAGATCCTCTAAGCGGTTTACCAGTACTCGTCTGCGGGTCGGTTTCAGCTCTGCCTGGAAGCATCATGCAATCCATCTATTTCTTCAAGCCCCGATGGTGGGGGCCGTCCACACACTGTAAGCTAGAACTAAGGAAAACAACGAGTTAGACCACGAAGAGTCAAGTCAAAGTCAAGTCCTTAGGCACCAACCACTAATAAAATACTTTTTTTAAGTTTTGAGTTGCGGCCGTCATTGAGTCAGAGACATGACCCCCGTCGAGCAATGAAAGAAGGAAGCATTGGACTTTTACCCGACATAGAGATGAAATGACTCTCAAGCCCTGTCGCCCAATGAAACCAATAGGGTTTATAAGCATGGACGGTCCGACTCGCACCGCTTTGCACCTCTAAGCGGTTTACCAGTACTCGTGTGCGGTCGGATTCAGCTCTGCGTGGAAGCATCATGCAGCCCATTTATTTCTTCAAGCCCCGATGGGCGGGGGCCAGATTAATTATATTTATGAAAATCAGATTTCTTCAACCAAACAGGAAGCCGCGCTTGTTGGAATGGCGGGAAAAGCCAGGTCTCACTATTCACCTGTAATCCTAATGGGCTACCTGGCATTTAACATTGTTTCCAGAAATAAAAAAATCCAGAAACACCTGTCATTGACTTGTTAAGAATTCTTTGGTATTTTCGAACAGACAAAAACGTATTTGAGATATATTTAATAAGGCACAAAATTGGAAAATCTTAACCCATTAAATGCCGATCACCACAATTGTCGTCTGCTTTGTCGTCTGCCGGTTACCTTAAAAGTATTTTTTTGTCAAACAGTGTGGGCCAATATCAGGAGCAGTCTGATCTGGGCCCACACTGTTTGCCTATATGCAAAAATATTTTTAAAAAGTTTGCAAAAAATGAACAGACATCATATGCAGACAACATTTTCAGATGTAGTTTTTCCCGGCGCCTTAAAGGTTTAAAACGCCTGATTAAATTGAAGGCTCACAGCAGACGACATGCGGATTTTATTCATTTAGTTAGTTTTTATTTTATTTTATTTTTTTTTTTATTTTTGTTTAGAAAAAGAAATATTAGGCTTGCAGACAATTCACGAGAAACACAAAACCACATTTTCTTCTGAAAATTAAAACAACAGCGAAACTTCAAAACTTCGAACACGGATAATTAGTTTGCCATGGATAATGTGGACTCGAACTCGCTCTTACGTCTGGTGCCCATAGCTCTAGATAGAAAGGATACCGGATATCAAGCTTCGAGAACGCTTGTAGAATCGCGAGGCTTGCCGAGCGATTCTACATGCGTTCTCGAAGCCCAGCCTGGTAAGCTTTATATCAGTCTGGTATTCTATATATCAGTTAATCGCCTTGTACATTCTTTCAGTTTTGCCAATTTTTCCAGCAGTCAAGTTCATAATAGTGCAATGCCAGGTTGACCTGATAAAGCTCATTTGTCCTGAGATAGCATATCTTTATCAGGTCAGTATGTAACAATACAGTTTTATAGGGGGTAACTGATAAATCTATATATTTAAGACAATTTATAGAGAGTTTTTTTTCATCTGGAATAGACATGGGGGTATACATTTTCATGGCCCTGCATGGCTTGCCAATATCACGCGATAATGAAAGGTCACCCAAACTCTCTCTCTCTCTCTCTCTCTCTCTCTCTCTCTCTCTCTCTCTCTCTCTCTCTCTCTCTCTCTCTCTCTCTCTCTCTCCAAAAAACATAAAAACGCCCAAACTAACATACACCGTTGAAGGGAATTACAGGGATGGAATTTGCGATGCGAGACTAACCTACGGTACCTGCAGGGATAGGCAACATTATTTCGTGGGGATTGACAATGAAATCTTTTCTACGGTCATTCTCTCCCTTCCGCTGATTCAAGAAGGGCAGTTTTCAGTTTCTGGCGAAAGAATGTGCACTGTACTGGTTAAACGCTTGCGTATAAGCCTGCCCAGGAAAACTGTGGATAGGTAAACTGACCGGCTCAAAAATGACCAAAATGGTGTTGACTGGGCTCTTAAAAACACTACAACAAACAGTGAAATTCCTATATTATGACCACCTTTGGGACTGTTCAAAAGTGGTCTTAAAGACCACTTTTGAACAGTTCCAAAGGTGGTCCCTGACCAGAAGATATTGTAGGCAGAATATACAAAGAAAAATTCAGTCTACCCTTCAAAATAAGCTTTTTAAAGCAAAATTAGTCCTAATATTAGGTGGTCTTAATAGCGGAATTTCACTGTACCTATAATGTTGTCGACAGCGTTTCTGTGCTAACAGAAAAGTTTGCACTTGCACTATGACCAAGCCGGGACACAGCAAAAGGATGAAATCAACGAAGATTCAGAACAGCTTTTGCATCGGTGCGGCCTTATTTGCGCCTTCATTTTTTATTTTGCTTTATGGCTAAATGATCAATGCGGCTTGCGAAGACTCGGTCCGCAGACTAATCCGAGTCTTCGCTGGTCGCACATCGCAAGCTGTAATATTTAACTGCGCAATGGCTCAATCAATGTCTACAAGATGTTACAAAGCAAAGAAAAAATAAATACAATAATTAAACTTACAGCATGATACTACGGTTGTATGAATTTAAGAAGAATGGATACACCTTCAGAGGAGGCAACTTCTGTCATCCGAGTCGAAACCAAGAATGAAGCAAAGCTGAGAAAAAAACCCTGCTGCCTTAGGGATCCGAGCCAGGGTCGCTCGGGAGAAAATCCAATACTCTAACCACTGAGCGTAATAGTCGACTTCATGACAGACCTATGTGCTGCGGTTGCTTTTTGAAGGCAGGAGTTGCGGGCCGTAACTCTTGCCATAAGAGATTTTCTTTCAAACAAGCAAATCTTTTCCAAGAGAAGTCGAATGTTTTTAGATAGAACAGTTTATATGAGGGCGTGTGTGTGTGTGTGTGTGTGTGTGTGTGTGTGTGTGTGTGTGTGTGCGTGCGTGGGTGCGTGTGAAAAATTCTTCGCGAAAGGCAAAAACAGGTTTTCTTATGACGTGAGTTATTTTATAGACACATGGACTAGGAGATGATTATCCTAATTATCCAATTCTGTGGCTGTCCAACTGCATTTATATGTTTGTTACAAGAACTTATTAGAGGCTTATGTGCTACTTGTTTTGTTACTATTATGGCTAATTAACAGAGCCGTGTCAAGCAAACGGGGTCTTCAGGCTCGTGTCCTCAGCGAAGGCTCAAATCAGCCTACGTATCACTTATTATTCAGGCTGTATTAAGAAACTTTGGGTCAAGAGGGTAGCGCATGCGCGACCTCTGATCAGATCTTTACTAAACGCACATTCTCAAACATCCAATTTCGCTTGGCTGCATTAAGTCACACAGTAGTTAGGCTCGATCTCATTTAGCTATTTAGGTGATGCCCTTGGTTTTAGGGGAGAACAGTCGAAGAAGTAGTGATGTGCGTTTACAATACCGCCAACCATGCAGTCCAAAAGCTTTTTCACACAGTTCGGAAGGCAATCTTCTGACTAGTTAGCGCTTATTATCTAAGCATTTAATTAGATTGAAAATGTCACTTACAAGCATGAAGCGAAAAAGAAAAATTAATTTGTCGAGTTATTAAAAACCATGTCGCACAGGAGACCTTTCAATGTCAAAGAAGTAGGTCCTATCACGATAATGTATAAACTCTATACTTTCAAAGCACCCATAAATTTAATAACCATATCAATATATAATATTACCGAGATTCGTTTTATGGGCACACTTTAACAGTACCCTTGAGTGAAACCGTTTCCGGTAAAATCGATTAGAGCTTCCCACGGTGTAACGTTAGATCTTCAAATCTGTGAGGGTGACATTCCTCATGAACTTCGGGATCTAATGCTACACCACCTTGAGAGTAGAAAGCAGCAGGCATCAACCGATATGTACAAATGTGTCCCGTTTTCGATCATTTTACAAGGGTGACAAATTTTGTGACTAGCGCCCTCTTTGGAAAAAGGGACCTACTCTTAAAGGAAAGAATTTGCTCCTATGGAGCAAATTTTTTCCTTTAAGAGAAGACCCTTGTTGACGTGAGACAAAATTACTTCTGAAAATCTGTCTCCCATAAAGTTGTATCCATTTCCTGAAAGATTACACAGGACTTCTAAAAATAAAAAAAAAAAAAAAACAGCAGTTAAAGCGTAGACGGAAATACGCGTATCGCCTTCCGCTGTCTACTAACGAAAAGACAAGGGGTCAGTTGTTGTAAAGCAACGTTAGCTTAACGAGCTCGTCGTTAGTGGTCAAACTGTTAACTGTTCTAGCAAGTACAATATTAGCTATAGTGTTATTTTTTGCTAAAAAATGAGAGCAAAAATATTAGCATATTTGCCATACTAAAAGATCATTTTTTTAACTATACGTTTACTACGACCGCGTTAGTTTTGAACAACTGGCCACAGAACTTGACATTTTTAAGTTGACTGATCGATCGTTTTGGGTTTAACGACACATCAACCCTTGTGGGTCATTTTGTGTCGTCTTCCAGAGAAAGGGAGAGATATTAGAGGATACAGAGGGATAGGAGAGAAAGAGAAAATGAATAGATGTGTAGAAACAGAAGTTATAACAACATTCCCCGTCTACCCTTACCTGCTGCAAGGACAGTATCAGTTGGACGCCCCGATGACGCAAGTTAAACACGTCACCTTGCCGCATTCAACCACACCCTACAATGTTTAAGATCTTGTAAAGGCAATCGAACGACCACGTACACAACGTTTGTTTTTGGTCAGAATAAGAAGATAATGTATGTCCTGTAAAACCCCATTTTACTTTATGGGTGTGCAGGTTTTGAAAATAGAGTTCTGCTAAAGCCGATGCCAGAGGGCGTGGCCGGTGTTGCACATTTCAGTACTGGTAAAAAACCGAATCTGTAGTTTCGTTTATTTGATGTATTCTTTGCTTCCAATGGATCTAACTATTCAGAACATATTTATCTTCATATACAGCTGGTTTGTGCCGTGTGGCGGCTGTGAAAAGTCTCCCCGTACATCATCAAAGTGCAGATTATATTTTCTGGCCCTTTGGGATCATTGAGTTAATTTAGATCATTTTGAAAATAGAGTTAGGCTTAAGCCGGCACTAGAGGGCGTGGTCGGTGTTGCACATTTCAGTACTGGTCATGAACAGACTCAGTAAAACCGAGCCTGCTATTTTCGTTTATTTGATGTATTCTTTGCTTACAAGGGATCTAACTATTCCGAACTTATTTATCTCCACTGCAGCTGGTTTGCTCCATGTGGCAGCCGTAAAAAGTCTCCCCGTACATCATCATAGTGCAGATTATATTTTCTGGCCCTTTGATTAATTTAGAATAATTTTGAAAAAGCCGGTGCTAGAGAGGGTGGCCGGTGTTGCACATTTCAGTACTGGTCATGAACAGACTAAAAAAACCGAGTCTGCTATTTTCGTTTATATGCTGTATTCTTTGCTTCCAAGTGATCTAACTATTTAGAACTTATTTATGTCCACTGCAGCTGGTTTGCTCCGTGTGGCGGCCGTAAAAACTCTCCCCGTACAGTATCATAGTGCAGATTACATTTTCTAGTCCTTTGGGATCATTGGGTTCATTTAGATTAATTTTGTTTGTTTGAATTGAGGTTTTGACGTCCCCGTCAACACTGTAAAGATCATTTTGAAGACGTTGCTTCCAATTCTGTGGGACTTTTACCCGACATTGTGATGAAATGACATCCCGCGTCCTGCCGCCCAATGAAACCAATAGGGTTAATTAGCATGGACGGTCCGACCCGCTTTGCCTGGACAGGCTTAGATCCCTTAAGCGGTTTACTTAGATTAATTTTGAAAATAGAGCTCTGCTTAAGCCGGTGCTAGAGGGCGTGACCGTATTGCACATTTCAGTAATGGTCACGAACAGACTCAATAAAACTGACTCTGCTATTCTCGTTTAGTTGGTGCATTCTTTGCTTCCAACGATATAACTATTCAGAACTTATTTATCTTCACTGCAGGTGTTGCTGTTCCGTGTGGCGGCCGTAAAATGTTTCCCCATACATCATCATAATGCGGATTATATTTTCTGGTCGTTTGGGATAATTTAGTTCATTTGGAAGCATTTTGAAAATAGACTTCTAGAGGGCGTGGCCGGTGTTGCGCATTTCAGTACTGGTCATGGATAGACTCAATAAAAACCAGTCTGCTATTTTCGTTTATTTGGTGTATTCTTTGCTTCCAAGGGATCTAACTATACTGAATTTATTTTAAAAAAAATCATGAGATTGTTAACGTAAAACGTGATTGTTGGTTTCACATCTCATTTCGTCAGATGCTTTTGGAATTGGTTAAAATTTATTTTCTTAGGTGTTAAGTCTTGAAATGAAATCGACAAATGTCAGGAACTATTTTCCAGTTTTAAAGCCCTCAAATTCTAGATGAGACTAACTAGTGAAAAAATAATTATTAAGCTTGTAAAGTATTCATTAGTTCTGGTAGCCTGCGAAATTGAATTAGTCCAGAAAAAACAAAATGAAACGCCGCAAACATCTTCCAAATAGATTTTTTTTCCGTTTCAAAACATCGTTAATGAAGAGTCTGAAACCCCAAATTTATATACATTACGAAAACAAACCTATACAAATACATTGCCAATTTTTTGGCCAAAAAATTAGAAATTTTAACACGAAAAATTCTGATATTTTTCTTATTTCTGCTCAAAACATAGATTGCGGGGACTCACAGAGTACCCACAATCCATGTTTTTGAGCAGAAATAAGAAAAATAATGTATACCTCCTTAAACCCAAGTTTTACTATATAAAAGTGGGGTATATGGGGGGGGGGGGGGGGGTCAAAATTATATAGGCGTGTTCTCGTAATGGAAATAGGGTTGGCAGCGGTATTGTCTCATGTTTATTCAAACATACATATGGAATGGATATTTAGAACCATCTTTATAATTAACTCTGGGCCCCCGCCCAGCGGGGCTTGAAGAAATAGATTTGGCTGCATGATGCTTCCACGCAGAGCTGAAACCGACCACACATGGGTACTGGTAAACCGCTTAGAAGGTCGAAGCCTACCCACGCAAAGTGGTGCGAGTCGTACCGTCCATGCATACAAAAAACGTATTGGTTTCATTGGGTGGCAGGGATTGAAATGTCATTTCATCTCAATGTCGGGTAAAAGTCCCACAAATTGGAAGCAACGTCTCCAAAATGACCTAAATTGTGTTGACGGGGACCTTGAACCTCAATTCAAACAAACAAATTTAATACTCGTATATGCCTAGCGTCTCTTTTTGGGACGTTCGCGAACAGTGAAGACCCAGATCAGACGCCCCAGAACGCGGCGTCTGATCTGGGTCTGCACTGTATGCTACATAGACATACATTTTTGTAAAACTTACAACGAACAAAACAAACCTGGCATCCATTATAATTGGAAATTAAACAATGCAAACTTATTAGGTGGAATATTCTAGTGTCATTCAGTAGAACTTCGATGGCTCGAACATCGATGGCTCGTTTACAATGGCTGAGTCGAACCCGTTCTTGAGTCCCTATATATATATAGGGAATTTCTGTACGTAAGAAATAGGGAGAGTAAAATTAGGATATTTTCGTCTTTTATCTTGCAAATGTATGCTGTGTGTACTCATTAGAATGGCCTCGATGAGGCGATTCTTTTGAGTACACACAGCATACATTTTTCATTATAGAACACAGAAAAAGATGTCCTAAAGTATGTCGTTATGCCTCCTGGCATTAGCCCTCAGCGGCTCGAACTACCCCTGTCTCGAACAGATTTTCATGGTCCCAAAGGTGTTCGAGCCATTGAAGTTCGGCTGTATATGGGTTCATAGATAGAAATTATATCAAGATTTCTTATATATGAAAAAAGGATAATACAGAACAGGGATCAGACGCTCAACAGTAACGACGTCGTTAGTTAACGTATCGCTAACTTCAACCGTTTTATATATGCTAACATGTTTGCTAACAGTTTTGCTGGAAGAAATTTGTGAGTAGTTTTTTCCGATTTTTTTTTAGCCAAAATACCACAGTACATCACGAAAACACACCTACATAATTTTGACCCCATTGAACCCCACTTTTATACAGTAAAACGGAGGTTTCCGGGGGTATACCTTATTTTTCTTATTTCTGCTCTAAAATATAGATTGTGGGTACTCGTTAGAACCGCCTCGATGAGGCGGTTCTAACGAGTGCCCACAATCTTTATTTTGAGCAGAAATAAGTAAAATATCACAATTTCCATCATAAAATTTTCATTTTTTTCGGCGATATAGGTGGCAATGTATTTGTATAGGCGTGTTTGCGTAATGAAGTGTAATTGTATAACAATTAACCCACTTATGAGTTCGAAAATCAAAATATGCGCTTTTTGAACTAAGGGTGCCATTTAAATTCACTATTCCCTGTTCATAGATATCCATAATTACTTATGGATATCATAAATTGAATTAATGATATATATCCATAATTCGAAGTATGGATATCCATAATTATTTATGGATATCAATAATTGTTAATGGATATCCATAATTCTAATTAATGATATCGATAATTCGAATTATGGATATCCATATATCGAACTGAATGAATGATATCCATAAATCAAACCCGCCCCCGCCACACGAATATCTGTTTACCACGGATAATCCGAATTCGCTCTGCTGCAATGCCTAAATAATTTTTCGAACAGCTGCCAATGTCCATATATTTCAGGACCCTGTTGACCTTTTTCTGCTTTTACCTCGAAAAGGTATGCAGAGTGCAGTCATTAGAATCGCCTCAGTGAGGCGATTGTAAGGAGTGCACAAAACACCCGTTAATTCTGGAGAGCGAAAGGTATACTAATTATGTACGCTTAATGGTTTGGCACTGTGGTCTACACTTCGAGGCTAGGGCTACTTCTGTCTCGGAAAAACATAAGGCTTCAAAAGTATTCGAGTTATTGAGGTTCGCTGTGTGTATTTTCTTACATAAGAACACATCCGTATCAATTAAGATAAAATAATAGAATACTATATAACGTTGTAATCTGCTCCCCTGGTACTCAGAGATCGTTCAAATCTGCGTACCAGTCAAGCTAATTCAATACATGTTCATCTGCTTTCTCTGTCTCTGTCTCTCTCTCTCTTTCCTCTATGTCGAGTAAATAGTGTTACGTAATCTTTGTTACTTGTAGCATCTTAGTTGCCGTCTGTTTTGTTATAAAATGCATGTATACCTCATATATCATGTTCAATGATCTGAGAGAATAAAGTACATGTTCTGTTCTGTTCATAGGGGCTTGAAGAAATATATGGGCTGCACGATGCTTCCACGCAGAGCTGAATCCGGCCTGCACACTAGTACTGGTAAACCGCTTAGAGGATCTAAGCCTGTCCAGGAACCGCAGTGCGAGGCGGACCGTCCATGCTAATAAACCCTATTAGTTTCATTGGGCGACAGGGCTTGAGATGTCATTTCATCTCAATGTCGGGTAAAAGTCAGTGTTGACGGGGACGTTAAACCTCAAATCAAACAAACAAAAATCCATAAATCAAATTATGGATATCCATTATTCGATTTATAAATATCTATAATTCGAATTATGGATGTCCATTATGTGGCTGATTTATGGATATCTACAAATCGAATTATGGATATCATTTATTCAGCTGATTTATGGATATCACTAATTCGAATTATGGATATCCATTAATCGAACTACGGATATCTATTAATATGGATAAAATAGTAAAACGGCGCCCAAAGGCATATCAAGGAGACAACGTGTCTCTGGAGCGCCTATGAAAAGGGGGACATTAAGAAAATTAAATTAAGAAAAAAAAAAGTTTCTCTTCAGGAGCAATTTCTTTCCTCACTGAAGAGAAGACACATATCTATTGATAAATAGGTTACATTTTGACTGTATCATTTCGCCCAAAGGGGCTTGAAGAAATAGATGGGCTGCATGATGCTTCCACGCAGAGTTAAAAGTCTGACCGCGCATGTACTGGTAAACCGTTTAGAGGCGCCAAGCCTGCCTAGACAAAGCGGTGCGAGTCGGACCGTCCATGCTTATTATAAACCCTATTGGTTTCATTGGGCGACGGGGCTTGAGATGTCATTTCATGTCAATGTCGGGTAGAAGTCCCACAAAATTGGAAGAAACGTCTCCAAAATGACCTATATATACAGTGTTGACGGAGACGTTAAACCTCAATTCAAACAAACAAACAAACACTCATATATGCCTAGCGTCTCTTTCTGGGTCGTTCGCAAACAGTGAAGACCCAGATCAGACGCCACAGAATGCAAGCCTCGTGATGCCGGACAGTGACCCTGGAGGCGGATTTTCCATCCAAACCACACACCCATGTAAGATTCTTATATTATCTTCAAGAGTAACTTTTCTCACTGTAGAGTAAGTTTGACCGAGTTGGGTCCCTTGAAAGTGTATCTCATGTCTAGTCTATTATCTTACAGGTTTATTCATTCTTTCCATTTGTCAAATGGCGTGGACATCTATCAACATAATGCTCTTAAACTGAGAGCAAACGCCTGATCTTGGAAGATCAGTCATACTAAATGCCATCTTAGCATTAATGTACAAGATTAATAGGAAATTATTATCAGAAACTGAAAAAAGATAATGTTTCTGAAAAAAAGAGGAAAAAAAAAACATTGTATGGAGGAAATACAGTAAAATTCCGCTATTAAGACCACCTAAAATTAAGACTAATTCTGCTTAGAAGGTTGTAGTTATTCATTCTTTGTGTTTTCTGCATACAGTGTCCTCTGGACAGAGACCACCTTTGGGACTGTTCAAAAGTGGTCTTAAAGACCACTTTTGAACAGTCCCAAAGGTGGTCTTAATATAGGAATTTTACTGTATAAATATGACCAGTATGACCAGTCCGTGAAATGGGCACCTGGTGAAATGAACAGCTTTCACTTTGTATAGAGTTACGTGGAATTTACATGGATATACACCATTCGACTTATAGGTGCTACAAAATAATGATAAAATAAATAAATAAATAAATAAATAAATAAATAAATAAACTATGTTTCTGCTAACCCGACCCATCCCTATTTTCTTGTGTCAACCCTGCGATTTTTAGTATGATCCAGCAAAAACAAAAGAAAGGAAATCTTACCACCGACCTTAATATATCCTAGCAATTTTGATTAGAATTTTATGAAACTGTAAAATAGCAAAACTAATGCTTAAAATTTCACCAATCGGTCAATTTATTCTGACCGTAAGACATCTTTTATGAACATGATTTTATGAGTTATATGTGTTTGGGTTTTACGGCCCTTTCAAGATTATTTCACTCATATCGAGCCGATCGTTAATCATAGGTGGGCGAAAACCGGAGTACCCGGAGAAAAACCACCTGACCTTCCGTTGCAGAACTTGGCGTCTCACACGTGACCCGAGCGAGGCTCGAACCCACGGCGGTGAGAGACCTACTGACTAAGAGTCAGCGCTCTTATCCATTAGGCCACGGAGGCCCGTGATGAGTTATATGTCATTGCGATTATAAAGCTTCCAATGACGCCTATGCTTGAGCCCCAGTTGGTGTTGATGGGATGGTTCAAAATTCGAATTTTTGTTAGGGTACGACTTTTCACGGGTTATGATACATCATAACGCGGTTAGTCAGCTAATTTTGGGTACAACAACCATGAAATTAGACAAAACGGTTCCGTCTCCGTATGACCTTAGCTGTTGGTGAGACGTAAAACCCAAACAACGAATTTGAATTCAAGTGATGACATTAAATTGTACCATTCAATTTGCATAAACGGCTAGTGCAAAGAATCGAAATACATGTACTTTGTTACCATAGTTATAATAGTAAATTATCGGCATACTGACTTCAAGTTTAAAAGATTATTTCTTCTTCAAAATTAGTTTAATAAAAGCCGAGAAAACCCAGTATCAAATATGTCAAATTAGCAAATTATTTACTAAAATAATTTTATATATTGGCAATCACTGAACAGATTTTCCAGACGAAAGCAGTTTTGGAGTAAGCTCAGGACTGCAATTTACACAAGTACACACTTATAAAAGCGAAATATTTCGAATGTTTGCACGCGCCCTTTTATGCAAATTAGGGTTATTCGATTTCAGTACACTACTATACATTCCCCCCAAAAATGGCTTCTGAACGACATATGTATCTTGTTATCATCTTCAGACGCTTTTTCCATGACAGGCCACATATAATTGATCCTTGGCATATATTCCAAAATGTATGATCGCTAGACAGTTAACGAAAATGAACCTAAAATTGCTAATGGGAGCAATCTAATGGTTCTAGAAATAGCTTGACAGCGTTTAACAGGTTAACAACCTTAAAGTACGAACTGATTGGAACTGTCAAGAGAAATAATAAAGTGTGTGGCTTTTTTTTTGTTCGTCAATCGACCCACAGTGACTTTATGTTGTTGATATCAACTTGGTTAAGCAATAGTAACCTAAGCTGAGTGCGCTATTCGGGCCATATCAACCCGGCGGTCCAGGCCCTGGCCCGATGGCAGTCCACAGACCTTGATAGTGCCCGAAGCTTAGATTTATCCCACACATATACGACAATTGAAAGGTGAAGAACGTGTTGTTGTCAGGATGGTTTCCTGCAATTCAATGGTGCGACAATCAGAAATAAAACCCAGTAAATTCACAGGGATTAGTTTCAAGCTTTTAGAGAGTCAAGATATGCTATTCTATAATAATATAGACAACGGCACCATCGGGAAAATATGACCAATCGTGAATGAAGTTGTGTAGCTCTGGCAGTTTGTAACACACAAGTCAAAACTCTTGTCACACATGTAGATAACACATATATGTATACAATAGTACCTGCTATGTCTAACCTAGTCTTCACGGTATGGAGCAACGCCACACAGAATCTCCAGAATTGCCCAAAAATGATCGCGTGTAGCTAAGCCTGTCTGCCCTCTTACCAAGAGATTCCAAAGTTTTCCAGGGCACAACACAAAGAAAATTTATATCCATGTCCAGTATTTTCACCAATACCAATCACCTGTGTCCATAATTTCAATCAAAACTTGTAAATACTACTCCAAAACTTGAAAACAATAACAATTTTGACATCTCCTGGCTCTGGCAGCCATTTTTTAATTTACAGAGCAGGAGTAAATAAACCATGATGTAATTGCATTAGGTTATTTTTTTCATTGGCTAATTTGAATTGTTGAGATTTTTAACCAATGAAATCGCTCCTTTCTAATGTGCCCTGGAAAACTTTGGAATCTCTTGCTGCTCAGCTGCTTTCTAAAAGCTTGGGGATAATAATGAATGTTGTCTGCTATTTTTTTCTTGTCGCCTTGGTTCACGTATAGGTAAATGTCAACGAACAACATAATTTTCAACAGCCTGGACTTTTATGTATCATATGCAAGCATATAGCCCATTGCATGCGGTAAACCCCTATAGGGGCACCTTGGCAAACAATGCAAGCCCAGATCTGCGGCTGCGGCGTCTGATCATGGCCTGCACTATTTGCTAACATAATTTTCTGCCGCAAAATGAAAAAAAAAACAAGAGGGCCATGATGGCCCTGGATCGCTCACCTGATCCATAGAGTAACAAGTGGGCCCCGGGGAGGGCCATTATTGACCCCAGGGTTATAATGTGCATAATGTTGAGGGAGGTCTAATAAGGTGAAGCTTCATACCAAATTTCAACAAAGGCTATAATTGTCCACTAGATGAAGCTCCATACCAAATATCAAAGACATGGGCCTTGCAGTTTCAGAGAAGAAGATTTTTAAAGATTTCCCAATATAAGTCTATGTAAAACCAAAGGGTCAGGGGGCGGGGGCAGGGCTATAATTTGAACAATCTTGATAGCGGTCCATTAGATGAAATTTCACACCAAATATCAAAGACCTAGGCCTTGGGGTTTCACAGAAGAAAATTTTTAAAGATTTTCCCTATATAAGTCTATGTAAAACCAAAGGGCCCCGAGGCGGGGGCATTTTTGGCCTCAGGGCTATAATTTGAACAATCTTGGTAGAGGTCCACTAGCTAAAGCTTCATACCAAATATCAAAGACCTAGGCCGTGTGGTTTTAGAGAAGAAGATTTTTCAAGATTTTCCCTATATAAGTCGATGCAAAACCAAAGGGCCCCGATGGGGGGGGGGGCCGAGGCGGGGGCATTTTTGGCCTCAGGGCTATAATTTGAACAATCTTGGTAGAGGTCCACTAGCTAAAGCTTCATACCAAATATCAAAGACCTAGGCCTTGCAGTTTCAGAGAAGAAGATTTTTTAAGATTTTCCCCATATAAGCCCATGTAAAACCAAAGGGCCCCGGGGCGGGGGTATTTTTGGCCCCACCACTATAATTTGAACAATCTTGGTAGGGGCCCACTTGATGAAGCTTCATATCAAATACCTGGGCCTTGCAGTTTCAGAGAAGAAAATTTTTACAGATTTTTCCTATTTAAGCCCATGTAAAACCAAAGGGCCCCCGGACGGGGGCATTTTTGGCCCCAGCACTATAAATTGAACAATCTTGGTAGGGGTCCACTAAATAAAGCTTCATACCAAAAATCAAAGACCTGGGCCTTGTGGTTTCAGAGAAGAAGATTTTTGAAGATTTTCCTATATAAGCCCATGTAAAACCAAAGGGCCTCGGGGCGGGGGCATTTTTGGCCCCAGCACTATAATTTGAACAATCTTGGTAGGGGTCCACTAGATGAAGGTTCATACCAAATATCAAAGACCTGGGCCTTGCGGTTTCAGAGAAGAAGATTTTTTAAGTTTTCAGTGAAAAAATCAATTTTTGGCTCCTGTGACCTATATGTGCAACGGACCGGAACCATTTGAACAACTTTGAAAGGGGACCACCTAAGGATTATTCTTGTGAAGTTTGGTCAAAATCCGATCAGTGGTTTAGGAGGAGATGTCGTTTGAAAAAATTGTTTACGCACGGATGACAGACAAAAAGTGATCCTAATATAAAACACAAGAGGACCATGATGGCCCTGGACCGCTCACCTGATCCTATTGTGCAAACGGAATTGTGGGTAATATATGGTGGAGTGGAGGGTTTGAGCAATTTTGGTTGGACCCAAAGAGCATTTCTGTGAAATTAATTCAAAATCAGTCTGCCTGTTTAGGAGTAAAAGTCATGTTGAGAAGTAGAAGTCATTTTTGATGAAATGACATCTCAAGCCCTGCCGCCCAATGAAACCAATGGGGTTTAAATGTATTGATGGTTCCACTCGCACCACTTTGCCTAGACAGGCTAAAACCTTCAAAGTGGTTTACCAATACTCCTGTAGAAGCACCTTGCAGCAAAGGTGGGTGGGGGCCAAAACTTTTAAAAGACATCTGTCTCTAAAAGGAAGCAATTTTATAGGAATGTTCCATGAGTGACCCTCTAACAAAATTGCTAAAAATATTTTGCTTAACTGAACATGATGGCCACCAGAGCTAAAAACCTCAAACCTCATTCCTGTCAAAATAATTTCATAATCCATCCACTGGTTAAGGAGGAGAAGTTGTTTAAAGGTTTTTCTATTTTTAGCTCTGGCAGCCATCTTGTTCACCAGCGTGGCATAGTGTGAGCAATTTTTGTAGAGGATCACCCAAGGAATATTCCTGTCAAGTAATTTCAAAATCCATCCACTGGTTAAGGAGAAGAAGTCGTTTAAAGGTTTTTCTATTTTTAGCTCTGGCAGCCATCTTGTTCACCATAGCAGAATGGTTTGAGCACTTTTTGTAGAGGGTCACCCAAGGAACATTCCTGTGAAGTTATTTTAAAATCCATCCACAGGTTAAGGAGAAAAAGTCGTTTAAAGTTTTTTCTATTTATAACTATGGTGGCCATTTTGTTCAACCGAGCAGAACGGTTTGAGCAATTGTGGTAGAGGGTCACCAAAGGAACATTCCTGTGAAATAATTTCAAAATCCATCCACTTGTTAAGGAGAAGTTGTTTAAAGGTTTTCTATTTTTAGCTCTGGTGGCCATTTTGTTGACCTGAGCGGAACAGTTTGGGCAATTTTGGTAGAGGGTCACCCAGGGAACATTCTAGTGAAATAATTTCAAAATCCATCCACTGGTTAAGGAGAAAAGTGTGTTTAAAGGTTATTCTATTTTTAGCTCTGGTGGCCGTTTTGTTTACCCAAGCTTAACGGTTTGAGCAATATTGGTAGAGGGCCACCCAAGGAACAATCCTGTGAAGTAATTTCTAAATCCATCCGCTGGTTAAGGAGAAGAAGTCGTTTAAAGGTTTTTCTATTTTAAGCTCTGGCGGCCATTTTGTTCACCCGAGCGGAACAGTATGAGCAATTTTGGTAGAGGTTCACCAAAGGAACATTCCAGTGAAATAATTTCAAAATCCATCTACTTGATAAGGAGAAAAAGTCGTTTAAAGGTTATTCTATTTATAGCTGTGGTGGCCATCTTGTTCACCCGAGCGGAACGGTTTGAGCAATTTTGGTAGAAGGTCACCAAAGGAACATTCCTGTGAAGTAATTTCAAAATCCATCCACTAGCTAAGGAGAAAAAGTCGTTAAAACTTTTTTTCTATTTTTAGCTCTGGCGGCCATTTTGTTTACCCGAGCGGAACGGTTTGAGCAATTTTGGTAGAGGGTCACCCAAGGAATATTCCTGTCAAGTAATTTCGAAATCCATCCACTGGTTAAGGAGAAGTCCTTTAAAGGTTTTTCTATTTTTAGCTCTGGCGGCCATTTTGTTCACCCGATCGGAACGGTTTGAGCAATTTTAGTAGAGGGGCACCCAAGAAACCTTCCTGTGCAATAATTTCAAAATCCATCCACTGGTTAAGGAGAAGAAGTTGTATAAAGGTTTTTCTACTTTTAGCTCTGGTGGCCATTTTGTTCACCCGAGCAGAACGGTTTGAGCAATTTTGGTAGAGGGTCATCCAAGGAACATTCCTGTGAAATAATTTCAAAATCCATCCACTGGTTAAGCAGGAGAAGTCGTTTAAAGGGTTTTCTATTTTAGCTCTGGCGGCCATCTTGTTCACCCGAGCAGAACAGTTTGAGCAATTTTGGTAGAGGATCACCCTAGGAGCATTCCTGTGAAATTAGATCAAAATCTGTCCAGCAGTTTTGGAGAAGAAGTTGTTTAAAGCAAAAGTTGACGACGGACGGACGCACGCACGCACGGACGACGGACGACGGACAAAGACCGATCCCAAAAGCTCACCTTGAGCACTTCGTGCTCAGGTGAGCTAAAAACAAAAAAACGAAAAATAGGCCTGACACCGCTTTTATGACAAATGGATTTGTCCAACATACAGTAATGGAAGATTCCAGTAGCATACAATGGGATAGACAAATTATTTTTCATAGTCTTGTCTGTTTTTTGTGAAGCAGTCTAAGACATCTTGTGACAAATCAGAAAAACTCGAAGCAGTTTCAATTAAGACCACTAGCAATTTGAGCTAATCCATGACAAAACGGTACTTAGCGCACAGACGACAAACAGAGGTTCAGGCGAGCATGCGCACAAGCGCAGTCTCGCGAGAGCCTGGACTTCTTGCCAACATGTAGAGAAGACACTGAAGATACTCCATGCAAAAAGTCAAGCGTTTCGTTGTCTTGGATGGCTGCGTATGCGCATTTGAACATAACACCGGAGAATGCTAAGTGCCTTTTCTCATGTGGTGGCTAAGTCGTTGCCCTGAGCTGCAGACGAATTCTGTATGCGCATGAGCACAGTCTCGCGAGAGTCTCGCAAATATGTAGAGAAGATATTGCAGAAACTCCATCATCATCTAAGACAACGAGACGCTGGACTTCTTGCGGCAAGAAGTCCAGGGTCTCGTTGTCTTAGATGGCTGCGCATGCGCATTTGAAGACAAAACCGGAGAATGCTAAGTGCCTTTTCTCATGTGGTGGCTCAGTTGTTGCCCTGAGTTGCAGACGAATTCTTTAGGCTTCTTTTGTCCTACTTGACATTTAACATGGCTGTCAGAACGAAATTCCTTTTGATCGAGTTTTGTTGACAAGCCTCCTCCATCAAAACTGGCCAAAATTGGTAAATCAGGCTACAAGCAGCGGCGCTTGTCTCCTAAACAACCAGGGTATTAACCCCTGCTGCATGAATCAACGAAGCCACTCCCATTGCTGTTTATCAAGCAATCAAATAACTTGATGAAATATATTTGTCCAATTCATAAACTGCATGACAAACATTTCTCCATCTCCATCTGATCTGGAACTACACGGTTTGCTGAGGTAAGGGTTGCCTTGATAGAGGTAAAAGAAATACAGTAAAGTTTCGATGGCTCGAACATCGATGGCTCGTTTACCATGGCTGATTCGAACTGATTTTTCTGTCCTTAGGGAACTTTTCCCGCAGTTAAAAATATAAAGACATTTAGGATATATTTTGGGGGGATTTTTCTTCTTTCATCTTGCGAATGTATGTTGCACGTACTCATTAGAATCGCCTCTATGATGCGATTCTTCTTTTGTTGCGACCCATTTAATCATCAACTAGTTAGCTCGATACTGCATGCCAAACTTCGGCCCAATCTGACCAGTTCTTTAAGAGAAGCAAAAACATTTTTTCTTCAAAATGTGCGATATACAGGGCGGCCAATTGTCCAGAATCTCAATATCTTGGACACGAATAATATATGGACAGAAATTTGTGATTAGATTTAAAGTTCCCGTCAACATCATTTAGGTTAGAGGCGTTGCTTCCGATTTTGTGGGACTTTTACCCGACATTGAGATGAAATGACTTCTCAAACCAACCATCTGGCTTTAAGGAAGAGACCATCTCGCACCACGTGGTTTTACCACTACTCACATTCTTGGCCGGTTTCAGCTCTGCGTGGAACGAAAGAATGTTGCAGTCCAATCTATTTCTTCGATGGGCGGGGCGCTCGCGGGTTCAATACCTGCCAGGTCTGCAACATTCTTTCGAGGAGACTGGTGATGATATCTTTTCTTCAGTCGCTTATTAAAAAAGGACAGCTGCCAGTTTCTGAAGAAAGACTGTGCACTGCACTGGTTAACCGTTTACGTATAACGCTGCCCAGGTAGTGTGTTTGAGTTAAACGGCCCAGTCAACACTAGTTTTGGTCATTTTTGAGCCGGTCAGTTTACCTATCCACACTTTTCCTGGACAGGCTTATACGTAAGCGGTTCACCAGTACAGTGCACATTCTTTCGCCGGAAACTGACAACTGCCCTTCTTGATTCAGCGGAAGGGAGAGATTGGCCGTAGAAAAGCTTTTATGATCAATCTCCACGAAAGAATGTTGCCGACCCCGGTAGGTATCGAACCTGCGTCCTCCTGATCAACAGTGAGACGCGCATCTGACTGAGGTACCGAGGCCGGCGCCAGGACATGAGGCATAATGGTGATGACCTGATGATATATGTTAGACTTATTATAAAATAAATGTATGTTGTGTGTACTCATTAGAATCGCCTCATTGAGGCGATTCTAATGAGTACACACAACATACCTTTTCAAGTTAAAATGAAATAAACCTCCGTAAATTTACCTAAACTGTTATAAAAACAATTCTCTAGGGACCCAAGAGTGAGTTTGAATTAGCCATACTAAACTGATTATCCGTATTTGAGTTATCGAAGTTTTTGTTTGTTTGTTTGATTTAAGAAATAGATCAGCTCTAGCTGTGATTTGTTGTGTAATAAATCACAGTTTGGAGGTCAGTTGCAAAGTAGACAAATCACAAGCGCGTAGCGCGCGTGATTTGTCTACTTACAACTGACCGACAAACTGTGATTTATTACACAACAAATCACTGGCTAGAGCTGGTCTATTTCGATTCTAACACGCTGAAAATCGGCAATAATGTTGTTGTTTCCTTCAAAATCTCACAACTTTTCGCCATTGTTAGAAGAAATCCCGCTAAAATTATCGACTGAAACACATGCATTTATATCCTTTTCTAACGTTTTCGATGCGAGAAAATGGCGTTACACCGTCTAACGTCAAGTAAATCGACTAGTGACGTCATAAATTTGCAGTTTTAATGACGTCACAAGTCACGCTCTTCCGAACTGTGATTTGTTGCAGAATAAAACACAGTTATTTTGCATTGCCTATATAGGCGCGCTGTGTTAGAATTGAGGTTTAAAGTCCCCGTCAGCACTGTAAAGGTCATTCTGGAGACGTTGCGATATACAGGGCGGCCAATTGTCCAGAATCTCATTACCTTGGACACGAATAACATATGGAGAGAAATTTTTGTGATGAGGTTTAAAGTCCCCGTCAACATCATTTAGGTTAGAGACGTTGCTTCCAATTTTGTGGGACTTTTACCCGACATTGAATTTCATCGAAGTTTTACTGTATGAGTATGTTGTGTTTACTCATTAGAATCGCCTCATCGAGGCGATTCTAATGAGTATACACAACATGCTTTTTTCATAATTAAAATAAGAAACTCCCAAAATTATCCTTAAATATTTTTATCTGCAGATATCGGAAGAATTTGTTAGGGACTGAAGAAGGGGTTCGAATCAGTCAAGGTAAACGAGCCATCGGTGTTCGGGCCATTGAAGATCTACTGTATTTCATAATCAAATTTGACATTGTGCAATGTTGGTTTCTATTACGAAAACACGCTTAGACAAATACTTTTTAAATACCACCGAAAAAAAAGAAGATTAAAAATTAAAAACTGCCTCCCCTGATTTCTGCTCAAAATGTAGATTGTGAGTACACGTTAGAACCGCCTCGTCGAGGCGGTTCTAACGAGTACCCACAATCTGGATTTTAAAGCAGAAATAAGAAAAGTGAGGTTTACCCCTGTAAACCCCAGTTTAACAATATAAAAGGGTTCACGTGGGTCAGAATGATGTTTTTTTGTGATGGTTTGCTGTATCTGTTTCTGCAAATATGGTTGTTTGAATTGAGGTTTAACGTCCCCGTCAACACTATTTAGGTCATTTAGGAGACGCTGCTTCCAATTTTGTTGGACTTTTATCCGAAATTTGAGAGGAAATGATATCTCAAGCACTGCCGCCCAATAAAACCAAAATGCTTATAACCATTGGGCGATCTAACTCTCACGCCACTTTCCCTAAGTTTGTCGTTAGGCGTTCGAACTGTGGCGGAACTGATATAGCGACCAAACCGTAAACGATTTTATAAAACATTGTAAGGCGTGTATCGTAGCGTCTGAGCTCAAGTGACCGCCATCCAAGCTCACACATCATGTCTGTAACACTGCTGTAGGGGCAGATATCATTTGTAACCCAACGCGCTGCCCTAAGCTGCAACATTTCAATCTTGTTATTTTCTTTTGTATAGGGGCTCCAAACGGCCGAGGCATATTCTACCTGTGGCCTAATCAAAGTGTTGTATGCCAGCGTTTTTATTTCCTGACTTTTTGTTCTAACATTTCCTTTGACAAAGCCGAGGGTCCTGTTTGCACTGGCTGTAATATTTGATGTGTGAATTCCAGCTAAGGTCTTTGCTGATGGTAATCCCAAGGTACTTGGCTGAGTCCACACTTCCTAGTTCCTGACCATCGATGAAGTATTGGGACTTAATTGTCATTTTAGTTCGAGACACGGAGTACCTGACACTTGCTGGGATTAAAATCCATGTCCCAGGTTCGCTCCCAATGCTGAAGTTTTTCCAGGTCAGACTGTAGCACTTCGGTATCTGCTGGGCTGACCACAGCCAAGTAAACCGCGGTATCATCAGCAAAGAGCCTAACTTGTGACTTAATATTATCCGGTAGGTCATTTATGTACAATAGAAAGAGGAGCGGTCCCAGGACTTACCTCTGGGTTACCCCAGAGGTGACCGGTACCGCATTTGAAGACTCCCCATCTAATACAACAGTTTGAGAACGTCCAATTAAGTAAGATTCAATCCATTTTAAGGTATTTCCTGTTATGCCAACATTTAAAAGTTTATACAACAATGTAGAAGGTTAACTTGATCGAAGGCTTTACTAAAGTTTAAAAGTACTAAGTCGGTTTGTTTGCCCAAAGTCAGTTGCCTTGCAAGATCTTCAACAAGCTGAATAAGCTGAGTTTCGCAGGAGCGTTTTTCACGAAACCCATGTTGCAACTCATAAAGAACATTGTGCTGAGTCAGATGTTTGGAAATATTGGATGCAATTCTATGCTTCATCACCTTAACGAAGGGAAAGCTAGCTGCTGGTGTCCTTCTTTTGCATGATAATGTCCCTGTGCACGAGTCCAGAGTTGCACAAGCGGCTATTCGTGAGTGCAAGTTCGAGCAGTTAAATTACCGGCTACACAGTGGCCCCAAGTGATTATTATATGTTTCAAAATTTGAAGTACCACTTGCGTGGAACGAGATTTTGGGACGATGCCAAGCTCAATGCTGCTACAGAGGCTTGGTTTGCGGACCAAATAGACGACTTCTATTTCAAAGGCATAGACTGCTTAAAAGAAAAGTGGGCCAAATGCAATGAAGTAAAGGGAGATTATATTGAAAAATAATGTTGAAACCATCCTTCATTCTGTGAGTTAAACACCCGAGTTCTACGAACTTATTGAACTCTCCTCGTACATATGGCATTTAATGTTGTTATTACTTTTCAGAGTCTTTGAGGCTTGACGTTTTATATGAATCAATTCACATGAAATGTTAAGCTTTATTTTCTCTGATTCTACATTTTTTGTCCCTTTCGACGTCTGCATGGATGTCGCACAAATGAAATGCAAGCACATTGAATTTGAGCCCGCCAATCGAATTTGTGTCTTCGAGCATTCCGTCATGACAAATTTTAACTGCGCATGCTCAGCCATTCAGAGGGGCCAGGGATATGGCTTTCTGTCTGAAGGTTCCTCTTGATTCACTGCTTGTATGGGCGAGCAGCGAAGGTTCTGGCGAGACTGCGCATCCGCCTGAATCTTCGCTGCTCGCATAGGCGATAAGTACCAAAATCGCTTGATGGGGCCCATTTAATAGTACACGGGTACGGTAGAAAATATTTCATGCTCAATCGCCACGGAAGAACGTAGTCGGAGCCTGCGAGGATCGGACCAGCTAACGCATGATCAACAGTCAGATGCGCACCTGAATGAGCCACTTGGCCACTGGAATGGACCAATTACCTGACAAATACAACTGCACTGCAGTGGGAACACTTAACCAGAGGCGCATGCTTTGAGTTTTGTTGTAATGGAATTCTAATAGGACTGTTATAAGCCTGCTAATGAAATAAGTGTCTGCCAAGCACTTTGGCAAATAAACATAGAAAACAAAGTGCTGAAAGGTGAATATAAATATTTGACTAATATCTTTAGGATAATGGACACGCATTCAGGGGAAGGAATTCTTTAAAAAATATTTTTTCCTCCAGTGCTACGTATACTCTTTATGGAAATAATTTGCTCCGCAGAATTTGACCGATATCTTTAGGATAACGGACACACATTCAGCTCAGTGAATCTTTGTCCATTTTCCTTAAATTCTTTCCAGGCCCCAGCCCATCGGGCCTTGGAGAAATAGATTGGACTGCAAGGTGCTTGCAAGCACACTCGTGTGCGCTCGTTTTCAGGCTTTAGCGGCATAAAGCCTGAAACCGACCGCACACGAGTTCTGGTAAACCACTTAGAACGTCGGACTGTCCATGCATAAATACCATATTGGTTTCATTGATGGGGACGTTAAACCTCAAATCAAACAAATTCTTTCCTTTAAGAGTAGGCCCCTTTTCGGTGGGGCAAAGTGTACAAGAAAACCATCTAGGTAGTCCCGAAAGTTGCCAACTGGATCCACTCCACTTAATGTCCGCCTTGTTATGCAAGTGGAACAACTTTTATGATTTCCCATTGGCTTCTCTGTTAACTTAGCCCGTTTTTTAGTTGCCTTCCCTAAAGAAGTATCCATTCTCCTGAACCCTTATCTGTTGAATATTTCAATTAGCCACGCCCATTTCTGATTAATAGCCAATCCGACTACATCATATAATGTTTTCGTTAAAATTCACAAACTGAATGACAAATAGTGAAGATCCTGATCAGATGGCTTCTGAAGAAGCCATCCGATCTTGATCTACACTGTTTGCAACGGCAGGGGTTGTCATGAACAACATAAGGATAAGGGTTAAATATTATCCTTTGTCTCTCTTTGTTGATAGCAAAAGATATGTACTTAAACATTTAATCACCAACTATGTCGGACAGTCCACGCATAAAAACCCTATGGGTTGCATTGGGCGGCAGGCTTTGTGATGGCTTGTATCGCTCACGTGTGATCAGACGATCATAAGCGAGGTTTAGAAGAAAAAAAAATAGAAAAGAAGCTGTGAATGCAGGCAAGATTTGACCGTAAATCTGACTGATAAATATCTTCATAGATCCAGAATTGTCAACATAGTTGTACATTAGTTGAACCAGTTGAAGCCACGGGCAAGGGCATATTTGGCCCCAAGGCTTTAATTTGAAAAGCTTGAGGAGGTACACTAGATGAAGCTTCATGCCAAATATCAAAGATCTGGGACTTGTTGTTTAAGAAAAGGCGTTTTTTAAAGGTTCCCCTGTATAAGTCTATGAAAACATGTGGGGCCCCGGGGACGGGCCATTTTGGGCCCCAAGGCTATAATTTGAACAATCATGGTAGAGGTCCACAAGATGAAGGTTCATATCAAACATCAAAGACGTTGGCATTCTGGTTTCAGACAAGAAGGCATTTAAAGGGTTTCCAAAACATGACACCCCGGGGTAGGGCCAGTTTTGGCCCCAAGACACGTATTTGAACAATCTTGGTAGGGCTCCAATAGATGAAACTGCATACCAAATATCAAAGATATGGGCTTCTGGTTTCAGACAAGAAGATTTTTAAGGGCTCTATTTAAAACATGTGGGCCCCGGGGCGGGGTCATTTATTCCCCAAGGTTAAAATTTGAATATTCTTGGTAATGGTCCAATAGATGAAGCTTCATACCAAATATCAAAGACCTGGGCCTTGCGGTTTCAGAGAAATTTTATTTTAAATTTCAGTAAAAAAAATAAAATCGTTTTTAGCTCCTGTGACCTAGATGTGCAACAGACCGGAATCATTCGAACAACTATGAAAAAGGACCAACTAAGGATTATTCCTGTGAAGTTTGGTCAAAATCCTATCGGTGGTTTAGGATGAGATGTCGTTTGAAGAAATTGTTTACGGACGGACGCACGCGCGGACACACGCACTGACGACGGGCGATAGACAAAATGTGATCACAAAAGCTCACCTTGTCACCACGTGACAGGTGAGCTAAAAATGGAAACAACGTCTCCAAAATGACCTATTTGGTGTTGAGGGCGGGGGTGTGGGCGTTAAATAGATAAGGTAAGTATTTTGGGATAATTGGAGAATAGTTTTTTGTCAATTCTCCATAAAAACCTATGTTGTGGGTACTCATTAGAACCGCCTCGGCGAGGCGGTTCTAATGAGTACCCACAACATAGGTTAAAATGGAGAAATAAGGAAAACTATCCTTCAATTATCAGAAAATACTTACCTTACCTGTTGCTATGGTTGATTGTCTCTGAATGTATACATATAGGCTGGCAAAATGGTCTAACGGGGACATAGACTGTTTCGTTTAACTAATCTCCTTTACAATAATCAAACGGTGTAGACCCTCGATCAGATTCTGTGGCGTCTGATTTGGGTCCACACATTGCCCTAGTCAAGATTCTATAGACATCTATAGTTCGAACAATTTGACATGAGACTGACTTTTATGCAAAGAGTATAGTAGTCAATGTTATCGCCTAATATGTCGGCTTTCGTAAACTTCTCGTGAATTTTCGGCATCTCGTGGATTGCGACCCATTTACCGATCTTTACATATTGAATAACAATATCGCCATTTTCGGGAGACGGCGAAGATAAATATATGCATTAAGTCGGTTGTGAAATTCTGTTTATAGAGTTCACCAGTCTCAGGTCAGTTTGTTCGAACTATACTATACGCAACACTCTGACCGCACATCGATAAGATTTGCGCGGCAATTTTCTATAAATAGCCATTATCTGGATTTCATACAAATCAGTGATAGTCACGTGAACAGCACTGAAGAGCTTCTTTGGGTAGTGGCAAATAATCGATCCAAAATCAAAACTTACATAATATCAACGATTTTGTTATTGCCAGTAGTATAGAGTTTGGATCTTATCCTTAGAATCAGCTGTAAGCTTACGCCAACGCACCTGGAAAACAAGATCTCAGACTCTGTAGAGAGGTCAAACAGGTACAGAAAAACGAAAAAAAAAGGCTGAGAGGGTTTACAGTCATGTCTACACCACAAACATGTTTTCTGTGCCAAAAGCGAGATAGAAGCATCGTGCCGATACAAAGGAAATAATCTGACATGGTCTTTAAATAGAAACCAAACGAAAATAATAATAATAATAATAATAAAAAAAAACAAACAAAAAACAAAAAAAACGACGCAATGACGGTTCAGTTAGTTCTGAGAGTAGGCTCAAAAAGTAGCCCTTAACTAAGACTTTAAAATCCAGTATCTTAAGCAAACAGTTTAGCTCCTGATCAGACGCCGCAACCACCATCACAAATACTACAACTACTACTACTACTACGGCCCCCACCTACCGGGGCTTGAAGACATAGATTGGCTTCACGATGCTTCCACGCAGAGCTGAAACCGACCGCACACGAGTACTGGGATCTAAACCTACCCAGGCAGATTAGTGTCTTAAAGACCACTTTTGAACAGTCCCAAAGGTGGTCCCTGACCAGAGAACACTGTAGGCAGAAAACACAAAGAGAAATTCAGTGTTCCCTTCAAAATAAGCTTGTTATAGCAAAATTAGTCCTAATTTTAGGTGGTCTTAATAGCGGAATTTCACTGTATATTCAGGGGGTCGCGGGTTCGATCTTCGTGGAGCTTTTTCTTGACCATTCTCCCCTTCCGCAGATTCCCTTCCGCGGATTCCAGAAGGGCAATGGTCTGTTTTAGCAAAGAATGCGTTCAGTACTGGTTACCCGATTGGGGTTTTAGCCGAATACCCTGCAAAAACTGATCGGCTCGATAGGACCTTAATGGTACTTGCTGGCTCGTTAAACACCAAATCAACCGTCCAATCAAATCCAAAGACGTCAATGGCCAACCCTTCCACAAACGAACACTTCATAGTTTTTTTCAAGCCCATACAAACCGTTGGTTTTACAAAACTTAATCAGATTAATCCAAAAGATATCACCAAAACACCAAAATTTGCCTATACATTTCTATCACATAACTCCAAATGGGATAATAAAGGAATCCGAATCCTTATTTCTTGTTTGAAACATATGTTGTTGTCAATCAATATTTACTTGGTAAAGAAACTGTAAATACATGCATTCATACATGTATAATATTGTATACAAAATGATACATGATCTGACGGTAAGCGTAGGGCTCCAACGGGAACCCACAACATCCCACTGGGCAAATGACGTTTACGCAATGTCGTATCAACGATGATGCGACGTCATGACGTTGCATCGACATGACGCTGATACGACGTAGCCTACACGTTATGTGCCCGCTAAGAGAAATAAGAAACACATATTTCCAAATTGTTCTCAGTGCTCCCCCATATCTTGATCTTTGTAAAAGTATTCCATATCAAACCTAAGGCATCAGCTTGATTAACCCTTATCCTACTGAATAATTTTATTAGCCACACCCATTTCTGAATATCAGCCAATCAGATAACATGATATAATGTTTTCATTCAAATTCACAAACTGAATGACAAACAGAGTAGATCCTGATCAGATGGCTTCTTCAGAAGCCATCTGATCTGGATCTACACTGATTCCAAAGATAGGGGTTGTCGTGAACAGCAGAATAAGGTTTAATCTGGAAAAAATAACTTTGAAAAGGTAACACCCAGTCAAATAACTGTATAAAAATCTGGGTCGCTTTCGTTTAGCCTAATTATACAGTGAAATTCCGCTGTTAAGACCACTTAAAATTAAGACAATTATGTTTTAAAAGTATATTTAGAAGGATTCAGGTACTTTTCCTTTGTGTTTTCTACATCCAGTGTGCTCTATTGGGATAGCCTCCCTCCTTTGGGACTGTTCAAAAGTGGTTTTTAAGACCACTTTTGAACAGACCCAAAGGTGGTCTTAAAATACGAACTTTGTCAAAGTATAAAGACAATAATAGAATGGAAATGCATACCATAATACTAAATACATCCACGTTTATTTTTTTTTCCTGGCACTGTTAGCTATAATAGCTATTTTCAAAACACAGTTTTCCTATGGCATCACTGAGAGTCGCTAGATTGTTTATATCCTAGTAAAAGACGGAAGAAAAAACAACTACAGGGATAGACGAAAGAATATCATTAGTCGGGCCGCGACAAAACCTACAGTAAGACAAGCGTCCGTATTCCCGTTTTCGCGCAGGGAGATATCGCTCGATATATAGAGCGGGATCCAAAGAAAAAGAAAAGATCTATATGAAACAATGTAGACTCAGACATGAATTGACCCGAGCATGCTGGTGCTGATGTGGATCGTCGCTTGTCGCGTATTTTGCTGTGTACCGGCTCGATGGTTAACAAGGCTTGGCCCATTTTAGACCAAAAAGCCTTAAAATGCGATATTTGCAAACGGTGTAGGTTCAGACCAGACGCCTAAGGACGCGGTATCCAGTCGGTCCTTTACAGTTCGCAGAAACCTCAGCCACTCTCTAAACTTTAATAAAATTACAAAAAATATAGGCTATCAACCTAACAGACCCTAAATTTCAAAATTGACTGTGACTATATTCTGATATTCTTTTGTTCACAAAACGTTGACTCAACGTTTAACAAACGTTGAAAGAACGTTTTCAACGTTGTTTCAGCGTTAGTTAAACGTTGAGTGCCTACGTTTTCAACGTTGTTTCAACGTTAGTTAAACGTTGAGTGCCTGCTGGGCAACTAGTGATGATTCATAAATGCACAAAATAATATTTTCTTGCATTGTGGGTCCACTATCTTTCGTACTTCTATTAACTGAGAATGTAAAATCGCCATGGACTGCATATATGCATATTAGTTAAATAAGTCCTTTAACGTTACACGTTCGACGTCCTTAACGACTTCGCGTTTACTTTTGGCGGAATATTGGGATTTTTGTACAAAAAATTGTACGTTAAATGCGTTTAAAATGTCATATAATGCACAGAATCTTGTATTCGAGCTTATGTATTATTGAATTTATTAAACTCGTTGAAGAAATAGGATAAAATACTCGGCGAAGCCTTGCATTTCACCCCTTTTTCTCAGCCCGATTAATAAATTCAATAATGAATGAACACTCATATAAGATATGATAAATAAGGGATCTTATATGAGTGTTCATACATTTCCAGTGTAAAGTCTGAAAACAATGAAGTTCATATTTCCATGAATGCATCGAGCAACATGATTTTCAGAAACGTCAAGTGACGACAGTCTAAAGCATGGTTCTCTACGGGCGTTGATGACGTCAGCGCTGCTCCGTTGTTTGTAGAAAAACAGCGTGTAAATGTTTTTTTCGGCTTTAAAAGTTTGCCATATAAGCATTTGTTTCCCCCAGTGATGAGGTGCCAAGAATGTAAATATGTATATAAAAAAACGCAATTTTTCTGCTTTTCATGAAAGTATCCTTAGGGAAATAAGTTGAACAATTTTTTTTCGGCCCACCTTTTTTTTCAAACTCTGAGACGCTAATTTAATAAAATATGTCTTATTAGTCAGTTCTGATAAAAAAAAAACTCACTCATTCTGTTTTTTTGTTTTTTTTTGTTTTTTTTTTTTTGTTGTTTCACGCTTTTCTCGCTGACACGGACATTTGGCGTAATTCCACTCAATTCAAGCTATGCACGTGCAGTCAATATCACTTTTGTGGTCCATGCCCATAAACAAATACACGTAAACCATGGAAAAACAACATAAAAGTTCTAAGATGGGGCGCCGTCCTGAACTGACGCTAGACCAGCGTAGTATGGCCATTGGAATGCTTACTGGCGGCATAAAAAAGACCCAGGTCAAAGTTCCGTTAAACTGGCACCGTCAAAGACAGGCCATGTAAAACAAAACGACTTGAGGACAATTAACGACGTAATCGGTTTCTCAGCAGTACCGGAATCGCCGGTATGATTCGGAATGTAAATGGAACACGAATTTGCGGTAGGACTGTGAGCGGTTACGTGGACGTCGACCGTACGTAGGAATTCCACTGACGCAGGACCACAGACTGGCTAGACTCAATTCAGCAAGGGCACATCGTCAGTGGGCAAGACGGCAGTGGAACCAAATTATGTTCACGGAAGAATCTCGTTTCAATTGGAGCTCCAGTATATTCAAGCCCGATTTAAACTACTTTATTTGTTAAGCCTGATTTAAAGTGCCAACCATATGCCATGTTTGCCTGACGCTATCTGCAGTTCTCAAACAATCGCCCTGTCAGCACTCTCAGTGTTTTGATCTCTTTATAACGGTTACTGGATATATACCACTTCTACAGCCTTCCTGTTGGAGCCGGCCGAGGGTATTCGCGAAGTTAACAACGGTGATCGCGGTTAGTACCTGAATGGGTGACCCGGCTTACGCTACATCTTTATCACAAGAAGCTTTGGAGCAACGGATAATCATTTAGCGCCAAGCAACGCGCGGCCTGATCTGAGTCTTCGCTTGGCGCACATACTAGAAAACAGTTTTTTGCTTGTTGCGACACCAGTAGCCCGCCGTCTTCAGTAAATATTGGCATGTTTCGACTGAATTACAGTAGCACGTTTGTTGCCTAATCAGCTGTTCTCACATTTATAAATAAAAGTGTAGCCCTTACATTTCGTTTGAAAACAAAGCTACATCTTCTTTCAGGTGAAATATTTATAAGACCAAACAAAAGGCATTATTTCCAAGTTTTTGGAAACGTTACAACACGGAAAACAATTGTCTGAACAAACGGTTATAAATAAATTTATGGTTTAAAAGTACACTAGTATAGTTCATCAACGGCCTTTGAGAGTTCAAAGATTAAGCGTGACAAGACTATTCCATTTTTTAGGGGAAGCAGGTTTCGGACAACATTTACACTTGGTTTTAGATAGATAGATAAATATTTTGACATTGCCATCATTTAAAAGTCTTGGCTCAGTGGTTTCGTGTAATGCTTAGCCCAGCGAGTCAAACTAGAACCTTTTAGCCGAGTAGGGTTCGAGTCCCAGTGGCATACATTTTTTTATTTATTATTTTCTTTTTAATTTTCATCTTTATTTGTTAAATTTCTAATGTTAATAGTTCCTTTATTTTGTATTTTTCATATTTTATCTTTTGGTTCCTTTTTTTATTTTAAACAATTATATTTTTTTACACTTTATAATGTTCAGATACATTTCAACAAAGCATTCAAACATGCAGCTTCGCCCTCACTGACAGTATTATCATGATGGTATCAATCTTGGTAACATTTTTCATAATTTTACTAGAATCCGAGCCACAACGATTCCCTTGCACTCGTTTCATTTTCCAATAAGATGAATACAGTAGAACTTCGATGGCTCGAATACAGATGGCTCGTTTACCATGGATGAGTCGAACTCATTCTTGAGCCCCTAGGGAAATTCTCTACATAAGAAATAGTGGAGATAATTAAGGATATTTTAGTCCTTTACTTGTAAATGTATGCTGTGTGTACTCATTAGAATCGCCTCGATGAGGCGATTCTAATGAGTACACTAAGCATACATTTTCATTATAGAACACCGAAAAGATGTCTAAAAGTATCTCGTTATGCCTCCTGACAGTAGCCTCAGTGGCTCGAACTACCCCTGTCTCGAACAGATTTTCGATGTCCCAAAGATGTTCGAGCCATTGAAGTTCGACTGTATATACATCTAGTGTGATGGACCACGTCCATCGGGGTTTTGAGAAACAGATCGGGCTGTACGATGCTTTTTAACAGAGCTGAAATTGATCGCACATGAATAATGGTAAATCGCTTAGTAAATCTAATGCTGCCCGGCGGGCAAAGTGTTGTGAGTTGGCCCGTTCATTCATATAACCCCTTTTGGTTTCATTAGGAGGGCAGGGTTTGAGATGTCATTTCATTACAAAAGCATGCCTATACAAAAATATTGGAAATATTTACTACCAAAAGAACGCAAAATTTTGATGAAAATTTACAATATTTATTTCTTATTTTTGTTCCAAACAAAGATTGTGGGCACTCGTTAGATCGCCTCGACGAAGCAGTTCTAACAGTATCCACAATCTATTTATTAGAGCAGGTATAAAGAAAATATTGTTTACCCCTATAAACCCAAGTTTTACCACATGAAATTCGAGTTTGGTAATGTCAAAATTATAAAGACGTGTTTTTGTGATGTCATCTCAATGTCGGGTAGAACCCCACAGAATTGGTAGCAACGTCTCCAAAATGGACGGGGACGATAAACCGCCAATCAAACAAACAAACCAATATCTTGTGTGACCCACTTTTATGGTTTACGCGGTAAACCCGTGATCACATTTACGAAAAATGTTTAGGAAAAGTAAAAAAAAAAGTAATAATACATAAATAAAAACCTCCCCCAAAATTTGAACCTTAGATCTCCATGTTGGCAGACGCGTTAGTAGACCCTCACGACTATACTTCTATGTTACATAAGATTAAGAATAGGATGGTAGCTATCGCCAAGTGTGAAAATACCAATTAAAGGCGATTTACCTAAAATATGGACGAGTCCAAAATTAAAAGTGCAGTCACGTCTCACTGCGTTTTGAACGACTATAATATACGAGCTACTATAGAATAGAATTGCATAAACGAAGCAAACTGTACATGTATATGTATGTCCACATTAAGTTGATATGGCTTGTGACTAGTGATATTACTGTCAACACGGCGGAACTAACGGGTTTCTCGGTATAATAGATTTTTAAGGAAGAACAAGAAACCAAGAAACACCACCACCAACACCGTCAACACAAAAAACAACAACCAAAAAAAAAAAAAAAAAAAAAAAACAACAACAACAACAAAAAAAAAAAAAACAAAAAAAAAAACAAAAACAACAACAACAACAAACAAAAAAAAAAAAAAAAAAACATTTGAACATAAATGAGATATTTTTCACTTTTTCACTGTTACTTCTTTTTATAGTAACATATACAGTTGGTTTATGTAACGACGCTGTATTTCATTTTATCAGTTACTCCTTATATTAATTGCATTGTAGCACATTGACCTGATAAAGATATGCTATCGCAGGACAAGTGAGCTTTATCACGTCAACGTGACATTGCACTTTTATGAATGAGGCGGACTACTGAAAAAAATGGCATACATGTTATTATTACTGGAAAAAAAGAAAACAATACTTAAAAAATATGATAGGAAAATTTGATGCCAGCTGATACTGAATATATTGATCGCCAGAATGTTGGGGCGCACTGAGGACCATCGATAACTGATCGTAAATTGCTAATTTAAGAGTGTACAAAGGGCTAAACTGATAAATAGAATACCAGATTCGTGTCATTTGATATCAAGTTTATCAGGCTCACCTTCCAGAACGCATGTAGAATAGCTCGGCAAGCCTTGCGATTCTACAAGCGTTCTCGAAGCCTTGCCTGATAACTTGATATAAAAGACACTCACCTGGTATTCTCTATACACCCGAACGAAATATTTTACTTATTAAACTTTCGATTCAGTGGCGATGACGAAAACCTCCGGATATCACCGATGCTGTCCGATCAATCCTCCAGACACCGAGCGTAGCCGATCATACGCCCGGAAAGCAACAATACCCTCGGCATGACCGAGCTAATTTTCGAACGTTTCTGGAAATAATCGCTATGTTTGAGTAAATAATAGGTAAATAAACAAATACTGACCATCGCGAAAATACGCCTATATAATTTTGACCCCCTTGAACCCCACTTTTATATCGCAAAACTGGAGTTTTCAGGGATGTACCCTATTTTCTTATTTCTGCTCTATACTGTAGATTGTGGGACTTGTTAGAACCGCCTCTATGAGGCGGTAGAACCGCCTCTATGAGGCGGTTCTAGCGAGTACCCACAATCTATATTTTGAGCAAAAATAAGAAAAATATCACAATTTTTTATCTTAAAACTTTCGTGTTTTTTTTCGGCGGTAAAGTTTATAAGGTATTTGCATAGGCGTGTCTTCGTATTGCACGGAGCCGTTTCATTATGATGGGCATCACAAAATGAATGGTAGCCGCAGAGAAAATGCCTCTTATCTTGTCGACTTGTTACAAAGCAATTTTAAGATTTAAACAAACATCTAACTGTGAGACATTGGCCCAGTGTACCTATTGTCTTAAACGGCGATTCTGGGAAATATGGCAGATGCAAATCAGGCGTTGCAAGCATCTGATAATGGTATACTTTCAGGATAAAGGAGCAGCAATTCTTGCACACGAGGTATGGAAATCCGGCTTTAGCATGGGATAGAAATTCTGTTCTTACCCTGGTGTTCTTACCCAGGCAATTACATAAGTATAGTGCGTGAAAAATAAAAACGTTAAATAAAGAAAAATGAAAAATTTCGGTGTTGTTGTACAAGAAAAAGAATCTTATATGGTGTTCCGTTGAAGATGGGCGTTTCCAAGGCTCGCTTCCGTTTCGCACGGGCATCCTCGCGTTGGAAACGTCCACCAATAACAGAACCCTATATCAGATTCTTATATTATTTCTGTAACTTATAAATCAGTCCACTCATCATAAGGTGTCAGTCAAAGTGCTGGCAGCACTGGCCAGTCGATTTTCTCTGAGTATAGGCTGGGAAAACGGGCCTGGACGGGGACTTAAATTCCTGCAGTTACAGCAAATAGTGTTGATCCTGAAAATAGCCTTGCTATTCTTCTCGCTGTGAGGTTTAACAAACAGTGTCGGCCAAGATAGGCGCCACCTTCTGTAGCGTCCGATTTTGATCTACAGTTTGCAAAACGCAAAAGCGATGAGAATAGCCCAGCGATTTCTATAAATAACCGATACCTGGATTTCTTACAATGATAATCGCGCGAGCACCAACATCGAAAAGCTTCTGTGCTTAGTTACTTTCAATCGATTTACAAACAATCGACCCAAAAAGTAATAATCGAGCTCCGTCGTAAGAAAACTTGTTTTATGGCATCTGCAACCAGAAAATGGCAGCTCAGTCTGATTATAAGCATTTTTATATTCGCTTCTGGGATAGTTTAACCCTTGTCCTGCTGAGCCCGGATGTGTTTTCAAACAATGTAGATCCGAATCAGATGGCTTCTTAAAAAGCCATCTGATCTGGTTCTTCATTGTTTGTCATTCAGTTTAAGAATTTCTTGCAAAATTTTTGCATCAAGAAATCTGATCGATTGGTAATCAGTTGTGGGCGTCGCATATTTAAATAATCAGCAGGTCAAGGGCTAATACATTTAGTTTCTTTAATCTAAAATTTCGAGACTCATGCTAGTTTGTATAGCTGAACAAACTCGTTTGTGTCTTATCTGGTCAAAACGCATTAGAATAGCTTTTCCGCGACTTTCATATAGTCATTACTCCACTAAAAACTGATATGTATATACTTATAAACAAAATACAGTGAAATTCCTCAAATTGTTAAGACTATGTTTGGGACTTCAAAATTGGTCTTTAACATCCCGAAAACATGCCTATAAAATTTTGACCCCCTTTGTAGCTGCACGTGAGATGGTTACGTCCAAAGAGGGTGAACGGGTATCGTGTCAATAGCACCAGAAGAGTATTCAGCTGATTATCGCCCTTTGTAAAATCTAAAATAAACTGCGCCAAATATTATTGCGAGGGTAATTGCGAGTTTCTGTGGCCCAAAGAGGTAATTCTACACAGACAGTTCAGCTGAAGATTCTTGATATTGTCCCGTTCGCCCTCGATGGGCCTCGACCCATTGTTTACGGTGGTCATGCAATAAAAACCGGTTCTATTTGTGTAATTGTATTGAATCACATTTCGGCAATGCATTATTTCGTACTTTGTGCATTTTTGTCTGCCAAGTGACATTGCTCCTCAGAGTTAGTAATTTTGTCCTTTTGTTTTTGTCATTCTAGTTTGACGGAGTTGATCGGAGTTTATTGCGAGTACATTCACCACACTGAATACAACTTCTGTACAACTCGAGGGCGTTTCTTCTTATTATCACAAAATTACCCATGTGCGAACTGAAACAGTTACAGTCAAACTCTGCGGTCACCAAATGGTGGTGTATTATAGATATCTCTCTATCTCTGGGAAGTGATGAGTGATCGACGATTAAAGAAAAACATTGACAGGGGTAGCAATCAAAAGTCAACCAAGACTGACAATAAACTACATTCTACCCCATTAATACTGAGTGACAGTAAAGGAAGATATTTGAAAACAGTTGTAGATAAAAGGTCTAGCATAGAAAAAAGCATTGTTTGGTGTTATAAAGGGGGAGCAACTTCAAGAGAGAGACTTGATTGGTTCCGTGACAATTCAAATAATTTAATTGATAAACATGGCCGTGTGACACTTTATGTTTGGGTGGGAACTTGTGACTTTACGGCTAAAGATTCCACACATAAATCTAAGAAAGGTTCACATAGGTCGAGAAAGTTCATTTCTTTAAGAGACCCTGAAGATGCCTTTAAGGGCTTTAAGCATAACTTACATGCATTTAAAAGACACTGTATACGTAAACACATACCAGTGACGTTCCTTCAGGTGCCGTACTATTCAATAAGAACATATAATGCCCAGAAAGGCCATGAGAACCATGATATGTTTAAAAGGGATGACAAGACATTAACATCCTTAATAGACCAGGCCAATAGCTTCATTGACAATCTAAACAGTGAAGTAAATTCTTACTCACCCAAATTTAATGAAGATCTACGTCGAAGTAGAAAGAAACGCGGAGCTGCCTCTAGATACTCCATAAACTTGAAATTACTTCAGGACGGACTCCATCCCAGTGAAAAACTGGCAAGATCATGGCTAACATCCATTACGAGGAAAATCGTTAAAGACTGTATGTGAAGGGGATCAGATAGTCACGTATATTTAGTGCTTCATCACGTCAACAGAAACACCAGGTGTAGGCCGGGAAAGCCCAGTCACACCAGTTCATCACATAATAAGAGACATCACCTGTAGGCAGGGAAGGCCCAATAACTATTTTACCCTGTGTTTCTCATTTGACAGTGCCTTTAAATATATCAGATATTCAGTATAAAACTTTCATTGATTTTGTTATTTAAAATAACAATTGAAAGTGGTTTATTTTAAGAATCTTTGAAATTTTTAGGTCCTAGCATGGCAGATGAAACTGAGCCAAGGTCATCAGATCGCATTCGTACGTATACTGAGAAAGGCTTAGAATGGCAACTAGAACAAAGGGTTCATTCTATTCGTACTCTTATCAACAAATGGAATGCCAGTGCAGAAAGGTTAAGTATTTTCTTGTCAGATTTCAGTACCCAAGGTAAATTTGACACAGAGGTAAGCCTATTAGATCAAAGAGATCATATGGTAAGTTACATGCATAAACTAAGAGATGAAGATCAGCAGTATCGAAATTTGCTAGGTACAAATGAATCATATCAAAATTTAGAAAGCCTCAAAATCATCCAAAGTTTAGATAAAATTGCAAGTGAGCACCATGACTTGATAATGGCAGTAACTAAAGCTCTCTGCGACGTTAAAGACAAAAAATCGGAAACCGGTTCCGCGACTTCTCACACTTCACATCGTTCTTCAAAATCAAAAGACTCTTCAACTAGTAAAGCTAGTTCATCTCGTCGCTCTCAAAGGTCGCGCGCATCCTCGACTATTGCTGAAGAAGCCGCTTCATTAAAAATTAAGCTAAAATATCTGGAAGCCGAATCGAAGGCTAAATTAGAGCTTGATCGTATAAAGCTACAAAAGGGCTTAGATCTGGCACAAGTCAGTCTTGATCAATTTGAAGAAGAAACTGCCTTGAGCTGCCTTGACATGCAAAGTACACATAGCGATTATACAGCAAAATATGTATTAGCTCACTCCAATGAATCCCAAACAGATGACCAAGATCGCAAAGAAAATGTCCATATAGCTGCACAGAATCCAGAGCCATACACCAATCAAAATCCAGTCATGCCCTTTTACAGTCCCACAATCTGTAAATCAAATGGAGTTTCCATTCAAGACAGCATTTCTTATGCCTCAATAAAAACTGAGCCCATTTATACCACGACAGTAAGCATGAACCCTGCTGCAACAGAGTTTTTTCCCAATACATCAGGTTTTGGAAATATTGGTTTTGGTCATGAACAACATCCTACTTTACCTTATTTCAAGGACAACATGTTACCATCATCAGCTGCACAGAATACAGCTTTGTCCAGTTTTGCCTACAGTCACCCCCATGCTCAAGTTGAGCAAGTTTTAGGGGATTTGCATATACCTACTAATGGTGTTAGCAGTGCTACTCAGGTATCCACTACCTCTTTTTCCTGTCATAATCATCCCCTTGCCTCTATCCAGCAAACTTTTCATGAACCCTTACAAATTCCAAACCAAGTAAATAAGGAGCCTTCACAAAATACAAATGCCACTTCAGAACAAGCTCTCTTGTCCCTCGTAAAATCTCTGACAGACCAGGTAAATCTAGGCAGATTACCTGCCCCTGAACCTAGTATTTTCACCGGGGATCCCCTAAAGTATCCCGGATGGAAGGTAGATTTTACGACGCTAATCGAACAGCGGAAAATTCCCTCGGCTGAGAGGATTCATTACCTTAAGAAGTATTTGGGTGGTACAGCTAAAGAAGCTGTAGAAAATTTCTTCTTGATATCATCGGACAATGCATATGATGAAGCGAAGAAGCTGCTAGATGAACGTTTTGGTGATACTTATATCGTTGGTAATGCCTTTAGGGACAAGCTGGAAAAATGGCCAAAAATAGCTCCCAAAGACTGCAAGGCTCTGCAGAGATTTGCGGACTTTATCAAACAATGTCAGACTGCCATGGACAGTATTGGCACTCTGAAATGTCTAAATGATGACAGGGAAAATAGAAAGTTTTTATCAAAACTTCCTGATTGGATAGTGACCAGATGGTCAAGGATTGCTTATCAGTGGCAGGAAGAAAAGAAAGAGTTCCCTTGCTTTAAGGTCTTTGCCGACTTCTTATCAAAGGAGGCAAGGATAGCATGTAATCCTGTCATCTCGCTGCAATCACTGAAATCAGATACAAGTCAGGCCGAGACAAGACAAAGGCCTACAAAACCCACAGGTCGATCTTTCCTTACCACAGCCAGTAGCGACCAGACCTCAGAATCAACAGGAGCTAAGGCTGTATCCTTTAAATGTCTGCTGTGTGACGGCACTAGTCATGATCTAGATGAATGTAAAACCTTTCTGTCTAAACCACTTAATGAAAGAAAGAGCTTCACACGAGAGAGAAACCTATGTTTTGGCTGTTTGCGAAAGGGTCACATCTCTAGAAGATGCAGAAACAGAAAGCGTTGCAGTATTTGTTCGAAGTTTCACCCCACATCATTACATGGTGACATAAAGGTGAAGGCGAGTGAAAATCCGCAAAATTGCTCTACAGGAAGTTCTGCAACAGACAATGTTCAGCCTGGGTCTCAACCGAGTGTTTCATTTTTGAGTAGATCCAGTGCATGCAACAAAACTTCAGCTATTGTTCCAGTGTATCTTTCGCATAAAGATAGACCTGATTGTGAGAGATTAATCTATGCTATGCTTGATACGCAGTCAGACTCTACCTTTATTCTGAATGATACATGCCAGGCATTAGAGATCTCAGGCCCTCCGGTTAGTCTAGCCCTATCGACTATGCATGCAAGCAACAGAATAATTGAAAGCAGAAAGATATCTGATTTGATGGTCCGGGGAATAAGTAGTTCAGACAAAATCGCCTTGCCACCGACGTTTTCCATTGAGGCTATTCCAGCCAATAAGGCCCACATACCAACACCAGAAGTAGCTAAGTCTTGGCCACATCTCAGGTCCATAGCAGATCATATAATCCCACTTGCAGATTGCGAAATAGGTATCCTGATAGGATACGATTGTACTCGAGCCATGATGCCTCGAGAAGTGATACCTCCTGATGGTGAAGGACCCTATGGTCAAAGAACCGACTTAGGGTGGAGTATTGTGGGAGTTGTCAACCCTGACTGTGCCTTTGACAACTATTGCGTAAACCACTGCATGAGTCACAGAGTAGCCACTTGCGAAGTGCCGTCAGATCTGTCAAATAAAATGATGCATCCTGACCATGTATCATTTGCCTTTAAGGGTAGAACTAAGGTTCTGTGTCCTCTTGAGATCAACAGAATGTTTGAACTAGATTTTTCAGAACAGAGTCCTGGTAATGCCATACTCTCTGCAGAAGATAGGCGGTTCTCGACCTTGCTAAAGCAAAACATTCGTTTTGAAAATGGGCATTACACTATGCCATTACCCTTTAGAAATGGTCCGCCTGCCTTGCCAGATAATAGAGATATGGCCTTGCGTCGACTTAATAGTCTGAGGCGAAAACTCTCAGGTAATGAGACATACCGCTTGCATTATGAGGCCTTTATGAGCAACCTCATTCAAAATGGTCATGCCGAGAGGGTACCAGATTGTGAAGTGCAGAATAATGATGGCCACGTCTGGTATATTCCGCATCACGGAATTTACCATCCGAAAAAGCCAGGGAAGTTGCGTGTTGTTTTCGACTGCAGTGCGGTTCATAATGGGGAAAGCTTGAACAAGCACTTATTGCAAGGGCCGGATTTAACCAACTCGCTCATTGGTGTACTTTGTCGTTTTAGGACGGAGCCAATTGCGTTCACTTGCGATATTGAACAAATGTTTCACCAATTTATGGTTGAAAGAGACTTTCAGGATTACTTTCGGTTTCTCTGGTGGTCTGATAAACAGATGCTCCATCCTACGCCTTATCGCATGCGAGTGCATTTATTCGGTGCCACATCGTCTCCGGGATGTGCCAATTTTGGCCTCAAACAAATTGCAACAGACAACGAAGCTAAGTACGGGACTGATGTTGCTGACTTTTTGCGCAACAATTTTTATGTTGACGATGGACTTAAAAGCGTATCTTCAGTCAGTTCTGCTGTAGATATGATAAGGAATTGCCAGGCCATGTGCCAAGATGGAGGGTTGCGCCTCCACAAATTCGCTAGCAACTCAAAGGATGTGTTAGCAAATATTCCTCCAGAAGACCTTGTCAAGGGCCTTACGGACATTGACATATTTAGTGAATCTCTCCCAATCGAGAGAACCCTTGGCGTTCTGTGGAATATTGAGTCAGATTGTTTTCAGTTTCGAGTCACTCTGAGCGATAAGCCACTGACTAGGAGAGGACTTCTTTCAACAGTGAGCGCGATCTATGACCCTCTTGGATTCATTTCCCCACTTGTTCTGTTGGGAAAGCAAATACTCCAACAGTTGTGTTCAGAAGCAATAGGCTGGGACGACCCCATACCAGATTATATACGCATGAAATGGGAATCATGGAGACAAAGTCTCTTAGGTATGGAATCAATCAAAATAAACAGGTGTCTGAAACCAGACAATTTCGGTACGATAAAAGTTGTGGAGTTTAACCATTTTTCTGATGCGAGCTCCACGGGGTATGGCCAATGTTCATATCTTCGACTCGTTGACACTGAGGACAAGGTCCACTGTTCACTGATAATGGCAAAGTCGAGAGTAGCACCACTCAAGTCAATAACAGTTCCTCGCCTAGAGCTTACAGCAGCCTTAGTTTCTGTAAGAGTTAGTTCGCTACTACAGTGTGAACTAGAGTATGCAAATGCTACCCATGTTTTCTGGACAGACAGTCGGGTCGTCCTAGGGTATATTTCAAATGAATCTAAAAGGTTCCACGTGTTCGTAGCAAATCGGGTACAGCAAATCAGAGAGTCTACTAGTCCTAATCAGTGGAATTATGTGGACACCAAGAGTAATCCCGCAGATATTGCGTCTCGCGGTGCCACTCCAAAGGAATTGATGAAGTCTAACTGGTTTTTTGGTCCAGACTTCCTGTGGCAGCCAGAGGTCACTATAAATGGATGCGATCCACAAACTTATTCTGTTCAGTCAGATGACCCTGAGGTGAAGGCAGCTCAGTGCCTTATGTCGAATACAAAGTCTGAAAACCAAGGGTCATTACTGGAACGTCTGGAGCGTTTCTCAAGCTGGACAAAGGCGAAGAGGGCAGTTGCAATTGTCCTTAGATTCAAGGACTTCTTGAAGCAGCGCCTTATAAAGAAGGTAAACACTAAACCTTCAAATGAGTTGCCTCCAAAGGGCAGATCAAATTACCGCCCTTTGTCTGTGCAAGAACTACAAGGGGCAGAAATAGCCATCTTACAGCAAGTTCAGTGTGACAGCTTTCAGAAAGAGCTAGAATTACTAGAAAGGGAAGTTTCGCCAATTTCAAGTGTAGGAAAGTCGTCTGCACTATATCGTTTAGATCCCTTTCTAGATGAGAACAGGTTGTTGCGAGTTGGTGGAAGAATGCGTAAATCCTCAGTGGAGCTTGCACTGATTCATCCAATCATTCTTCCCAAAAGGAGTCATATCTCACAGCTTATAATACGGCACTTCCATGAGCAGATTGAACATCAGGGGCGAGGCTTAACCTTGAACGAAATAAGAAGTAATGGGTTCTGGATTCTAGGGTGTAGCTCTGCCGTGTCCGAACAAATCTTTCATTGTGTTCCGTGTCGAAAACAAAGAGGTAGTGTTCAAGGTCAGAAAATGGCAGACTTACCACTTGATCGTGTTGAATCAGCCCCACCATTTACCTACTGCGGTGTTGACTGCTTCGGACCGTTTCTTGTTAAAGAAGGTCGAAAGGAACTTAAACGATACGGAGTTATATTTACATGCTTCACAAGTCGTGCCATTCATCTTGAAATCGCGAATAGCTTAGATACAAACTCATTTATCAATGCCTTGCGACGTTTCCTTTCGCTTAGGGGGCCCATTCGTCAGTTACGATCGGACCGAGGCACAAATTTCATGAGCGCAGAACGCGAATTAAGAGAAGCAGTCTCAGAAATGGATGATCAACAAATTTCTAATTTCCTTCTTGAAAATGGTTGCGACTTTTTCAAATTCAAGCCGAACGTGCCCTCTGCAAGTCACATGGGTGGCGTGTGGGAGAGACAAATACGTACTGTCCGAAATGTTTTAACAAGACTACTGCAACAGTTAGGTACTCAACTTGATGACGAGTCTTTGCGAACCGTAATTTGTGAGGTTACTGCGATTGTCAACAGCCGTCCACTGTCTGTCGAAAATTTAAATGACCCTTTGTCTGATTTGCCGCTCACACCAAACCATCTGCTGACTATGAAGTCGAGGGTGCTTCTTCCGCCACCAGGTAAATTTGTCAAACCTGATTTGTATGTTAGAAAGAGATGGAGAAGAATCCAATATGTTGCTAACGAATTCTGGAATAGGTGGAGGAAGGAGTACCTTGGAAATTTGCAGTCACGAAGCAAATGGGTTGTTTCTAGCAGGAATATGAAGGTTGGTGATATTGTCATGATAAAGGACGATAATCTACCAAGGAACCAATGGAAACTAGGTAAGGTCACGATTGCTGAACCAGACGATGATGGGTTAGTCAGAAAGGTAAGCTTGAAAACACGGACTAGTTCACTCAATGAAAAAGGTAAAATCATTTGGTCTGTAAGTCAACTAGATAGACCCATCCACAAGCTGGTATTGCTACAGGAGGCTAGCGAGTAACCTCGTTTTGGGTTTAATTCCCCGACAGGAAGCCTAATGGTTTTTCTTCAATGATTGATACATTGTATCTCTTTAGATATATGTGTCAATTCATTGAAGTATTAAGTATAGTGTAAATTTTGTAATTAACAAATTTAAACTGAGATATGACTTATTTGACATTGTTCAACGAGGCACTGATGAGGCTGATTATTTTTGATACACGATAAACAGATTCATGTTAGTGAGCTGTGTGATTCTGCGGCTCATGGGACGGTTATCAGCCTTAGTATCATATATTCAGTTAAGTGTGTTGGTGCCGTGACCAGGACAATTAGTGAGATTCAAAGGGAGGTTATTATCCAATTGACAGTTGGTGTGTGTCATATGTGTTAAATGAAAATCAGTGGCCGATTTTGGGGAGCCATGTAGCTGCACGTGAGATGGTTACGTCCAAAGAGGGTGAACGGGTATCGTGTCAATAGCACCAGAAGAGTATTCAGCTGATTATCGCCCTTTGTAAAATCTAAAATAAACTGCGCCAAATATTATTGCGAGGGTAATTGCGAGTTTCTGTGGCCCAAAGAGGTAATTCTACACAGACAGTTCAGCTGAAGATTCTTGATATTGTCCCGTTCGCCCTCGATGGGCCTCGACCCATTGTTTACGGTGGTCATGCAATAAAAACCGGTTCTATTTGTGTAATTGTATTGAATCACATTTCGGCAATGCATTATTTCGTACTTTGTGCATTTTTGTCTGCCAAGTGACATTGCTCCTCAGAGTTAGTAATTTTGTCCTTTTGTTTTTGTCATTCTAGTTTGACGGAGTTGATCGGAGTTTATTGCGAGTACATTCACCACACTGAATACAACTTCTGTACAACTCGAGGGCGTTTCTTCTTATTATCACAAAATTACCCATGTGCGAACTGAAACAGTTACACCCTTGAACCCCACTTTTATATAGTAAAACTGGGGTTTCCGGGGGTAAACCTTATTTTTCTTATTTCTGCTCTAAAATATGGATTGTGGGTACTCGTTAGAACCGCCTCGATGAGGTAAGTAAGTAAGTAAGTAAGTAAGTAAGTAACGACTTTATTTTAAGAGGGTAACTCAATTAGCGAACCAATTTTCATTGAGGCCCTCTAACAAATAACTACTACGTAAGAGACATCATAAACAACAATATAAAGTGCATTATGTCATTCACTCATCCACACATACATACATATTCATACACACTCTTAAAGATGCATTTTCAAGAGATAAAATTCAGCTAATGGCGGCGGAGGTCCAAATGTGAAAAGACCTTAATGTTTCAACCAAACAGTACATTTATTTACAAAAGAACTCAAGGTAGTAGCATTCTTTATTTCAAGTGGGATACTGTTCCAGATCAAAGCACCTGAGTAGGACATGCTGTTTTTAAACAGATCGATTTTAGGTTTGGGTATCAAAAAGTTCCTATTGCTTATGGAACGTAAATTCGATATGGTGTCATCCGTATTACATGACCTCATTTGAAACAAATCTGTCAGATATTCTGGTGCAATATTGTTAGCAACTTTATACATCACTTTGGCTTTTTGTAAAAATACACTTTCGGTAAAAGACAGGATTTTTAATCTATCTCGAGCCTCTTCAAGAGTTAGATATTCATTTCTTAATATTAACTTGCATGCCCGTCTTTGAAGTTTAGTAATTTTATTGATGTTAAAACAAGTAGAATTTCCCCAGATAACAGAACAGTAATCGAAGTGGGGTCGGATATATGCATTATAAAAAAGTAATCTGTGCTCTATTGTTAAATATGATGAAATCTGTGATAAAAGCCATAAGTGAGAGGATACTTTCTTCACAACCTGTTGGTATTGTGAATTCCAAATTAAATTTTCGTCTATATTGATCCCTAAAATTTTATCATTATTTACTACTTTAAGATCCAAGTCGTTATATTTTAACATGAGAGATTTATCCTTGAAATTAAGTCTTTTTCGCCGACTTGTAATGAGCATAACTTTAGTTTTATTAGTGTTTAAAAGCATACCATTCTCTTTACACCATTGCTTAAGCAAATTTAAAGATTTTTGTAGATTATTTTCCAGTGTTTGTTTGTCAGACTGCACGTCATAAATGGTCGTATCGTCCGCATATAAGTCAGTGGCTGCGACTACATTTTGAAGTATCAGAGGCAAGTCATTGATGAAAATTAGGAAAAGGAGTGGACCTAGAATAGACCCCTGTGGTACACCACAAATGATGTCTTTACTGTCCGATTTAGTATTTTTAATTGACACTTGTTGTATTCGTTGTGTTAAGTATGATTTAAACCAAAGTAAACTATTTGAGTTACATTTATAAAGTGCAAGTTTTTGCAATAAAATGTCATGATCAACCAGATCAAAAGCGAGGCGGTTCTAACGAGTGCCCACAATCTATATTTTGAGCAGAAATAAGAAAAATATCACAATATTTCATCATAAAATTTTCATTTTTTCGGCGATAAAGGTGGCAATGTATTTGTATAGGCGTGTTTGCGTAATGAGGCGCTTTTGAACAGTCCCAAAGGTAGTCCTTGATCAGAAGACACAGTTTATAGAAAACAAAGTGAAAGACTAATTGAACCTGTATTTCATTACACCCCCTGTAGTGTATGTAATGTACACCTGCGGTAATGGTCAAATGTGACCGACACAGTATCAGTAGAAAGAAAGGAAGAACCTTCTAAATAAGCTTTTTAAACCAGCATTAGTATCAATTTTAGGTGGCTTCACTGTACCAAGAATAATGGAAATTAAATATTGCGTTCCACCAACGCATTGGTTTTAGGATGACATGTGGTTGTTGAACGCATTGGTTTAAGGATAGCATGTGGTTGTTTTCGGTTATAATAACATCCGAAAGTTAGCGTCATATGACTTGTAAAGGACAAAGTTTCAAATCAAGAATTACAGATCAACATGTCTAGTTTGAATTTCGATTCAAGATTCCGTATTCCGAAATGTAACTGCATGAAAGCTTTTGTCTGCGCTGAGCATTTCCTCATCAACTGGTCAAACAGAAGAGTTGATTTTCACTTATGGCACTTATTGCACGACAAAGACTAAGGTCAATGGCTAGATTCATATTGTAAGGAAATGAAAGACAACAAAATTCCTTAATGCTTCACTTGGTATCATTACGAAAACACGCCTATACAAATACATTGCAAACATAACCGCCGAAAAACACGACGATTTTCAGATGAAAATTTTTGATATTTTTCTTATTTCTGCTCAAAATATAGATTGTGGGTACTCGTTAGAACCGCCTCGACCAGGCGGTTCTAACGAGTACCCACAATCTATATTTCAGAGCAGAAATAAGTACAATAAGGCGTACCCCTGTAAACCCCAGTTTTACTATATGAAAGTGGGGTTAAAGGGGCTCAAAATTATATAGGCGTGTTTTCGTGATGTGAAACAATACATGTATGATTTTTCGGGAAAGGTTCGAAATAAAACAGCAAATGCTAAAAAAAAATATTTCTGTTGAAAACAATAATGGACAGTACTGAAGCCGATTCCCAAACTGCTCTAAAATCCCTTCTTCAAAACAATAGTTAAGCTGAAACTTACCTGCCTATCTTATGGCGCTTCCAATTTCAAGTTGCCAACAACAATAAATCAGAGATGTCGCATGGAATCATAGACATCAAACCTTGTGTCGAGAAAACATAACACTGGCCATAAAAGTTTCAGAACCGTAGTATATATAGCATTTAAAGTTTTCTCTGTGACTGGGCTTTCGACAGATAAAACCTTCATGTAAGCCGAAAAGGGCTCTGAACGAACTGCGAGATTGCACAGCAATATATAGGTCTTTTTCAGTATGCGCAATGGATTAAATGGGCCCCGTCAAGCGATTTTGGTACTTATCGCCTATTCGAGCAGCGAAGGTTCAGGCGAGCCTGCGCATCCGCGCAGACTCGCCAGAACCTTCGCTGCTCGCCCATACAAGCAGTGAATCAAGTGGAACCTTCAGACAGAAAGCCATATCCCTGGCCCCTCTGAATGGCTGCGCATGCGCAGTTAAAATTTGACATAACGGAATGCTCGAAGACACAAATTCGCTTGGCGGGGCTTAAATGTTTTGTCGAGTTGCGATTCGCGTTCTTATCTTACCGTGGCCAGAGAGGCTTTATTGATCAAGGTGACACTTATTGACAATATTGCGAAGTGTTCATTTCTGTATTTGTTATTAATTAGCTCTTTGTGGCTATCCGTCATGTTTATGGCGAACAAAGATAGATACCATAAAGATGAAGATGTAAAAAAATTCCATTCGAGGGGCATTCCAAAAAAAAGTTACTAAAATATGTTAACATAAATTTACCCCTTTCTTGAGTGACGGAAACAAGTAGTTGTACACATATACAATCCTCAAATATCCACAAAAGAAAACACAATAGAAGTGGAGGCAATGATCAGGAACCGATACAATTAACCCACAACTTCCATCAGAGACACCAAAGGGAAAGAAACACAAACATGAAACAACAGACCCTAATGGAAACATCAATAGCGGAAAGCCAAAAGGACAGTTACTTTCCCACAAAATGGCCAATAGGCTATCCAAAATAAAATTATATAGCGACACAAACACCCAAAGACAAACCTTTTTTAGCTGGCCTTACCTGTAATTCAAGAAAAGATATGACACAGAGTACCATATCAAGTGACTCGATTGTGATTGTATTGTACCATTCCGGAAAGAAACAGACAATGATATACCATTATTAAAGTCGGTAAGCTATAAACTTATAAACTATAAATATATGAACACTAAATTTTCGTTATTATGAGTGCTGGTAAACCGCTTAGAAAAACTAGGCCTGCCCAGGCAGGACCGTCCATGCTTATATACCCTATTGGTTTCATAAGGCGACAGGGATTGAGATGTCATCTCATCTCAATGTCGGGTAGAAGTCCCACAAAATTGGAAGCAATGTCTCCAAAATGACCTAAATAGTGTTGACGGGTACGTTAAACAACAATCAAACACTCGCCCCCGCCCATCGTTGCTTGGAGAAAAAGATTGGGTTGTAAGATGCTTCCACGCAGAGCTGAATATGACCACACACGATTACTGGTAAACCGCTTAGAAGGACTAAGCCTGCCCAGGCAAAGCGGTGTGAGTCATTTAAGCCTTCTGGTTTCATTGGGCAGCAGGGCATGAGATGTCATTTCACCTCAATATCGGGTAAAAGTCCCACAAAATTGGAAGCAACGTATCCAAAATGACCTCAATAGTGTTGACGGCAACGTTAAACCCCAATTCAAACAAACAAAACAATCAAACAAACTTATCATTTGTATTTTCCTACAATCAGAAAACGATTAAAAAATCATATTATTTGATGAATATTTGTCACATTCGTGATGTGTTTTATACGGTCCTATAAGATTATTTCACTTATACCAAGCTGGTCGTTGATCAAAGATTGGCGAAAACCGAAGCACCCGGAGGGAAAACAACAAACAAAAACAAACAACAACAACACAAATCACAAAAACACGTCTATATTATTTTGACCCCTTAAACCCCTCTTTTATATAGTAAAACTAGGGTTTACAGGTGGTACAGTCTTATTTCTGCTCAAAAACATAGACTGTGGGTACTCGTCAGAGCCGCCTCCCCGAGGTGGCTCTACCGACCACCCACAATCTATGTTTGTGCAGAAACATAAAAAATATCAGATTTTTTTATCTGAAAATTTTCATTTTTGGTGGTAAAATTTCATATAAATGGCGTGTTTTCGTAAAGAAAAAGAAAAGGAAACATTCGACTAAGCCCAAGTTCAGGTCCATTCTGCAGCCTATACTCATATATTCATCAGTGTAAATGAATTAAGAATATCGATATTACTTTATTGGACACCCCTCTTATGGCAGCGTTGGCTATCCGTCACGCAACAAATTCTTCGTATTTTAAGAGACCCTTAAAGTAATTAAACCCTTATCATGCTGTTCACGACAACCCCTATCTTTGCAAACAGTGTAGAAGCCATCTGATCAGGATCTACACTGACATTCAGTTTATGAATTTGAAGGAATACATGAGAGTGAGTGTTTCAGTTTTACGTCCCACCAACAGCTAAGGTCATACGGAGACGGGACCTCGGTTTAAAGACTCATCCGAAAGTCTGGAGAAGCCCGGGGTCGAACCTGCGACCCCTGGTTTACAAGGCGAGTAGCGTAACCACTCGACCACGGAGGCTTCTTGAAGGAATACATTACATAAAGAAATCTGATTGGTTCAAAATCAGAAATGAGTGTGGCTAAATTTAATATTCAATAAGATAAGGGTCAAGAAAGCACAATCACAAGATTTCAATGGAATTCAAGGAGAATATGCCAAATGTTACCATTCACCTCAAAGTGTAGTCTCACAAATACGTACACGCGCGCACGCACACACAAACGCACATACACACACATATACGTACATACATACATACATAACACACACACACACACACACACACACACACACACACACACACACACACACACACACACACACACACACACACACACACACACACACACATACATATACATACATACATACATACACATTCGGTCCCCGCCCATCGGGGCTTGAAGAAATCAATGGGGTTAACCGCTTAGAGGATCTAAGCCTGTCCAGGTAAAGTGGTGCTTGAGATGTCATTTCATCTCAATGCCGGGTAAAAATCCCACAAAATTGGAAGCAACGTCTCCAAAATTACCTATACCGTGTTGACGGAGACGTTAAATCTAAAATCAAACAAACACCCACGCACACACACACGCGCACAAACGCACATACATACATACATACATACATACATACATACATACATACATACATACATACATTCATACATACACCGGCCCCGATAGCTCAGTTGGTAGAGTGTCCGCTCCGGAGAACGGGAGGTCACGGGTTCGATCCCGGGCCTTGACATACCAAAGTCGTTAAAAATGGTACTAGCTGCTCCTCGCTTGGCACTCAGATTTACGGGGTAGAGCTAAGACTGCGCGACCCAGTGTCAGGATAATGTGACTGGGTGTGGTATCATGTAATGTGTCTGGGACATGTTACTTCAGTGAGGCAGCACTATAAAAGTGAGCATTGAGCTCCCTGTCGCAACCAGACACCGTCGTGATATGACTGAAAAATTGTTGAAAGCGACGTTAAACCCGAATTCACACACACACACATACATACATACATAATCCCCGCCCATAGGGGCTTGAAGAAATATATGGGCTGCATGATGCTTCCACGCAGAGCTGAATCCGGCCCGCACACTATAGTACTGGTAAACCGCTTAGAGGATCTAAGCCTGTCCAGGAGCCGCGGTCCATGCTAATAAACCCTATTGGTTTCATTAGGCGACAGGGCTTGAGATGTCATTTCATCTCAATGTCGGGTAAAAGTTCCACAAAATTGGAAGCAACGTCTCCAAAATGACCTTTACAGTGTTGACGGGGACGTTAAACCTTAAATCAAACAAACAACCAACATACATACATAAGAGAGCAGAACATTTAGAACATGAGCACTAGTTGCAATAGCGGAGGTTTTCGGGGCAATAAACAAATCTCATTAAAAATGAAGGGCTCATATTTCGTAGTCAACACAGCGGTAAGGAAGAATAATTTCCTTTTATTGCCATTTCTATCAGATTATGAAAAAGATTCTCCTAATTGCCAAGAAACTAATTGACATATGATATCAAAATGAAAAAGGCAGAATCAAAACAAGTGAACTTGAGGGATACGTGCATTTGTACGAGTGTGTAAGTGTATGGATATGCGTATGTTGTGCGTGTCAGCAATGTGCGAATTTAGGATTTTTTTCTTCTTGTACATTGCACGCTTTGTGATACACCTTAAGAAACCATATATGTTAAGGTTTTGAAATTCATATGTCATTAGGAAAACAAGTCCGTAAGAAATAATGGCGTCCAACATGGTGTCAGAAAATGATAAATATTAGGTAAAACTGATAACATCTTAATTATTTCTGCTTTCAGCATAGATTGTGGGTGCTCGTTAGAACCGCCACAATGAGGCGGTTCTAACGAGTACCAACAATCTATGTTTTAAGCAAAAATAAAGCAGATAATGTATACCCCGTATACCCCACTTTTCTCTATATAAAGTGGGGTTTAGGGGGTCTTCGTTTCACGGACATGTTATCGTGATGTGGATTCCTCTCGAAAAAACAAAGCTGACAGGTATTTTTTTCTCATCAGGCTTGTGCCCCTGTTCCGAGCTGTCCTTTTGAAAACTTTTTCGATGAAATCATATTAATAGATTACCTCATCAGTTTTCGAATACATTCTGGAAAAAAAGTTCATTGGGAATTTGGGGATTTTTACCTTGTCAGCAAAATATCGCAGAGAGTATTAAAGCTAGAGTCTTGAAACTTTGTGGATAGATTGGAAATGATGATAACTTTTGAACATTTTCTCTTTTTTTATTGTTTTATTTTTTTTATTTTTTTTTTTTTTTTTAGCGGGTGTGTGTATGGGGAGGGGGGTATAGCTCTTCAAATATTTTGGGAATTTTAATCTTGTAATCAACTCAACAACTATTTAGATGGTGATAGCTTTTGAACAAATTCTATTTTGGGGTGGGTGGATGGGAGTGGGGGGGGGGGGGGGGGGGCATTTTAACCTTGTAAGCAAGGTACCTCTACAACTGTGTAAAATATTGTCTTGTTGTCTTGAAACTTGATAGGCTGACAGGGGATGACGAGGAGATGACCTGATTAACTTTTTATAAAATTCTCATTTTTTCTTCTTCAGTTATGACCCGCTGATTTTTTTAGCATTTTAACCGTGTACATTTTTAGCATTTCCACCATGTAAAACTAGTAGGGGCAAGCAGAACTAAAGATAAAGAAGCTTTATTTAACGTCGCATATCCGAAACAAATAACATAACCTCGGTAGAGCTTTTATTGCGACAAACAAAGTATCCTTAACAAATTCTTACTTCCCGTCATTTATCTTTCTAGGACTACCCCTGATAATGCGAGCGTCAGCCAAGGGAGCGCCTAGTACCATTCTTCACGCCTTTGGTATGGCGCGGCCGGGGATCGAACCTGCGATCTCCCATTCCCGGAGCGGACGCTCTACCACTGAGCTATTATTATTATTACCAATGATAATAACAATAATAAATTCTATTGTTTTTATTGAAATTTATCATTATTATCATTACCCCTGCCAAAAGGAGTTGCAACTGAAAACCGCGAAAGATTTAAGTAGGTCAAAAAGCTATCAAAACGGTATTTCAGGTTTGTTGAGATTAAGTGCGAAAGTTAGATTTGGTCTTGTCGCATGTTATCCTCAGTGTATACCTACAACTGTTTTGTTCTGCGAAAAAAGGTCATATATAAAATTTAGCTCCCGCCCATCGGGGCTTGAAGAAATTGATGGACTGCATGATGCTTCAACTCAGAGTTGAATCCGACCGCACACGAGTACTGGTAAACCGCTTAGAGGAGCTTAGCCTGTTCAGGCAAAATGGTACAAGCCGGACTGTCCATGCTTATAAACCATATTGGTTTCATTGGGCGACAGGACTTGAGATGTCATTTCATCTCAATGACGGGTAAAAGTCCCACAAAATTGGAAGCAATGTCTCCAAAATGACCTCTTCAGTGTTGACGGGGACGTTAAACCTCAAATCAACCAATGGTCTTGTCGCATGTTGTAACCACTGAACTGTTTTTTTGTTTTGCGGAAAAAAGCATATGCATATATATATATGTATATATATATATATAAATTGTGAAGATAGGTCTGATAATGGACATTTCCATTCAGTTGTTAAAACAGAAGAAGAAAATCGATCATTCCATCAAATTCTCCCTGGTCTGGCTTGATAAAACGAGCCAACATGAATATGTTGCTGATATCACAGGTGACCAGCTAAGATTCAGGCGATTTGTTTGTTTGATTTCAGGTTTAACGTCCCCATCAACACTGTTTAGGTAATTTTGGAGACGTTGCTTCCAATTTTGTGGGACTTTTACCCGACATTGGGATGAACTGACATCTCAAGCCCTGTCGCCCAATGAAACCAATAGGGTTTATAAGCATGTACGATCCTACTCGCAACCCTTTGCGGGGGCAGGCTTAGATCCTCTAAGCGGTTTACCAGTACTCGTGTGCGGTCGGTTTCAGCTCTGCGTGGAAGCACCATGCAGCCCATCTATTTCTTCGGGGGCGGGGGCGAGCCATAAACAGACGAAGCTGAGGAAATTAACTGAATGCATTTATAATGGCGAGCTAATTTTGGCTATCATTCGGTTTCCTTACAGTGTCTTTCGAATGCCAATAATGACGTGCTTTTCTAAACTGTCGATTTTTTACCATATATTTTCTCCACGCTTGTTTTATGTCCATACTGGCATAGATGCCAAGGATAAAAAGTCCGACTGCCGAATTTTACAACCAAAAAGAGTCCTACATGATTGTTTTGGATTTAACGACACATCAGTCCTTGCGGGTCATTTTGTGTCGTCTCCCAGAGAAAAGGAGAAAAGAGATAGAAGAGATAGCAGAGGAGGAAATTAGGGACAGAGGAAAAAGAGGTAAATGAAACAGAAGAAATAATAGCACTCCCTCTACCCTTACCTGCTGAAAGGACAGCCGGCCTTGCCAAACTGTAAGCAAATATCAGTTGGATGTCCCAGTGATGCTAAATACACGTCATCTTTGCCTCACCCAACCACCCAAATCCTACTGTCGAAGCTGACAAATTCTGTTATAGGTAACATGCCGATTTCAGCCAGCATCCGGAAACTTTCCTTAAATGGCTTCAATCTACCTTTCCCGGAATGCAACAGGATAAATCTGAAAGTTTTGTCCACGGCGTCGACTGGTTTACGACATTGAAAATTCACAAAGTGGGCAAATTTTCGATGTAGAAAACCATTTTTCTCTCAAGCTGCTCATTTGTTTTCCGCGGCTTCGCGTGACCAAATACTAGAACCGAATTCACAGACAAGTGGAGCCCAGCCACAGCAAAATACACAAACAGCGAAGTTAGTATTTGTCTGGCATATGTATATGTACATAGGGAGAGCGCCCCCTCCCACCGGGGCTTGGAGAAATAGATAGGGCTGCATGGTGCTTCCGCGTAGAGCTGAAACCGAAAGAACATGGCGACTGGTTTTGTTTGTTTGATTTGAGGTTTAATGTCCCCGTCAACACTATTTAGGTAATTTTGGAGACGTTGCTTCCAATTTTGTGGGACTTTTACCCGACACTGAGATGCAATTACATCATGAATACTTGTAAACCGCTTAGACGGTCTAAGCCAGCCCAGACAAAGTCCGTGCATATAAACCCTATCGGTTTGTTTTCGTGGTAGAACTTGAGATGTTATTTCATCTATATGTCGGGTAAAAGACCCACTCGGAAGCAAAGTCTCCAAAGTGACCTGAATATTGTTGATAAGGACATAAAACCCCAACTCCAAACAACAACAACAACAGCATCAAAATTGTACAATGAGAGATTTAATGTTTACTGTTACACTAAAGCCATGTCCAACTGAGAGAGTAAAGGGTGCACAATAATGGCCCGGAACAGACTGCGGACATGTACATATTAAGCGCGTACATGTACATATGCCGCCCCCCGCCCATCGAGGCTTGAGGAAATAGATGCGCTGCATGATGCTTCCACGCAGAGCTGAAACCGACCGCACACGAGTACTAGTTAACACTTATAGGATCTAAGCCTGTCCAGGCAAAGAGGTGCGAGTCGGTCCGTCCATGCTTATAAACCCTATTGGTTTCATTGGGCGACAGGGCTTGAGATGTCATTTCATCTCAATGTCGGGTAAAAGTCCCACAAAATTGGAAGCAATGTCTCCAAAATGACCTTTACAGTGTTGACGGGGACGTTAAACCTCAAATCAAACAAACAAACATGTACATATGCAGCGAGTACATGTACATATGCAGACACTTCTACTGGATAGTCCTCACCCATCGGTGCTTGAAGAAATAGATGGGCTGCATGATGCTTCCACGCAGAGCTGAAACCGACCGCACACGAGTACTGGTAAACCGCTTAGAGTATCTAAGCCTGCCCAGGCAATGCGGTGCGAGTCACCGTTTATGCTTATAAACCCTATTGGTTTCATTGGGCGACAGGGCTTGAGATGTTATTTCACCTCAATGTCGGGTAAAAGTCCAACAAAATTAGAAGCAACGTCTCCAAAATGACCTTTAAAGTGTTGACGGCGACGTTAAACCGCAAATCAAACAAACAAACAAACATGTACATATGCAGTGAGCAGATACATCTACTGGACTATAATGAGCTACGTCATGAGAAAACCTATGTTTGACGAACTACAAAGCTGCAGATCAGCCTGCGCATGCGCGCAGCCTGATCAACACCTTAGTGTTCACTGCTAAGATAGCACAGTAAAATTCCCATATTAAGACCACCTTTGTGACTTTCAAAACTGGTCTTTAAGACCACTTTTGAACAGGCTTTCAACTTTTGGGACTGTCCAAAAATTGGAATTTAAGACCAATTTTGATTTGAACAGCCCCAAAGGTGGTCTCTTTATAGAAACACAAAGTATAGAAAACCACAAGTGAAGAATAACTGAAACCGTCTCAAGAAGCTTTTAAAAGCATATTTAGACTTAATTTTAGGTGGCCTTAATAGCGAATTTTACGGTACATCACGAAAACACGCCTATATAATTTTGACCCCCTTGAACCCCACTTTTATATAGTAAAACTGGGGTTTCCGGGGGTATACCCTATTTTTCTTATCTCTGCTCTAAAATATAGATTGTGGGTACTCGTTAGAACCGCCTCGATGAGGCGGTTCTAACGAGTGCCAACAATCTATATTTTGAGCAGAAATAAGAAAAATATCACAATTTTTCATCATATTTTTTTTTTTCGGCGATAAAGGGGGCAATGTATTTGTATAGGCGTGTTTGCGTAATGACATAGTTACTGGTTTCGGTAAATGACCTGATGGTCGGTGTAGCTGAGCAGACTGGTTTGTTTCATACACGGTCGCAGAATCCGATGACAGGTTTTCCCGTGACACGGCTCATCTCAAATTGAAGAGCATTTGGCGACCAGCCACTTCGTTAGTTCCAATAAACTGTTAGTTTCTCAATCAATTCCTATGAATATTTAAATTTAATCATGGTTTACAATATCCTAGGTCTCTTATAGGGGAAGGATATGCTTTAAGGGGAGGTAACTCGATCAAGTTCAAGAGTTTCGTCTCCCTTGGCAATGAGGAACTGCAGTCAGAACGACCTCTGTCGCATTTAAAAAACCCTGAAAAAAAAAGTCTGAATTTACCTTTATCACAAATCTAAAAATCTGAAAAAAGTCTGAAATTACCTTAATCATAATTTTTTTTCTTGGGAGCAAGTTCTTTCCTTAAAGAGAAGACCCTTTATTCAGGGGAGCTTACTTTGTACCGTGGTTACAAACAAAGCCAGCAGGAAGTAACGAAAGTTTTCTCCCTTGTTAAAATAGTGGAAAATTTGTTAGTTCTTTCTATACACCTTAAACGTTATATTTAGTGTACAACATGCACACAATTCCGCGAAATGAGTACCTCTAAACCCCACTTTATATAGAGAAAATTGGGGTTTACGGGGGCGTACATTGTATTTTCTTATTTCTGCTCCAAGACATGGGTTGTTGGTACTCGTGAGAACCGCCTCAATGAGGCGGTTCTAATGAGCACCCACAACCGTTTTTGCAGTATAAATAAGAAAAATATCACATATTTTCATGACAAAAAAGCCATTTTGGGGATTTGAAGAAACGCACTTTGTCGCACGGGGGTGTTATCATATTGGATAACCGCCTACAAGTACGTGTATGAAAAGCATATCTAGAAATCGCACGTCCGAGGAAAAGTCGTGGTTATATTTATCAGCTATTGCACGACCCGCAGAAAAAGCGACCGACTGAAGTCGGTTGATTTTCTAAGAGTGCCCTAAAATCACAGTGTCATTCTGTCATTCTGTCAGTCTGTCTGTCCGTCCGTAACCCGTTTGTGAAAATTGGTGATAGTGACTTAACCGCTTGGAATATTTAAACAATTTTAGGGATACTGATAGATATCAATGAAATCTAACCAATGAACTTGCGAAATATTACATTCCATTTAGTATAGCCTCGCCGAGGCGAAAAATGTGAAAATTTTCGAACTGCTTCTCCTCGGAAACCGTTGGGCCGATTGAAGTCAAATTTCATATGGAGCCTCTATGGGATGGGGGAAACCAAAATTTGCTCATGGGGTCCAGGTCACATGACCAAAATGGCAGCCAAGCCATATATGGTCTGTCTGTCTGTCCGTCCGTAACCCGTTTGTTAGGGATACTGATAGATATCAATGAAATCTAACCAATGAACTTGCGAAATATTACTTTCCATTTAGTATAGCTGAGGCGAGGCGAAAAAAGTGAAAATTTTCGAACTGCTTCTTCTCGGAAACCGTCAAATTTCATATGGAGCCTCTATGGGATGGGGAAAACCAAAATTTGCTCATGGGGTCCAGGTCACATGACCAAAATGGCTGCCAAGCTATATAGTGTAAAAACCCTTCAAAAATAGTCTTCTCCAGAACCACTGGGCAGATTTCCACGAAACTTGATAAATAGCATCTGGGACGTAGGCCCGTCATACATTGCTAAAATGGTGACCCTGTGTTGATCTTGACCTTCTTTGTGCCTAGGTCAAATTTTGACACATATGCTTTTGTATTGGAAAAATGAGAATGCATTTTACCCTGCAAACGATTCAGAATAGAGTATTAAAGTATAAGATATATTTTTGCTCCTTACGATAAGGCGCATTTATTGGGGGAACCGTTTTAGGTCCAGGTCACATGATCAAAATGGCCGCCATACCCATATATGGTAACACTCAAAGCTAAAAGCATCCGGCGGGTCGTGCACTTCAGCTGAAGCACTGGTTATTAGTAATTTTTATATACCAGCAAACTCTTTATTTTGCAGATTGTTTGTTTATCAACCCAGAGTTAAGAATACTGTCGTTTCGTTCATTGCCCCTGTTCACGTGATTATCGCTGACCTGTAAAGTTAAGCCGCGCGCAAATCAAAGGTTTCGCGTAGTGTTTAAGCCATAACATGCCAATCACAACAATTGTCGCCTGCTTTGTCGTCTGCTGGTAACTTTAAAAGTTATTCTTGCAAGCAGTGGGGAGCAGCTGATCAGCGTCCAGCTTGTTTGCCAATATAATGAAATATATTTTAATAATATGCAAGAAAATGCAGCAATGCAAGAAAATGCAGCAGACGACATATACAGACGACATTTCAGATGCTTTTTGCTTGGCATCTTACCGGTTTTAATAATTAGAGCGCAATAAAATATAATCCCTGAGTACCGCGGGCAGTCTTATTTTAATAATGAATTGGTAAAGGGCCCCCGATCGGCACATTGAGGCAAACAGCGAAGACTAAGAACAGATTCCACAGGACACTGCTTGCTATAAGAATTTAAGGGTCAAATGAAATAGCCAAAGTCTAAGTTCAGGACTATTTATCCCGCTAACATTCAGAAATAATCAAACCACCAGTGTCGTCTGTACTTTTATTGCTAATTGCGAGGGCGTAAGATCGCTGAACAAATATTTGTCGCTTTTATAAGGCCAAAGAAAAAAACAAACACGGCAAATCTCGGTGATATTGCAAGTTTTTTATGACAATTATCGGGCACGCAAAGGTCGCCATTACATACAGGAACGCACGTACTTCTGTTCAGAGATGGTTAAACCGACGGAGGGACTTGAAAATGAGCACAGAAATTGGCATATAGAGATACCCATGTTCGTCTGACCATCGCCGTCCTCGTCCGTGTCCGAGATGAGGTTAGCGATTTGCGTTTAAGTTTTCTTAAAATGCACAACCAGGCAGGGGCATCCGTGACCTTTGGACATATTTCTAGTTTAAGATCAGGGGCCAGTTGTCCAAAATTACGACGTCGTTAGTAAATGTATCGTTAAAACTCTGAGCATTTAATTCGGTAAATATGCTAATATTTTTGCTGGAAAAAAATGTGAGCCTCGTGACGCCGGACAGTGACCCTCGGGGCGGATTTTTCCATCCACCCAGTTTCTTATATTTGCTTTAGCGAAGTTTTTAAGATGGTGTAATGATAGATTAAGTGGCTTTCAGGATAAAGAGAGTGGTGTTAATTATATGAGCATATGTAAGCGTAATGCATTTTGAAATCACGGGCCTGCTTTTGTTTGTTTGATTTGAGGTTTAACGTCCCCGTCAACACTGTAAAGGTCATTTTGGAGACGTTGCTTCAAATTTTGTGGGACTTTTACCCGACATTGAGATGAAATGACATCTCAAGCCCTGTCGCCCAATGAAACCAAAAGGGTTTATTAGCATGGACGGTCCGCCTCGCACCGCGGTTCCTGGACAGGCTTAGAGCCTTAGATCCTCTAAACGGTTTACCAGTACTAGTGCGCGGGCCGGATTCAGCTCTGCGTGGAAGCATCATGCAGCCCATATATTTCTACAAGCCCCTATGGGCGGGGGCGGGATCACGGGCCTGCACCAAAATAATTATTTCTTTGTTAAGAGTGTTAGCTGAGTTGATTGATCAAGGGAATTCAGTTGCTATAGTGTATATGGTCATTTAAATCATGCGAAAGGCAATCTGTCGAATATTCTTGTGGACTCCGCAAATTAGGCATACATTGACATCACCTTAACTATCCCGCCGTGCAGTCTATTCAGTAAGAATAAGTATAAACAAGATGTGTTTGTGAAACACTGATGCCCCCGGACAGCGCATGTTAAATATGAAAGCAGTATCACTAAGCAATCAAAAGGTAAGGCCAAGAAATGTAGGCGCTAGAGCGATGACAAAGTTTTTCTAAAAATAGCCACAGTGACCTTGACCTTGAGGTCATGACCTTGAAAGTCGAACTCGCTCGAGATATTGTCATAGGAACATTTGTGTGAAGTTATATTGAAATCAGTAAAGAAATATTGGCGCTAGAGCGATGACAAAGTTTTTCTAAAAATAGCCACAGTGACCTTGACCTTGAGGGTGGGTGGGGGTGTCTGGATGGACAAAAATTATGGTACCACTAGAAAGGTCTTGTGACAAGGAGTGCACATGTGAAATATGAAAGCCCTACCACTTACCAATCGAAAGTTATGGCCAATGTTAATGTTTTTAAAAATTTTGAAAAAAATAGTTCAAAGGTCAAGTTCAAGGTCACGAGATCAAAAATTATATTACCACTGGAAAGGTCTTGTGATAAGGTATACACATGTGAAATATGAAAGCTCTATCTATTACCATTCAAAAGTTATGCCCAATGTTAAGGTTTTTGTAGACAGACAAACAGACAAACGGACAAAATTTTGAAAAAAAATAGGTAAAAGGTCAAGTTCAAGGTCACGAGATCAAAAATTATGGTACCACTGGAAAGGTCTTGTGATAAGGTATACACATGTGAAATATGAAAGCTCTATCTATTACCATTCAAAAGTTGTAGACAGACAAACAGACAAACAGACAGACAGACAGACCAAAAACTATATGCCCCCAAATCTCTTAGATTCCGGGGGCATACGAGATCAAAAATTATATTACCACTGGAAAGGTCTTGTGATAAGGTATACACATGTGAAATATGAAAGCTCTATCTATTACCATTCAAAAGTTATGCCCAATGTTAAGGTTTTTGTAGACAGACAAACAGACAAACGGACAAAATTTTGAAAAAAAAATAGGTAAAAGGTCAAGTTCAAGGTCACGAGATCAAAAATTATGGTACCACTGGAAAGGTCTTGTGATAGGTATACACATGTGAAATATGAAAGCTCTATCTATTACCATTCAAAAGTTATGCCCAATGTTAAGGTTGTTGTAGACAGACAAACAGACAAACGGACAAAATTTTGAAAAAATAGGTAAAAGGTCAAGTTCAAGGTCACGAGATCAAAAATTATGGTACCACTGGAAAGGTCTTGTGATAAGGTATACACATGTGAAATATGAAAGCTCTATCTATTACCATTCAAAAGTTATGCCCAATGTTAAGGTTTTTGTAGACAGACAAACAGACAAACAGACAGACAGACCAAAAACTATATGCCCCCGAATCTCTTAGATTCCGGGGGCATAAAAACAAATCGGCCCCATCCATCGGGCTTTAAGAAATAGATTGGGCTGCATGATGCTTCAACGCAGCGCTGAAATCGACTGCACATGAGGACTGGTAAACCGCTTAGAGGTTGTAAGCCAGCCCAGGAAATGTGGCGCGAGTCGGACCATGAATCCTCTCCGCTAAAACTCTTAACAATGAAATAGTCCATGAATATAAACCATATATGTTTCATTGGGCGGCAGGGCTTGAGATGTCATTTATCTCAATGTCGGGTAAAAGTACCACTAAATTGGAATCAACGTCTCCAAACTGACCTATACAGTGCTGACGGGGACGTTAAACCTCAAATCAAATAAACAAACAATGAGAACAAATAGTGTGCAAAACAAGTGAACCTGCAAAATTTAACCAGACTCCACTCAAAAATCCTTTCCAACACTCAACGGTGCCTTACAAACATACAGGGGCTAAGAGAAATATATCTAGCTGCATGGTGCATTTATGCACAGCTGAATCCGATCTGCATACGAGTACTGGTATACCGCGTAGAAGGTCTAAACCTGCCCAGACAAAGTGGTGCGAGTCGGATCGTCCATGCATAAAAACCCTATTGGTGTTGGGAGATTTTGGCATATAAGGGAAACATTACAGAACCAAGGATTTCAGGGAGATTTTGCCGAAATTATCATCAGTGTATGGCAACAATCTACTACAAGAGGGCCCAGAGGGCCCTGAATCGCTCACCTGAGAATCAGTGTCTCTAGTACATTCTTGGCTCAAGGGCTATACTAGGTGAAGCTTCATACCAAATATCAAAGACCTGAGTCTTGTGGTTTCAGAGAAGAAGATTTTTAAATATTTTCCCTATATAAGCCTATGAAAAACCAAAGGGCCCCAGGGATGGGAGCATTTTTGGCACCAGGGCTATAATTTGAACAATCTTGGTAGAGGTCCACTAGATGAAGCTTCACACCAAATATCAAAGATCTGAGCCTTGCGGTTTCAGAGAAGAAGATTTTTAAAGATTTTCCCTGTATAAAACCAAAGGCCCCAAAGGCGGGGGCATTTTTGGCTCCGGTGCTTTAATTTGAACAATCTTGGTAGAGGTCCACTAGGCGAAGCTTCACATCAAATATCAAAGACCTGAGCCTTGCGGTTTCAGAGAAGAAGATTTTTAAAGATTTTCCCTGTATAAGCCTATGTAAAACCAAAGACCCCCGGGGTGGGGGAATTTTCGGCCCCAGCACTACAATTTGAGCATTCTTGGTAGAGGTCCACTTGGTGAAACTTCACACCAAATATCAAAGACCTGTGCCTTGTGGTTTTAGAGAAGAAGATTTTTTAAAGATTTTCCCTATACAAGCGGAAGCCTATGTAAACCCAAAGGGCTCCGGGGCAGGGGCATTTCTGGCCCAAGGGCCATAATTTGAACAACCTTGGTAGAGGTCCACCAGATGAAGCTTCATACCAAATATTGAAGACCTGGGCTTTTCGGTTTCAGAGAAGAATATTTTAAAGATTTTCCCTATATAAGCCTATGTAAAACCAAAGGCCCCTGGGGCGGGGGCATTTTTAGCCCCTAGGGCTATAATTTGAACAATCTTGGTAGAGGTCTACCAGATGAAGCTTCACACTAAATATCAAAGATCTGAGCCTTACGGTTTCAGAGAAGAAGATTTTTAAAGATTTTCCCTGTAAAAGCCTATGTAAAACCAAAGGCCCCCGAGGCGGGGGCATTTTTGGCCCTAGGGCTATAATTTGAACAATCGTGGTAGAGGTCCACTAGGTGAAGCTTCACACCAAATATCAAAGACCTGGGCCTTGTGGTTTCAGAGAAGAAGATTTTTAAAGATTTTCCCTATTATAAGCCTATGTAATCCCAAAGGCCCCCGGGGCGGGGGCATTTCTGGCCCAAGGGCCATAATTTGAACAATCTTGGTAGAGGTCCACTAGATGAAGCTTCATACCAAATATTAAAGACCTGGGCCTTTCAATTGCAGAGAAGAAGATTTTTAAAGTTTACATTTTAAAAATCTATTTTTAGCTCCTGTGACCTAAATGTGCAATGGAGCGGAACCATTTGAACAACTCTGAAAGGGGACCACCTAAGGATCATTCCTGTGAAGTTTGGTTAAAATCTGATCAGTGGTTTAGGAGGAGATGTCATTTGAAGAAAAAGTTTACGCACGCACACACGCACTGACGCACACACGCACGACGGACGCCGGACAAAAAGTGATCCCAAAAGCTCACCTCGTCACTACGTGACAGGTGAGCTAAAAAGACAGGAACAAGAAGATTGTTTTTGGGGGGACTTGGACACATTTTTGTGTTCTTGCCCAGACAAACCACATAAGTAAAGTGCATGAAGAATAAACCGTTAAATTAAGTAAAACGAAACATTTCGATGGTGGTGTGCTAGAAAAAGAATCTAATATGGAGTTCTGCTGTAGGTGGGCGGTTCCAACCTTCGGGATGACCGTGCTAAGCGGAACCGAGTCTACGCCGAGGTTCCGCTCAGCACGGTCATCCCGAGGGTCCTGATGTAGATGGGCGTTTCCAACCCTTGGGATGAACCGAAGCTTCAACAGATTCTTATATTTTTGTACATCACACTTATGGGGATGTATACAAGGATATGCTTTTGTTTCCTTAGTTTTGCTCGGAATCTTAGATTATGAGTACCTTTTTGGAACGCGGATATAACGAGCACACACAGTCTGTGTTAGGAGCAGAAATAAGGTAAATATCAAACATTTTCATCTGCTAAAATGCTAATTCTACATACATGACAGAAGCCCTTGCGTCAGACGTGTTTTGTTTGTTTGCTTGAGGTCTAACGTCCCCGTCAACATTATCTAGGTCATTTTGGAGACACTGCCACCAATTCTGTGAGACTTTTACGCGACAATGAGATGAAATGCTATGTCAAACCTTCCAGACTTTGAGTTATCTTTGAAAATTTCTTTATCAGGCTTCCCGTGTGAAATTAATTTAAAACTGTTCTTTATGTTATCTGACCACCATTGAATGTACTCATGGCATTGCACTGATAAAACCATAGGAGCGTCAAAATTTTCGGCGTTAAATTTCAAATGTTTAATGTTTAATTTACTCCAGGGGTTTGTACCTTAGCTGGGCATATTCAACCCCAGGTTCAAAGGCTACAAACTTTCCTATAAATCTGAAAAAATCTCTGATGGTTACCTGAGATCTCGTTAACATTTCCAGACATACTGTTTTAACCCTTATCTTGCTGTTCACGACAACCCCTGTCGTTGCAAACAGTGTAGATCCAGATCAGATGGCCTTTAAGAAGCCATCTGATCAGGATCAACACCGTTTGGCATTCACTTTATGAATTTGTAACAATAAATTACATCACATACTTTGATTGGTTGATAGACAGAAATGGGTGTGGCTTAAATGAATATTCAGCAAGAGAAGGGTTAAATTGCTCTTTCTTCTCATCAGGTAATCTCACTGTCATGTGGACAGGAATTAAAACAAAACAGAGGTGAAGGCAATGACCAGGAATCAATACAATTAACCCACAGCTCCCATCAGAGACACCAAGGGAAAGAAGCACAAATATGAATCAACTAGACCCTAATGGAAGCAATCAATTGCGGAAAGCCAAAAGGACATTTACTTTCCCACAAAATGGCCAATTGGCTATCCAAAACAAAAAATATGAACGACACACACACTCAAAAAGACAAACCATAACAAAAATAAACAGCGACAGTAGAACCGCCTTGGAACGGTCAGTGAAACGAATTCCATTGGGGTGTGGGTGGTGGGGGGGGGGGGGGTTGATCGATTTTACGCGGCCGCAATCCTCACCCTTACTTCCCTCGCTATTTAGACAAATATTTAGACAAATAATTTGTTCAGTCCGCATGAAGGCCTCCTAACTCATCAGTCTCCGAGACCACAAAAATCAAACAACCACAGAGATGAAACAACGGTGAGGACTCGACAGCCAGAAACCACTGAAATGCTGGAGCAAAAGAAAACCAACAATTAGACTCCAAACCCAATGATGAAAATTTGATTAGGTTTTTCGGAAAGCTCAAGCTTATACCCGCTAATATCTGCCTGTAGTGTGTAACGAGCCAGGCGTAGCAGAAAGAAAAAGCAAACAAGCCTTTTGGAAAAATTTAACAAAATTTATTTACAAGTTAACTTTAACCTGTAGAAGTAAGAACATTAAATGTACTTAGCTCTGTTATAAAATATCCTGAATGAATCTATTTTCCTTGATCCCACAGAATTCACAGTCCAAAATGAAAACAAATATCCTTTAACAATCCAACACAGAATTTAGAAATAACTTTTCTTTTAAGCCCAAACTTCAAACTCAAAAGTCTGACTCAATGAGAAAAATCAAGCTCTTTTATAGACCCTAAGATTTCTCTAGAATGTTCCACAGGGCTGTGGAATAAGGTGATGTAATTTTCTAAAAATGATGCAAACCTGAACTTTCTGGAAGGTTCTGAAGTACTTTTCCTTGTAAACATGTTGTTTACAAAAATGAAATTAATCTGTGACTCAGTTTTCGAGAATCTTCTATAAGAAGATTAACAAGATATTTATAGCACTATTAGGTCACCCAGTGGGATGAAAGTGGGAATCAGAAAATAAATACTTATACATAACAAGTGATGATACACCATTGTTCCCTGTAGGCCGTACTTCTCGGTCTTCTATGCGACAATTGTTTTGACGTGTTCTCTAAAAGAAAGGACAAGTATTTCTGATAGTTTTTGTATTTTTTTTCTTTTGGATAGCCAATTGGCCATTTTGTGGAAAAGTAACTATCCTTTTGGCTTTCCGCTATTGATGTACGCATTAGGGTCTAGTTGTTTCTAGTTTGTGTTTCTTTCCCTTTGTTGTCTCTTGTGGAAGCTGAGGGTTATTTGTATCGATTCCTGGTCATTGCCTTCACCTCTATTTGGTGTCTCTGATGGAAGCTGTGGGTTAATTGTATCGATTCCTGATCATTGCCTTCACTTCTATTTTACTTACTTCATGCTCACTTATTGTCATTATTGGTACCTCTGCCCCAACTTTCCTTTCTAGTCGTGCCTTTGGTGTTGTTGATTTTCTTTTTGGGGACTGAACTGTGGCTTGAGTTGTTTGGAAAATCCCGGCCGAAAATCCTCCTAGCTCTGGTACCTGTGCTTATACCTCCTGTCCTTTCTATAATAACCGGTTTTCTTAGACAACTTGATGACACAAAGAAATTTTTACTCACTATTAGTGAGTAAAAATTTCTTTGTGTCATCAAGTTCTTTCAACTTGTCATTCATATTTTCATCAAACAGACGTGAAGCTGACGGGGTGTGATGATTCATAAAAGACATGAAATTTTGAATTCCAATTCTGGTTTAACGAGATGCTTCCTTTGGTGAAAAGATGCAGGTTCCGCATGCGACCAAGGGAGTACTGCGTCTGTGGTAAGCTGGTAAGCTTTTTAACTTCCAAAAGCCAAGGGCATTTCTTAAGCTTTTTCTTGACCTTTCGTTGGTGTTCATTTAGCAAAGCAAGCCTTTAGATAGACTTGTTTTGCTGCAATCGACCCCGCTAGCTATCAGGGCTTGAAGAAATAAATGAGCTGCGTGTTGCTTCCACGCAGAGCTGAAACCGACCGCACACGAGAACTCGTAAACCGCTTAGAGGATTTAAGCCTGCCCAGGCAAAGTGGTGCGAGTCGGACCGTCCATGTTTATAAGCCCTGTTGATTTCATTGGGCGACTGGGCTTTGAGATGTCATTTCATCTCTATGTCGGGTACAATACCAACAAAATTGGAAGCAACATCTCCAAAATGACCTATACAGTGTTGACGGGGACTTTAAACCTCAAATCAAATGTTTTGTTGCAAGCTGTTGTCTTTATGCAACTTTCTTAACATTTTAACATGGAAATTTACATGGGATGTTACTCAACTAATTTCGTTTAGTATATAATAAGCGTCATGTATGCCTGTAGACAATTCCTCTTTATATTCATTCAGTATACTTAACAAGACACGAGATCCTTGGACCACAGAGACCTCTAGATACAGCAAGAATTTCAGGAAGGCAGGACGGTCGTTTTTTTTACGGGTGCATCGATTTATATATTATGCGTACTCATTAGAATCGCCTCGCAGAGGCGATTCTAATAGGTACTCATAATACATGTAGTTTAAATGGGATTACAAAGGACAAAGCCTTAAGGACATTCTAAATGACACGCTCTGACATCAGCTCCAATTTACAAATTCAGGCAGACAAATTAATACCAGGGGACAACGAAAAACGAATACTCTCACTTCTCATCTGTAGTTTTCTGAGAAAAGCATGAAACAGGCCGCTTAAACCAAGACACGTAAGTCCCTTAAGGCAGTCTCTTACTTCATTAAGCGTACCGCCCTCACAACCAGTGTGTTTTGAGACCATTTTGTTGAATTTCTTTCTTGGAATCGATATGGTTCATTTCTAAATGCAGTAACAATGTAACGATGTGACGTTCACTGAAAAAGAAACAGGCTGTGACCGAATGAATTAGATTCGGAGGAAAAGACCGAATTAGATTCGGGGGTAGGGTGGGGGTACTTGTTTGAGAAAGAAAGAAAGAAAGAAAGAAAGAAAAAGGCGAGTAGGAAAAGCAGAAAATGTAGCGCCGTGTCGTGCCGTGCCGTGCCGCGACGTAGCGTACCGCGCCGAGCACGTGCATTACATCACATTGCATAACAGTGCAGTGAGTGCAGTGCTGTATGATGTAGTGTAGTTCAGAGCAGCACAGCAGAACAGAACACAGCACATACAAGAATAAAATGCAGCGCAATGTAACAAAATCCTGCCCAACGTGACGCGACGCGACGCGAAGCGACGTAACGTAACGCAACAAAACACAACAGAACACAACGTAAACTGATCAAAACGTTTCTACGGGGGAGATAATTATTTCGAGCAGTCTCGTTTGACTTGTCAAACTGAAAACAGACCACTCCTAATGATGTCGTGTTTCTGGCTGAGAACCTGGAACTGCTTTCTCTTGTTGATTGTGTGTAAATGAGGTAACTGGAGTCATCGAGAACACTGGCTAGATTCCAACCTCGTTATGCCCATTTAATTATCAACCTTGATACGAACTGTGGTTGTCGCGCTAACAAGTTCGTATAATTGCATTCTCGGTACATTTACAGAAAGCCCCAATGGTTAACTTTTGGTCATACCTTAATATTTACATTTCCAGTGTTAAGCCTAATGTAAACCTATAGAAAACTAGAGAAAGTGACCAGTGGGTCACGTATACCCCCGGCCAGTGCCACCCTCTGATATATCTTTCGAGCTTGTATGTAATATGAATGAAGTCAAGAAGCTATAAGAATCTATAAATGTGCTTATAAAAGCTAAACCAAACATAAAATTTCTAAATGGACCAAGGGAGTGAGGGCATCAAATAGAACATACAGGCATCTATAAACTTTGACATAAAACTTTAACCAAATGTAAAATTTCAAAGTCCGTGACCTTGAGGTCAAGGTCACCGTGGTTGGGGGAAGGGGCATGCATCATGAAATCATTTATCAAACATGAAGAGAATCTAACATGTGGTTACAGAGATATCAGCCATGAAAAAGGTTTAACACAAAACTTTGACGTAAAAGAAGATGAAAAGACAGACAGACAGCCCACCCAGGGGCTTGACCCAGAGGCTTAGATATTCCATATGAAAGGTAATGCTATAGAGATATCCTTTACCAAACATGAAGAGAATCTTACATGTGGTTGCAGAGATATCAGCAATGAAAAAGGTTTAACACAAAACTTTGACGTAAAATTAGATGAACAGACAGACAGACAAACCACCCAGGGGCTTGACCCAAGGGCTTAGATATTCCATATAAAAGGTAATGCAATAGAGATATACTTTACCAAACATGAGTGGTTAAAGAGATATCAGCAATGAAAAAGGTTTAACACAAAACTTTGACGTAAAATTAGATGAACAGACAGACAGACAGCCCACCCAGGGGCTTGACCCAGGGGCTTAGATATTCCGTATGAAAGGTAATGCTATAGAGCTATCCTTTACCAAACATGAAGAGAATCTAACATGCGGTTGCAGAAATATTAGCAATGAAAAAGGTTTAACACAAAACTATGACGTAAAAGTAGATGAACAGACAGACGGACAGACAGACAACCCACCCAGGGGCTTGGATATTCCATATGAAAGGTAATGCTATAGAGATATCCTTTACCAAATATGAAGAGAATCCAACCTGTGGTTACAGAGATATGAGCAATCAAAAAGGTTTAACGCAAAACTTTGACGTAAAGGTTGACGAACGACCGAACGAACGTACGAACGAACAAACGAACATACGAACGAACCAACGAACGGACGAACGGACGGAAAGACGAAAACTATATACCCCCTGACATACTTCGTAAACCGGGGGTATAACAAGGTAGTTCATACTTGCATGAACGCATCGAGCCACATGATTTTCAGTGATGTCAATTGACGTCAGTTTAAACCATGGTTCTCTATGGGCGTTGGTGACGCTGTTCCGCCCTTTGTAGAAAAAACAGCGTGTGAATGTTATTCAGCTGAAAAAGATTGCCCTTTAAGCATTTTTTCGCCCAGTGATTAGGGGCAAAGAATGTAAATATAATAAAATAAACTTAACTTTTCTGATTTTCATGAAATTATGAGCGACAACGGGTCGCTAGCAAAGTTTACATGAATCCCTTTGGGGTTCATTTACTTTGCACGCTACCCCCTGCGTTCATACTTTCATGAACAGCAGAAAAATAAAATTCGTTTCTTAAATATATACATTTGTTGTGTAAAGTATAATGTAAACCTATAGAAAACAATGTAGTTCATACTTCCATGAACGCATCGAGGCACATGATTTTCAGTGACGCCAAGTGACGTTAGTCTAAACCATGTTTTTTCACGGTCTGATTGGGCATTGGCGACGTCGACGCTGTTCCACTCTTTGTAGAAAAATAGCGTGTAAATGTTTTTCAGCTTTAAAAGTTTGCCCTCTGAGCATTTTATTCACCCGGTGACGAGGGGCAAAGAAAGTAATTGCACTTTTATGAACAGCAGAAAAAATCAAATTCATTTCTTAAATGAATACACTGACTGACCCGACGTCACATGATCACCAAGTGACGTCAAAAATAAACCATGATTCTCTCCAATATGATTGGACTATGGCGACGTTATGACACAGGAAAACTGCGGGCAATTGTTTTCTTCTGTCATTTTTAAGCCATCAAACCAGAATTTTTCGTCACAAAATGGATGTAAATATCAGTAATAAAGGTGGTACAGTGAAATTCCGCTATAATTAGGACTAATTCTGCTATAAAAAGCTAATTTGAAGGGTACACTTAATTTTTCTTTGTGTTTTCTGCCTACAATGTCTTCTGGTCAGGGACCACCTTTGGGACTGTTCAAAAGTGGTCTTTAAGACAACTTTTGAACAGCCTCAAAGGTGGTCTTTATATAGGAAATTCCGCTAGTAAGACCACCTAAAATTAGGACTAATTCTGCTATAAAAAGCTAATTTGAAGGCTACACTTAATTTTTCTTTGTGTTTTCTGCCTACAATGTCCTCTGGTCAGGGACCACCTTTGGGACTGTTCAAAAGTGGTCTTTAAGACCACTTTTGAACAGTCTCAAAGGTGGTCTTAATATAGGGATTTTACTGTCTATTCAACGTTCATTGATTTTATGAACATTATCGGGTCACTTGCAAAGTTTAAGTGAACTGTGCTTGTGACCAGATTTTATTCACACTTTCTTACATTCAAACACATTTATTTTGTAAACCATACTTTCTGTAGGAAAAGTGGGGTTTACATTGGCATCTGATAATAGTTTCTCATATTTAAACATGGCGGGTGCTCGAGAACTCGTTGGGACTTCTTCAACGAGCACCTGAAATCTATATCATAAGTTGGAGCACGAATGAAACAGATAATGGGTGTATGATAATTATTTCTCGTTTATATGTTCAAGAGCATATACTATAGGATCTTATTTGGTGAATGAATGAAATAGAGAAAAATGGGCTTTACAATGTACATGTATACTCACCGGAAATAGAAACTCTACACTCATTTTTAAATTGTCACTGGCAAAACATTTTAATGAAATTTGAATTCAAATTATATAAATTATCCTCAGTGGCATGTCTGCTTTATCGAATAAAATGTTTAATGATAGCTCCGATTTAACGGGTAAAGCCACAGGTTCAAAGCAAGGGTTAAAATATTGCTGTTCAAGAAGTTCCATTGAGTCAAAAATTTTGTGTCGCGAATGTGATTCCCATTTTCACCAGTTATTACTCAACACCTAACGCTGGGAAAATTGTTTACAAAATGAAAATTTACATAATGGCTGAAAAGTTATCGACCTTTAAATATTGGACCAAACCACCGGAAGCCACAGGTTCAAAGCAAGGGTTAAAATATTGCTGTTCAAGAAGTTCCATTGAGTCAAAAATTTTGTGTCGCGAATGTGATTCCCATTTTCACCAGTTATTACTCAACACCTAACGCTGGGAAAATTGTTTACAAAATGAAAATTTACATAATGGCTGAAAAGTTATCGACCTTTAAATATTGGACCAAACCACCGGAAGTGGGCGAAAAGTATGGCATTTCTGATTGCGGATTTTGTTTTAATCAATATTTAAAACACAGCTGAAGATGCTAAAGAGATTGAAGGCACTTTTGGGTCGATGTTTGACTTTCAACATTATTTTGAAAATTTCGCTGAAAAAAAGCAGTTTTTTAGATTTCAATAAAATATTTGTTTCTCGATAATTTTTAGATTTTTTATGTTATTTATTATTCCTTGCTTTTAATTTATTACCTATATGGAAAAAATTGAAGTCAAAATTCGATTACAAACAGATTTTGTGAAAAATGCGCTTTTTTACATTTTCCCCAAAAACTTTTATTTTGAACACCGGATTTTCTCTAAATTGTTACAGGATTCATGTCTATAGTTAGTCAAATCCTTAATAAGTAATTTTTAACTGCATTGTTCACTTGTTTTGTCAGGCGAGACAATTTAAAAGTGTTTAGTTTCTATTTCCGGTCAGTATATATAATACAATAGAAGTGAAGGCAATGGTCAGGAATCGGGTTTTCGCCCACCTATGATTAACGATCGGCTCGATATGAGTGAAATAATCTTGAAAGGGCCGTAAAACCAAAACCAAATAAAAAAAAATGGTCAGGAATCGATACAATTAGCCCAGATACCAAAGCAAAGAAACACACACTTAAAATATCTAGACCCTAATGGGAACATCAATAGCGGAAAGCCAAAAGGACACTTACTTTCCCACATAATGGCTAACTGATATATCCAAAACAAATTTCCTCCCCCGAAGGTGTACCCATTTCCCTTAAAAGCATGTATGAAATCCGACTACATGTATACATCCTGACATTGCGCTATGATTAACCCACAGTGACTCAAACTAACAATATCATGAACTACTGTTGGTCCCAATTCGAGTTAAAAAAATCAAAGCACTGACAGTACTGATGGGGCGTTTGTTTGATTTGAGGTTTAACGTCCCCGTCAACACTGTGAAGGTCATTTTGGAGACTTTGCTTCCAATTTTGTGGGACTTTTACCCGACATTGAGATGAAATGACATCTCAAGCCCTGCCGCCCAATGACAGCAATAGGGTTTATAAGCATGGACGGGCCGACTCGCACCGCTTTGCCTGGGCAGGCTTAGATCCTGTAAGCTGTATACCAGTACTAGTGTGCGGATCGGTTTCAGCTCTGCATGGAAGCACCATGCAGCCCATCTATTTCTTCAAGCCCCGATGGGCGGGGGTCGATTGTCTCTCAGTGTAGGCTGGGAAAAAATTCCTGAACGTGGACATTGATTGTTTCATTTAACCCTTAAATATCTGCACGAAAAAAAAAGGGTAGACCCTGATTAGACGCCGCGTTCGGTGGCGTCTGATCTCGATCTACACTGTTTGAGAGCCTAACACTCGAGCCCAGTCCAGGTTTTACAGCTAACCAACCTCTTCACATGTAGCGCTCTGACGTCACAGGAGTAAAAACGCTACTATAAATATACATTACCTGGCAAGCGACAGTCACGTGGGATATAGAAGGCGGGAAGCTTCTGTAACTTTGGGTCGATTGATAAACAATTGACTAAAACTGACGCCTAAAAAATAGCCGTGTTTCCGCTAACCAGACCGACCCTGCTTCAGACCCCTGACTCTACTATTTTTATCAACAAAAGAACAAAATAAAAAATGAAACACCGACCCTACTATCTTCAATTTCTGACCATATATATACCAAGTTTCCCCATAGTAAATCCGTGTTTTAAGTACATGTTAGTAGTTTTTTTTTTTGCAAACTACAGTGCTTTTTTCAGCATCTAAAATGAATTATGCTATACAGTACAAGTCTCAACATAACAATTTTGTTAACAAAAAACAGTGTCAAAAAACAAACAAACACATAAAAAATACAGGCCAGACCGTGTTTCTATCGGGAGAAAAAAAAAAATAATAAATAAAAGTTTCTCCTACCTACCGACCAATTATTTTTAAGCATGTTAGTACAAACACAGCTATTTTTTTTTTTACGCCTGAATGAAATGCCATAGTTTTGGCCATTAAAGAAAGCATTTTCTGGCATGGTTGTGTTATTGTAACGTGCAAGAAAACAAGATTCCATGTTGCAACAAACGAGTATCAGCTCAACTTTAACATAGTACTGTAAAATTCCGCTATTAAGACCACCTAAAATTAAGACTAAATCTGCTTTCAAAGATTATTGAGAAGGTTTAAGCAGTCATTAATGCTTTGTGGTGTCTATACCCAATGTCTCATATTAACTTTAACGATAAGAGGCAACCTTTGGGACTGTTCAAAAGTGGTCTTTAAGACCACTTTTGAACAGCCCCAAAGGTGGTCTTAATTTAAAAATTTTACTGAAGTCTTGTACCTGTACATCTGTATACATGCCATCAGACCTATTTTCAAACAGTGTAGTCATAATGGTTGTGGGAGGCAGTAATCGATAGGCACTAGTAAACGGGACATCTGTCCTTTCAACCACAACATTCATTTAGCTTCAAACTTGGCAGGTTTTTTTTAAGTTTTTGAGAATAAATAAAAAACACAGTTACGTCCTTATGTTCTGATTGGAATCCTCAGAAATGATTTAAAGAAGCCTTGCATCACCGCAGACTCAGCCCAGGCTGTGCAGATACTGTTTCCGTAACGTACATAACATACCGTTTCTGTTGTTCGGGCAAGGTCTATTAATCTGTCAACATCTGGCACTGATTATTCTAGGGAAAAGTTCCCAGGTAAAAATGAGAAAGTTAGAAAACCCGGTGAAAAAGGTCATTTGATGCGTAAAGGCGATCGTTCAAATGCGCATGCGTGACAATATGTTGGTCGCTGAGTTCCGGTTTCTTTGCCGGAAGCGTCTTCAAAGCCAAGGCGTTGTTTGAGCAAGTAGCAAAAGCAGTCTCGCCCGAGATTCTCGCTAACGAACCTTTTTTCATGAGATGACTCGGATTGTATAATCGTGAGAAAACTGGCATTATGCATCATGCGAAAAGTAGAGGATCATGTCGGGTAAAGAAATGTATCAGGTTTGTTGTATTCGAAAATTACCTTGATCAAGACCGCCCTGCAGGCACAAAACGTTGACTCAACGTTGAACTAAAGTTGAAACAACGTTTTCAACGTTATTTCAACGTTAGTTCAACGTTGAGTGCCTACTGGGCGGCCTCGTTGCTCAGTTGAATGCGCGCCTGACTAGGTGATCAGGAGGCTGCGGGGGTTTGATACCTGCCCTGTCGGCAACATTGCTGCGTGAGGATTGATCAGGAAATCTTATCTTTGATCATTTTCTCCATAATGTGCACTGTACTGATTGACAGCTTATGTATACGCCTGTTCAGGAATGCGTAGTTAAGGAAACTGACCAGTTCGATACGACCTAATATTGTTGATTTGGTAGTAAGACTCAAACTCCACCCCCACATCCCCGGGAAGCCAACAAACAAACAAACAAACAACCCTAGATCAAGATTACAATGTACTTGTGCTAACACAGGCTCATAAAATCTATGTCCGTCAATAAGTTGCATGGAAGCGCTTCTGTTCTGTTATTTGTTTTTGATATACATATAACAAAATCTATCAATCGGCACCGTTTCAAGGTCTCCAGAAGCGGTTGACGTTTTTGCGAAGCGTTTGACGTTTTTGCAACGTTATATGTGGCCATGATTACTAGCAAAATAACACGCCTATACAAATACATTGTAATGTAAATTTTACCACCAAAAAAGCGAAAATCTTAACCTGAAAAAAAATGTGATATTTTTCTTGTTTCTGTTCAAAATATAGATTGTGAGTACACGTTAGAACCGCCTCATCGAGTCGGTTCAAACGAGTACCCACAATCTGTATTTTAGATCAGAAATAAGAAAAGGTTTACCCCTGTAAACCCCAGTTTTACTATATAAAAGTGGGGTTCAATGGGGTCAAAATTATATAGGCGTGTTTTCGTGATGAAGCATCCCATCCTGTAACACCGGCGATCAATCCGTCTGAGTGACTTTTAGATTCTTGGCTTCTCACGCAGAGCTGAATCCGGCCCGCACATTAGTAATGGTAAACCGTTTAGAGGATCTAAGCCTGTCCAGGAACCACGGTACGAGACGGACCGTCCATGCTAATAAACCCTATTGGTTTCATTGGGCGACAGGGCTTGAGAAGTCATTTCATCTCAATGTCGGGTAAAAGTCCCACAAAATTGGAAGCAATGTCTCCAAAATGACCTTTACAGTGTTGACGGGGACCTTAAACCTCAAATCAAACAAAACAAACTCACCACGCCCATCACAAGTGAGAAAACCGAAATGTTTGAGTTTTTGCGAGTTTTCGCCGGATTGTCCGGTTTCTGTTCACCTTAATGAAAGACCCGCTTAATATAAGTGAAATACTCTGGAAAGGGTCGTAAAACCACATACAAGAATCATATCAATATACACATCACGTGAACAAGTCCGTGAAATAAAGACCCCCCTAAACCCCACTTTATATAGAGAAACCTGGGGTTTACGGGGGGTAAACATTATTTTCCTTATTTCTGCTCCTAGACATAGGTTGTGGGTACTCGTTAGAACCGCCTCAATGAGGCGGTTCTAACGAGTACCCACAACCTATGTTTTGAGTATAAATAAGAAAAATATCACAGATTTTCTTCAGAAAATTGACCCTTTTTGGGGATGTAAAAAATGCACAGTGACGCACGGGTGTGTTATCGTAATGATGTATCTTGCTCATTTATCATGAATCAATAACTTACCAAGAAAATAATCCAAACACACTCTCCCCTTCTCCGATCCCTCTCTCATTGAAAGTATCCAAAATTCGGAATCTATTTCAAGTCACATTCTTGCTCTTGCGTTATTCTACAGAGACAAAGTATAACTCACATGTTTCAACGTTTTCTCATAATCCGAAAAAATGTGCATACTAAATATCCCTATGGATCATAGCCTAGTATATTAGTGACTTTTTATCGCATACAGAAACTTACAGGATCACTTACAGATGGTGTAATATACCTCAAGCCATGTACACGATCAGTTAATCGGCTCAGGTGAGGCTGATGACTGATGGCTGATCGTGTTCGGCAACGTAGCCCAAACTGACTAACGACGCAAGGTCACAGCCTTGCCTTGGCGTCAGCTGGCGGTACTGCGGTTGTTTGGCATTTTTGTTAGGATATAATGGGAGTTACGCCACAGGAAACCAAGCCTTAAATCATGTAATGTCCGATTAAGCATCCTATGTCTTTGTAACGTTCTCCTGTCTATTCTACAGAGATGCCCAGTCTGCTCTCAGACATCGCTGTCCGCGCATGACATATAGAATTCGGCATAGTGACGCCACGTCTCTATCTTTGCCAACCAATGGAAAAAATGCAACTTTAATTACATAGGGCAGTGAGCAATTGGGTAATGCCTGCGCATATGCGAAGACTCGCCCAAATCCTCATTGTTAGCGCACATGTTAAGGCTTCAGGCAAAGGATCAGGAACCTGGCCCAGCAAACACACGTCGCTAGAGCAGCGTCAAATCAACGTCGTTGCAATGTCACGATGTTGCACCGACGTAGATGTGACGTTACATAAACGCCATGAAGTTGTACCGACGTTGATATGATGTCACAATTACGTCACGTGCTTGCTGGGCTTAACCGATTGTGCATGCATGTCTGAAATCTCTTTTCCCGCTGATTGGTCCAATTATTATAGATCACTAGTATAGTGATAGTATCGCTGGCATAAGAAAACAAAGGCAGCCACATCAATAATGGGGCCAGCTGATGAGAAAAGAGCTTTTAGTTCTGTACAGTTATGGAGCATTTAAACACGCATGCGATGCGCATAACTATAATCACTGGGGGCATTTCTTTGGGTCTTTGACATACTAGGCCCAAGTCCATTTTTACATTAATGAGCCGAAAATGCGCAGACTCGCCTAAACCTTCCCCACTTTCACCTAAAATGATGTGTCCTTTTGCACACTGGCCAGGTCAATGTCACTTTAATCCAACAGGGTCTCTCTCTTCTCTCTCCCTCTCTCTCTCTCTCTCTCTCTCTCTCTCTCTCTCTCTCTCTCTCTCTCTCTCTCTCTCTCTCTCTCTCTCTCTCTCTCTCTCTCTCTCTCTCTCTCTCTCTCTCTCTCTCTGGCTGTTGGGGTGGTGCGCGTACGAGAGTGTGTACCGGCGCGTGTATCTGTGTGTTTACTTTTAGTTCTGGAAATGTAAAAAAAAACACGTTTCACAAACAAACAAACAAACAAAAAACGTTTTTAGACGGTATACTCGTACGTGAGTACTTGATTCAGAATCAAGAAGGCAAACAATAGTTCTTTCTCCATCAAAAAACGACGCAATTCACCTTATTTGCATTATCTGGTGGTTGCTAGTCTGAATGTTTTCAGTGTTGGAAAAACAGGTAACCAGACCCCACCCCCACCCCCCTGGCCTTGAAAGGTCAGGGGGGTCTGGTTTACCTGTTTTCCAATATTGACAATGTGCAAGCTGGGAGCCAGCAAATATAATGCAAATATGGTGAATGGTTAGCTTTTGAAGCACTGAAGTGGCAGGATCCTGAACTTGTCGTCCTTCTGTTAAACTTTTGAAGCCTTATAATGCCGCTTATTGTCAATTAGGCGCTTTTGAGAATGCAACGCTTATTGTTTACGTTGCATTACGGTGACACACCCGTGCGGCAGAGTGCATTTTTCTTATCTCCAAAATAGCTACTTTTCTGGTGAAAATCCGTGATATTTTTCTTATTTATACGGTAAACATAGGTTGTTTGTGCTCGTTAGAACCGCCTCATTGAGGCGGTTCTAACGAGTACCCACAGCCTATGTCTTGGGGCAAGAATAAGAAAAATAATGTATACCCCCGTAAAGCCCGGTTTTCTCTATATAAAGTGGGGTTTAAGAGGGTGTTCATTTCACGGACTTGTTCACGTGATGGGACAATAAGCGCGTATTTGTCATCTGGACAATACGCGTTGCACTTGCAACATTTATTGTCACCCATGAAAAATAAGTGTCGCGGCTGTCCATAATATTTGCGATCCCAACAATGGTTTTACAGCCCTGTTAAAATTATTTCACTTTTTTCGAACCGGTCATTATAATTATATAAAAGTTTATTTGATTTTTTATTTTAGGAATGAATTTTTTTGTGGATTTGATCGATGTGTAAACTCCGACAAATCACTCACAAACTAAGCCTAAGTTTGTGAGTGATTCGCCAGCGTTTACACGTCGATAAAATCCACAAAAAAAAATGATAATTCATTTCTTATAATTCAAACTTTGTCATCGAAATGTTAAAAATGCCACCAAAATGATATTTTTAGGAACTATTTCGAAAACGTTTGAATGTTTTACCCTTGAACTTTCAAATCTCCTACTAAAATAGTCCCATTCAGGGCATAAAATTCAGGAGGTGTGGTTTAGTTCGAAAATCAGTCGCCATCTTGTTTTTTTTTTGCAATCGGTGCAAAATTCGTTCTGTGCTTGAAATACAGATGCAGTAATATCATGAAAGTTCAACTGTATTATCAAGAAAATCATACTTGTCCTTGTGTTGCAGGTCTTTCCTCAAAAACATCAAATTGACGTGAAAGTTGGTGTCTGAGTGAATGAAATATTGGCCATGGATAGGCGCCATTTTGAAAGCGCTTCCTACAGTTCTGAATAAAATAAAAGAAACAAAGTGTTTCAGTGATATAACAATTAAAAGTGTGAGATAACGTAATCCTTATGTCCATGTTTTCTCTGTTAACTTTGCTTCCGACTCAAACGTCACGCATTCTGAAAATATTCTAAGACGCCATTGAGATGACATCATGAATAACGTCGTTGTGACTGAAACATTTCCGCATTGAAATATAACGATTTCACTACAAAAGCAGGATCTTGTATAAAAAGTAGTTCCAGCTAGAGGCTAAGAGGTAATATTTCTGCGTAGCAAAAAAGGAACATACCAAGTTTATGTCCAGCAGAAATCACGATATTTCTCTGTTGCAAGAATAATAGCTACTTTTCTGGTGAAAATCCGTGATATTTGTCTTATTTATACGGTAAACATAGGTTGTTTAAGTCATAAGCTGCGGAAACAAAGTTAACAGAGAAAACATGGACATAAGGATTACGTTATATCACACTTTTAAGATAACCCTATGCCGCACGGGTTTAAAATTCATTCCTAAAATAAAAACTCATCATATGCAACTACTTTATTACATTGCGAATCAAGTTTTAATCATCATTGTTACTTAAATTATTTTAAGTATGCTATGATCAATCATAGAGCTATATCCTAGAGCCTATCAGATACTGTGCCGAGTGACGTAATGTAATATGTTACTACATTGCAGGGGGGTGGGGGGGGGGGGGGGGGGGCTCGCTATGCAGACTCTGGGTTTGCCACGGGCTACACTCACGGTGCATATAATTAAGCACATTTTTTCCCGCGGAAAAGTATCAAGGTTCGCTGCAGCATAGGAAATTTAACTTGCTTAATCGACTGATACTTAACCTTTAACCTAATGATACTCTTATGATCTTACATGACATGTGACTTGGTTAATTATATGTATCTTTATTCATATTATTTAAACGTTTTATACGCTCGTTCTAAAGCTATTTTTCATATGATGCATTATTTTAATTGGCTAAACAATGACTTTACAATTAGGCATAAGGATCTATTGCCCATTTTAAATGATGCAAATGTGATATGTACATGATTTTAGAACTGCTTATCATCTATGCCTCATACAATGTGCCATTGTTTGTGTTTTGTATGAATTTTGTGCATGTGTCTGATATTTGTATATATGTACATAGTTTTTGTTGATTTTTTCATAGAAGGCCGCAAGGTAGAATAGCTACTTAGCTAATTGCGTTACCCTCTCAAAACAATGTATAAATAAATAAAAATAAATGCATGTAATATTTATAATTATCATATGACGTCGTTGATAAGCAATGCATAATGTCGTGTAATAAAAATCGTATGACCGCACGTGTAATAACACTTTGGCGGGATTAAGTAACGTCATGACGACGACGTCCATGTCAACATTCTGTGGAAAACTTGTTAACTTGTTTTAAACTTGTTAAATTGAAAGGCGTTAAAATCCAATTAAAAGTGGTCATATGATAAACAGAATCTTACACTCGTGGTCATTTCATATGAAATTTATGAAACTCGCCGAAGGCTCGTTTCATAAATTTCATATGAAATGACCACGAGTGTAAGATCCTTTATTTATTATTATCATTAATTATTATTATTATCATTGGATTGGGTTTTACAGCCATTTCAAGATTAGTTCTTTTATTTCGGGCCGATAATTGATTAGAAGTGGGCGAAAACCGGAATACCCGAAGAAAGGCCACATGAACTTGGCGTCTCACATGTGACCAGAGTGCAGCACGAACCCACGGTGTGTGTGTGTGTGTGTGTGTGTGTGTGAGAGAGAGAGAGAGAGAGAGAGAGAGAGAGAGAGAGAGAGAGAGAGAGAGAGAGAGAGAGAGAGAGAGTCATTACCGCGTTATTAACAACTAGGGCAAGGAGGCCCAACGGTACGTTGGAGTAAATGTATTTAATGGCGTATAGAGCTGTAAATAGTAGATTACAAACTATAAACAAAAAAGGTTATGCATCATAGATGGTACCAGGAGAGTTTCTTCGATATGAGAATGTCCAAGAGGCAAACTACTCTATCTAATTAATAGATCTTTCATTGATTTAAGAGGACGAACTACTGGCAGAATGCACCCCTAGGGCCACCGTTTACTAAGTAAGCAAAGAAAATAGCCACAACATCGATTCTGTAATGGAACCGGAACACAGTAATACCTATTCAACATGTGCATGTGCAGATGACTCAGATCAACATGCGCATGCGCCCTGTCTAGCCAGAGTGGTCGTTGCTCACCGAAACCTCCCATGAATGTTGGCGGCGATTTCTAGAGTGACAAGTGAATACTCTGATAAGCCTGCTTATCAAAGTCTTCGCTTGTTGTATATCTTGTCAGGACCGGGTTCATATTTGGTTTGCCATTACAGACCGTTCAGATTGGTACATTAGTTTCAGCAAGTCGTCATTTGGGATTATATCTGAATGCTGCTAATTTTGTCTTACCTAAGAATGTATATCATTATCTAAATCTTTAACTATATTGTTTTGGAGTTAGGGGCCCATTAGCAAGAAATCTCGGAGGAGAATAGATTTTGGCAACATGACAGTTTTAACCGTAGCAGCTCACAATTTTGCTCGATTTACCCTCTGCTAATGTTTTCGATATACATTACGCAAACACGCCTATGCAAATACATTGCCACCTTTATCGCCGAAAAAAATGAATATTTTAAGGTGAAAAATTGTGATATTTTTCTTATTTCTGCTCAAAATATAGATTTTGGGCACTCGTTAGAACCGCCTCATCGAGGCGGTTCTAACGAGTACCCATGATCTATATTTTAGAGCAGAAATAAGAAAAATAAGTTTTACCCCTGTAAACCCCAGGTGGGGTTCAAAGGGGTCAAAATGATAAACGCGTGTTTTCGTGATGCATGAGTCGATTGGCTGTGTTTGGTTTAACGACACGTCAACCCTTGTGGGTCATTATGTGTCGTCACCCAGGAAGAAAAGAGATAAAAGAGATATAGTCCGACAGAAGTTTCACCGGACCTGGATTTGGAGTGCATATAAATGTTTTGATATATTTTGAAAGCTGAGACCTTCCACAGTTAGAATCTGCTTCATGAAATCTTGTCACCCTGGGGCATGTCCAAGAAATCAAGATTGCGTCCAAGATGGTAGACAGAATTGAAGAATTCACTCTACTTGTAGTAAATACACTGTTTGTCTGTCTGTTTGGACCGCAGACATAGATAAGACATCAAATGTGTTTTGTTTTTAGGACATTTGTCGAATATTTCATTATATATAGTTTGTACTTTATCGTTCTGTGGTGTTGGTTACGTTAGCCCGGGGGCCAAAATACACCCCACCCGCCGAGTACAACCGGTTTTACACAGAGTATTACAGGGAAAACCTTAAAAAATCAACTTGACTGAAACCAGAAGGCCAAGGTGTTTGATATTTGGTATATATAGTTGTATCTAATGGACCTCTACTAAGATTGTTTAAATTAAGGTCCTGGCGCCAAAATGCCCCTGCCCCGGGACCAAAGATTTTACATAGACTTATATACAGGGAAACCCTTTCAAAACTCTTCTCGTCTGAAACCAGAATGTTCAAGTATTTGATATTTGGTACGAAGCTTCATCTAGTGGACCTCTATCAAGAATGTTCAAATTATAGCCTTCGGGTCAAAAATGGCCCTGCCCCGGGGCCCACCGTTTTAACATAGCCTTACATAGGGGAACCCTATTTACAAATCTTCTCGTCTGAAACTAGAAAGCCCAGGTCTTTTTGTTTGGTATGAAGCTTCATATAGTGGACCTCTACCAAGATTGTTCAAATTATAGCCCTGGGGCCAAAAATGGCCGGGCCAAAAATGGCCTGCCCCGGGGCCTCCTGTTTTACACACTTATATAGGGAAAACCTTTAAAAATCTTCTTGTCTGAAACCAGAAAGCCCAGGTCTTAGATATTTGGCATGAAGTTTCATCTTATGGACGTCCATAAGAATGTTCAAATTATAGCCTTTGGGCCCAAAAATTGCCCCGCCCTGGGGCCAACATGTTGTGCATTGACTAACATAAGGGAAACCTTAAAATGTTGGTTTTTCTCTGAATCCAAAAGGTCTAGGACTTTGATATTTGGCATGAAGCTTCATGTAGGGGACCTCTATTATTCAACTTGTTGCCCTGGGGCCATTTTGGCCCCGCCCCAGGGCCTACCGGTTTAACAGACTAATATAGGGGAAAAATTTAAAAAATCTTCTTGTCTGAAACCAGAAGGCCTAGGCCTTTAATGTTTGGTACGAAGCTCTATCTAGGGAACCTCTACGAAGATAGTTAAAATTATCGCCCTTGGGCCAAATATGACCCCACCCTGGTCCAATCGGTTTAACATGGACTTATAATGGGAAAACCTTTAAAAATCATCTTCTCTTAAACCACAAGGCCCAGAACTTTGATATTTGGCATGAAGCTTCATGTAGGGGACCTCTACAAAGATTATTCAGGTTGTAGCTCTGGTGCCATTTTTGGCCCCAACCCTTGACCCACCGGCTTTTCATAGACTTATATAGGGAAAACCTTTAAAAACCCTTCTTGTCTGAAACCAGAAGACCCAACTCTTGGATATTTGGAATTTGGCTTCATCTAGTGGCCCTCTACCAAGATTGTTCAAATTAGCCCTGAGGCCAAAAATGGACCTTCCTTGGGGCCAACTGTTTTTATATCGAGTTAGGGCAGTGTTAGTTAGATTGAGCCGGTTCACCTCTGTCTGGTGCACTAGGACCTGACCCTCAATGTCTACAAGGTGCCCAGATGGTGAAAAACAAGTCAGCTCTGTATTGTCAAAGGGAACCACCAACTCATAAGTCTACTAAACCATTGGGCCAATTTGATTCAAACTTCACAGTAATGGTGCCTAGGTGGCTCTCTACCTAAAGAAGATAATATCGTTCCATTCCAATGAACAAGATGATCGCCACAGCTAAAAAAGAAAAATCTTTAAATGACTACTCCTATACCCCTAGGCCAATTTGATTTCGTAGGAAAGTTGCTTAGGTGTCCCTCTACAAAAGTAACTAAAACAGTTCCGCTCTGATGGGCAAACGGTTGCCAGAGCTACTAATAGAATAACGTCAACAATTTGCTTCTTTCAAACTTTGCAAGACTGTTGCCAAGGTGACCATCTATGTAAGTGCAACAGATATGCTTCAAGGAATAAGATGGCTGTCAGTTATCCATATGACTTTCAGAAGCTATGTGACATCTTGAAATCAGATGAGCTAGTGAGGGCCATCTTGGCCCTCTTGTTGTGTTTGTTTGTTATATCCTTACTGAAATGCTGATTTTTGGTATCACAATATACGATTTACCGAATATAACGTACATAACAAGTGAACCATACGTTCGGTTTTCGGTATTACCTAATGTTTTTGCTGATGTAAGATTCTTCTGAAAATAACTGAACAGCATAATCTTTTGAACAAGATGTGTTTGTGAAACACGAACATGTACCCGGGCCGAGGTCAATTTTTCTTTCAAGTAGGTTACATGACACGACCCAGGTTACATGTCATTTTTTGTATGAGTGGGAAGCCCTGGTCACAAGAAATCTACATGCCAACTATGAAGGCTCAATCTTAAACGGTACAAAAGGTATGATACAGCAGGTCACCGGTCCAGGTCACAAGTCAATTTTTTTATGACTGGGACGCCCTTGTCACATTGTTTCATTTTATGGGCACAATGTAAACCATAACACCTGCACACGTGAGAGAAGGTAATTTCTTGCACACCGGACAAGCAAATCCGTGATTTTACCCTGGGATAGAAATTTATGTTCTGACCCTGGTGTTCCGACCCAAAATCGAATATAATCGCGTGTTTGATAAATACATTGGTTGATTACGACCTCATATGCACCGTCGTTAAGGTTGACGTCACAGCACGTTCCGTGACGTCACTAAACATTCCTGCAGTATCAACACAATATGGCGGACGTTGGTAACCGAAGTGACTGCAGCATTAAAAATCCGTGCTAAGAAATGGAAGGTATGCAAGAAAAAGAATCCTATATGGGTGTGAGGGGCGGATGGAAAAATCCGTCCCTCGGAATCACTGTCCTGCATTACTCGGCAAGCCTCGTGATGCCGGACAGTGATCCTCGGGACGGATTTTTCCATCCACCCCTCACACCCATATAAGATTCTTATATTCATTGACTATGAGAACCCCTGACCATCGTACTCGGTGCTTTGATATCGTTCGTTTGGGTGACTGTTCATGATTATTGAGGACTATCATTTCATTACAAAATGTTATATAACCCTCAGTGCTGACTGAAGAGAAGTCCTCTGTCTTCAACACGTAAGGGGCATCCTTAGGGAAAAATCAATAGTTTACTAACTGTTGACTAGAGTGTACCTTATTGGCTTTCCCATTAAGTGTCTCAGTCAGGGGATTCAACAGGAGCTACCAATCACCCTATTAAAGGCCGCCTTTGATCTGCCATAGAGAGTATATCACATAAAACAATTATGAACACACGGTGTGTTCTACTGTTACAAGAATTAATGCCTTTAAATGTCTATAAGGTAACGTACGTAACAGTGTCAGTACTTCAGGTACACTGCCAAGATTTGTTATCTCCATTAAACAAACAAATACAACGGCAACGCTTTTTATAAAGTATTACTTTATACGTGACATTACAGGAACTTATTGTACAAAATGACTCGTGATATTCTCTCTGTCTTAATGGTTGTCATGACATTATATGAAAATGTTTTGATTTTGTCATTCTAAATGGTCGTTAGAAGTTCTTCTATGTGACTAAAATGTTCACCAAGTATTTCACCTGTTTTCCAGGTGAACTAATCTGACAGTATCAGATTCTGTACCTTTTTTAGAAGTTCTTGTCACATTTTAAATAGGGGATTACTTTTACAGGATTGCTGTTTGCATTGTAATTTGCAATTTAGGCCCCTCAATGCCGGCGTCATTTGTACCAAACAATTTCCCACCTTAAAAACTCTGCATAAACAATGTGTTTATAAAAATGGACTGACATCTTCCCACAGTTTATCCATATCATATCATACAGTGGATCAAATGCCTGCCTTGTTTCTATACCAAGCCTAGTGTGGCAATTTATATGTCCGTGAAAATCAACAGGCCCTCCATGTTATAAAGTGACTTGTAAAACTGTTACAACATGAAGTATTTCAAATATTAATATATCAATTGGCCCCCGCCCATAGGGGCTTGAAGAAATATATGGGCTGCATGATGCTTCCACGCAGAGCTGAATCCGGCCCGCACACTAGTACTGGTAAACCGCTTAGAGGATCTAAGCCTGTCCAGGAACCGCGGTGCGAGGCGGACCGCCCATGCTAATAAACACTATTGGTTTCATTGGGCGACAGGGATTGAGATGTCATTTCATCTCAATGTCGGGTAAAAGTCCCACAAAATTGGAAGCAACGCCTCCAAAATGACCTTTACAGTGTTGACGGGGACGTTAAACCCCAAATCAAACAAAACAAATTAATATATCAGTCATTTGAAAAGCTATAAGCAGAAAACAGGTGAGTTACTGGCTATGGAAAACATGACTGTGGTGCAGTGAATCACTTTAAATTGCATCTAGGGTAAATACCACTAAATCCCATTATATTGGCAGAACTTTTTCCAGTATCCTAATAGTACAAAAACTCTGGTTCTTTGAATAATTATACATACTAGATATTGAAAACGATATCCCTAGGCATGTATTTATCAAAATAGAAGTGAAGGCAATGATCGGGAATCAATACAATTAACCCACAGCGCCCATCAGAGACACCAAAGGGAAAGAAACACAAACATGAAACAACAGACCCTAATGGCAACATCAATAGCAGAAAGCCAAAATAAGTTACTTTCGCACAAAATGGCCAACTGGCTATCTAAAACCAGTGTGTTTGACCTCTCTGACCCATGCATTATTTTCATATAAAACTGAATAATGGTTGGAGACAATTGCTCTGATAGGTAACGTAGATAACATAAAAAGGTTGGTATATGCACAACAATATATTGTATCATTTTATACGCAGCATTTTTATACTTAAAAGTGAAATCAATGCATATCTGGAACAAATAAAATCATATTTTCACATCATGAAAAGATATGATGTTTTCATATTGTGAAAAATAACGACCATGTTTTGTTTTGTTTTTTTTTTTCTTTTATTTTATTATTAATATTGGCAGCCAGGAATACTTTTTTGATACCTTTTTTTTACAGAACATTGCAAAAGTCACGCATAGATTCAAAAGAAAATTTACTTTTTTCGATAACTACAAACAATATTTCATCTCATGTGTCGAAAACATCAAAATTTTTACGAGTGTGAAGTGCTTGCTTTGCACTCATGAAAATTCTGTTTTCAACACACTCGATGAAATATTTTTGGTATTTACTTTAGATGGACCTCATTCACTCACCTGAATTTAACCTTTAAGATGCCATGAAAAACTGATCTACAAATCAAAGCACTGAGAGTACTAGTGGGTCGATTTCCTCTGAGTGTATGGCAAATAAATAGTCTTGGAATACGATTTAAACTGTTTCATTTAACCCTGAAATTTCGGGTTTTAGCCAAATATTGCAGATCTTGATCATACACCGCGTTCTGTGGCCTCTGGTCTGGGTCTACACCGTTTGCCAAGCCCAACCTATGATTCCAAGATAACCCTCTTATGCAACACTCTTACCTCACTGCGGCTTTATTCTATAAGTTATTCCGACAAGTCAGTGATGGTCACGCAGATTTTAGCACTGAGCTTTTCTTCTTAGTAACTTTGGGTCGATTGACAATTGACCCAAAAATAGCCGTGCTATTTGTTTCACTCTGAGGTCAGAGTTTTGGGTTCATGTATGTGAGAGTGCCGGCCTCGGTAGCTCAGTCGGATGCACGTCTGACTGGTGATCAGGAGGACGCGGGTTCGATACCTGCCGGGGTCGGCAGCATTCTTTCGAGGAGATTGTTCATAAAATCTTTTCTATGGTCATTCTCTCCATTCCGCTGATTCAAGATGGGCAGTTGTCAGTTTCTGGCGAAAGAATATACACTGTACTGGTTAACCGCTTACGTATAAGCCTCCCCAGGTAAAGTGTGGATAGGTAAACTGACCGGCTCAAAAATGACCTAAATAGTGTTGACTGGGCCGTTAAACTCCAAACCAAACAAACATACAAAACATGTATGTGAAAGAGTTATCTGTAAAATCTGGACTGGAATCATTTGTTGGGTTTGGCAAACAGTGTAGACCCAGATCAGACGCCGCAGATCGTGGCATCTCATCAGGTTCTTGACTGTTTGCAAGATCTTAAGAATATACTGAAACAGTTCCTTCACTCAGAGACAATCGCCATATCAGTGCTGTCGGTGCTTTGATTTATTTATATCCTCAACCCCCAACCCCCCCCCCCCCCTCACCCTCACCCTTGAGTTTCTGGAGTGCACTATTCCATCACTGAAGTTGAGCACATCCATTCTACTAAAAAGGGCGTCCAGCTGAACGGTAAGAAAATATCCCGATAAGATGGCTGGCTCAGGGACGCGTATCGGTATCTACACTGTTTGCATAAGTATCTGTAATGGATCTTTAGGGTTGTAAGGGATAATCATTATTACGCAGTGCATGTATCAAACATTGTATTCGAAAGAGATCATTTGAAACCATAGATTGAACATTCTATGTAGGAATAATATCATCTATTTCAAACATACACAGACATACCGTCATCTGTTTAATTTGGAGACAATTCCACAATGAAATATCAGGCCAATCAAAACAATCATCAAAACAGTAGGCCTACACACTTTAGATAAAAGAAATGCAGAAATATATCATTAAATTGACAGCTGAGACTTATAACTAAATACCAGTATTTGAAGCAAACAGTGTAGACCCTGAGCAGTCGGCTGAGCAGACGCCGCATTTGCGGCGTATGATCTGGGTATAAACTGTTTGCCAAAGGCATCCAGCGACACGCAGCAGTCTGACCAAAATGTAACATCGATGAAAATAGCACAACATTTTGCTATTAATAACCATAATCTTGTTTTCCCCAAATCAGTGATAGTCACGTGGACAACAGCACAATTTCTGATTCTGCCATTCAGTAACTTAGGGTCGAACAATCGACCTAAAAAAGAAAACATTCCTGTTAAATTATGGTTATGGTGGAGAAGTCGTTTAAAGGTTTTTCTATTTTTAGTTCTGGTAGCCATGCTGATCATCCGAGCCGAACGATTTGAGCAAATTTGGTAGAGGGTTATCCAAGGAACATTCCTGTGAAATTATTTAAAAATCCTTATCTCTGGTGGTCATCTTGTCCATCTGAACAGAACAGTTCGAGCAATTTTGGTAGACGGTTACTCAAGGAATATTCCTGTGAAATTTTTTTCAAAATCCAGCCACTGATTAAGTAGTAGAAGACATTTAAAGGTTTTCTATTTTTAGCTCAGGCAGCCATCTTGTTCATCCTCGCAGGAAGGATTAACAAGTTTTCGTAGAGGGTCACCCAAGGAAAACATTCTTGTAAAGTTATTTCAAAACCCATCCACTGGACCAAATGGAATCTTCCTCCTTATATACAGCAGGAGTCCATTTGGAAATTTAGGGGTGACTGGTTGTGATTTCTTCAAAATTTTTTGGAAAATGGCCAACATTTTAGCAAACAGTGGAGGCCCTGATCAGACGCTGCATTCTGCTGCGTCTGATCTGGGCCTGCACTGTTTGCCTAGGTACCCCTTTAGAGGTTTCTGTTACTGAATGGGTTAAGGAAGAGAAGTCATTTAAAAGATGTTTTTTTTTTCTTTCTATTTTTAGCTCTGGTAGCAATATTGTTCAGCCAAGTGGAACAGTTTGAGCAATTTGGTAGAAGGTCACCCAAGTAACATTCATGTAAAAGTATTTCAAAGTCGGTTCCGCTGCTTAAGAAGATTTTTTTCGATTTATGGCTCTGGCGACCATCTTGTTTATCCGAGCGGAACGGTTTTAGCTCTTGTGGTAGAGGGTCATCCAAGGAATATTCCTGTGAAATTAATTTTGAAATTGGGCCTAGAAGGCAATGTCGTTTGAGTTTTTTTCTATTTTAAGCCTTTGTTTAGCAGAGCGGAACCATTTAGGTAAGTATGGTTGAGTGTCGCCCAAGGAACATTCCTGTTAAATTATTCCAGAATCCATTCAATGGTTCAGATGTCTTTTAAATTGTTGTCAGACATACGAAGCACACAACGGACGACGGACATCAAGTGGTCATAAGCCTATGGCTCGGGTGAGCGAAAATCATTTAGAAGTTTTTTTGTTTGTTTTTATTAGCTCTGGCGGCCAACTTGTTTATCCAAGCAAAACGGTTTGCGTCATTTTCGTGGAGGGTCACCAAATGGACATTCCTGTGATATTATTTTAAAATCAATCCACTGGTTTATGAGAAGATACCTTTTTAAGAAAATTGTTGACAGACAAAAAGAGGTTTAAAGGTATTTTTTTTTATTTTAGCACTGGCGGCCATCTTGTTCAGCCGAGCGGAACAATTTTGACAAAGGATCACCCAAGGAATATTCCTGTAAAATTATTTTGAAATCGGCCGTGGCCTTGAAGGAGATGTCGTTTTAAGGTTTTTCTATTTTTTACCTCTGGTGTCCATTTGATCAGTAGAGCAGAACCATTTACATTTAGGTTTTTTTGATTGAGGGGATCCCAAGGAACATTTGTGTAAAAGTATTTCAAATTCTGCTCACCGGTTAAGGAAATGCTTTTAAGTAAATTGTTGGCAGAGACACATGACGCACAACTGACGACGTACAACAGATGACGGACATAGGACGGTCACAAAAGCTAATTTTGAGCCATTGACTCAGGTGAGTTTAAAAACCATCCAGTGGTTAAAACCATCCAGTGGTTAAGGGGGAGAAGTCGCCTTAACAGTTTGTGCAATTTAGAGGGTCACCCAAGTCACATTCTTTTGAAATTCATTCAAAATCTGACCACTGGCTAAGGAAGTTTAAATGTTTTTTTTTTTTTTTTTTTTTTTTTGTTGTTGTTGCTTTTCTACTCCACCATGTCCTTTTAATCAGAACGGTTTGTGCAATTTTAGAAGAGGGTCACCAAAGGAATATTCCTGTAAAGTTATTTTGATAAAGATTTTGTTTGTTTGATTTGAGGTTTGATGTCCCCGTCAACACTGTAAAGGTCATTTTGGAGACGTTGCTTCCAATTTTGTGGGACTTTTACCCGACAATGAGATGAAATGACATCTCAAGCCCTGTCGCCCAATGAAACCACTAGGGTTCATTAGCATGTACGGTCCGCCTCGCACCGCGGTTCCTGGACAGGCTTAGATCCTCTTAGCGGTTTACCAGTACTAGTCTGCAGGCCGGATTCAGCTCTGCGTGGAAGCATCATGCAACCCATATATTTCTTCAAGCCCCTATGGGCGGGGGCCTATTTTTGAAATAGAGCAACTGGCCTTGGAGATGTTGTTTTAAGGTTGTTCTAATTTTAGCTCTGACAGCTATTTTGCTCAGCTGAGCGAAACCATTTAGGCAATTTTGGTAGATGGTCCCACAAGGAACATTCCTGTAAATTGAATTTAAAATCAGTTCACGGTTTTACGAGAAGATGCCTTTTTAAGTAAATTGTTGACACAGAAGAAGACGCTTATAGGTTTTTTTTCTATTTTTAGCATTGGTGGCCATCTTGTTCAAGCAATTTTGATAGACGGTCATCCAAGAAATATTCCTGTGAAATTATTTTGAAACTGGATCAGTAGCCTGGGAGGAGATGTCGTTTTATGCTTTGGTAGCCATTTTGTTTAGCGAAACGGAACCATTTAGGTAATTTTGGTAGAGCAGAACCATTTAGGCAATTTTGGTAGAGGATCACCCAAGGAACATTCTTGTAAAATTATTTCAAATTCCATTCACTGGTTTAGGAGATGCCTTTAAGTGATTTGTTGACAGACACATGACACACGACAGACAATGCATGACGGACGATAGACATCGAGCGCTCATAAAGGTTCACCTTGAGCCTTTGGCTCAGGTGAGCTAAAGGCTCAAGGTGAGCTAAAATCCAACAACTGTTTTTTTTTTTTTACATTTTTTATTTATTTTTTTTTACTTTTAGCCCTGACGGTCACCTTGTTTATCCGAGCGAAATGGTTTTTGTAAAGGGTCACCCAGTAAACATTCCTGTGAAATTATTTCAAAATCCATCCACTGGTTAAACTGGAGATGTCGTTTTAAGGTTTTTCTATTTTTACCTCTGGTGGCCATTTTGGTAGCAGAGTGGACAATTTAGCCATTTTTTAGAGAGTCCCTCAAGGAATATTACTCTTAAATTATTTCAAAATCCATTCAGGGGTATAGGAGAAGATACCTTTTATAGAAAATTGTTGACAGACAAGAAGACGTTTAAAAGGTTTTCTATTTTTAGAACTTGCGGACATCTTGTTCATCCTAGTGGAATGGCTTGAGCAATTTTGATAGGGGGTCACCCAAGGAATATTCATATGGAATTATTTTGAAATTGGGCCATTGGCATTGAAGGAGATGATTTTTTTTTAATGATTTTCTATTTTAGCTCTGGTGGCCATCTTGTTCAAGCAATTTTGATAGACAGTCATCCAAGAAATATTCCTGTGAAATTATTTTGAAACTGGATCAGTAGCCTGGGAGGAAATGTCGTTTTAAGCTTTGGTTGCCATTTTGTTTAGTCGAGCGGAACCATTTAGGCAATTTTGGTAGAGTGAAACCATTTAGGCAATTTTGGTAGAGGGTCACCCAAGGAACATTCTTGTAAAATTATTTCAAATTCCATTCACTGGTTTAGGAGGAGGTGCCTTTGAAGTAAATTGTTGACAGACACATGATACATGAAAGACAACGCATGACAGACATCGAGCGCTCATAAAGGTTCACCTTGAACCTTTGGCTCCGGTGAGCTAAAATCCAACAACTGATTTTTAACGTTTTTTTTTTCTTTCTACTTTTAGCTCTGATGGCCACCTTGTTTATCCGAGCGTAACGGTTTGAGCATTTTTGTAGAGGGTCACTCAGCAAACATTCCTGTGAAATTATTTCAAAATTCATTCACTGGTTAAGTGGGAGGAGATGTGGTTTTAAGGTTTTTCTGTTTTTAGCTCTGGTGGCCATTTTGTTCAGCACAGTGGACAAATTAGCCAATTTTGTTAGAGGGTCCCTCAAGGGACATTCCTCTAAACTTATTTCAAAAACTGTTCAGGGGTATAGAAGATACCTTTTATAGTAAGTTGCTGACAGACAAGAAGACGTTTAAAGGCTTTTTCTATTTTTAGCACTTGCGGACATCTTGTTCATCATAGTGGAACGGTTCGAGCAATTTCGGTAGGGGGTCACCCAAGGAATATTCATATGGAATTATTTTGAAATTGGGCCGTTGGCCTTGGAGGAGATGATGTTGTTTTAATGATTTTCTATTTTTAGCTCTGGTGTCCATTTTGTTTAGCAGAGCAGGACCATTTAAGCAAAATTGTATTGTCAACACATCTGAGATCAAGCCTACCAATTAACAATACCACACTGTTCTTGTACAGATAAACAGGCAGACTAGCTACTAGTCTGAAAACAGATTTTTTTTTTAAATATATATATATTAGTCGGTGGATTCACGAAGTTAATTCGCCAGACTTTATTCATCGCTTGATGACCCTTTTCATCCACCATCTATTGAGTGGTTTTTTTAGAAGCATAATAGCTGTCGTTTTTGGTATATGCCTTACAATTCATGAAATCTTACGCTCAAAATGTAGTACCTACCTAATTAAAGATTGTAGGTTAAATAGTATATTCTGCCATCAGCACAGCTGTGTTATGTCTGCTAAAGAGAAAGTACAAGCCTCTGCATTCTTTATTAGTATGAATGACCTGATAATCTGATTAAATGTGGCAGCTCATAATTGTTTTATTAACATGTAATCTAGCATCATTCTCGTGGTTTACAAGATCTCAATTTAAAGAGCAAACATTTTAAGACCCATAAGGTCAACAAGCCTATGTAATTAACACACCCATATACCCACTTATTTTTCAGAGAAAAATGGGGTCTGCAGGGCATTATTTATCTTATTTCTCTTCTAAAACAGGGATTGTGGGTTCTGGTTAGAACCTCTTCATTGATGCAGTTCTAATGAGCACCTACAATCGATGTTTGAAGCAGATATAAAAACATCACCAGGAAAACCTCAGTGTTTGAGCTGTAAAAGAATGTGTCTACTATATGCATGTATGTTACATGTAATGTTATATGTTAAGCCCTATAATGGTGTTTCTTCACATACAAATATTGTACACTGGCAAATAGTGTAGATCCAGATCAGATACACTGTAATTCACCGACTTCGAGGCTTCTCAAGCCTTTGATTTATATATTTTTCACTTCTTGTCCTTGGCTAGTCTATTTACTGAGTGATATCCAGCTGTCTCAGTTCTGTATTAGAAATATTGGTACCAACCTATAGACTAGCTGCAAAATATTCCTGACAATTTATTTAAAAATAAAAAATATGGATGATTTTTATTATATTTCTAAGACTTGGGCAAGGCTAGTAAATGGGTAAAATATTTTAATAGGAATAATTCAGATTAAAAGGAGTGGAAACAAATCAACTCACAGTCAAACTATCTCATTGATTTAATACTATTACTTCAATTATAAAAAATAAACAGCGAATTTGAATTCAAAGTATCACAAATATATGCAATAAACATATTTTTTTTTATACATTACTGATGCTCCATCAGTGTCATGACGATACCATATTAAGGGGAATAGGTACACTTTCAGGAGAGGCAACTCTTGCAAAAGTAGTTTTGTCTCCCATGTCAACGGGAGTCAACTCTTAAAGGAAAGAATTAGCTCCACAGGAGCAAATTCTTTCCTTTAAGAGCTGACCCCTTTTTAAATGGGACAGAGCTTATAGAAAAGCCAACAGGAACTTCAGAAATTCGTTTCCAATTGAAAACTGGCAGAAAAATCTGCCCGGTGCTCCCATTCCCCTTTAATATGCTATAAAGGGAAACTTCAATGGCCAGAGCACGGACAGCTCATTTATCAAGTCTGTTTCATACAGGAATCTTATATGGGTGTGAGGGGTGGATAGAAAAATCCGTCCCAAGGGTCACTGTCCGGCATCACAAGGCTTGCCGAGTGATGCCGGACAGTGATCCCAAGGGGCGGATATTTCTATCCACCCCTCACATCCATATTGGATTCTTTTTCTTGCATACCTTCCATTTCTTAGCGTGGAATTTCAATGCTGCCTTCACTTCCGTTACCAACGTCCTCCATATTGTGTTGACACTGCAGGAATGTAAAGTGACGTCACGGATTGTGCATGACGTCAACCTTAACGACGGCGCACACAAGGTCGTAATCAACCAGTGCATTTATCAAACACGTGATTTTATTCAATTTGGGGCCGGAACAACAGGGTCAGAACATAAATTTCTATCCCAGGGTAAAATCGCGGCTTTCCTTGTCTGGTGTGCAAGAAAATTCTTCCTTGGGTTCTTAGGAAAAATTCCAATAACTGCAGATGTTAATACAGTTGAACTCAATGGCTTGAACTCCTTCAAGACCTGAAAAATCTGTTCGAGGCAGGGGTGGTTTGAGCCACTGAGGGCTACTTCGAGGAGGTGAAACGGGATAATTTTGGAACTTCTCTTCGGTGTGTTATAATGTAAATGTATGCTACATTTGCACAAGATAAAAGATGCAAATATCCAAAATGTTCTCTCACTATTTCTTATGTAGAGACATTTTCTAGGGACTCAAGAACGGGTTTGACTCAGCCATGGTAAATGAGCCATTGGTGTTCGAGCCATCGAAATTCTGCTGTATATGTTGGATAATTTAGGGTGTAATTTCTTATTTTATCTAGAAAATATATTTTATGTGTACTCATTTGAATCCCCTTGCCTCAATCAGGCAATTCTAATGAGTACACACAGCATAATAATTTATTAAACTTTATTTCAAAGAAAACTGAGAAAAAATGCCTATTGTGGCTAATGAAATGGAACTATGACTAGCCCTCAATGACTTGTACCATCCGTCTCCAATAAATTTTCATGGTCCCAAAGAAGATATGAAAGAATGCATGTAGCATGGCTGTCTTATCACAATATAATACTAATTATAACTTTCATTTGATGAAGCTGTGCTTTGAATATTTGCGGCCTCGGTAGATAAGTCGAACGCGTGTCTAAATGGTGATCAGGAGGACATGGGTTCGACACCTGCCGGGGTCGGCAACATTCTTTCATGGAGATTGATCATGAAATCTTTTCTACGGTCATTCTCTACCTTCCACTGATTCAAGAAGGGCAGTTGTCAGTTTCTTGCAAAAGAAAGTGCAGTGTACCGGTTAACCCACTACGTATAAGCCTGCGCAGGAAAAGTGTGGATAGGTAAACTGACCGGCTCAAAAGTGACCTAAATTGTATTGACTGGGCAGTCAAAACTCCAATACAAACAAACAAAAGCTTCAATTATTTGAAATTTGGGATTCCTATTTTGATCCCTGAAGTATTGTTCTAAGAAGTTCTGGTGTGCTATAACTTAGATGAGGATTTTTGCTGGAAGAAGTTCATAATTGCATTCATGCATTCGTTGGACTGCCATCGCCCAACAAGTATACGGCATTCTTCTTTGTTCACTCGGTGTAGAAGCTCTTTCTCCGCACTTCGAATCAGCACCTTTGAAAACTGCATACTCTGGAACAGCAAATGAGAGAAAACTTACTGCAAATACAAAGAGACTACAATGGAACAAACATTGATGGCTAGTTTACCGTGGCAGTTTCGAAATTGTTTTTTAGTCCCTTGGAAAGATATCTCATGACTGCAGGTATTAACCCATTGTGGACTCTTCCACTGCTATATGTTGGACAAGTCCATTTCTCATATAAGGGGTGGCTGGCCTATTTTTTCTTTTTCTATTTCTGACAGAAAATTCTGTTAGCAAATATGGTAGGCCCTGATCAGACACCGCATACAATGGGTTAATGCAATTATGATAATTTAGCGAGAATTTTGTTATTTCATTTTGAAAATGTACCAATATGTTGTGTGTACTCATTAGAATTGCCTCAAGAAGGCGACTGAACAACATTCTTTTATTTTAAAGAAGATTGAAAAGGTACCTTAAATCACTCCCAGAACACAAAACATGTTTTTTTTTTTTAACAACGATATTACTATTACAACAACACAACCTGCAGTTTAGCAATAAGACTTCCCCCTATCATGTTTGATCATGTTTGCACAAAAATCAAAGATGCACTGAAAGCTTTGTCGCACCGTGTTGAACTTTATATCAAGTGCTTCTGAACAGGTCCAGAGTTAAAAAACTTTTTTCATGCTCAACTGAGCTGAACATGAAATAACTATTAAAATATAAAGAAATCGGGCAATTTTTTTCTCAGATGAGCACAGAATGTCATTTATCCTGCTCACAAAATATAAAATGCCAACATTTGTTGGCATTTTAAAATTTCTGAGCAGGATAAATTTTATGCTCCAGTGAGTCGAGCATGAAAAAAGTTTTATAACCTTGGGGCCAGGTTATAGGGATGACTAAAAATGTAGCCGAATGATTGCACAGCTTGTCCTTCTCAGTTAATTGGCCGAAACTTTCAGACAACTGATGTAATATTAATAACATGCGCAAATCTGAAGGCGGGATTGCAGTGGTATAGATTTTTTTGTCAATCGCGAAGCTCCGCCCCACTTTCTGTGTGAAGCAGAATTTACAGGTATTCAATATGCTAAATATGATCTACAGTTTCTTTGTACTTTGATAAACATGTCACTTATGATTCAAATTCTAGTTTGGCGTGCCATTTTGTTTTTACGTATTTGATGATGTCGTATTGCTAAATTGTTAGTTGCACTGTTGTATTCCTCCTGGCCTGGCATTATAATTAACCCATTTTGTACCGGAAACCCCAAAATGGGTAATTGGCATATAGTGCAGGCCCAGATCAGACACCGCAGAACGTGGCATCTGATCAAGGCCTACACTGTTTGCAAAAAGAAATCAATCATTTAAATAAATTTTGAAGTAACCACAATCTGCCACCCCTAAATTTTGAAATAGACTCCTGCCATATATAAGAAGGAAGATTCTATTTGGTAGAAAAAGGGTTAACCCTCAGTAACTCAATTTAGAAGCCTCCGTGGTGCAGTGGTTAGGCTACTCGCCTTGTAAACCAGGGGTCGCAGGATCGATCCCAGGCTTCTCCAGACTTTCAGATGAGTCTTTAATCTGAGGTCCCGTCTTCATATGACCTTAACTGTCGATGAGGCGATTCTAACAAATATCTATAACAATTGTTTATTGGAGTTTCTTTGAGTATTAAATTACAAGAATCTTTCATGAATATGGCTTTCAATTTGGGCATCTTGGAAGCCAACATCGCTCAGAATCGAGGCTAAGCCTTGAGCTAAGAATTAATTCCATTGACATTGTCGTTATAACGAGTTTTGACATTATGATGAATGTCAGTATAAAGAGGGTTGACTGTACACATACCTCTGGAGGTAATTTAGCAACGGTCTCTACTTTGTTCTGTGTTTCCTTGGCAAACAGTCCATCTGGTATAACTTCAGTGACGAGGTTACGATTAAACGCCTCGGCTGCAGAAATCTTCTTATTAAACAGCAGAAGTTCACTAGCCTTCGCAGCTCCCATCAGTTTTGGGAAGGTGTAGGAAGAGCAACCCTCTGGGGACTGGCCGAGGGCAGAAAATGGTGTGTGGAATGTGGCCTGTAACATATTAAACATTTATGATCCAGCACTGATACACCAGTCAATATCACAACGTCCCAATTGTATAATTCATTATAACATGGTTTCGGATATAACAAGATGGTTTGTTTGTTTGTTTGATTTGAGGTTTAACATCCCCATCAACACTGTATAGGTCATTTCGTAGACTTTGCTTCCAACTTTATGAACTTTACCTGACACTGAGATGAAATGACATCTCAAGCCCTGTCGTCCAATGAAACCAATAGCTTTATAAGCCTGGACGGTCCGACTCGCACTGCTTTTCCTGGGCAGCCTTAGATCCTCTAAGCGGTTTACCAGTACTCGTGTGCGGTCGGATTTAGCTCTGCGTGGAAGCATCATGCAGCCCACAAGATGGTTTAAAGATGAATCTCAAAAATGTACAGATAATATAGAAAAATGACCATTTTTCTACATAATATATACACTTTTCTATATAATCTATACATTTTTGTTTGGGTATAACACTGTTATTTAACCCAAATATGACAATAGAATCTTCCACCTTATAAGTATGGAGTGTTCCATTTTCAATTATAGGGGTGTAAGGTATGTTTTGTTTGATGTAAGTGGTGCAAAAATGTACATTCTTTGAGCAAACAGTGTAGACCCAGATCAGATGCCACTTCTGCGGCATCTGATCCTGGGTCTGCACTGTTTACCAACATCAAAGAAAAGGGTCACTAGACATATATGGGTTAACTAGCACAGTTTCAGCTAAGCTTTCGACAGCAACACCAGTGTTATTAACCCATTTAGTACCAGAAACCCCAAAAGGGTACCCTGGCAGAATGCGGCGTCTGATCAGGGCCTCCACTGTTTACTAAAAGTCATTTTCCAAATCAATTTTGATGAAAACACAACCTGACACCCCTAAATTTTGAAAAAAAAGGGTTAAGAGCTTGAGGTGTATTTTCTTTTTTCTTTAAATTCTGACAATTAACTACATATTACAAATGTACCATGCATATTAATTTTTGCCAAAGACAACTACATTACAACAACCTCTGCAACACTAATTCAGTTTTGGGCACAAAAACGAAAACCTACATGTCCACCTTTTTGACCAGCAATGACTCAGTTCAATCTTTTCATCTACAGATAGTTTCCTATCACTACTGTAAATATCATAAAAATTCTGACACCTTGCTGACATGCTGTAATTCTCCTAAAATTGTAAGAAGTTTGGTGGCGCTCCAGCAAGAAGTCCAAATAGTGGAGATGGAATAACAAACAGTGTAGACCCTGATCAGACTGCTCCTAAAGGAGCAGTCTGATCTGGGTCTGCACTGTTCGCTTAGGCCTAACTGTCCCAATATTTAGGGTCATTTCAATAGTTTGATTGCCAGAGGCTATAGAAGGCCCCTGGGAACAAAGAAGATCCTAGTCAGACTATGCCAATAACCAGGCTGATCTAAGTCTTCTCAGGTAGCTTAGATCTTCTGTAGGTTTTTCTCTTTCTCTGCTTAACCCTTATCCTGCTGCATAAATTAATTTAGCCACACCCATTTACATTTTAACCAATCAGATTACTTCATGTAATATATTCATTCGAATTCCCCAACTAAATGACAAACAGTGTAGTTTCTGATCAAATGGAGCCATCTGATCTGGATCTACACTGTTTGCGAAGACACCCTTTTTGTTTGGCGTGGCCCATAACCATTTTTCTGTATACCATAAACATCCTGAAAACTTGGACACCTTGAGAACTTGCTGTAATTCTCCTAAAATTTTAACAAATTTGTTTCACTATCCAACAAGGTGTCCAAAAAGTGCAGACAGAATGGCAAACTGTCCTTATAATTAGGATCATTATGGTAGCCTAAACTCAGATCAGTCACTGCATCTACAGAGTTTTAAGACATAGAGGATCTTACATGAGTGTTCATGTATTACTGAATTTATTAAACGAGTTGAGGAAAAGGGATAAAATGCGAGGCTTTGCCGATTATTTTATCACTTTTTCTCAAGGAGTTTAATACATTATTGATTAAGAGGATCTTACATGAGTGTTCATGTGTTATAAAATTTATTAACCCTTTACCACTCAGGGATTTTGTGAATTTCGCTGATTTTCACAGTGTTGCACCTGACAGCAACTTCAACTAGCCATTGTTTCATAATGGCTGGTCTGTTTTACACCAAATTCGGTACGAATGTTCATTGGGCAGTAGCCTTTCAAATGCAATATTTCATGACTTGATCATTGTTGTCATAGTAAAGGGGGGAGGGCATCTCAAAGTTGGCAAAATGTTTGTTTTCACATGAATTTTTGACCACATTTTAATCTTCACACAGCTGTCAAGGCAACAATTAAGGTGTTTGGCACTGGCCATTTTCACTGTTTGCAGCATGTTTTATCAGCATCAATTTTCAGGCATTTTTGACCCCAGACACCCTCAGATATAAATTTTAGCGGCCGGTTGGGCCATACACCCAAAACTTTCCGGGATGTGAGGGGGGGGGGGGGGGGGGGGGCGGGCTGTCCCCCTCCCACCCCCCCCCCCCCCCCCTTCAATCCCCACAGAACATTTTTAGTGGGGAGGCGCGGAAAAAACAGGTCACTTTTTGGCTCATTAATCCTTAAGCAAACAAAACTATCCAGCGGTAGAAATGCAGATTTTAGGTGCTTCTGGGGCTTAAAATGGGGAGGGGGGGGGGGGGTGCAGACACGTAAAAACACGTATCTGAGTGGGAAAGGGTTAAATGAGTTGAGGAAAAGTAATAAAATGTGAGGCTTTGCCATGCATTTTATACCTTTACCGCGACAAGTTTAATAAATTCAATAATACATGAACACGAATGCAAGATTCTATTTAACATAAGGCATTTAAAACGCATTTTATTCATGATTTTTCAACAAAAATGCCAATATTCGGCTATTAGTAAAAGCACCGTCGTTGAGAATGTCGTACATGTAACGTTACAGGGCATATCTAACTGATTCGCATATTATTTAATCTTCTAGTGGATTATCAAATTTATTACATGGCGTTATTAAATTCCCAGACGCGACAATATATGGGCCCCGTCAAGCGATTTTGGTACTTATCGCCTATGCGAGCAGCGAAGGTTCAGGCAAGCCTGCGCCTCCGCGCAGTCTCGCCAGAACCTTCACTACTCGCTCATACAAGCAGTGAATCAAGAGGAACCTTCAGACAGAAAGCCATATCCCTGGCCCCTCTGAATGGCTGGGAATGCACAGTTAAAATTTGTCTTGACGGAATGCTTGAAGACACAAATTTGCTTGGCGGGGCTCATATGATAAACATTGATCCTTGTTGGTCATTTTGTATCCTCCCAGAGAAAGAGAAAAAAAAGAAGGTAAAAAAAATAGAAGAGGAGACTGAAAGAAAATGGAGAAACAGAAAAAAAAATGAAACCATTTCCCCTCTATCCCTACCTGACACCCCATGAAAAAATATTTTTACAAACCCTGTCTGTGGCATATACAGCATCAAACAATCCCAGAACAGTGACAGAGACTCCAACTGCTGGTCCATTAATCAGTCCTATCAGTGGCTTTGGGAAGTCTATAAAGGAACTTACAAACCGCCTGAAATTCATAAAAAGAAATCACATGTACAACCATTCTCATGCTTTGGAAACCTTTAACTTTGTATTACCATTAAGTGCCTATGAAAATATGCTAAGCAGAACATTTTGCACAAGAATGTCTAGGAAATCAATAAGGTCCGGAATAGTGTAGGGGTATGCCTTTGGCTGTCAAAGCTTGGGCCCAAGTCCAAATGTTTGGGTCAGCATATGACAGGGCATTGGTTTTCTGTCCTAACTCTCTATACTCCAGTTTATTCCAACACACTTGACTATAAAACACCTCCAATAAGGACTGTAAATGAAGGAAACTAAAAATCTTGACCCATTTTATACAGGAAAAACCAAAATGGATCATTGGCAAACAGGTTTTTTGAGTTGAGGTTTTATGTCCCCAGCAACACTATTTAGGTCATTTTGGAGACATTGCTTCCGATTTTGTAGGACTTTTACCTGACATTGAGATTATAGGACATTGCAAGCCGTACTGCCAACAGAAACCGCTGGGATTTAAGGAGCTGTCTGACTCCCATCACTTTTCCTGGGCAGGCTTAGACCTAAAGTTTATCAGTACTCAAATTTGGATGGTTTCAGTTCTCCAATGGGTGGGGGCACCATTAGCAAACACGGCAGGATCAGATCAGATGCCACCGAAATGCAGCATCTAATCATGGCCAACACTGTTTGCAAAACATTCAGCCAATTTCCAAATAAATTTTAAACACAACCTGACACCCCTAAATCTTGAAATGGACTCATGCTTTATATAAGGCAGAAGATTCCATTGGGTGCATTTACTGTGCCTATGCAAAATTGTTCTGCCTAGCACATGTTCAAACTTTCTACATAATGTATGAAAACCTTTCTGCATAATGGGTAGAATTTTTACATTGGTAACTTTTTGCAAATAGGCACATACAGATGGACAGTGTAATGTAATGTGATTGGATAGCATCAACAAAATTAATCTGCCACATAACATACAGTCGAACTTCAATGGCTCGAACACCTTTGGGACCTCGAAAATCTGTTCGAGTCAGGGGTAGTTCGAGCCACTGAGGGAGATTGCCAGGAGGTATACGATATACTTTTGCATATCTTTTCTGTGTTTTATAATGAAAATATATGCTGTGTGTACTCATTAGAATCGCCTCATCGAGGCGATTCTAATGAGTACACACAGCATACATTTGCAAGATAAAAGACGAAAATCTTCTAATTTATCCCCCACTATTTCTTATGTCGAGGATATCCCTAGGGGCTCAAGAACGGGTTCGACTCACCCATGGTAAACGAGCCATCGGTGTTCGAGTCATCGAAGTTCTACTGTAATGTGATATACTGTAGGAAGCCCTATGTCATCATGCAGAATTGCTTTTTATTGTTTTATGCAGCTCACAGCACTTGCCACTTTGTGTGAAAAAAACAAAACAACAGATTAAGTACTTAAGAATGGGGATAACTTTACAGAAAATTGTCATTTGGGGAGGTAAAGCATCGTTTTACGGTTGAAAATCCCCAACCATAGAACTGTCAATTTAACTCCCAAAATGAAAATTTTCAATACAGTCATTCGGCCCCCGCCCATCGGGGCTTGAAGAAATAGAATGGCTGCATGATGCTTCCAGGCAGAGCTGAAACCGACAGCACACGAGTACTGGTAAACCGCTTTGAGGATCTAAGCCTGCCCAGGAAAAGCGGTGTGAGTCAGACCGTCCATGCTTGTAAACCCTATTGGTTTCATTGGCAACAGGGTTTGAGATGTTAATTCATCTAACTATCGGGTACAAGTCCCACAAAATTGGAAGCAATGGCTCCAAAATGACCTATACAGTGTTGATGGGGATGTTAAACCTCAAATCAAACAAAATCAATACAGTCACTGCCTAATTTTGTCTAGGGAATTGCTACAAACCGCTGAATTTCCTAATATCATACATCTCAGCCTATACATTTTCTATATTGATGTATGGAAAAATCATGACATTTTGTCAATATGGCCGATTAGATAAAAGTTTCATATGGACCAATAAAGTTTTGAGGTGTCAAAACATACTCCTTTTGGGTCAGGCAGGTATCTCAGATCATTACGATAACACATCCGTGTGATATAGTGCATTTTTCAAAGCTTAAAAAATGTATTTTTCTGATGAAAATTTGTGATATTTTCCTTATTTCTGCTCCAAACGAGTACCCACAACCTATGTCTTGGATCAGAAATAAGGAAAATAATGTTAAACCCCAGTTTTCTCTATATAAAGTGGGGTTTAGGGGGGTCTTTATTTCACGGACTTGTTCACGTGATGTAATAGGAAAGAACATCCTTTAAGAAGAATGATCTGGATGTACACTGTTTGCAAAGGTAGGGGTTGTCATGGACAGCATAATAAGGATAAGCCTAAAAAGCGGAATTGGAATGCCTTTGGGGGAGGCAACTCCTGCAAAAGTATATTTGTCTCCCATATCAGTAACTCTTAAGGAAAAAATTTGCTCCTAAGGAGCAAATTCTTTCCTTTAAGAGAAGACCCCTTTTCAGTGGAACAGGGCTTACAGAAGAGCAAACAGGAAGTCCCAAAATTTGTCTCTCTTTGAAAAATGAGGAAAAAAATCTGCCAGGTGTTCCCATTCCCCTTAAAGGGTTAGAAAAGCGCATTCTGCAGGATCATTCTGATCTGTGTCTACACTGTTTGCCTGTGTCCAGTCCATGTTTTACAGACAACCCTCTTTACCCTGCACTCTGACCTCACAGTGACAAGAACAGCAGAGTTATAAACAGGGTTACCTGGATTCTGTACATGGTGACAGGCGTCCTAGTGGCCCACTTCGGACATTAAGATAACACATCTGTGTTAAATTGTGCTTTCTTTCATTTCTCCAGAAATTTCATTTTTTGATAAAAATTTGTAATATTAGATCTAGTCTTATTTATATTTAAAACATAGGTTGTATGTGCTTGTTAGAACCGCCTCATTGAGACGGTTCTAACGAGTGCCCACAACCTATGTCTTAGAGCAGAAATAAGAAAAATATTATTACCCCGTAAACCCCAGTTTTCTTTATATAATGTGGGTTTTACGAGGGTGTTCATTTCACAGACTTGTTAACGTGATGAAATATAGGTTTTTATACAAGTTCTTCTCACTCAAAATATAGGTTATTTACAGGTTTTTCAATGAAAATACAGGTTACAAAAAAGGTTCTTCCCTACGCACAGAAACATTTAGAAACTGAAGTAAAATATTTGATGAAATTTTGCACCACGATTACTGAGATGCAGTTGATAAGATTTTTACAAATTCTGAGCGACCGAGGAAAAAATGATAATTTTTCATCATGAAAACACGCCTATATAACTTTGACCCACTTGAACCCCACTTTTATATAGTAAAACTGGGGTTTGCAGGGGTAAACCTTATTTTTCTTATTTCAGCTCTAAAATATAGAGTGTGGGTACTTGTTAGAAGCGCCTCAAGTACTGGTAAACCAATTAGAGGACCAGGCAAAACGGTGCGAATCGGACCATCTATGCTTATAAACCCTATTGGTTTCATTGGGCGACAGGGCTTGAGATGTCATTTCATCTCAATACCCGGGTAAAAGTCCCATAGAATTAGTAGCAACGTCTCCAAAATGACCTAAACATTGTTGACTGCGACGTTAAGTCTCAAAACAAACAAATCACTGTCCCCGTTAACATTATTTGGGTCATTTTTGAGACGTTGCTTCCTATACCCACATAGAGAATACAAGCCTTGTCGCCAAATAAAAAAGATGTGGCTTATAGTGGTTTACCAGTACTCATGTGCGGTCAGTATTAGCTCTGCTAACCCAGGGCCTCTCGTATACCGTACAAAAACTCTACCGACTGAGCTACTGAGCCACACCTTCGACCTTTTACATTATGACCCCTGCCTAATGAGTTTCGTCCCGCATCTCTAAGTGCTATCCAGTCTGGCTATGGTACTTTCATGTTCAGGTTTTTCAAAGTATCTCTTCTGAAACTCTGCCAGTAATGTTTTTGCTTAACTGCTCACTTTGTTTTCTTCCAAGTTAAGTCAGGTCAAAGATTTTTCAGGGCCCCCTAACTCAGAGTATGAGAATGAAATGACATCTCAAGCCCTGCCGCCCAATGAAAGCAATAGGGTTTATAAGCATGGACGCTCTGACTCGCACCGCTTTGCCTGGGCAGGCTTAGATCCTCTAAGCGGTTTACCAGTACTTGTGTGCGGGTTGGTTTCAGCTCTGCGTGAAAGCATCATACAGCTCATCTATTTCTTCAAGCACCGATTGGCGGGGGCCGCTGAACTGCAGTATAAAATTCTATGAATGTTGTGGATGAAATGACAAACACTATGCTTAAAAACCTTATTTTTCCTTAGTTTACTGTACACACATGGGCTCGACTAATTACTTTTTGCCACACAAGACTGCGCATGCGCAGCGTAACCAAGCAAGTTAATCAGCCTAAACTCATCTATTGGGGTGTTTTCGTAATGTGACAATTTTTCATCACTTTTTTGGGACTTTGAAGAAAAGTTGTGGTTGAGTCGCAAGAAGGTTTAGAAAGTGAAAAATATAGCTTTTTTTAATGAAAATATAGGCTTTCTGGCCCAGAAAACATGCACACTTCATATTTTCCAGTTCTGTGGTGTATTCCTTGCTTCCAAAGGATCACCGCTTTATAGAACAAATTTTTATAGGTTTGATGAACAAAATTAGGGGATAACTGTAAACAGAATTTGCGACCGTAAAACCCACGATTTACCTCCCCAAATGACAATTTTCAATACAGTTCTGATGCATTTATTCACTTGTTTTGTTTAAAAAATATTCTTTTTCCCCAAAACAACAAGCAGTCTGAGCTGCTTAAAACCAAATACCAACCAATGAGAAGCGAGGTTACAAGATGACGTCGGATTTCCGACAGTATATCGCAGAATATACTGCCGCGAATTTTGGACATTAGCCAATCAGACGTCGCTTTACATTACGCAAGTGCATAAGAATAAAGGTTTTATAGGTTTGACATAAAATGTTAGGTTATTATTAGAGATTATCACATGGGATTTTGGTTATCGCCCGATGTATCAACCCGAGACCCCATTATCTGCCCGAAGGCTTTAGCCTGAGGGCAGATAATGGTCGAGGGTTGATACAGAGGGCGATAACCAAAACCCCATGTTATAATTTGTTTATCACATATTCAGATCCTATTCTTACTATGTTTGACGTTCATAAATTGAAAAAAAAAATGAGATAAAAAGCAAGATTCAAGCAAAAAAGCGCGTAACGTCACGCCTAACTATTCGCGCTACGTCATGTAATTGGCAACGTCACAATAACGTCATGAGTGGGCTGATAACCGCTGTCCGTTCAAAATACACTGTTTCCGGTTATCATACCGGGAGGGCTGATAACCGGAAATGGAAACAAGCATTATCACACATGCAAAACATGGGTTATCGTGTTAAATATTGTACTGAATATGTGATAATAGGTTTTATAGGTTTCACTAGGAAGCCTGAGGTCAGCCGTAGTGCCATGGACAATAGCAAGTGGGAAGCTTCTTAAGTATTCAGTACAGTTAAATTCCTATATTAAGACCACCTTTGGGACTGTTCAAAAGTGGTCTTTAAGACCACTTTTGAACAGTCCCAAAGGTGGTCCCTGACCAGAGGACATTGTGTGCAGAAAATATGAAAACAGAGTAACTGCACTCTTCTTAATAAGCTCTTTAAAGCAGAATTAGTCTTAATTTTAGGTGGTCTTAACCCTTTTTATACCAAATGGAATCTTCCTCCTGATATATAGCATGAGTCCATTTCAAAATTTTGGGGTGTCTGGTTGTGCTTTCTTCAAAATTTATTTGGAAAGTGGCTGAAATTTTTGCAAACCGTGTAGGCCCTGATCAGAAGCTGCGTTCTGTGGCATCTGATCTGGGGGTGCACTGTTTGCCAGGGTGCTCCTTCAGAGATTTCTGGTACTGAATGGGTTAATAGCAGAATTTCACTGTATTTACTAAGTGTATTCCGACAGAACGTCAACTCCTTCTATACCCTTGAGCCAGTTTCATTCAAACTTTGTAGGAATGTTGCTTATTTGACTATAGGTTTAACACTGTAGAGGTCATTTTGGAGACGTTGCTTCCAATTTTGTGGGACTTTTACCCGACATTGAGATGAAATGACATCTCAAGCCCTGTCGCCCAATGAAACCAATAGGGTTTATTAGCATGGACGGTCTGCCTCGAACTGCGGTTCCTTGACAGGCTTAGATCCTCTAAGCGGTTTACCAGTACTAGGGAATGTTGCTTAGGTGACCCTTAAGACAGACCTTAGCAAACAGTGTAGACGCATATGAGACACTGCAAAATGTCAAGTCTCAGCTGGGTCTACACTGTTTGACCCTCATCCAGCTATTCTTAGACACAATATCAGCAAGTAGGTTAGTGCGAGTTGGACCTTCCATGCATATACATGTAAAACCTATTGGTTTCATTGGGCAGCAGGGCTTGAGATGTCATTTCATCTTAATGTCATAAATGTCCACCCAGAGCTGAAACCGACCGCACATGAGTACTGGTAAACCACATAGAGGATCTAAGCCTCCCCAGGCAAAGGGGTGCGAGTCGGTCTGTCCATGCATATAAACCCTATTGGTTTCATTGGGCAGCAGGGCTTGAGATGTCATTTCATCTCAATGTCAGGTAGAAGTCCCACAAAATTTGAAGCAACGTCTCCAAAATGACCTCAATTGTGTTGATGGGGGTGTTAAACCTCAAATCAAACAAACAATTCTTAATGTCGGGTAAAAATCCCACAAAATTGGAAGCAACGTCTCCAAAATGACCTATACAGTGCTGAAGGGGACGTCAAACCTCAAATCAAACAAACAATATCCGCAAGTAAATTTTACTTGTTCAAATTTTAGAACAAGTATGGTAAGAAGTTGAGGTTTCCATAAATAAAGTACTTTGAATCTGTTTACCCAAAAAATATTTGAAAGTATCATCTGCTTCAGTTGTTTGTAGCAGTTTAAGGTTAAATATGAGGTAATTAGGAAATATCATACTCTAAAACATTGTTACTCTTTTCTGCAAAGGCTTCAAGTCCATCAGGAGGGATGTTACGGAAGTTATTTAAATCATTACCACTGCAATAATAGTCACCAGCTCCTAGAAAAGAGTTATACAGTAAATCTTCGACGGCTCGAACACCTATGGCCCGTTTACCATGGCTGAGTCGAACTCATTTTTGAGTCCCTAGGGAATTCCTCAACTTTAGAAGTAGTGTGGGATAATTAAGGACATTTTCGACTCGTATCTTGCAAATGTATGCTGTGTGTGCTCATTAGAATCGCCTCGTTGAGGCGATTCTAATGAGTACACACAGCATACATTTTTAATATGGAACACCGAAAAGATGTCCCAAAATTAACCCCGTTATGCCTCCTGGAAGTAACCCTCAGTGGCTCGAACTACCCCTGTCTCGAACAGATTTTCATTGTCCTAAAGGTGTTCGAGCCATTGGAGTTCAACTGTATTTATCAACCCAACAAATCAAGAATAAATGTTATATTTACTCTAAAAATCTGGATACAAACAGTATTTTTACAAGAATGCATACACCTTAAAGGGAAGTAATTTTGAAAATATAACTTTGTCTCCTTTATCAATAAGGAGCCACAATTTGCTCCCTTTTTTAGAGGGGCTTAGTTTATAAGAAATCCAGCAGGATGTTGCCAGGTGTTCTATGAACAGCCCTTGCCCAAAACACTTCTTAACCCTAAAAATGCCAATCACAACAATTGTCGTCTGCTTGCTTGTTTGCTGGTTACTTTAAATAGCCATTGTTGCAAACTGTGTGGACCCAGATCAGACTGCTCCTCTAGGAGCAGTCTGATCTGGGTCCACACTGTTTGCCAGTATGCAAAAATATTTTTTAAAAGTTTGCAAGAAGATTCAGAGGACACCATTAATCAGACAACATTTTTAGATGCAGTTTTCCTTCTCAGCTTAAGGGTAAAGGTGTATAGGGGACAGCTGTGTTGTGAATAAATGGTATGCAGGCTGACTTGCATTTTCACTGAGTGCACATGTCAAATAGGTCAAGGTCATCCAGGGGTCATCATTTTGAACAAACTAATTATTGGCTTGAGTCCTCAATACTACATACCAAGTTTCATGACAATCAACCAACTGGTTCTGGAGAAGAAGAGTTTTGAAGGATTTTTACTTAAATGAGCATGTTTGCTATATTGGTCATGTGACCAAACTCATATTATTTAATTTTCATATCTCTGTCCTAGTGAAAGTTGGTTACAAATGGCCAGTGTTTTCTGAGAAAAACAAGTTTTAATTTTTGTAATTGAATTACACTGGGCAGGTGCAAGGAAAGACTTTGACCTTGAATACTCATGTGGTACTATTTACTCATTTTGCTGGCTGCATCTACAATATTTCAGATCACAGGCTGCAATAGTTTCCGAAAAATAAATGGTTTTTGACTTTTTCCTATTCAAAAGCCTAACTGATCAAATTTGACCTTAGCCTAAAATAGGTCAAGGTCATCTAGGGATCATCATTGGTACAAACTATGATTGGCTCAAATCTGCAATGCTACATATCACATTTCATGTCAATCAGCCTACTGGTTCCTGATTTTTGAAGGTTTTTTAGTCTAACTGTTGGTTTTCTTTTGCTCCAGTATTTCTGTTGTTTCTTGCTGTCGAGTCCTCATCTCTGTGGTTTCATCTCTGTGGTTGTTTGATTTTTGTGTTTACGGAGATGTTGCACTGATGAGTTAGGAGGACTTCATGCGGACTGAACAAATTACTTGTCTTAACTGCGACAGAAGTAAGGGCGAGGATTGTGGCCACATAAAATCGATTTAAGTCCCCAAGTAGAATTCGTTTCCGCTGACCGTTCAAAGACAGTTCTTCTGTCGCGGTTTATTTTTGTTATGATTTGTCTTTGGGTGTTTGTGTTGCTTATATTATTTTATTTTAGATAGCCTTTTGGCCATTTTGTGGGAAACTAACTGTCCTTTTGGCTTTCCACTGTTGGTGTTTCTGTTTAGGTCTGTTGCTTCACGTTTGTGTTTCTTTCCCTTTGGTGTCTCTGATGTAAGCTGTGGGTTAATTGTATCGATTCCTGATCATTGCCTCTACTTCTATTTTTACCTGATATTGGCATGGTGGCCATCTTGGTCATGTGACCAAACTGATATTACTTAATTTTCATGTCTTTCTTTCTAAAATCTTCCATATGAAATTTGGTTACAAATCGCCCAGTGATTCCTGAGAAAAACAAGTTTTAATTTTCATATCAGAATGACCTTGGGCTGAGGTCAAAGAATGGCCTTGACCCTGGAAACTCCCTTTACTCATGTAGAACACTGCATCTACCTATTTTCAGATCACATGCTACAATAATTTCTGAAAAATACATTTTCCAATGCAAAAGCCTGTGTGACCAAATTTGACCTTGGCCTAAAATAGGACAAGGTCATCCAGGGGCCATCTTTTGAACAAAACATGACTGGCTAAAGTCCCCAATGCTACATACCAAGTTTCACGACAATCAGCCCACTGGTTCCAGAGAAGAAGATTTTTGAAGGCTGTTTACCTTACATGGGCATGGTGGCCATCTTGGTCATTTGACCGGGACCCCTTGAATCAACTTTTGTTCCCCCATCCCAGGGATGCTCCACATGAAATTTGATTTCAATGAGCCCAGTAGTTTCAAGGAGAAGATGTTTGAAAATACTGACAGACAGTCAGACAATACAGCCTTACCATAGTATAAGCTCACCTATGAGCTTTTGGCTCAGCTGCTGAGCCTTTGGCTCTGGTGTGCTAATAAAGCACAGATTACCCTCTTTATACCAACATTTGTTTTAACTACAAATTTCCTTACAATGACATTTTCAATGGAAAGAATCCCTAGCTCAAGATGGGAGGGATCAACAAAGATATTCAAGACTACTAAATTTGTTAGTCCCAAGAACATATGTTGTGGATATTTGTTAGAATCGCCTCAGTGAGGCGATTCTAACAAATGTCCACAACATTTGTTTCTTGAAGTACCTGAGGGGAACAGTATACTACACTACAGTCGAACTTCGATGGCTCAAACTCGCCGGGACCGCCGAAAAAAGTTCGAGCCATCGGTAGTTCGAGCCACTGGAGTCCAACTCGGCAAGATCCATCTTTGTGTACTATGATTTTTTATCATAGCTGCGGCGATTTTGGTAACTTCCGGTACATTTATCGGTCATAATTTAAGAGTGAATGATGAGCCGTATTTTTGGGTCGCATTATGATACTGATCACACGCCTGCGTGACTTGATCGATAAAATCGGAATTTTTAAACAGGTAATTAGTGCGAGCCATCGGTGGGATTTTACTTAGAAAATGCACTCTAGGGACCAGGCTTAGAGTTCGAGGGTTCGAGCCATCGTGGTTCGAGCCAAGGGTGGCATGTTTAGTTAAAATGAATAGGGATTTTGCCGGGACTGAAAAGTCAGTTCGACCCAAACGTGGTGTTCGAGCCTACCGAGTTCGACCCATCGAAGTTCGACTGTATATGAAGATTCTTTATAGTGGCAAATTCTTAATAACAGTAAATTATAAGGGGAACAAATACTGTCGTTATAAAGAGGGTCCTCTGTATTTATCTGGGTCCAGTTGTTCAAAGCATCGTTAGCTTAACGAGCCCGTTGATTGTCAAACTGTTAACTATTCTGGAAAGTAAGTTATTGAATATTCTGTCATTTTTGCTGAAAAAATGTGAGCAGCTTTTGAAAATGCAAAAGCTGCTCACATTTTTTCTGCAAAAATATTAGTATATTTGCAATATTTAATGATCAAAGTTTTAACGATATGTTAACTAATGACATTGTTAATTATAAACAACTGGGGCCAGTTGTTCAAAGCTAACAATGCCATTAGTTAACTTATCATTAAAACTTGTATCATTAAATAAGGCAAATATGCTAAAATTTTGGCTGAAAAAATGTGAGCAGCTTTTGCATTTTTCAGCAAAAATACCAAAATTTTCGATATTGTACTTGCTAGAACAGTTAACAATTTGGCCACTAACGAGCTTGTTAAGCTAACGATGCTTTGAACAACTGCCCCCAGGTCCTTATTCCTCTGATAACACAATATCGTGAAAGGCCCACACTACCCCCCTATGACTTTCTGAATTGAGCCAGCGCATGAAAAAACCTGCAATAAGACATGTGCGCCCAACAAAGACTCAGATCAGCCTGCGCATCCAGGCAGTCTGATCAGAGTCTTCGTTGTGCGCTCTAAGCATAGCTAAGGGCCCAATGCTCCTTCATGCAACAAGAGAAGTGTCTGGTTAGACTATATGGATGCACAGGCTGATCCAAGTCTTCGGTGGGCGCACATGTTTTATTGTAGGTTTTGTTGTGCGCTGTCTCAATTAACAGGGCAGAGTAATACTGAGCTTACTGCAATATTTCACCACCCTTTTCTGCCATGGCCGCTATTCCGTCTGGAGGGATGTTCATAAAGTTACTTAAATCATTACCGCTGCAGTAGAAATCCCCTGAGCCTGGAATATATGAGGGCTGTTCAAAAGTTCTGATAAAAATCACTGTCATACAGTAGATTTTAAAGGGCTGTCAGAAATTATGTAGATTGTGGGTACTCCTTAGAACTGCCTCAATGAGGCAGTTCTAAAGAGCACCCACAACCTTCATTTGACTTGATAGATTTTGTAAGGTAACCGGGCGCTAAAAGCACATAGGGGCTACCCCACAATCTTTATTTGGAAAAATATCAAACATTTATATCTGTAAAATGCTAGTGGTAGAGACAGGAGACAAAGTTTTTGCATACAAGTGTACTATCGCAATGGATAAATCTGGCACATTTTCCATTGTTTACAGGAGAGAAAACAACATGTACATTGCATTGAAACTACATGTACAGTGAAATTCCGCTATTAAGACCACCTGAATTTAAGACTAATTCTGTTTTTAAAAGCTTATTTTGAAGGGTGCAGTTATTCGGTCTTCGTGTTTTCTGCCCACACTGTCTTCGGCTCAGGGACAACATTTGGGACTGTTCAAAAGTGGTCTTAAAGACCACTATTGAACAGTCCCAAAGGTGGTCTTAATATAGGAATTTTACTGTATTTTTCTACCAAACTGTCTTCTGCTGCATTTTTGTTACCATGGAAACTAGGGGGCAGCTTTTCTATTTCTCCTTTAATGTACATTTTAGCAGCCATATGTCATGTCCCTGAACCCTGATCAACCTTTTTGAAATGGACATTTAGTGTGTGAACACGCACTGTAGTTTTCAGAAATCAACAACTAATTTGCATTTCAAATTCACCACTACGTGTAAATGAATGCTTTGAAAATGAATTTAAGCAGCTCAATGGAAAAAATGTTTAGACAGTTTTTAAACTGGGTAGGAATAAAAAAAGCTCTTCCTTTTTTGCTCTGTTACATATGTGTGAAGGTTCCATTTTGCAATATTGGTTTTCTGTATGCTTGGGCAGTATGATGGCAATAGCTTTGCAACCATTTATACATGTGAAAACACATTCTATGAAGTTGTGGGTGAGAAAAATAATCTATGATGGGGTTTGAGACCTCGATGAGGAAATCTCAGGCTCGTTTTCAGTTAATTTAAATCTCATGCTTGGCATAGCCTCATGACACTAAAATAAACTTAAAATTTGCCTGAGATTTTCTTGTTGACATCTCAACCCCATCATAGGGCGTATTTATTGTAGCGAAACTGATTTTTTATTTCAAATCAATTTCATAAGCCAGTCATCAGCATCAGAGTCTACACTGCTTGCCAATTTCCCAACACATGAGCAAGTCAATGTTTTACGACAGCCCCACTGGCCCAAGCCCAATGGGGCTAGGAGAAATAGACTGGGCTCTATGGTGCTTCCACCCATAGCTGAAACCTACCGTACAAGTACTGGTAAACAACTGAGAAGGTCTAAGCCTGTCCAGGCAAAGTGATGTGAGTCAGACCATCCATGCATATAAACCCTATTGGTTTCATTGGGCAGTAGAGCTTGAAATGTCATTTCATCTTAACCCTTCTCTCGCTGAATATTCATTTAAGCCACACCCATATCTGACTTTGAACCAATCAGATTACTTGATGTAATTTATTTCTACAAATTCATAAACAGAATGCCAAACAGTGTAGATCCCGATCAGATGGCTTCTTCAGAAGCCATCTGATCTGGATCTACACTGTTTGCAAAGATAGGGTTGTCATGAACAGCAAGATAAGGGTTAATGTTGGTAAAAGTCACTCAAAATTGGAAGCAACATTGCCAAAATGACCTTAATAGTGTTGATGGGGATGTTAAACCTCAAAACAAACAAACAGACAGCCTATCACAACACTCTGACAATAGCAATGCTATAAATACATCTACAGAAGACCCTCGTTATAATGACAATATTTGTTCCCTATTATTGTGCTGTTATTAAGAATTTGCTCTTATAAAGAATCCCAGTTAGGAGTATGATAGGTAATAAAAAGCCTTTTCCCCATGAGTGCTAAAAAAAACAAATGTTACAGACATTCGTTAGAATCGCCTCACCAAGGCGATTCAAAAAAATATCTATAACATTTGTTTCTTGGAGTATTAGATTACAAGACTCATTTATGATTATGGACTTGATTCGTGCATTTTCAACCCGAGGGAAGCCCATACCACTCGGAACACAGGCTAAGCCTTTAGCTTAGTGGTCATTCTATTAAAATTGCTGTTATAGTGCGTTTTGCCGTTATAACCAATGTCGGCATAAAGAGGATTGACTGTATCAGTTAGCTGGATTTCTGACAAATCAGTGATAGTCACGTAGACATCAGAAACATATAACTACTGTGCTTAGTAACTTTGTGTTGGCTGACAATCAACAGAAAACCTTAACCTCATTTTTATTGCCATTTTCCTTAAATTTGTATGTTTATTTCCAAAAGTCTCTGATTTTACCCACAAACCTGACAAGAACATAGGAAAACTATGAAGCAAATAAAATTCAAAATATTTTCCTTATGATTGGGAGAAAAATCAACCTTAACATGCCAAGTGAATCTTCCTCCAGCAATGATTCACATGAAATGTCAAGCCTGCTTTTCTCTGAAAACAGAACATATTTGAAAATGATGTTGCAAAAGTTGTGACTTGTGGTTTAAAATTGATTTCAAAACATAACTCCAAATGCCAAATTTATTTCTGTCCCTGTCATTTTCTATTACTTGAACAATGTAAAGATACAATCAAAAACATTTTTTTTTAAAGTAGAAGCTTGTTTTTGCCAAAAACAAGTCTTACCTAATGATTTGTAACATTCTTGAGTAGTTATTTCCCTTATTTGGTTGATCTTTTGTTTGTTTGATTTGAGGTTTAACGTCCCCGTCAACACTGTATAGGTCATTTTGGAGACATTGCTTCCAATTTTGTGGGACTTTTACCCGACATTGAGATGAAATGACATCTCAAGCCCTGTCACCCAATCAAACCAATAGGGTTTAAAAGCATGGATTGTCCAACTCACACCGCTTTGCCTGGGCAGGCTTAGATGCTCTAAGTGGTTAACCAGTACTTGTGTGAGGTTGGTTTCAGCGCTGCGTGGGAGTATCAGGCATCCCATTTATATACTTGTGTGAGGTTGGTTTCAGCTCTGCATCGAAGCATCACGCAGCCCATTTATTTCTTCAAGCCCCGATGGGCGAGGGGCCGTTAATTGATTGATCTAAAAAGCAGAATCACATCAGTACTCCCGACTAGGGCGGTCTGCTAGGCAGTCGCATTTATGCGACTAGGGTGCCGAAAGAGTCAAAAACTGAAATCAATGTCCCAGATTTTCAGGGAACATACATGTACGCTTTTTTAATTTATTTTTCCCCAAATTTCCAGAGCTTTTTGCTGTCCCAGAATTGCTATTCCAAGGCTTTATCTATCATTTATCATATGACGTCACGTCTGAGAGTGTAATAATGCCATGTAATAAATTCGATAGTCCACTTGTGGATTAAATATGCAAATTAGCTAGATAGGCCCTGTAACGTTAAATGTGCGACGTCCTTAACAACGTCGTGTTTACCAATGGCGGAATTTTGACATTTTTGTTAAACAATCGTGAATAAAATGCATTCTAAATCTCATATGATAAATAGAATCTTGCATTTGTGTTCATGTATTATTGAATTTATCAAACTCGTTGAAGAAAAGGGATAAAATGCTCGGCAAAGCCTTGCATTTTATCCCTTTTCTTCAACGAGTTTGATAAATTCAAAGCCTTGCATTTTATCCCTTTTCCTCAACTCATTTAATAAATTCAATAATACATGAACACTCATGTAAGATCCTCTATATCTCACCTGTGCATTCGTGATCATGTATTATTGAATTTATCAAAGTCATTGAAGAAAAGGGATAAAATGCTTGGCAAAGCCTCACATTTTATCCCTTTCCCTCAACTGGTTTAATAAATTCAATAATACATGAACACTCATGTAAGATCCTCTATATCTCACCTGTGACAACAGCTAGGACCACTGACGGATCTTCTGCGGCTTCTTTCAATGCACTGATCCACTCTTCATACATCTACAGTAATAAATTTGAAAACAACTATTTTACCTATTTTGTACCGGAAACCCAAATGGGTACCCTGGCAAACAGTGTAGGCCCAGATCAGACGCCGCCTTCTGCGGCGTCTGATCAGGGCCTCCACTGTTTGCAAAAAGTTAAGCCATTTTCCAAATAGACCTCCAACAGGTAAAGGTCCACCTTTGGAAAAATCAATAGTTTACTAACTGTTGACAACAGTGTACATTACTGATTTCCCCTTAAGTGCCTCAGTCAGGGGATTCAACAAGAGCTACTAATATTCAACAAGAGCTACTAATCACCCTTTTAAGGGTCGCCTTTGATCTGCTATAGAGAGTATATCACAAGGGGCAATAAAACAATTATGAATACACCGTGTGTCCTACAGTTACAAGAATACATGCCCTTTAAGGGTTAAGATGTAACTAGCAGAAAAAAAGTGCTTAGAACAGACTAGACCAGGAAGGACTCCAACATGACTCAAAATACCTTTTTATCGTATGTCTGTGGACAGACCAGCCTAAGCAAACAATGTAAACTACCGTATTCGGGTGTGTACTACCCGCATTTGCGTACTACCCGCACCCCCCTTTTTTAGCCAAAATCTGGGGAAAAACTGTTATTCTGTTGTATTACCCGCATGAAATATTTGCTGAAATTTTGGTGGGTGCGTAAGTGAGAAAAAGTAAGAATTTGGGCAGTTTTTGTAACACAAAACGGAACGCGCGATCGTCTTCAAAAGGCGGGAAAATGCACGTGCGTGCAAGTATCACCAGAATGCTTGTATTTTGCATTAAAACGTTGAAAAAACTTTATCTGTTCACCCTTGTTATTTATTTATTAACCAATATATAGCCAGCGGCCCTTTGGGGGGGGGGGACATCGGCAAACAGTGCAGTCCCAGATTAGACACCGCAGAATGAAACCGCAGACGTCCAATTTGGATTTACACTGTTTGATGATTTATAACGGTTCAATTATGACACTATTGTTAATCCCGGTTGTATAATTGCCACCCTGCGGTGCGTGTCAATAAGGTGTGAAAATATGGTCAAGTTATGTCTCTAATTTGCGTTTATTCCCCAATCAATAATTTAATCCACAATCAATGTGAAAATGAAATAATTGCTCCTAAGACGAGTTGCTAAATCTTACGGTAGAATATACAAACAGACTATTCTAATATCTCGTGAATGGTTATGTTTTGGCGCCAAAAGCCGAACATTTTAATTTATGTATACACATATGTATGCTGTTGTCGGTTATTGTCACGGAGCTTCCGAGCTATTGATTTTTTTTTTTACCGTTTCCAAACATTTTTTTAATGAAAGAGATACACCGCATTAAAATAAAACAATAGACATGTGTGTGTTTGCTGGGGTCCGATGACGTCATTCACCGATCGCGTGCAGAAAAATTGTAGCGGTAATTTGTGGGCGGCGATTTTGATGCCGGAAAACTTTGATGTTCGCATTGAACTTGCTTGTTTATTTCGTTTAAAAATCAGAGTTTTAGGAATAATAAGCACAAAATCGGGCTTGCTTGTAATGGATATTGTTTATTACTCATGTGTAAGTAAAACTGAGTCGACAATAATTAACGTTATTACTGTCGGGAATCGTAAAGGGATAGAGCATAACATTGAGATGCATCGTATTTTCAGCTGACAAAAGTAAAAAAAAAACAGTCCAAAAATAATTCGGACGGATTACCCGCACCCTGAACTTGGGCCTGTAATTTGAGGGAAAAAAACTGCGGGTAGTACACGCCCGAATACGGTAAGATGCAGCAGAATGAAGCTTCTTGCACACCAGACAAGGAAATCCCTGATTTTTCCCTGGGATAGAAATTTATGTTCTGACCCTGGTGTTCCGACCCAAAATCCAATATTCTCACGTGTTTGATAAATGTACTGGTTGATTATGACCTCATGTGCGCCGTCATGGTTGACGTCATGCACGTTACGTGACGTCACTAAACGTTCCTGTAGTGCCATCACAATATGGCAGACGTCTGTAACCAAAGTGACTGCAGCATTAAAAATCCGAAGAAGGTATGCAAGAAAAAGAATCCTATATAGGTGTGAGGGGCGGATAGAAAAATCCGTCCCTCTGGATCACTGTCCGGCATCACTCGGCAAGCCTTGTGATGCCGGACAGTGACCCTTAGGACGGATTTTTCCATCCACCCCTCACACCCATATAAGATTCTTATATTCTCATCAAGGTCTACACTGTTTGCCACTCATCCAGCTACTTCTATAAACACAACATGAAGTAGATAATTGTACTTTATCAAATCTTAGAACACATATGGTAAGGAGCTGAAGTGTCCAAATACTTAACCCTTCTCTTGCTGAATACTCATTTAAGCCACACCCATTTCTGACTTTGAACCAATCAGATTACTTGATGTAATTTATTCATACAAATTCATAAACTGAATGCCAAACATTGTAGATCCTGATCAGATCTAGATCTCCACTGTTTGTCAAGATAGGGGTTGTCTTGAACAGCAAGATAAGAGTTAAGGGGAATTGGAACACCTGACAGATTTTTCTGCCATTTTTCAAAGGGAGACAACTTTCGAGACTTCCTGTTCCCTTTCCTTTAAGCCCTGTCCCACTGAAAAAGGGGTCTACTCTTAAAGGGAAGGGGACAGACTGACTAGTATCACTTTTTCTGGGTAGGCTTAGACCTTCTAAGCTGTTTACTAGTACTCTAAAAATCAATCGGTTTCAGCTCTGTTTGGAAGCAACATGCAGCCCAATCTATTTCTGCAAGCCCCGATGGGTGGGGGCACACACTGTTTGCAACAATGTTTTTTAAAGTAACCAGCAGACAACAGAGCAAGTGACAATTGTTGTGATAGGTGGGCTGAGGGTTAACATACACAAAGCAGTTACATGACCCTGTATAAGTCAAATAGTGTAACAGTTGACATGTTAGGGGTGATCGGATATTATTATAAGAATCCTATATGGGTGCCAGGGGTGGATGGAAAAATCCGTCCCGAAGGCACCATATAGGTTTCTTTTTCTTGCATACTTTCCATTTCTTTGCGCAGATTTTTAATGCTGCAGTCACCTTGGTTACCGACGTCCGCCATATTGTGATGACACTACAGGAATGTTTAGTGATGTCACATAACGTGCTGTGACATCAACCGTAACAATGGCGCATATTAGGTCGTATTCAACCAGTGCATTTATAAAACAAGCGAGAGTATTCGATTTTGGGTAAGAATACAGACGTTCTATCCCAAGCTAAAACTATGGATTTCCTTATCTGGTGTGCAAGAAAAAGGCTTCCACTGATTCTGTACCCTAGTTAGGGGATAAGTGTATTGAAAATAGTCATTCTGAGAGATAAATCTGCCAATTTATGGTCGGAAATTTTGTTTTACAGCCACACAAAAGCAGCTGTAAAACCCACAATTTTCAATACAATCATCCTAATATAAATAATTTATTCATTTGATTTGTTAAAAACTGTAATATTTGCACAAAGTGGCAATCAATATAAACTACATAAAAGCAAATGCCAGCCAATGAAAAGCAACTTTACATGATGATGTCTGGTTTTCATCAGTACATCGCAGAATACACTGTCACAAATTTTTGATTTTATGGAGGCAGACATATGCAAGTGCATTCCATTGTATGCTCGTGAACCCTTCCATTTCTATATGTTGGACAAGTCCATTTGTCATATAAGGGGTGTCAGGCCTAATTTTTGGATTTCATGCTATTTTTGAAGGAAATATCTGATAACAAATAGTGCAGGCCCTGGTCAGACGCCGCCGTCTGATCTGGGCCTGCACTATTTGCCAAGGTACCCCTTTAGGGATTTCCCGCATACAATGGGTTAAGGTGTTTATATTCTTGCACACCAGACAAGGAAATCCTCTATTCTACCCTGGGATAGAAATTTATGTTCTGACCCTGGTGTTCCGACCCAGGCAACTAACAAAAGTGCGCTTCAATTCTATTCAACTGCCGTAACCACTTCCGCACTACTTTTATTTTGTAAACAATATACATAAACAATATACATGTGCGAGCTGTCAAAACTAACCAGCAAAAAAACAAACAAGAGGGCCCAATGGCCCACATCGCTCACCTGTGTACCAGATAATCATTAGTGTAGGAGACCACTTGTCTTTGCTACATACTAAATATCTAAGCTCAGGCAAAGCGGTGTCCATGCTTATAAACCCTATTGGTTTCATTGGGTAAAAGTCACACAAAATTGGAAGAGACATCTCCAAAATGACCTATACAGTGTTGACAGGGATGTAAAACCTCAAATCAAACAAAATCTGTGCCTTATGTTTTTGGAAGGAGAAGATCTTTTTTAAGTTTTTTTCCAGTATAAGTCTATAGAAGCTAATGAGCCCTGGGGCTTGGCCAATTTTGACCCAAAGGGCATGGTTGGCAGGATTTATGTAGGCGACCATTTTGTGTTGCTATATACTAAATATTTAAGGTCTGTATTTCATGGTTTCAAAGATGTTTGAAGCTTTTTCCATTATAAGTTTGTTGGAGTTAAGGGGCCACAGGATTTGGCCAATTTGGACCCCGGGGCATGATTGGCAGGATTCATGAAGGCGACCACTCGACATTGCTACATGCTAAATACCTAAGATCTGGGACTTATTGTTTCAGAGAAGAAGATTTTTGAAGATTTTTTTCCCCATTTCAAGTTGTTTTTGTGTGTGTGTGTTGTTGTTTTTTTCATTATAAGGGCCCTGTGGTTTCAGAGAAGAAGATTTTTGAAGTTTTTCCAATTGTAAGTCTATGGAAGCTAAAGAGCCCTGGGGTGTGGCCAATTTGGATCCCAGGGCCATAACTGGCAGGATTTATGTAGGTGGCTACTTGAATTTGCTACATACTAAAAATCTAAGCTCTGGGCCTAATAGGTTTCATAAAAGAAGATTTTTTAAGTTTTTTTTCCATTATAAGTCTATTGGAGCTGATGAGCTCGGGTGTGGCCAATTTTGACCCCGGGGCAGGATTAGCAGGATTTAAGAAGCTGGCTATTTTATATTGCTAGATACCAAATATCTAAGTTCTGTGATTCACAGTTTCTAAGAAGAAGATTTTTGAAGCTTTTTTCCATTATGAGTCTATGGGAGCTAAGGGGCCCCAAGGTGTGGCCCATTTGGACCCCAGGGGCAAGATTAGCAGGAAATATGTAGGTGATCACTTGTCATTGCTAAATGCTAAATATCTAAGATCTGGGTCCTGTGGTTTCAGAGAAGAAGATTTTTGAAGCGTTTTCCCATTATGAGTCTATGGGAGCTAAGGGGGTCCCAGGGTTTGGTCCATTTGGACACCAGGGGCATGATTGCCAGGACTTATGTAGGTGACCACTTGTCATTGCTACATACTAAATTTCTAAGCTCTGGGCCCTGTGGTTTCAGAGAAGAAGATTTTTGAAGCTTTTTTCCATTATGAGTCTATGGGAGCTAAGGGGGTCCCAGGGTGTGGCCCATTTGGACACCAGGGGCATGATTGCCAGGATTTATGTAGGTGACCACTTGTCATTGCCACATGCTAAATATCTAAGCTCTGGGCCCTGTGGTTTCAGAAAAGAAGATTTTTGAAGCTTTTTTCCATTACGAGTCTATGGGAGTTCAGGGGCCCCGGGGCGTGGCCCATTTGGACCCCAGGGGCATGATTGGCAGGATTTATGTAGGTGACCACTTGCCATTACTACATGCTAAATATCTGAGCTCTGGGCCCTGTGGTTTTCGAGAAGATTTTTTAAGTTTTTTTTCCCAATATGAGTCTATTGGAGCTAAGGGGCCCGGGGGCGTGGCCCAATTGGACCCCATTGGCATGATTGGCAGGATGTATGTAGGTGACCACTTGCCATTGCTACATGCTAAATATCTAAGCTCTGGGTCCTGTGAGAAGCCTCCGTGGTGCAGTGGTTACGCTACTCGCCTTGTAAACCAGGGATCGCAGGATCGATCCCGGGCTTCTCCAGACTTTCGGATGAGTCTTTAAACCGAGGTCCCGTCTCCGTATGACCTTAGCTGTTGGTGGGACGTAAAACTAAAACTCACTCACTCACTCACTGGGTCCTGTGATTTCAGAGAAGAAGGTTTTTGAAGCTTTTTTTCCATTATGAGTCTATGGGAGCTAAGGGGCCCGGGGGCCTGGCCTGTTTGGACCCCAGGGGCATGATTGGCAGGAATTATGTAGGTGACCAATTGCCGTTGCTACACGCTAAATATCTAAGCTTTGGGCCCTGTGGTTTCAGAGAAAATTTTGGAAGCTTTTTTTCCCATTATGAGTCTATAGGAGCTAAGGGTCCCCCGGGCTAGCCCATTTGGACCCCAGGGGCATAATTGGCAGGATTTATGTAGGTGACCAATTGCCATTGCTACATGCTAAATATCTCAGCTCTGGGCCCTGTGGTTTCAGAGAAGAAGCTGTTTGAACCTTTTTTCCATTATGAGTCTATAGGAGCTAAGGGGCCCCAGTGCGTGGCCCATTTGGACCCCAGGGGCATGATTGGCAGGAATTATGTAGGTGACCACTTGCCGTTGCTACATGCTAACTTTCTAAGCTCTGGGCTCTGTGGTTTCAGAGAAGAAGATTTTTGAAGCTTTTTATCCATTATGAGTCTATGGGAGCTAAGGGGCCCCGGTGCGTGGCCCATTTGGAACCCAGGGGCATGATTCGCAGGAATTATGTAGGTGACCCCTTGCCGTTGCTACATGCTAAATATCTAAGCTCTGGGCCCTGTGGTTTCAGAGAAGAAGATTTTTGAAGCTTTTTTCCATTATGAGTCTATGGGAGCTAAGGGGGTCCCAGGGTTTGGCCCATTTGGACACCAGGAGCATGATTGCCAGGATTTATGTAGGTGACCACTTGTCATTGCTACATACTAAATATCTAAGCTCTGGGCCCTGTGGTTTCAGAGAAGAAGATTTTTGAAGCTTTTTTCCATTATGAGTCTATGGGAGCGAAGGGGGTTCCCAGGGTGTGGCCCATTTGGACACCAGGGGCATGATTGCCAGGATTTATGTAGGTGACCACTTGTCATTGCCACATGCGAAATATCTAAGCTCTTGGCTCTGTGGTTTCAGAAAAGAAGATTTTTGAAGCTTTTTTCCATTATGAGTCTATGGGAGTTAAGGGGCACCAGGGCGTGGCCCATTTGGACCCCAGGGGCATGATTGACAGGATTTATGTAGGTGACCACTTGCCATTACTACATGCTAAATATCTGAGCTCTCGGCCCTGTGGTTATAGAGAAGATTTTTTAAGTTTTTTTTCCATTATGAGTCTATTGGAGCTAAGGGGCACAGGGGCGTGGCCCATTTGGACCCTAGGGGCATGATTGGCAGGATGTATGTAGATGACCACTTGCCATTGCTACATGCTAAATATCTAAGCTCTGGGTCCTGTTGTTTCAGAGAAGAAGATTTTTGAAGCTTTTTTTCGTTTATGAGTCTATAGGAGCTAAGGGGCCCGGGGGCGTGGCCCGTTTGGACCCCAGGGGCATGATTGGCAGAAATTATGTAGGTGACCACTTGCCGTTGCCATGTGCTAAGTATGTAAGCTCTGGGCCCTGTGGTTTCAGAGAAGAAGATTTTTGAAGCTTTTTTCCATTATGAGTCTATGGGAGCAAAGGGGCCCCGGGGCGTGGCCCATTTGGAACCCAGGGGCATGATTGGCAGGAATTATGTAGGTGACCAATTGCCTTTGCTACACGCTAAATATCTAAGCTTTGGGCCCGGTGGTTTCAGAGAAGATTTTTGAAGCTTTTTTTCCCATTATGAGTCTATAGGAGCTAAGGGTCCCCCAGGCTAACCCATTTGGACCCCATGGGCATGATTGGCCGGATTTATGTAGGTGACCACTTGCCATTGCTACATGCTAAATATCTCAGCTCTGGGCCCTGTGGTTTCAGAGAAGAAGCTGTTTGAACCTTTTTTTTTTCCATTATGAGTCTATAGGAGCTAAGGGGCCCGGGGGCGTGGCCCGTTTGGATCCCAGGGGCATGATTGGCAGAAATTATGTAGGTGACCACTTGCCTTGCCACTTGTTCAATATCTAAGCTCTGGGCCCTGTGGTTTCAGAGAAGAAGCTGTTTGAACCTTTTTTTCCATTATGAGTCTATAGGAGCTAAGCGGCCCGGGGGCGTGGCCTGTTTGGATCCCAGGGGCATGATTGGCAGAAATTATGTAGGTGACCACTTGCCTTGCCACTTGCTAAATATCTAAGCTCTGGGCCCTGTGGTTTCAGAGAAGAAGATTTTTGAAGCTTTTTTCCATTATGAGTCTATAGGAGCTAAGGGTCCCCCGGGCTAGCCCATTTAGACCCCAGGGGCATGATTGGCAGTATTTATGTAGGTGACCAATTGCCATTGCTACATGCTAAATATCTCAGCTCTGGGCCATGTGGTTTCAGAGAAGAAGCTGTTTGAACCTTTTTTTCCATTATGAGTCTATAGGAGCTAAGGGGCCCCAGGGCGTGGCCAATTTGGACCCCGGGGCATGATTGGCAGGAATTATGTAGGTGACCACTTGCCCTTGCTACATGCTAAATATCTAAGCTCTGGGCCCTGTGGTTTCAGAGAAGAAGATTTTTTAAGCTTTTTTTTCCATTATGAGTCTATGGGAGCTAAGGGGCCCCGGGGTGTGGCCAATTTGGATCCCGGGGGCATGATTGGCAGGAATTATGTAGGTGACCACTTGCCCTTGCTACATGCTGAATACCTAAGCTCTGGACCCTGCGATTTCAGAGAAGAAGATTTTTGAAACTTTTTTCCATTATGAGTCTATGGGAGCGAAGGGGCCCCGGGGCGTGGCCCATTTGGAACCCAGGGGCATGATTGGCATGAATTATGTAGGTGACCAATTGCCTTTGCTACACGGTAAATATCTAAGCTTTGGGCCCTGTGGTTTCAGAGAAGATTTTTGAAGCTTTTTTTCCCATTATGAGTCTATAGGAGCTAAGGGTCCCCCGGGCTAGCCCATTTGGCATGATTGGCAGGATTTATGTAGGTGACCACTTGCCATTGCTACATGCTAAATATCTCAGCTCTGGGCCCTGTGGTTTCAGAGAAGAAGCTGTTTGAACCTTTTTTTTTTCCATTATGAGTCTATAGGAGCTAAGCGGCCCGGGGGCGTGGCCCGTTTGGATCCCAGGGGCATGATTGGCAGAAATTATGTAGGTGACCACTTGCCTTGCCACTTACTAAATATCTAAGCTCTGGGCCCTGTGGTTTCAGAGAAGAAGCTGTTTGAACCTTTTTTTTCCGTTATGAGTCTATAGGAGCTAAGCGGCCCGGGGCGTGGCCCGTTTGGATCCCAGGGGCATGATTGGCAGAAATTATGTAGGTGACCACTTGCCTTGCCACTTGCTAAATATCTAAGCTCTGGGCCCTGTGGTTTCAGAGAAGAAGATTTTTGAAGCTTTTTTCCATTATGAGTCTATAGGAGCTAAGGGTCCCCCGGGCTAGCCCATTTGGACCCCAGGGGCATGATTGGCAGGATTTATGTAGGTGACCAATTGCCATTGCTACATGCTAAATATCTCAGCTCTGGGCCCTGTGGTTTCAGAGAAGAAGCTGTTTGAACTTTTTTTTCCATTATGAGTCTATAGGAGCTAAGGGGCCCCAGGGCGTGGCCAATTTGGACCCCATGGGCATGATTGGCAGGATTTATGTAGGTGACCACTTGCCATTGCTACATGCTAAATATCTCAGCTCTGGGCCCTGTGGTTTCAGAGAAGAAGCTGTTTGAACCTTTTTTTTCCATTATGAGTCTATAGGAGCTAAGGGGCCCGGGGGCGTGGCCCGTTTGGATCCCAGGGGCATGATTGGCAGAAATTATGTAGGTGACCACTTGCCTTGCCACTTACTAAATATCTAAGCTCTGGGCCCGGTGGTTTCAGAGAAGAAGCTGTTTGAACCTTTTTTTTCCGTTATGAGTCTATAGGAGCTAAGCGGCCCGGGGCGTGGCCCGTTTGGATCCCAGGGGCATGATTGGCAGAAATTATGTAGGTGACCACTTGCCTTGCCACTTGCTAAATATCTAAGCTCTGGGCCCTGTGGTTTCAGAGAAGAAGATTTTTGAAGCTTTTTTCCATTATGAGTCTATAGGAGCTAAGGGTCCCCCGGGCTAGCCCATTTGGACCCCAGGGGCATGATTGGCAGGATTTATGTAGGTGACCAATTGCCATTGCTACATGCTTAATATCTCAGCTCTGGGCCCTGTGGTTTCAGAGAAGAAGCTGTTTGAACTTTTTTTCCATTATGAGTCTATAGGAGCTAAGGGGCCCCAGGGCGTGGCCAATTTGGACCCCAGGGGCATGATTGGCAGGAATTATGTAGGTGACCACTTGCCCTTGCTACATGCTAAATTTCTAAGCTCTGGGCTCTGTGGTTTCAGAGAAGAAGATTTTTGAAGCTTTTTTTCCATTATGAGTCTATGGGAGCTAAGGGGCCCCGGGGTGTGGCCTATTTGGAACCCAGGGGCATGATTAGCAGGAATTATGTAGGTGACCACTTGCCGTTGCAACATGCTTAATATCTAAGCTCTGGGCCCTGTGGTTTCAGAGAAGAAGATTTTTGAAGCTTATTTTTCCATTATGAGTCTATGGGAGCTAAGGGGCCAATTTGGATCCCGGGGGCATGATTGGCAGGAATTATGTAGGTGACCACTTGCCTTTGCTACATGCTGAATACCTAAGCTCTGGACCCTGCGATTTCAGAGAAGAAGATTTTTGAAACTTTTTTCCATTATGAGTCTATGGGAGCGAAGGGGCCCCGGGACGTGGCCCATTTGAACCCCAGGGGCATGATTGGCAGGAATTATGTAGGTGACCGCTTGCCATTGCTACATGCTAAATATCTAAGCTCTGGGCCCCTTGGTTTCAGAGAAGAAGATTTTTGAAGCTTTTTATTCCATTATGAGTCTATAGGAGTGAAGGGGCCCCGGGGTGTGGCCAATTTGGACCCCAGGGGCATGATTGGCAGGATTTATGTAGGTGACCACTTGACATTGTTACAAGCTAAATATCTAAGCTCTGGGCCCAGTGGTTTCAGAGAAGAAGATATTTTAATTTTTTCCCATTGTAAGTCTATGGGAGCCATATTTTTGCCATGGCAACCAGAATTCTAATCTGATCAGCCCAAAAACCTTATGCAGCCTTTCCCCCTACCCGATAATGCTTCTAATAAAATTTGATCAAGATTGACCATGGGGTATTAGAGATATACTTATTTGAAATTGTTTACCGACGCACGGATGCACGTACGACACACGACGGACAAAAAGTGATCACAAAAGCTCACCTCGTCACTATGTGACAGGTGAGCTAACAAAGTAAACAAGAGGGTCCAGAGGGCCCTGGTTCGCTCACCTGATCCAAAGCATAACAAGTGGGCCCCGGGCAGGGTCAATTTTGGCCCCAGGGCTAAAATTTGAACAATCTTGGTAGAGGTCCACAAGATGAAGCTTCATATCTAATATGAAAGACCTGGGCTTTCTGGTTTCAGAAAAGAAGATTTTAAAGGTTTACCCTGCATATAGAAGTCTATGTAAAACAAGATTTTCCCTATATAAGTCTATGTTAAACCAAAGGGCCCCGGAGCGGGGGCATTTTTGGCCCCAGGGCTATAATTTGAACAATCTTGGTAGAGGTCCACTAGCTGAAGCTTCATAACAAATATCAAAGACCTAAGCCTTGTGTTTCAGAGAAGATGATTTTTAAAGATTTTCCCTATATAAGTCTATGTAAAACCAAAGGGCCACATGGCGGGGGCATTTTTGGTCTCAGGCCTATAATTTGAACAATCTTTAAAGAGGTCCACTAGCTGAAGCGTCATAACAAATATCGAAGACCTAAGCCTTGTGGTTTCAGAGAAGAAGATTTTTCAAGATTTTCCCTATATAAGTCTATGTAAAACCAAAGGGCCCCGGAGCGGGGGCATTTTTGGCCCCAGGGCTATAATTTGAACAATCTTGGTAGAGGTCCACAAGATGAAGCTTCATACCAAATATCAAAGACCTGGGCCATGCAGTTTCAGAGAAGAAGATTTTTCAAGATTTTCCCTATATAAGTCTATGTAAAACAAAAGGGCCCTGGTGCGGGGGCATTTTTGGCCCCAGCACTATAATTTGAACAATCTTGGTAGGGGTCTACTAGATGAAGCTTCATACCAAATATCAAAGACCTGGGCCTTGCGTTTCAGAAAAGAAGATTTTTCAAGATTTTCCCTATATAAGCCCATGTAAAACCAAAGGGATCCCGTGCGGGGGCATTTTTAGCTCCTGCACTATAATTTGAAAATCTTGGTAGGGGTCCACTAGATGAAGCTTCATACCAAATATCAAAGACCTGGGCCTTGCGGTTTCAGAGAAGAAGATTTTTCAAGATTTTCCCTATATAAGCCCATGTAAAACCAAAGGGCCCCCATGCGGGGGCATTTTTAGCTCCAGCACTATAATTTGAACAATCTTGGTAGGGGTCCACTAGATAAAGCTTCATACCAAATATCAAAGACCTGGGCCTGGCGGTTTCAGAGAAGAAGATTTTTCAAGATTTTCCCTATATAAGCCAATGTAAAACCAAAGGGCCCCCGTGCGGGGGCATTTTTTGCTCCAGCACTATAATTTGAACAATCTTGGTAGGGGTCCACTAGATGAAGCTTCATACCAAATATCAAAGATCTGGGCCATGCGGTTTCAGAGAAGAAGATTTTTAAAGATTTTCCCCATATAAGTCCATGCAAAACCAAAGGGCCCCCATGCGGGGGCATGTTTGGCCCAAGCACTATAATTTGAACAATCTTGGTAGGGGTCCACTAGATGAAGCTTCATACCAAATATCAAAGACCTGGGCCTTGCGGTTTCAGAGAAGAAGATTTTTCAAGATTTTCCCTATATAAGCCCATGTAAAACCAAAGGGCCCCCGTGCGGGGGCATTTTTAGCTTCAGCACTATAATTTGAACAATCTTGGTAGGGGTTCACTAGATAAAGCTTCATACCTAATATCAAAGACCTGGGCCTTGCGGTTTCAGAGAAGAAGAGTTTTAAAGATTTTCCCTATATAAGTCCTTGTAAAAGCAAAGGGCCCCAGTGCGGGGGCATTTTTGGCCCCAGCACTATAATTTGAACAATCATGGTAGGGGTCCACTAGATGAAGCTTCATACCAAATATCAAAGACCTGGGCCTTGCGGTTTCAGAGAAGAAGATTTTTCAAGATTTTCCCTATATAAGCCCATGTAAAACCAAAGGGCCCCCGTCCGGGGGCATTTTTAGCTCCAGCACTATAATTTGAACAATCTTGGTAGGGGTCAACTAGATGAAGCTTCATACCAAATATCAAAGATCTGGGCCTTGCGGTTTCAGAGAAGAAGATTTTTCAAGATTTTCCCTATATAAGCCCATGTAAAACCAAAGGGCCCCCGTGCGGGGGCATTTTTAGCTTCAGCACTATAATTTGAACAATCTTGGTAGGGGTTCACTAGATAAAGCTTCATACCTAATATCAAAGACCTGGGCCTTGCGGTTTCAGAGAAGAAGAGTTTTAAAGATTTTCCCTATATAAGTCCTTGTAAAAGCAAAGGGCCCCAGTGCGGGGGCATTTTTGGCCCCAGCACTATAATTTGAACAATCATGGTAGGGGTCCACTAGATGAAGCTTCATACCAAATATCAAAGATCTGGGCCTTGCGGTTTCAGAGAAGAAGATTTTTCAAGATTTTCCCTATATAAGCCCATGTAAAACCAAAGGGCCCCCGTGCGGGGGCATTTTTAGCTCCAGCACTATAATTTGAACAATCTTGGTAGGGGTCAACTAGATGAAGCTTCATACCAAATATCAAAGATCTGGGCCTTGCGGTTTCAGAGAAGAAGATTTTTCAAGATTTTCCCTATATAAGCCCATGTAAAACCAAAGGGCCCCCTGTGCGGGGGCATTTTTGGCCCCAGCACTATAATTTGAACAATCTTGGTAGGGGTCCACTAGATGAAGCTTCATACCAAATATCAAAGACCTGGGCCTTGCTGTTTCAGAGAAGAAGATTTTTCAAGATTTTCCCTATATAAGCCCATGTAAAACCAAAGGGCCCCCATGCGGGGGCATTTTTAGCTCCAGCACTATAATTTGAACAATCTTGGTAGGGTCCACTAGATGAAGCTTCATACCAAATATCAAAGACCTGGGCCTTGCGGTTTCAGAGAAGAAGATTTTTCAAGATTTTCCCTATATAAGCCCATGTAAAACCAAAGGGCCCCCGTGCGGGAGCATTTTTAGCTCCAGCACTATAATTTGAACAATCTTGGTAGGGGTCAACTAGATGAAGCTTCATACCAAATATCAAAGATCTGGGCCTTGCGGTTTCAGAGAAGAAGATTTTTCAAGATTTTCCCTATATAAGCCCATGTAAAACCAAAGGGCCCCCGTGCGGGGGCATTTTTAGCTTCAGCACTATAATTTGAACAATCTTGGTAGGGGTTCACTAGATAAAGCTTCATACCTAATATCAAAGACCTGGGCCTTGCGGTTTCAGAGAAGAAGAGTTTTAAAGATTTTCCCTATATAAGTCCTTGTAAGCCCCTGTGCGGGGGCATTTTTGGCCCCAGCACTATAATTTGAACAATCTTGGTAGGGGTCCACTAGATGAAGCTTCATACCAAATATCAAAGACCTGGGCCTTGCTGTTTCAGAGAAGAAGATTTTTCAAGATTTTCCCTATATAAGCCCATGTAAAACCAAAGGGCCCCCATGCGGGGGCATTTTTAGCTCCAGCACTATAATTTGAACAATCTTGGTAGGGTCCACTAGATGAAGCTTCATACCAAATATCAAAGATCTGGGCCTTGCAGTTTTAGAGAAGATTTTTCAAGATTTTCCCTATATAAGCCCATGCAAAACCAAAGGGCCCCCTGTGCGGGGGCATTTTTGGCCCCAGCACTATAATTTGAACAATCTTGGTAGGGGTCCACTAGATGAAGCTTCATACCAAATATCAAAGACCTGGGCCTTGCTGTTTCAGAGAAGATTTTTCAAGATTTTCCCTATATAAGCCTATGTAAAACCAAAGGGCCCCCATGCAGGGGCATTTTTGGCCCCAGCACTATGATTTGAACAATCTTGATAGGGGTCCACTAGATGAAGCTTCATACCAAATATCAAAGACCTGGGCCTTGCGGTTTCAGAGAAGAAGATTTTTTAAGTTTTCAGTGAAAAAAATCTATTTTTGGCTCCTGTGACCTATATAAGCAATGGACCGGAACCATTTGAACAACTTTGAAAGGGGACCACCTAAGGATCATTCCTGTGAAGTTTGGTCAAAATCCGATCAGTGGTTTAGGAGGAGATGTCATTTGAAGAAAAGTTTACGGACGCAAGGACGCACGCACGCATGGACACACGCACGGACGAACGACGGACAAAAAGTGATCCCAAAAGCTCACCTTGTCACTACGTGACAGGTGAGCTAAAAAATCAATAAGAATGATAATTATTTGACTCATTTATTGTCAAAGGACACTGAATACAGGACTTTTGTATGAAATCTTAAAAAGAAGAGAAGAAATACTGTCTGCAGTTCTGCTATCTGCAACAAAATAAAAAGGAAATTTTTTGGAGGTGTTGTGCAAGAAAAAGAATCTAATATGGGGTTCTGCTGTAGATGGGCGTTTCCAACCCTCGGGATGGCCGTGCTTGGTGGAACCTCGGCGTAGCCTTGGTTCTGCTCAGCATGGTCATCCCTCGGGTTGGAAAGCGTTTTCAACCCTCGGGATGACTGTGCTGGGCGAAACCTCGGCATAGCCTCTGTTCTGCTCAGCATGGTCATCCCTCGGGTTGGAAATGCCCATCTACAACAAAACCTCATATCAGATTCTTATATTATAGCTCTTCTGCTTGGTCCTGTTTGTGGGTAGTTATCTTTCCCTGTCTGCTGCTTCTTGTGTGACAACAGCCATTGTTTTGACAAAAAAAGTGTGACTCAATGGGACATGTCTTTCTTGCACACCAGACAAGGAAATCCGTGATTTTACCCTGGGATAGAAATTTATGTTCTAACCCTGGTGTTGTGACCCAAAATCGAATATAATCGCGTGTTTGATAAATGCACTGGTTGATTTTGACCTCGTATGCGCCATCGTTAAGGTTGACGTCACAGCACGTTATGTGACTTCACTAAACATTCCTGCAGTGTCAACACAATATGGCGGACGTTGGTAACCGAAGTGACTGCAGCATTAAAAATCCGCGCTAAGAAATGGAAGGTATACAAGAAAAAGAATCCAATATGGGTGTGAGGGGTGGATAGAAAAATCAGTCCCTCAGGATCACTCTCAGGCAGCACTCGGCAAGCCTCGTGATGCCAGACAGTGTCCCTCGGGATGGATTTTTCCATCTACCCCTCACTTCCATATAAGATTCTTATATTCTGCCATTATGACAAGACAGATTTCTACAAATTTTACAGTATAAAACCTAAACAGTACCTGTAAATTTATTGCATTCTTTTTGCTTGGTCTGTTCAGTGTGATTTTGTAGATGCCATTTTCTTGGCTGATTGCCAAGGTTTCAAACTTGCTACCAGTTCCCTGCTCTGCTGATGGTGCTGGTTCCTGTTTCTCATTTCCTGCTAGACTGTCCACCAACTTTATATACTCTTGTTGAGCTTCATCCTGGCAATTATGAATTGTGGTGTACAGTCAAATCTGCCTTAACCCTTCAAGTGCTAAGAACATTAAGAGGATGACATTTTCAAAGGTTTTTTTCCTTATTTTTCAGTGAAAATAAAGTCTTGATATGGTGGGCAGATGGTTCACTCACTATGTGAAGTCTTATTTTTGCTGATAAAAAAATTTGATTGCAGTCTGCTTTGTTTGATTTGAGGTGTAATGTCCCCGTCAACACTGTAAAGGTCATTTTGGAGACGTTGCTTCCAATTTTGTAGGTTCCCCGACCTTGAGATGAAATGACTTCTCGAGCCCTGCCGCCCAATGAACCAATAGGGTTTATTAACATGGACGGGCTGACTCGCACCAATTTGCCAGGGTAGGCTTAGCTCCTCTAAGCGTTAAACCAGTACTCATGTGCGGGTCGGTTTCAGCTCTGCGTGGAAGCATCATGCAGCCCATCTATTTCTTCGGGCCCTGATGGGCGGGGCCATGCAGTCTGCTTTAGAATTTTCTGCAGTACTTGTTAGATTAAAGGCCACTTCCATAAACTAATCTTTGTACTGAAAAACATTATTCTGAACCCCTTTAAAGGCAAGTTAGTCTAAATTAACCTGTATTAAGCAACCACCTGTTCTAAACAGCAGTGTTTGGCCTTCTCAAAGGTTCCAGTTTAACACAGGTTTCTCTTTTAACTGCCACTTATTTCGGGAATAATTGTCTTGAAAAATTCCATTTGGGCTAGTAAATTGTGTGGACTATAGTAAACACTGTGTTTTACTCTGTTTAAGTGACTTTAACCCATAAAATGCCAACCACGACAACTGTCGTCTGCTTTGCCGTGTGCAAGTTACCTTAAAAGTAATTTTTGCAAAGAGTGTGGACACAGATCAGACTGCTCCTGTAGGAGCAGTCGGATCTGTGCCTACACTGTTTGCTTGTATGCAAAAATATTTTAAAAAGTTTAAAAAAAAAAACAGCAGACAACATTTTCAGATGTAGTTTTTCTTGGCGTCTTAAGGGTTAAAATCATTCCATTGCACGACCCGCAGAAAAAGCGACCGACTGAAGTCGGTTTTCTAAGAGTGCCCTAAAATCACCGTGTCATTCTGTCAATCGGTCAATCGGTCATTCTGTCAGTCTGTCTGTCCGTCCGTAACCCGTTTGTGAAAATTGGTGATAGTGACTTAACCGCTTGGAATATTTAAACAATTTTTGGCATACTGATAGATATCAATGAGATCTAACCAATGGACTTGAGAAATATAACATTCCATTTAGTATAGCCTCGCCGAGGCGAAAAATGTGAAAATTTTCGAACTGCTTCTCCTCGGAAACCGTTGGGCCGATTGAAGTCAAATTTCATATGGAGCCTCTATGGGATGGGGAAACCAAAATTTGCTCATGGGGTCCAGGTCACATGACCAAAATGGCCGCCAAACCATATATGGTCTGTCTGTCTGTCCGTCTGTAACCCGTTTGTGAAAATTGCTGATAGTGACTTAACCGCTTGGAATATTTCAACAATTTTTGGCATACAGATAGATATCAATGAGATCTAACCAATGAACTTGCGAAATATTACATTCCATTTAGTATAGCCTCGCCGAGGCGAAAAATCCGTAACCCGTTTGTGAAAATTGGTGATAGTGACTTAACCGCTTGGAATATTTAAACAATTATTGGCATACTGATAGATATCAATGAGATCTAACCAATGAACTTGCGAAATATTACATTCCATTTAGTATAGCCTCGCCGAGGCGAAAAATTTGAAAATTTTCGAACTGCTTCTCCTCGGAAACTGTTGGGCCGATTGAAGTCAAATTTAATATGGAGCCTCTATGGGATGGGGGAAACCAAAATTTGCTCATGGGGTCCAGGTCACATGACCAAAATGGCAGCCAAGCCATGTTTGATCTGTCTGTCTGTCCGTCCGTAACCCGTTTGTTAAAATTGGTGATAGTGACTTAACCGCTTGGAATATTTAAACAATTTTTGGCATGCTGATAGATATCAATGAGATCTAACCAATGAACTTGCGAAATATTACATTACATTTAGTATAGCCTCGCCGAGGCGAAAAATCCGTAACCCGATTGTGAAAATTGGTGATAGTGACTTAACCGCTTGGATTATTTAAACAATTTTTGGCATACTGATAGATATCAATGAGATCTAACCAATGAACTTGCGAAATATTACATTCCATTTAGTATAGCCTCGCCGAGGCGAAAAATGTGAAAATTTTCGAACTGCTTCTCCTCGGAAACCGTTGGGCCGATTGAAGTCAAATTTCATATGGAGCCTCTATGGGATGGGGAAACCAAAATTTGCTCATGGGGTCCAGGTCACATGACCAAAATGGCCGCCAAGCCATATATGGTCTGTCTGTCTGTCCGTCCGTAACCCGTTTGTGAAAATTGGTGATAGTGACTTAACCGCTTGGAATATTTAAACAATTTTTGGCATGCTGATAGATGTCAATGAGATCTAACCAATGAACTTGCGAAATATTACATTCCATTTAGTATAGCCTTGCCGAGGCGAAAAATCCGTAACCCGATTGTGAAAATTGGTGATAGTGACTTAACCGTTTGGATTATTTAAACAATTTTTGGCATACTGATAGATATCAATGAGATCTAACCAATGAACTTGCGAAATATTACAATTCATTTAGTATAGCCTCGCCGAGGCGAAAAATGTGAAAATTTTCGAACTGCTTCTGCTCGGAAACCGTTGGGCCGATTGAAGTCAAATTTCATATGGAGCCTCTATGGGATGGGGGAAACCAAACTTTGCTCATGAGGTCCAGGTCACATGACCAAAATGGCCGCCAAGCCATATATGGTCTGTCTGTCTGTCTGTCCGTAACCCGTTTGTGAAAATTGGTGATAGTGACTTAACCGCTTGGAATATTTAAACAATTTTTGGCATGCTGATAGATATCAATGAGATCTAACCAATGAACTTGAGAAATATTACATTCCATTTAGTATAGCTTCGCCGAGGCGAAAAATGTGAAAATTTTCGAACTGCTTCTGCTCGGAAACCGTTGGGCCGACTGAAGTCAAATTTCATATGGAGCCTCTATGGGATGGGGCTAATTAAAATTTGCTCATGGGGTCCAGCTGACGTGACCAAAATGGCCGCCAAGCCATATATGATCTGTCTGTCTGTCCGTCCGTAACCCGTTTGTGAAAATTGGTGATAGTGACTTAACCGCTTGGAATATTTAAACAATTTTTGGCATACCGATAGATATCAATGAGATCTAACCAATAAACTTGCGAAATATTATATTCCATTTAGTATAGCGTCGTAGAGGCGAAAAATGTGAACATTTTCGAACTGCTTCTCCTCGGAAACCGTTGGGCCGATTGAAGTCAACTTTCACATGGAGCTTCTATGGGATGGGGGAAACCAAAATTTGCTCATGGGGTCCAGGTCACAAGACCAAAATGGCCGCCAAGCCATATATGGTAAAAACGCTTCAAAAATAGACTTCTCCAGAACCACTGGGCAGATTTCCACGAAACGTGATAAATGGCATCTGGGACGTAGGCCCATCATAAATTGCTAAAATGCTGACCCTGGGTTGACCTTGACCTTCTTTGTGCCTGGTCAAACTTTGACACATATGCTTTTGTATTGGAAAATGTGAGAATGCATTTTATCTTGCAAACGATTAAGAATACAGTACTAAAGTATAAGATATATTTTTGCTCCCTACGATAAGGCGCGTTTATTGGGGGAACCGTTTTAGGTCCAGGTCACATGACCAAAATGGCCGCCATACCCATATATGCTAACACTCATAAAGCTAAAAGCATCCGGCGGGTCGTGCACTTCAGCTGAAGCACTGGTTTAAACATTATAATAACTGTTCTATTTTGTAGACTTAAGTACAGTCAAACTTCGATGGGTCGAGCCTCTTTGTTCAAGAGAAGGGTTGATACAGCCACCGAGGGTTACTATTAGTGCCACTCCAAGAAGCATAATGGAGATAATTTTTGAATATCTTTTCAGTGCTCTGTAATATAAATGTGAATTGTGTGTACTCATTAGAATTGCCTCATTGAGGTGATTCTAATGAGTACACACAGCATACATTTGCAAGATAAAAGATGAAAATTTTCCTAGTCTATCCCTCACTATTTCGTATCTGGAAAAATCCCCTAGGGACTCAAGAAAAGGTTCGACTCGTCCATGGTAAACAAGACATCAGAGTTCGAGCTATCGAAGTTTCCAGCCATTCAAGTTCTACTGAAAGTGCTGTTTACTGACTATACTAAGTACTCAATTCTATAGGCTTCAAAATTTGCTCGTTTTTACTGCTCTGTTTTATAGACTATAGTGAATTAGTAAGTGCTGTGTTTCATAGACTCTAATAATCAGCAAATGCTCTGTTTAATACACTATAGAAAGTGTTTTGTTTTAGAGACTAATGATTAAGTGCTCTGTTGTGTAGTAATAGCAAAATACTGTTTTACAGACCAGAGTAAGTGCACTTTTTATAGACTATAAGAAGTGCTCTGTTAACTCTTTTTGTACCAAATGGAATTTTCCTCCTTATATATAGCAGGAGACCATGTCAAAATTTAGGGGTGACAGGTTGTATTTTCATCAAAATTTATTTGGAAAATGACTGAACTTCCTGCAAATAGTGTAGGCCCTGATGAGACGCTGCGTTCTGCGGCGTCTCATCTGGACCTGCACTGTTTGCCAAGGTATCCCTTTTGGGGTTTCTGGTACTAAACGGGTTAATTAACAAACTACATGTATAGCATGTGCCCGCTGATCACTTTTATTGACTATAATAAGTTTTATTAACAAACTAAAGCAATTGCTCACTGTTCAGTTTTATAGATTATAACAAGTGTTCTGTTCTATAAGCTCTGATATGAACTCTGTTTTATGGTCTAAAGCAAATGCTCTGTTTTATAGACTATAGTAAATACATACTCTGTTTTACAGACTACATGTATATAGTATGTGGACTTTTCATAGACTATAACAAGTGCTCTGTTTATTAACAAACTACATGTATAGCAAGTGCTCACTGATAATTTTACTGAATATAATAACTGCTCTGTTTATTAACAAACTATAGCAAGTGCTCTCTGTTCAGTTCCATAGATTATAATATGTACACATGTACTTTGTTTATTAACAAACTCATAGCAAGTGCTCACTTTTAAGCTGTATAGACTAAATCAAGTGCTCTGTTTATTAACAAACTACATATATAGCATGTGCTCACTGATCAGTTTTACTGATTATAATAAGTGCTCTGTTTTTAACAGATTCCAATTTGAGCTGTCCCTTGGTCTTTCCCTTGGTGTCTCTGATGGGAGCTGTGGGTTAATGTATCGATTCCTGATCTATTATGGTAATAGCGAATGCTCTGTTTTATAGACTATGGTACATGAACATGCTCTGTTGCATGGACTATAACAAGTGCTCGGTATATCATGAACTACCTGAGTCATATTTCCAAGGTCATTCCAAGCATTCCATTTGTACTTCCCCACCAGATCCATCATGCCTGGCTTTGGCGTGTTGCATTTCCCAATAGTTGCCTACAAACAAATATCAGTCATATAAAGATTAAAAATGTACCCAAATTTAACCCTTTTTGTCCAAATGGAATCTTCCTCCTCATATATAGCAGGAGTCCATTTCAAAATTAAAGGGTGTCAGGCTGTGTTTTCTTCAAAACTGGTTTGGAAAATGGCTGAACTTTTTGCACATAGTGTAGGCCCTGATCAGACGCCATGGTCTGCGGCGTCTGATGAGCCTGCACTGTTTGCCAGGGTACCCATTTAGGGGTTTCCAGTACAAAATGGGTAAACCCTTATCCTGCTGAATAAATTAATTTAGCCACACCCATTGTTCAATAGCAACCGGTAAAATTTCTTGGCATAGTGTTTACACTAAATCACAAACTGCATGACAAACAGTATAGATCCTGATCAGATGGCTTCTTCAGAAGCCATCTGATCTGGATATATACTGTTTGCAAATGTAGGGGTTGTGATGTTCGGAGGGATAAGAGATAAGAAGGCAAAAAAAAGACAAATTAGGGATAATTTTCATTATTTCTTGTTAGAAACGTATTTTGTGGGTACTGTTGATTCTAACAAGTACCAATATTTTGTCGAGAAATAAAAAAAAATCATCTCGTAATCATCAAAATAAGCTGTCTTATCTGAAGCAATGAAGCTATTATTTTCTCTTACATCTGACATGTTTGACTGTTGATCAGGATGTACTGTAAAAATCCCCAAAACTCAGACACCTTAAAGACTTGTTGCAATACTCCTAAATTATTAACAAATTTGTTTCATGATCCAGCAAGGAGTCCAAAAGATGCAGACAGAATGGCAAACAGTGAAGACCCTGATCAGACTGCTCCTTCAGGAGCAGTCTGATCTGGGTCTGCACTGTTTGCTTAGATCCATCTGTCTGAATTCTTATGATCATTACAGTAATGGGATCAAAACATGCTGGGTTGGCAACATTCTTTCGTGGAGATTGATCATGAATCCTTTCTATGGTCATTCTCTCCCTTCTGCTGATTCAAGAAGGGCAGTTGTCAGTGTCTGGAGGAAGAATGTGCACTGTACTGGTTAACCACCTATGTATAAGGCTAGAACCCTCAGTAGTGAGAGACCTAATGTTAAAGAGACTCTTAGCGGGGGCATTTTTGGCCCCAGCACTATAATTTGAACAATCTTGGTAGGGGTCCACTAGATGAAGCTTCATACCAAATATCAAAGACCTGGGCCTTGTGGTTTCAGAGAAGAAGATTTTTAAAGATTTTCCCTATATAAGCCAATGTAAAACCACAGGGCCCCGGGGCGGGGGCATTTTTGGCCCCAGCACTATAATTTGAACAATCTTTGTAGGGGTCCACTAGATGAAGCTTCATACCAAATATCAAAGACCTGGGCCTTGTGGTTTCAGAGAAGAAGATTTTTAAAGATTTTCCCTATATAAGCCAATGTAAAACCAAAGGGCCCCGTGGCGGGGGCATTTTTTGTCCCAGCTCTATAATTTGAACAATGTTGGTAGGGGTCCACTAGATGAAGCTTCATACCAAATATCAAAGACCTGGGCCTTGTGGTTTCAGAGAAGAAGATTTTTAAAGATTTTCCCTATATAAGCCAATGTAAAACCAAAGGGCCCCGTGGCGGGGGCATTTTTTGTCCCAGCACTATTATTTGAACAATCTTGGTAGGGGTCCACTAGATGAAGCTTCATACCAAATATCAAAGACCTGGGCCTTGTGGTTTCAGAAGAAGATTTTTAAAGATTTTCCCTATATAAGCCAATGTAAAACCAAAGGGCCCCGTGGCGGGGGCAGCACTAAAATTTGAACAATCTTGGTAGGGGTCCACTAGATGAAGCTTCATACCAAATATCAAAGTCCTGGGCCTTGTGGTTTCAGAGAAGAAAATTTTTAAAGATTTTCCCTATATAAGCCTATGTAAAACCAAAGGGCCCCGGGGCAGGGGCATTTTTGGCCCCAGCACTATAATTTGAACAATTTTGGTAGGGGTCCACTAGATGAAGCTTCATACCAAATATGTAAGACCTGGGCCTTGTGGTTTCAGATGAGAAGATTTTTAAAGATTTTACCTATATAAGCCTATGTAAAACCAAAGGGCCCCAGGGCGGGGGCATTTTTTGTCCCAGCACTATAATTTGAACAATCTTGGTAGGGGTCCACTAGATGAAGCTTCATACCAAATATCAAAGTCCTGGGCCTTGTGGTTTCAGAGAAGAAGATTTTTAAAGATTTTCCCTATATAAGCCAATGTAAAACCAAAGGGCCCCGTGGCGGGGGCATTTTTTGTCCCAGCACTAAAATTTGAACAATTTTGGTAGGGGTCCACTAGATAAAGCTTCATACCAAATATCAAAGTCCTGGGCCTTGTGTTTTCAGAGAAGAAAATTTTTAAAGATTTTCCCTATATAAGCCTATGTAAAACCAAAGGGCCCCAGGGCGGGGGCATTTTTGGCCCCAGCACTATAATTTGAACAATTTTGGTAGAGGTCCACTAGATGAAGCTTCATACCAAATATGTAAGACCTGGGCCTTGTGGTTTCAGATGAGAAGATTTTTAAAGATTTTCCCTATATAAGCCTATGTAAAACCAAAGGGCCCCAGGGCGGGGGCATTTTTTGTCCCAGCACTATTATTTGAACAATCTTGGAAGGGGTCCACTAGATGAAGCTTCATACCAAATATCAAAGACCTGGGCCTTGTGGTTTCAGAGAAGAAGATTTTTAAAGATTTTCCCTATATAAGCCAATGTAAAACCAAAGGGCCCCGTGGCGGGGGCATTTTTTGTCCCAGCACTAAAATTTGAACAATCTTGGTAGGGGTCCACTAGATGAAGCTTCATACTAAATATCAAAGTCCTGGGCCTTGTGGTTTCAGAGAAGAAAATTTTAAAGATTTTCCCTATATAAGCCTATGTAAAACAAAAGGGCCCCGGGGCGGGGGCATTTTTGGCCCCAGCACTATAATTTGAACAATTTTGGTAGGGGTCCACTAGATGAAGCTTCATACCAAATATGTAAGACCTGGGCCTTGTGGTTTCAGATGAGAAGATTTTTAAAGATTTTCCCTATATAAGCCTATGTAAAACCAAAGGGCCCCAGGGCGGGGGCATTTTTTGTCCCAGCACTATAATTTGAACAATCTTGGTAGGGGTCCACTAGATGAAGCTTCATACCAAATATCAAAGTCCTGGGCCTTGTGGTTTCAGAGAAGAAGATTTTTAAAGATTTTTCCTATATAAGCCAATGTAAAACCAAAGGGCCCCTAGGCGGGGGCATTTTTTGTCCCAGCACTAAAATTTGAACAATCTTGGTAGGGGTCCACTAGATGAAGCTTCATACCAAATATCAAAGTCCTGGGCCTTGTGGTTTCAGAGAAGAAAATTTTTTATAGATTTTCCCTATATAAGCCTATGTAAAACCAAAGGGCCCCAGGGAGGGGGGCATTTTTGGCCCCAGCACTATAATTTGAACAATTTTGGTAGGGGTCCACTAGATGAAGCTTCATATCAAATATGTAAGACCTGGGCCTTGTGGTTTCAGATGAGAAGATTTTTAAAGATTTTCCCTATATAAGCCTATGTAAAACCAAAGGGCCCAAGGGCGGGGGCATTTTTTGTCCCAGCACTATAATTTGAACAATCTTGGTAGGGGTCCACTAGATGAAGCTTCATACCAAATATCAAAGTCCTGGGCCTTGTGGTTTCAGAGAAGAAAATTTTTAAAGATTTTCCCTATATAAGCCTATGTAAAACCAAAGGGCCCCGGGGCGGGGGCATTTTTGGCCCCAGCACTATAATTTGAACAATTTTGGTAGGGGTCCACTAGATGAAGCTTCATACCAAATATGTAAGACCTGGGCCTTGTGGTTTCAGATGAGAAGATTTTTAAAGATTTTCCCTATATAAGCCTATGTAAAACCAAAGGGCCCCGTGGCGGGGGCATGTTTTGTCCCAGCACTATAATTTGAACAATCTTGGTAGGGGTCCACTAGATGAAGCTTCATACCAAATATCAAAGTCCTGGGCCTTGTGATTTCAGAGAAGAAGATTTTTAAAGATTTTCCCTATATAAGCCTATGTAAAACCAAAGGGCCCCAGGGCGGGGGCATTTTTGGCCCCAGCACTATAATTTGAACAATCTTGGTAGGGGTCCACTAGATGAAGCTTCATACCAAATATCAAAGTCCTGGGCCTTGTGGTTTCAGAGAAGAAGATTTTTAAAGATTTTCCCTATATAAGCCTATGTAAAACCAAAGGGCCCCAGGGCGGGGGCATTTTTGGCCTCCAGCACTATAATTTGAACAATCTTGGTAGGGGTCCACTAGATGAAGCTTCATACCAAATATCAAAGACCTGGGCCTTATGGTTTCAGAGAAGAAGATTTTTTAAGTTTTTGGTGAAAAAAAAATCTATTTTTGGCTCCTGTGACCTAGATGTGCAACGGACCGGAACCATTTGAACAACTTTGAAAGGGGACCACCTAAGGATCATTCCTGTGAAGTTTGGTCAAAATGCGATCAGTGGTTTAGGAGGAGATATCGTTTAAAGAAATTGTTTACGGACGGACGGACGCACGCACGCACGGACGCACGCACGCACGATGGACGACGGACAAAAAGTGATCCCAAAAGCTCACCTCGTCACTACGTGACGGTGAGCTAAAAATGACCATTTATGGTCATTTTTCTATATTATCTAAACATTTTTGGGATCCATCTCTAAACCGTGTTATATCCAACTGTATCAGTCTCCTGCCAAACTAAATGGTTGATATTTTAAACAGAATGTTTCTTAACTATGTCGTTAAGCTTTGCACAACAGAACTCAGCATGTCCATAATTTTAAACCCTTTCAACCCAGTAGTTGGGTACAGATTTGTTTGTTTGAAATGGGGTTTAACGTCCCCGTCAACACTATTCAGCTCATTTTGAAGACGTTGCTTCAAATTTTGTGGGACTGTTACCCGACAATGAGATGAAATGACAGCTCAAGGCCTCCACCCAATGAAACCAAAAGGCTTATATGCATTGGGCGGTCGGACTCACACCATTTTGCCTGGGCAGGCTCAGTCCTTCTAAGCGGTTCACCAGTACTCATGTGTGGTCAGTTTCAGCTCTGCGTGGAAGCAACCAGCAGCCCATCTATTCCTCCCAGCCCCGATGGGCCAGGTACAGATACCTATGCAAACAGTGTAGATTAAGATGAAATGGCTCATAACGAGCCGTCTCATCAGGATCTACCCTGTCTGACATTCTGGTTTAGTGACACATGTGAAACACCTATCTGCAACTATGGATGCAATTGAAGAATCCACTTCAAACTCCCAGGGGTGAAAGGTTTAACCCATTGTATAGTGGTGGACTCTTCCATTGCTATATGTTGGAAAAGTCCATTTGTCATTTAAGGGGTGTCAGGCCTATTGTTTAATTTTTATTCCATTTTTGATGCAAAATCCTGTCAGCAAACAGTACAGACCCTGATCAACACTGTATAGGGCATTTTGGAGACACTGCTTCCAATTTTGTGGGACTTTTACCCGATGTTGAGATGAAAGCCCTGTCACCCAATGAAACCAATAGGGTTTACAAGCATGGATGATCTGACTAGCACCAACGGTTTACATGTACCATTACTCGTGTGCTGTCGGTATCAGCTCTGCATGGAGGCATCATGCAGCCCATCTATTTCTTCAAGCCTCGATGGGCGGGGGCTGTTAAGAATCTCCAGTCATGTATTCTGGATAAAAACACACAAGCCCCACAGCCCCCTCCCCAATCCTGCACCTACTGCATGCACAGCAGGCCCTTGCCAAACTATGGTTCAAAATCCAAAGGGCCTCAGGCCTGTAAAGCATCACACACCATTGCCCAGCCCACAATCCCGAGAAGTCACTAGTTAAACTGACCCATCTAACCCTTATCCTGCTAAATATTCATTTTAGCCACACCCATTTCTGACTTTTAACCAATCAAATTACCTTATGTAATTTATTCCTACAAATTCATAAAGTTAATGTCAATCAGTGTAGATCCTGTAGATTCTTCAGAAGCCATCTGATCTGGATCTACACTATTTGCAAAGATAGGGGTTGTCGTGAACAGCAAGATAAGAGATAAACACTAACCTGTTTAAACAATGCATAGATTTTCAGTTTCACTTCATTGCCAGGGTCCTCCTTGAGGGTGTTCAGCCGATCTTTTGCCTTGGTAAATTCTGCATCAAAAGCACCCATAGCAGATGGACTGGTTCCAAAGCGTTTGGCAGCACAGAGGTAAAATCTGGTCACGCTGTAAAAACACAGTCAACTAAGACAGGGCATGACAAAACCTACAAGAAGACCTGTACAAACAACAAGACTCAGATCAGTCTGCAATAATGAGCAGACCGATCAGAGTCTTTGCTGTTCATGTGAGCTCACTTTCTATAGACTCTTAAGCGGGCCGTCCATCTGTTTGGTCGGCCCCAGCACATCGGGGCTTGAAGAAATAAATGGGCTGCATGATGCTTCCACGCAGAGCTGAAACCGACCCTCACACGAGAACTGGTAAACCGCTTAGAGAATCTCATTCTGCCCAGGCAAAGCGGTGCTAGTCGGTCCGTCCATGCTTATAAACCCTTTTGGTTTCATTGGGCGACAGGGCTTGAGATGTCATTTCATCTCAATGTCGGGTAAAAGTTCCCACAAAATTGGAAGCAACGTCTCCAAAATGACCTTTATAGTGTTGACGGAGACGTTAAACCTCAAATCAAACAAACATATAGACTCTTAGGCTGGCCATCCATCTGTTTGGTGTAGATTACCTTATTTTCCTCTTTTCCTTTTCAGTCATGGATTCCAGGATTAACCCTTAAGATGCTGAGAAACAAAATACATCTGAAAATGTTGTTTGCTTATGTCGTTTACTGAACCGTCTTGCAAACTATTTAGAAATATTTTTTCATACAGGTAAACAGTGTGGATCCAGATCAGACTGCTCCTAGAGGAGTTTTAAAAAACGTCTTTTTTACTATCAAGGCTCAAAATATTTCAGAGAAAAAAAACTTGATTGCTTTTCATATCTTTGATCTTTACATTGAAAAAAACATTTGACAGCAGTGCCAGAAAAGGTTGCAGCTGAAAACAATTAGTAGTAATTAGATTTTGAAATTCCTCAGCTTTAAAATTTTATGCTCTATTAAGCTGCTCATTAGAAAGTGTTAGAACCCTGGGACAGGTTGATTGATTGTTTGTTTTGGGTTTAACAAAATGCTAACCCTTGTGGGTCATTTTGTGTCGTCTCCCAGAGAAAGGGAGAAAAGAGACAGAAGAGATAGTAGAGATGAAAGTGAGGGACAGAGAAGAAAGTGTGTGTGGGTGTGTGGGTGTGAATTCGGGTTTAACGTCGCTTTCAACAATTTTTCAGTCATATCACGATGGTGTCTGGTTGCGACAGGGAGCTCAATGCTCACTTTTATAGTGCTGCCTCACTGAAGTATCATGTCCCAGACACATTACATGATACCACGCCCAGTCACATTATCCTGACACTGGGTCGACAAGTCCTAGCTCTACCCCGTAAATCTGAGTGCCAAGCAAGGAGCAGCTAGTACCATTCTTAACGACTTTGGTATATCGCGGCCCGGGATCGAACCCATGACCTCCCATTCCCCGGAGCGGACACTCTACCAATAGAGAAGAAAGAGGAAAATGAATGGAAGTGTAGAAGCAGAAGAAATAACAGCCTTTCCCCTCTACCCTTACCTGCTGCAAGGACAGCGGGCCTTGTCCAACTGTAGGCCAATATCAGTTGGACGCCCCAGTGACGTAAGACACATGTCACCTTTGCCTCACCCAAGCACCCCATGGGACAGGTTGAAGAAAACTTACCTGAATACTTTGAGACAAAGGGAAGTTGCAATTTTGAAATATACTCCACAGATTTTAGGATGTCATTTGAGTGATTTGATAGCAAGTACATGTACGATTTCTATTTCTTGATATCGAGTTGACGTAGATATTTTTTACCCATTTTATACATGAAACCCTGAATGATCCATTAGCAAAAAGTGCAGGCCCAGATCAGACGCCGCAGAATGTGGCGTCTGATCAGGGCCTTCACTTTTTGCAGAAAGTTCAGCCATTTTCTGGATAAATTACTAAAAAAATACTCAGCCTTTATATCAAAATGGCCTCCTGCTATATTTGAGGATTCCATGACATTTGCTCACAAGACAATTGCTCACAAGACAGTTGCTCACAAGACAATTGCCCACAAGACAGTTGCCCACAACCTTAATGGAAAATAGGACAATTGCTCACAATACTTTTTTTTTTTTCATTATTTTATTATTTTTATTTTGAAAGTCTTTTATTTATATTATCTATAATTTATGGGAATTATTTCTTCCTGAAAAGCTGGATTTCAACTAATTAGTGATAACTAAAACATCAGTATTGGATAAAATGATAGCCAACTAATCTCTTAACTATAATGAGCATTATTCAGCTTAATATATACTCATCATTAATTAAAATTAAGCATTATTTATTTTATTTTATTTTTTTTCCAAAGTTTAATAAGAATTCATTTCATCCCCTTAATCAAATTAAATGTGAGCTTTTTTACATGTATCACCTAAAATTGGTGATATGATTCAATTTGATTACATAATGTTATTAACCCATTTTGTACCATAAACCCCAAAATGGGTACCCTGGCAAACAGTGCAGGCCCAAATCAGACGCACCACAGAATGTGGCATCTGAACAGGGCCTCCACTGTTTGCTAAAAGTTCAGTCATTTTCCAAATCAATTTTGAAGAAATCACAACCTGACACCCCTAAATTTTGAAATGGACTCCTGCTATATATTAGAAGGAAAATTCCATTTGTTACAAAAAGGGTCAATAAACTACTGAAATCCAAAGGAAGAAATAGTTCCATAATTATAGATGATATAAATAAAAGACTTTCAAAATAAAAAATAAAATCATAAAAAATTGTTGTGAGCAATTGTCCTATTTTCCATTAAGGTTGTGGGCAATTGTCTTGTGGGCAATTGTCTTGTGAGCAAATGTCTTGTGAGCAATTGTCTTGTGAGCAAATGTCTGCGCACCATATTTGAGGGTAGATTGTTCGGTATAAAAAAGGTTTAGATGATCAGAAAAGTTTGTGACCCCAACAGTATCTGATCTGCTGATTATTTGATATCACAAAACAACATGCCCTAATCAGAAAGCCTACTTTACCATTAAGACACAGAGAAAATACTAAATCTGAAAATGTCGCCTGCTTATGATATGTTGTCTGCTGAATTTTTTTGCATACTTTTTAAAAATATTTTTGCATACAGGCAAACAGTGTGGGCCAAGATCAGAATGCTCCTGCAGGAGCAGTCTGATCTGGGTCTACAGTGTTTGCAAAAAAATACTTTTAAGGTTAACCGCAGACGGCAAAGCAGACAACAGTTGTCTTGAATGGCATTTTATGGGTTAATATCACATGTAAAGATGTAGTGTGTGTGTGAATTCGGGTTTAACGTCTCTTTCAACAATTTTTCAGTCATATCACGATGGTGTCTGGTTGCGACAGGGAGCTCAATGCTCACTTTTATAGTGCTGCCTCACTGAAGTATCATGTCCCAGACACATTACATGGTACAACCCCAGTCACATTATCCTGACACTGGGTCGACCAGTCCTAGCTCTACCCCGTAAATCTAAAGATGTAGTACACATGTATATATTTAACCCTTCAACTGTCAATCATGATACATGTATTTGCACTCATCATTTTCAGACATTATTTTCTTATTTTTCAGATTAAATAAGGCTTGACATTTCATGTGAATAACCCGCTGGACAGGCAATTCACATGAAATGTCAAGCCTTAGTTTATCCAAACTAGAAATGTGTCAATACAACACAGATGCCCTAGCCACGGGGCCCTCCTCACCCCGAAAAAAAAAAAACATGTTGCAACAACAGCTGTCATCAGACAGCATTGCTCACCCCATAATGGAACAAAAATTCTAATTAAAGAAAATCCTTCCAGGGGTAAAGGAGATATTCAAGTGGGGATGGTGGTGGGGGTTCTATGATTCTGTGTCTTATTTGACCATTTGAAACACATGAACATACTTTATAAACCTTAGCTCAGTTAAGCGTCAAATGATAAAAATAACAGGGATTGAAGTCCTGGGATACAGACTTACAGGCACCCAGTCACAAAAACCCTAAATTTTTGCCTGGACACTTGAGTTTTGAATAAAAATGCCTATTAACTTTCTTTCTTTCTACTAATACTGTGATCGTTGGTGGGGGTTCTATGGTCAGTTTATATAGTCTGTGTCTTATTTTGACCATTTGTAGCACATGAACATACTTTATAAACCTTAGCTCAGTTAACCCTTATCTTGCTGAATATTCATTCAAGCCACACCCATTTCTGACTTTGAACCAATCAGATTACTTGATGTAATTTATTCCTGCAAATTCATAAACTGAATGTCAAACAGTGTAGATCCTGATCAGATGGCTTCTTCAGAAGCCATCTGATCTGGATCTACACTGTTTGCAAAGTTAGGGGTTGTTGTGAACAGCAAGATGAGGGTTAATTGTCAAACGATCAAAATAACAGGGATACAGACAAACAGGCACCCAGTCGCAAAAACCCTAAATTTTTGCCTGGGCGACTGAGTTTTGACTAAAAATGTCTATTAACTTTCTTTCTTTCTACTTATACTGCCATCGGTCGCATCTGACCATTACTCACAGGTGTACATTACATACACACCAGGTTTGCAGGATGAAGACCTACACAGCAATCATGCAATTACGGTAGGGTCTTTAACCTGTACAGGGCATGACTCTCCCTGCACAGGGGGCCTCCAGTTAACGCCCCGCTCTGAAGGACGGTGCACTTTACGACATTCATCCCTGCAAATGATGACAATGGAGCTTGCTCGGACACTGAAATTTTATCGCCAATGCCGGGAATCAAACCCACAACCTCTAGCATCAGAGACAAGTGCACTAACCACTGAGCTTTCACGATCCTGTAATTAACACTGCTTTGCCGGGGCAGGCTTAGATCTAAGCGGTTTACCAGAAGTTGTGTGTGATTGGTTTCAGCTCTGCGTGGAAGCATCATGCAGCCCATCTATTTCTTCAAGCCCAGATGGGTGGGGGCCAAAAATGTTATTTTAATCCTTATAAATATGATGGTGATCAATTTTATAATAATGGGTGTGAGCTTGCATTAAACCTCTTAACCCATTGTATGCTAGTGGACTCTTCTATTGCTATATGTTGGTCAAGTCTATTTGTCATATAAGGCGTGTCGGGCCTATTGTTTCATTTTTATTCTATTTTTGATGGATAAATCTGTTAGCAAATAGTGCAGACCCTGATCTGGGCCTGCACTGTTTGCCAAGCTACTCCTTTAGGAGTATCCCGCATGCAATCCATTAAAGGAATTTCAATGATGCGAGTGAACGTACAATGTTTTGACATTAGCCATTACATTGTATAAAGACTTTATCATAAAGGGCTCTTTCTAGCACTGTTCTAGGCTCTTTAACCCTTTTGGTACCAAATGGAATCTTCCTCCTTAAATACAGCAGGAGTCCATAAATTTAGGGGTGGCAGGTTGAGTTTTCTTCAAAATTTATCAGAAGCCCCCATGGTGTAGTGGTTATGCTACTCGACTGGTAAACCAGGGGTCGCAGGATCGATCCCGAACTTCTCCAGACTTTCGGATGAGTCTTTAAACTGAGGTCCTGTCTCTGTATGGTCCCTGGACATTTCGGCCCATAACAAAATCGGCCCATAAAAACATAATGATGGAATAACTACTATGTTTGTGTATAATTGGTATGCTTGTACGGCCAAATCTCAAACTTACTAATTAAAGTAAATGGTAGAGTAACCTTTACCTGTATTTTTTTTTTGAAATGGACCATTGCTTCCACTTCTATTTTAAAAAAGTGAAAAAAAATGTTTAGTCTTAGAAATTAATATTGTTTCATAAGTAATAAAAATAACATCAGAAAGAAAGTATTAATTATAAAAAATGGTCATCGGTTCATGATCTTTGATTGCATGGATAGACAAAATCACCCCAGCAAGTACCCACAATCTATATTTTGAGCAGAAATAATATAGAAAATCAAAGTACTGAAAGTACTGAGGAAAGTTGATTTATGAGGTATATTCACCATGATAAAATGGTAGTGGTAGATTAAACAGTTCTCTAAGTATCTTTTTGACAAGGTTGAAAAAGAAGTTTAACCAGGTTCGACTAAGAAAAAAATTCCTGTTGCTTGTTATTGTCCTCGTGACAATCACTGGCCATCTGACTGGCGCCGACCCTGAACAAAATCCAGGTATTGGTTATTGATAGCACCCCTAAGATGTCAGCGCGGAACGTCAGAAGAAAATTCTGGACTGTGCTTGTTTGTTTGTGTGTATGTTTGTTTGCTTGTTTTCAGGTTTAACATTCCCGTCAACACTGACTATGTCATTTAGAGACGTTTCTTCAAATTTTGTGAGACTTTTACCCAACACTAAAATGAAATGACATAATTATCAAGCCCGTCGCGCAATGAAACCAAATAGGCTTGTGGCATGGACGGTCCGATTCGCACCACTTTGCCTGGGCAGGCTTAGATCCTCTAAGCGGTTTACCAGTACTCATGTGCGGTCGATTTCAGCTCGGCGTGGAAGTATCTTGCAGTCCGTCTATTTCTTCAAGTCCTGATGGGCGGGGGCAGTAGGACTGGGCTCGTGCATTTTGGCCATTGGCAAACAGAACCTTCATAATCAGACGCCACATAATGCGGTGTCCGATCAGATCTAATGTACCCGCTTAAACGAACAGTCTGATTCTCAGTTCATGACTATTCTCCAAACTTACATTCAGAGACGATCAATCCACCAGCTCTCTCAGCACTTTGATTAATTGAGTATTTACGCAAATACGCTGTTTATCTGGAGCACTGGACGGGAGTGAACGTTAAAACCTATTGCTTTCTTTCGGCGAGTCATGGGGCTCCAAAAAAGAAGTGTACATTGCTTTCGGAGACGTTACAGCAGAGCCCTTTAATTTCTACATTTTAAACAGTGGAGATGCTTCGACTTAGATTCGTCTTCCCAAGTGTCTATAAAACGAGTGCATATGCACCCAAAAATGCAAAGCTTCCTTTTATAACACTGAAGGGTCTGATTCGAGGTCAAAGAATGAGGTGTCTGATCAGTGGCTTCTGAATTTGCTTAACCAATATATGACAATGGAATCTTCCAACAAATAAGTTCGGAACAGGATTGTCAGATTTGTTTTCTTAAAGGTAGGTTTTGCAAGTTTTTTAGCAATCAATGCAGACTCAGATCAGACGCTAAGTTGTGCTGCGTCTGATCTGGGCCTACAATACTTACGTGCCATAAAAAGTGACGCTAGTTATATATGGGCTAATGTCCAGTTCGGAAACCGAGGGGTGAAAGGGCAGGAACACCTGTGGAATCAAGTCCGCCTTTTCAAAGCTGGAAAAGTCCAGTTCGGCAACTGAGGGGTGAAAGGGAAGGAACACCTGTGGAATCAAGTCCGCATTCAGCGCAAATGTTAAGAGGCAAGTGCTTAATTTTGGACTATTTTATGCAGCGAACGAACAGCGGAAGTGTAGTAACGCGGTCCAGTACCGGAAGTAGAAATGCAATGACATATAAACTTGATACAAGTATCAACTTTCAAAAATAAAGTTTACCTTTATAAACCCCAGTTTTACTATATAAAAGTGGGTTTCACGGGGATCGAAATGATATAGGCGTGTTTTCGTGATGCATAAAAAATTCTGATTTAATAAATAAAATATTTATGACATAATGACTTATGTCGAGCCGATCGTTAAACAGATGTGGGCGAAAACCAAAGTTCCAGGTGAAAACCATTTAATCTTCCGTTGCAGAACTTGGCGTCGGTAGGCCAGTTGGTTTTTCTCCGGGTACTCCGGTTTTTCCCCACCTCTGATTAACGAGCTTTAGCGAGCCCCTATAAAATTGTCGGGGCGAACCGACTATATTTTATCATTAAAGACACTATCCATGTATTTAATTTATACTGCAATTCAAAACAATCAATAGGGAAATTTGGGGTTTAAAGGGTATATATTATCATGCTTATTTCTGATCCAAGAGATATATTGTGGGTACTCGTTAGAACCGCCACCGTATGCTAGGAGTATAAATAAGACGTATTTCACGATTTTTTGTTGGAAAAGTAGTCATTTTGGAGAAATGAAAGAATGCACTATGTTTTTGTGTTTTTGAATGGATATATATACAAAAGCAAATGCATTCTTTAAGAATTTTGAAAATCCTTTTAGGTTTTATTATATATTTGATTGTTTTCACTGCAGGCAATGGTTAGAAAACGGACAGCACACGTTGTTCACAGTCACACTGGGCTTATTAAAAAATTAAGGGTTTCGTTGTGTACATTGTTTTTCTTATTTCTGCTTTTCAACACTTCCATTTACGTAATGGAATACGATATGAATAAGAGGCGCATTGATTAGTTTTCAGAAGAAAATCTTCAAAATTCTTTTGTGCATTAACATTTGCCAGGTCCCGTGGAAGCCGGTTGAAACACATAGTAAATAAGTAAGCAAAGGCCCAGCAATTTCTACAATTCGCCCAGCATACACAGACCAGCTTGCTCAGCCGCATAGTATGGATGCGTGAGGAATGTTTGGCTACTTCACGAGCCCAGCATACCCAGCTCGACTTGCTCAGCCGCAAAGTATGGTCATGATCGCTGGAGGCATGAGGGAGCATTGGCTACTTTATGATTCATAGTTACACACAAATCAGACTGCGCGGAAACACAGGCTGATGTGATTCTTCATTGGGCCCTGACGCTAGGTCCACATATAGCCATCGATGCGCCCCTGCCCAGTAACACTCATATTTAACGAAACCGAAAGCAAGAAACAAAGTAAGAATTAAAGACACGCATTAGGAGACATACACTATGGCTGATTGGCACGTGCCCCAATAATGACTGAAATATGAGAAATATGATAATTGTTGTGTTTGTTACTTTGGGCGCGTGTCGATAAAGGTAACAACGTAAAGTGATTATTGATCCTTTTGCATACCGACACGTGCCAACAATATAAAGGGTCAGTATAAAACGCAGCACTTTAGTGCAGCTATATTAAAAATATAGGAAAATGCAGCCAATAAGGAAATCATAGGTAATGCAGCTATTATAGAAAACAGTATAAAATGCAGCCGCATATGCAGCCAATATATAATATATAGTGTAGTATTCACTTTTCGCCTTTCAGTTAAAAATTATCTTATATTTTCATACATCTGCTCAAAACATAGATTGTGAGAACCGCCGTGGCGAGGCTGTTCTAACCAGTACCCACAATCTATGTTTTACGCACAATCTATGTTTTTGAGCAGAAATATGAAGACTAATGTACACACCTGAAAACCATCTTTAGCTATATAAATTTTGGGTTTAAAGGTATCAAAATTAAATAGGTGTGTTCTTGTTATGGCTTGATGAACCTGGGACTCTCCATCTTTGTGTTGTTTGAATAAAGATCGCGGATTGAACTGATACCTAAGCCCCAGTTTATATAGAGAACGGGGGTTTAGTGGAGGGATACATTATTTTTCTTATATCTGCTCTTAGACATAGGTTGTGAATCCTCAATAGAACCGCCTCATTGAGTCGGTCCTAACGAGCACCACAATCTATGTTTGCAGTATAAAGAAGAAGAAAAGCACTATGTCGCAAGGGTGTGTTATATCGTTATGGTACGTTTGTTTGTTTATGTTTGTTTAATTTGAGGTTTAACGTCCCCATCAACACTGTATAGGTCATTTTGGAGACGTTGCTTCCAATTTTGTGGGACTTTTATTCGACATCGAGATGAAATATGACATCCCAAGCCCTGCCGCCCAATGAAACCAATAGGGTTTATAAGCACTGCTTTGCCCGGACAGGCTTATATCCTCTAAGTGGTTTAGCAGTACTCCGGTTTCATCTATGTGTGGAAACATCATGCAGCCGATCTATTTCTTCAAGCCCTGTTGGGCGGGGGTGGAGCATAACGGTATATAACGTCAAGCAAGAATGCTCTCAAACTGGACGTAAGAATAAGACATAGAAAAGAACAAAATAACGAGAACATATAAACTTCATTTTTAGCTTGTAAATACAAAAATGCATAATATGAGAAAACATATGGAAAACAACCTAACAGTTTCATTTGAGCAATCACACAAGATTATATCCTCTTTAGAAGCAGTTTGCCAGTACTCGTTTGCGGCCTGTTTCAGCTCTGCGTGGATGCATCATGCAGCCCCATCTATTTCATCAAGCCTCAATTATATAAATCCATGTACCAGAAACCCATTACATGCCTTGCATAGGAATTGAACATTTGACATAGATATATCAAATGGTGCTTTTACACAGAATTTGTGAAACCAATTTTCGCATCTGTCACACTGAACCATATCATCCAAACATTCTGGTAAATTGCATATACAATAATTCTGAATTTTCGTTAGTACCGCCTCATTCTAACGAGCAACAACAACCTATATTTAGAAAAGACAAAAGAAAATTTTCATTTGAAAAATGGTAAATTTGGAGCTTTATCTAACACTCCGGGTGTTTTATCGCAATGTACCTAGACAATGTGTTTTGCATATAAATATTTTTGAAATATTATAAATCACAATAAAAATCAGATGCCAAAATCAGGCCCATTTTCTCTATCAGTACCATTTAAGAAAATGTGTGCTAAGCGGCCCCGGCCCATCGGGGCTTGAAGAAATAGATGGGCTGCATGATGCTTCCACGCAGAGCTGAAACCGACCCACACACGAGTACTGGTAAACCGCTTAGAGGATTGTGTGTGTGTGTGTGAATTCGGGTTTAACGTCGCTTTCAACAATTTTTCAGTCATATCACGACGGTGTCTGGTTGCGACAGGGAGCTCAATGCTCACTTTTATAGTGCTGCCTCACTGAAGTATCATGTCCCAGACACATTACATGATACCACACCCAGTCACAGCTCTACCCTGTAAATCTGAGTGCCAAACGAGGAGCAGCTAGTACCATTTTTAACGACTTTGGTATGTCGCGGCTCGGGATCGAACCTGTGACCTCCCGTTCCCCGGAGCGGACACTCTACCAACTGAGCTATCGGGGCCGGTACCGCTTAGAGGATCTAAGCCTGCCCAGGCAAAGTGGTGCGAGTCGGCCCGTCCATGTTAATAAACCCTATTGGTTCATTTGGCGGCAGGGCTTGAGATGTCATTTCATCTCAAGGTCGGGTAAAAGTCCCACAAAATTGGAAGCAACGTCCCCAAAATGACCTTTACAGTGTTGACGGGGACGTTAAACCTCAAATCAAACAAACAAACAAAGGTGTGCTAACCCTTTTTCATTTAAATTTATGAGGTAATTGATAGACACTCTTAATTATGTATCTTGTTAACACTTAATAAAACACTTGACTGCAGGTAAGTGTGCATGACAATTTAAAGAAGCCTGTTTATTACCTGGGCATACTTTTATCGGGTCTCCCTATTTGGTGACAAGAAGTGACAAGAGGTGACAAGAAGTGACAAGAGCTATTTTATGGTGACAAGAAACATTCTAACACAAAATGTAAACTATATTATTGCTTAAATTGATAAAGGGGGTCTTTCATTTGTGCCCATGCATGTTTTTTCTTTAAACTTTGTATATTAATAACTCAGTATATACATCCTATAAAAATGTATTTAATAAATTATATAAATCAAAGTAGGACTCAGGAGGCCACTCTTAGTGACTCCCTCCATGAGCTGGTGCCTGTCTCTAAATAAGTACGTCTTAAATCTTATGTTTTATTTAATTTCAAGATCTGTGAACTGGATTGAATGCAGAACTCCATAGGCATTCCTTTGATACTAAAAAACCTTTTGAATTAATTAAAGTTTACATTTTCTGAGAAAATAATTATCAAAAAGCTAATTTTTTAATTAAAATTTTAAAAAATTATCAAAATTCAATCCCTATGATAAATATGATCTAGTCTTTGTCAAGATTTGATTTTGTTAGGAAAACTTGCCATATGTATCTTCTTTAGCTATGCCAAATTTCATGAAAATCCGAAACCGGTAACACTGTAGTTTTACACCTTTAATGGATGTAAATCGTTTCTGCAAAATTTACTTTTTTATTGAAATCATCCAAGAACATTACAAAAAGGCAATTCGTAACACTTACGTAATAAAAATGAGATTATACCGATCAAAATGAATACATATTGAGCTGATCTAGCTTAGAAACTATTAAAATATCATGAATTTCTGACATTTTCCTTTCATTTATACACTATGATCTATCCAAAATAGTAGATAGTAAAACACTAAATCAAAAGGTATTCTTATCAACAAATTAGGCTTAACAACATATATTGCTTTTTATTAGCAGCAAAATTATTGTGAACATGTGAAACTTCATTTAATGACTTTGCATAAGTCATGCTACTCAAATAGGTGTAAGGCAAGGAGATCCATTATTTTCGTTTCCATACCAAGCTGGTATGCAAGGACGCATTGGTCAGTGTGTTGTTGTTACTAGTAAAAATAGTTCTGTTGATAAATCCATGGCCAGATTAAGCTTTAGATATACTCTGTCTTTATGAACGCTGGATTATTATCCTAACAGGAAAGTTACAGTAATTATTGGTTAGTATTTCCAAAAATCGAAATGTCACTGATATTGAGTTTCTATCCCAAAAGATATCATTGATGGATGAGGCGCAAAATATTTGGTGTCAACAAAGCTGTTCCATGACCTAGAGAAATTTTGCTATTAGACAGGGAGAGAAACAGTTTCCTACCTTATAGTACACCTGCATAAATATGTCTCTTTTCTGCATTGGTATTGTAATCATTGACGTTTCTTTAGTGTCTTATTTTTTCTATTTACTTTGTCAATATAGTGGTTAATTTATTGGAAGCGAGCTTTTAGTATTTTTTTCTGGTTGTAAAACTTTCAACCACTTCTTGAATGTTTCTGCTGAATGCAAGTTCACTGTTGTCTTAAGCACTGTTCTTGCTTGTTTTTTGTTCATTAATAATTACCAGTACATTTCTGTGCAATGCATATATTAGCTTAGAAAGAGCATTGCAGTGTTTGGACAGAAAAAAGCATCACAATGTATTTACTGAAATAATTTAAAATCCTATGAGTAATGCGATAACTACTCACAGATTGAATAAGTTTTATCAACAGTTTAAATGCTTCTTGATATCTTACATAATATGCTTTGTAATTACTGCAACAAACTACAATTTCCAAGTTCATAAATATACAATCTTTTTCTAAATAAACACACCCTCTTTTATATTATTTGTATTTCTTATATTCCATATCAAAGTTTGCACTGCGAGAAGACTCGCATCTGAGGTAGGTAATTGTTGAAAATAAGGATACAAATGCCTAGTAGAGGCAGTGGAAAGGGGGTACAAATAAAATGTGTATACCGTACATGTATTTTATCATAATTAACTATATCTTTCTTTTTTCTTTTGGCTAATAATTGACCCTCATAACAGCATTGAAATCATTTATGGGCCGAAATTGCTATGGGCCGATTTTGTTATGGACCGAAATGACCCGGAACCCTCTGTATCACTACCATTTCCGAATACCATTTCCGACATCGAGAATGGTGAACCCCGAAGGTTCTTCGTCTCGCTCTGTAATTCTTCTTTAACCTATTATTGGTGTCCCCGGTGTAGCCTATTCTTCTTGTATATATGTAGTTGTAAGTGTTTATAAGGTTGCGAAATACACATGTAGTAGATAAGAAATGTCTTGTATGATGATCAAGATGATTAACTAGTATATTTTACTGTCATCACATCTCTTATTGATCCAATTCTGATCCAATTTAGTTTTAAATTGAATAACACTTGTTATAGCCTATTCTTCTTGTATAAGTAGTTGTATATTAAATGTTTATAAGGTTGCGAAGTACACATGTAGTAGATAAGAAATGTCTTAGAAGCTAATCAAGATGATTAACTAGTACATTGTATATTTCACTGACATCACATCTCTTATTGATCCAATACTGATCCAACTTAGTTTTAAATTGAATAACACTTGTTGAACTTACAATATCTTGGGGTAAGGAGTTCCAGTCTTCCACTATTCTTACAGCAAATGAATTATATCTTATGCTCTTATTACTCCTAGGCTTAAATATTTTACTTGAGTGACCCCGTGTTGATGTGTCCACCATTTGAAAGAATTCCTCCTTCGCAATATCGTCAAATCCATTAATTATTTTATACACATGTATTAAATCTCCCCTCTTTCGTCTGTATAGTAATGTTGACAGATTTAGCTCTTTTAACCTTTGCCCATAGCTAAGGTGACGTAACTGGGGTAACAGCCTTGTGGCCCTACGCTGAATATTTTCTATAACCCTGATATCCTTCTTGAGTGTGGGAAACCACACTGAATCTCCATAATCGACATGTGTTCTGACCAATGATTTATATAAGCATAAAAAAGAATCCTTATCCAGATAATTAAAGGATCTTCTAATGAGGCCTAGTATTTTATTTGCTTTATTAACAGGAACACTAATGTGTTCATCAAATTTTAAATTACTCTGAAATATTATTCCTAAATCTTTCTCCTTTTCTACACTCTGTACTTCCATCAGGTTACCATTTTTGTCAGTCATTTTGTAACTATAGCATGGATTATTTGATCCGATATGGAGAACTTTACACTTATTTAGATTGAAAAACAGTTGCCATTTGACCGTCCATTTGCATAGTTCATATAAGTCGCCTTGAATATCTTCAAAGTCCTGTATATAAGACATCTGCTTATATAATTTTGCATCGTCAGCAAATAATTTACAGTGAGATCTGACATTAGCTGGTAAGTCATTTATATATATAATAAACAAAAGCGGTCCCAGGACTGAGCCCTGGGGCACACCCGAAGTAACATCAGTCCATTCAGATGAGACTCCATTCATAGCAACTCTTTGTTTCCTATTAGTAAGAAAGTCTGCGATCCATTTATGTACATTACCCGATATCCCAGTTCTCTTTAATTTCAGCAAAAGACGTTGATGTGGAACTGAATCAAAAGCTTTCTGCAGATCAAGGTAAATGGCATCAACAGGTTGACCACCATCAATGGACTGAGTCCAGTCGTCAAAAACTTTCAAGAGCTGCAATATACAACTTCGACCATCTCTAAACCCATATTGACTATTTGAAAATACATTATTAATCTTACAGTGCTCCATTATTGAATTTCTTATTATCTTCTCAAGTAGTCTACATAATATGACTGTAACACTTATAGGCCTATAGTTTTTAGTCAATTGCCTATCACCACTCTTGAAAATACATGTAACATTAGCAGTTTTCCACATTGATGGTAGTTTACCCTCAGAGAGAGATTTATTAAAAAGTATATAAACCGGCACTGCCAAAGATTCAGCTAATTCTTTTAAAAACCTAGGATGAATTTCATCTGGGCCTGCTGATTTGGATATGTTAAGTGATTTTAAAAGCTGTCGAACTTTATCTACTGTTACCAAAATGTCACAAACATCGTTATCAACCACTGCATCATAGTCTGGCAAGTTCCTTTCTTCAACCGTAAAAACAGACGAGAAATAGTTGTTCATCACTGTAGCTGTAATACTGTTACTGTTACTGTTACTGTGTTCTTCGGAGCACTGTAAGTCATCTCTGACTTTTTACGCTCCACCGATCTTCTTTATACTTTAACATTGTCCGGTTCCGGGTTTAAATATTTTCAAAGTCAGTAAATTGTTGAGATATCAAATCTCTTGTGTAACCACAATTTGTCTAATGCAATCTTAAAACTGTCCACACTTGTTTTGCACACAATTTCTTCTGGGAGGTTATTCCACTCATTTATGCATCTCATTGGAAAGGAATGCAGCCTCAACGACTTTCTTATGTGCTGTTTCTCCAAACGGAATAAATGTCCACGTGTGTTGTTATCGTTAAAAGTGAAAAATTTACTAATGTCAATGTTATCGAACCCATTGATTATCTTAAAAATCTGAATAAGATCAAATCTCTGTCTTCTGTACAACAATGTAGGTAGATTGAGGCTTATAAGCCTCTCCTCATATGGCAAGTCTTTCAATTCAGGAACAATTTTCGTAGCCCGTTTTTGAATATTTTCAATAAGCTGAATGTTCTTTTTAGATGAAGGATACCAGACTACAATTCCATAATCCACAATTGATCTAATCAATGTTTTATATAGCTGAAGAAACAGGTGTTTATCCATATATCTGAATGTCCTTTTAATAAGTCCTGTTAGTTTTTTACATCTGTTCACAACATTTAACACATGCTTGTTAAATTTCAAGGATTTTTCAAATGTTATGCCTAGGTCTTTCTCTTCTTCACACGAAGGAATATCAAAAATTTCACTGTTTTGATCTCTCAATTGATAAACTTTCTCGTATCTAACATGTCCATACTGGATAGCTTTACATTTAGGAATGGATATTCATACCTGTGATAATTTTATGTTGACCATGAGGGAGATTTGCTTCTCAGATGAGGGAGATTGGGGTCCCAATGAGGGAGACTTTCTGACGGCATGTTTAAGTGTTTTTTTCTTGTCATTTTTTGTGGTTTAGATGTACATAGGAACTGGAACTACTTATTTAAAATGATAGGAACATATTTTGTCAAGTTTAATTTCAAAATAGCACGTTGTAGGTTGTTTACAAACAATGCTGTGACCACAAGTCCATTGATGTGATGTTGTGGGTATTTGTCAGAATCACCTGATTGTTGAATTACCCGCAACATGCTTTAGTGTAGAAATACTTGATTAGAGAAGATATCCTAAAATGTTTCCAGTCCTCCTCTTTATCCAGTGCTGGGTGTTACTGCTACTGAACAGACCCAAAGCACAAAGTTCTCTTCAATGATAAGCATTACTTCTGGCACTATTTACACTCCTTCATATAGTCTGTGCAGGCAACTTTTTTGGCCTTTCTCAGAACACCCTGTTCATAAATACATGTATAGGTAAAGCAGTCCATGCTGAAATTAATACCATTTTATAACAATTGTTCAGGTTGGCCCCCAAAAATTAGTGAGAATCCCAGGAAAAAAATGCTGAGTCTTTATTTGTTTAAAATGTAAATTTTGTTACATCCAAACCTTGATATAATGATGCCCTGGATCACTCACCTGATCCGCACTGAAGAAATGAAATGGAAGGTAATATAGTATGGTGCCTTGTCAGAAGGAGCATTCTTGCCAAATATGAAGGATCTATCTCAAATGGTTCAAAAGTTATGATAAAGTAGGTCAAGGTCAAACTTTTTGTATGAGTGGGAAGCCCCTCTCACAGGGAATATACATGCCAAATATGAAGGCTCCATCTCAAATGGTTCAAAAGTTATGATTAAGTAGGTCACAGGTCAAGGTCAAAATTTTTTGCATGAGTGGGAAGACCTTGTCACAAGGAACCTACATGCCAATTATGAAGGCTCTGTGTTAATTTAAATGGTTCAAAAGTTATGACAAAAAAGGTCAAGGTCACAGGTCAAAAATGTTGTATGTGTGGGAAGCCCTTGTCACAAGGAGCCTACATGCCATATATGAAGGCTCTATCTCAAATGGCTCAAAAGTTATGGTGAAGTAGGTCAAAGGTCAAGGTCGCAGGTAAAATTGTGTGTATGGGTGGGAGGCCCTTGTCAGAAGGAACATACATGCCAAATATAAAGGCTCTATCCCAATAGTTCAAAAGTTATGATTAAGTAGGTCAAAGGTCAAGGTCACAGGTCAAAATTTTTGTATGGGTGGGAAGTCCTTGTCAAACAGAACAAACATTCCAAATTTGAAGGCACTTTCTCAAATGGTTCAAAAGTGATGATACAGAAGGTCGCATGTCAAGGTTAAAGGTCATTTTTGTATGAGTGGAAGCCCTTGTCACAAGGAACCTACATGCCAAATATGCAGGCTCTATCTTAAACGGATCCACAGTTATGACAAAATAACCTAATGATCTACTTTTTTAATTTTTAAACTGGATCTAGATATTGTCAAGATGATCATTCTGAGCAAGTTTGATGACAATCCAACTAAAATTGTGGCCTCTAGTGTGTTCACAAGGTTTTTCTATGACATGACAGAGATATTGTCAAGATGATCATTCTGAGATAAATTGATGATGATTGGTCCAAAACGGTGGCCTATAGTGTGTTCACAAGGTTTCTCTATGATTTGACCTACTAACCTACTTTTTGACTTGACATGACCCAGATATTGTTAAGATGATAATTCTGAGCAAGTTTAATGATGATCAGACCAAAACTGTGGCCTCTAGTATGTTCACAAAGTTTTTATATGATTTTACCTACTGACCTACTTTTTGACCCCACATGACCCAAAATCGAACTTGACCGAGATATTGTGATGGTGATCATTCTGACCAAGTTTTATGATGATTGGCCCAAAACTGTTACCTCTGGTGTGTTCACAAGAAAAGATTACGCACGAACGACGCACGACGGACGATGCACGACGCCGCCGGACATTTCACAGTCACAAAAGCTCACCATGACCTTTGGTCAGGTGAGCTAATAAATGCACACTAATTATAGATTTCACTAACGTGAAGTTCCCGGTCACAAATCTTTTTAAATACAGTACTTGTACAAAGCTTACTCAAGGGGAGCAATTTCCAAATAAGAAAATCTGCTGTTGATTTCATGACTTTTAGTAATTACTCGTTATTGATTGGTAAATAATAACTATTTTCGACTTTCAAAATCAAAATTTCTAAGTTTACATAAAATATAAAAACAAAAGAAGAGTGATATAAAAGGAACAAACAGTGATAAAAATGAGAAAACAAAGGCACAATTTCAATTAAATCTAGGCTAAATATAAGTTAAATAGAACTGTTACTGACTGTACAAAAGTTCTGAGTATCTGTACTACTGAGTGCAGCTGCACCGGTCTCTTATGAGATAACGGTAAATAAATTACGTCTATTTATGTAATCTTTACTGGCAGCCAGATCATGTTTATTCTGTGCAGTCAGCTGAGACAGAAAGGATTATCGGCTTTTTGAAGTTGATATTTACCGTTAGGTGTCCGATATATTCTCCTGCTTATTTGTTAATTGCCTTCAGCAGTGAAAATTTTAAGTCTGTTACCGTTTACCGCAAATTGTAGCTCTGGAAAAAATCAGGGACAGGAAAATTGCAAATGCGGGAGATCCTGTCTCCCGGACGGGAGAGCGGGAGGTATGCTTCAAATGCGGGAGCCTCCCGCATGATCCGGGAGATATCACAGGTATGGATATTCTCAACAACCACAAATCGCTCCAATCACATATCTCTAACAAGTCCTCTTGAATAGTGTCCTGATCTGCCACATCTTCAATTCTTTGATAGATCTTGCTATCGTCCGCAAATATCTTACATATAGATGTTAGTTTATCAGGCAAGTCATTAATGTAAATGATGAATAGTACAGGACCAAGCACTGATCCCTGAGGAATTCCAGAGGTAATTGGTTGCCATTCAGAGTACTCGCCATTCACATTCACTTTTTGTTTCCTATCTTTCAGAAAGTCCTCGATCCAACCGACTATTTCATCTCCAAAACCGTATGCGCGTAACTTTAAGAGAAGCCTCTTATGAGGTACCGTATCGAACGCCTTTTTTATATCTAAATAAATGACATCAGTCTGTTTACTATCATCATATGCACTAGTTAGGTCATCCAAGACATCCAAAAGTTGCAATATACAGCTGCGCTTTTCTCTAAAACCGTACTGACTGTCTGAAAACAAATTATTTTCATTCATATGTCTCATAAGAACCTCTCTGACAGCTTTTTCGCATAGCTTGCATGGTATGCAAGTTAAAGACACTGGCCTATAATTTGAGGGATCAGTCCGTACACCTTTGTTCTTAAACAATGCTGATATTTTGGCTTCTTTCCACAGGGCTGGAATACATTGCTCTTCAAAAGTTTTGTTCATTAGTAGGCTCAGAGGTTCACACAATTCCTCAGCTGCTTCTTTCAAAACACGAGGGTGACACCCATCAGGTCCCATTGACTTGAATATGTTCAAGGTCTTCAGTTGTTTCAAAACTGTACTTTCATCGACAGTTAGTTTTGTCACTGGCGTTCCATTATACCGAATATCAAATAAGGGTAATGGTCCAGGGGGTTCATTTACAAACACGGACGCAAAGAATTCATTCAAAAGGTTGGCTTTCTCTTTATTATCTGTGATCAATGTGCCGTCACTATCCTTTAAATCGGCCATTTTGGTCCGAGCTTTCGTCTGCTCACGTACATATGACCAGAAACCCTTCGTGTTTGTTTTTATATCTTGGACAATTAGCTTTTCAAAGTTCCTTTTAGCACTCTGTATAGTATTTGAACAGCGATTTCTTGCCATACGATATTTTCTGTAATTATCAGCAGTCTTGGTATGAACATAGGATTTCCAAGCCTTGTATTTGTTCTTGACACTCTTAAGACAATCTCTGTTAACCCATTTTTTCTTCCTGACAGTCTTATTGGAATTCTTAAGGGGGATATGTTTCTCTACAACCTTACTGATTTCACCAACAATAAAATTGTAACTGTCATCAACAGAGAGGGATTCAATCTGCTTCCAATCTATAGAACTCAAATCTGAACGAATCATCTCATAGTTTCCTTTATGATAGTTGCGTTTTACCAGTTCAAATTTATTATACTCGGGTGAGCAAGACAATTCTATCATTATGGAGACATGATCACTGGCACCTAGATTGCTACCATAATTAACACCCTGCACTATTTCTGGCTTACAGGGCTTTAGATAAATTTTTTTTCAAAAGAGTACAGTACTCGTCCTTTTTTTAAAAAAAGGAGTAACGAGAAATTTTTAAGAGTACTGAAAAATAAACCAAAAAACTTCACTTTGCAGTCTCGACACAATGTTTTTATGGACTGATTTGTGGCCAGGTGTACTGTTTGTTTTCTTATATATACACATATTCAATACGTGTATCTATTAGAAAACAAGCAGTATGCCTGGCCACAAATCAGACAAAACAATGCCATATTGAAATCTCTTCTGTGCAGTATGTTGACGGAGAAATCTAACTTTTGGGGTTCAGTTGTCTTGGCGGATAGCCGGACTTCAATGGCTGATTATTGTGGCCAAAGAGTTTCTAAAAATTTAGAATATCAGCTTCACTTTATTGTCCAAGATATGGAGTGAAAGTCATATTCTTTAAAACTTTTAAAATTCCTTTTCAAAACCATATTCTCAATTTCATCATATATTGTCCATGGATATTTATTTTCTTTCACCCTTCGATCGTGGGACCAATTGTGTATCCTTACAGGCAATGTTATAATCGGAACCAGTTACTGAATCAAAAATCTGTCAGGATCTTTTTTACAAAAAGTGCGCCTGACCAGCTGAAAAGAAGAGGATTGCAGTGCTCCATCTAGGATTTTAGAGCAGGCTCGGCTTGGCAGTTTTGCATGAAAAATTTGGGTACCATGTTTTGGTTTGTGAAATGCCATCAAAATCGTTATGATCAGTTGACTTTTCACACGTAAGTGAAGCTAATGGTACTGGTGTCCACTTGACTTGATAGATTTTGTAAGGTAACCGTAACCGGGCGCTAAAAGCACACAGGGGCTACCCCTCTGGTGTCCACATTGGAATTATATACATGTATATGTACATGCATTTCACAAGTAAGTAGTGTACTGGGTCGAAACAATAGCAACGTTTATTATTTAAAAAAAATTTGAACATTTAACTTCTAGGTATCTTTTAATATAGAATTATAATATTTAAATAAAAAATAATTTGTTTAATTCATCTGAAAGCGTGTTATTAAAGGAATACAAAAAATAACCGATGACTGAATAAATAATCTGTTCAAGGGAGACTACTCAATAATTATCCATGTCATTTGACATTTCAGAACTCAAGCTGAACGTGCGTCTTCACTGGTTGCCAATGATCGGCAAAGACTCTGATCAAAATGCGAAGCTAGTGTTTGCAATATCCCCGCAGCTTGACCAGTCTGCGACAGTATTACAAGTAAACAGTGTGTATAACGAGCTGCGTCGCACAACACCTTGCAAAGACTCAGATCAACATGCGCAACTCGGCAACCTTTTTTCTCACCTATCTCTGAGTAGCCCTGCAAAAGGCTCTTGGGGTCAGCGAAGACTCAGCAGTTTGCAATGATGCGCAGGCTACTCTGAGTCTTCACTGGTCGCACGATACTCGAAGACTTAGAACAGCATGCGCAACCACTACGTAAGTCAGAACAACATGCGCAACAACTACGCAAGTCCGTTTGGATAACCCAGCTTGTAAAATCAGCGATGCGCAGACGGATGCGCGTCGATACTGTTGAGCAATGACCTGCTCATCCAATCAATAAGGCTAATGAAGGCTCGTGCACATGCGCTGACTGATCCGAGACTTCACTGCTCGCTCGTCTTACAATAGTTCAGATTACTCCGGTTTACGCCCACCTGATTAACGATCGGATCGGCTCTATATGTGAAAGGACGGTAACCCCAACCCCAATAAAACTCGATTCCCTTGAAATAATTTATGAATGCATAATTTTCCCATTTGAGAATTTCCCGCCTTTTATTACACACGTCATTTATTTCACGTGCGTTTCAGATACGCTCTCAAAAAATATTAAATGCGTAATGCTAATTTGTTTTTCGTACCTGATACGCAGCAGATTTGAAAAAAAGGAGTATCCTCCCAATTATTTTCGTAATTTACGCGGTACACAGCCTTATCTAAGGCCCTGGGCTTATCAAGAATAATCAGGTCCAAAATATTTGAAGCCTGTCCGTCTCTGAATCTTGTGGGGCAGTCAATTAACTGTGATAGAAAATTGTCTCTTAGACACTCAATAAACCTGAATTCTGGATGCATCACACTGTGAGGAGTGGACCAATTTTCCCAATCTATTGTTGGAAAATTAAAATATTTCTAACACCGTCCGACCCACCAGTATCTCAGTGTCAAGTGCTTTAAACTTTTATTTATTTTTTTCGTGAACTGCAATGATTTTTGAGTCAAATTCAGCGAAGAGTCAAAGAAATGATCGGTTTGAATGCTACAAAACAATCGTACTGTTTACTGAACTCTCTTCTAAACATGGGGGCTGCCATTTTCGGTGCGTTTACTAACCGGAATGGACCGGAATGAATCCAACAACCGGAACGGAACTGGAATCACCGGAACGGACCAATTATCTACTTAATATACTGATGAATGCACCCCGAAAGGAAAGGTGTCTTCAGAAAATAGAATGAGTATTCCGCCATGGATAAATGAACTTGTGAAAGAAAAGAAAACTCTGCTAAATAGTGCTAAGAAGAGATTTAAAAGGCATAAAACACCTGTCAATTTCTTGGGTTTACGGGGGTAGCCCGGTTTCCCATGGTACCAAGGTAGTTAATGTTAAGGTATAAATATTTCACAGTTAGAGCTATTCAGCACTAAAATAATTTTATGTTAATTTTCTATAGGGTCTCTTCTTACAATTAAGGAGGAGTAATGATCTCAATACTTCAGCGTGTATTTACAAACCTGACAGATAAGTACCCAGGCAGAATTTTCTAATGCCAACAGGCATTCCCATGGTACCAAGGCAAATAGAAAAGTGACAAATGTAGAAAAACTGATTCGATTAAAAATACATGTAATGGTTTTTCGTATTACTTAAAACAATAAACATTAGTATTTCAAATAGGGAAAACTGCAAAAATTATGTAAAAAAAAAAAATTGACTGCTTTTAATCCTGCAAATGGTACAATAAAGTAAGCTACAGTTGAGACACAGGGGGTACAATTTATCACGAGGGTTGTATGAAAGACAAGCAAGTTTGATTCATCATTTAACTTTACGTTCTAAGCTTATACTCAGAGGTGTCATTGGGGCACAGAAACACTGGGATAGTTTAAAGTAATTTAAAGAACACATGCATTGACTGCCTGTGCACTTGAGGCTAAAATTCACTTTCAATCCTAAACGAATACCCATGCATATAGAAGGCAGTATATATCAGCCGGAAACAAACAGGATTGTTCTTGCATGTTTCAATTTATATGACCTACCCGAGAAAAACTTAAGCCACAAAAGAAAAATCCTTGGGTATTTCAAAAATAAATAAAAGACAAATTTAAAGACCAGGGGGTGAAGAGAAAATGTGAAAATCAGATTTCACCTGCTTTTCAACTTTCTAGATATTTATCCAGATATTTATCATAAAAATGTAATGATATATATACCAATGGAAAGATATATTTCCTACTTCATTGATATGAAGATATCAAGCCCATGTGAATTGTACAAGATTCAAAATGCAGCAAAATATTATTTACCCCGGAACCATGGAACCCTTGGTACCATGAGAAGCGAGTTTTCTTATTTCTGCTCCAAGACATAGGTTGTTGGTACTCATGTTGGTACATGTACTTGAAGGAATGAGAAGATGCATACAACAAAGAATGTGAAAATGCTAAATCAGAATGGGTGAATATGTCTTGTGAATAAATTGACCAAACTGGTAGCCGTAGAGAAAAATGACAAGCCTTTAAAAGATTGACATCATACAGGGCAAAAGATGATATTCTATCTATTTATCTATCTTCTTATACTGAGTCGGTCATATCTGGCCATTACCTCAATTGATTGGGTGGCTAAATTTGGAATTTAGCTGGAAAAAAAAAAAAAGAAAAAAGAGAGGCACTGGATGCGTCCTTAAAACTATTTACAATCTGCATAACAGAGGTATCCTAAAACGCATACCTCTGAGTCCCAATCTTACACTGTGCGGGCTTTGAACTCTTCTGCGGACTTGGCATTCACTGCAGAGGAGGGAAGACTATTCCATTGGGGAATAGTTCTAGGAAAGAACGAGTTCTTCAGGGCATCACTGTAGGACTGGTATCTACGATATTGTGAGTCGTTTACTTTTGATGCCCTTGTTTGGGTCGACACTGTTACAGGGGTCAAGTACCTATCTTTATCAATAGACACTGAATCAGAGTGTATCTTGTAGAAGAAGGTTAAAGAGGACTGCTCACGACGGGCCTCCAGGGACGGCCACTCTAGCTCATTAAGCATGTCACCGACGCTACTTCTATTTCGCCATCGCCTACAGGTCCATCGAGCAGCTGTCCTCTGCACCTTCTCCACCTGCTGAGTCTGAGTTTTAACATAGGGATGCCAAATGGGTGATGCATATTAAAGTTGAGGGCGAACCAATGTTTTATATGCAACATCCTTTGTCTGCCTAGGTGCAAAAGCCAAGTTCCGTCTAAGGAATCCCAAAGTCCTAGTTGCTTTAGATGTAATCTCTGAGATATGTTGACCCCAATCAAGATCGTCAGTGATGGTGATACCAAGATATATTGATGGTGATACCAAGATATATTGATGTATTACCATTACTCAAAGAAAATGGTGAGACCATAGGGAAATGGGAAATGCAGCATTCTACAGGAATCTTTCTTTGGGGGCACATATTTCTGGGGAATATTTTGATTGAGCTTACAGGCAGATACACACCTCTGTCTCGTATTATTATTATTAATTTTTCCCTATGTCGGTTATTCCTTGGAACAGGCTACGAGCTGATCTCGTCCTGGTTTCTGATCTTGACTCTTTCAAGTTAAGAGTCAGCTCGATAAACCACAGCTGTGCTCCCTTGAGGTAATACTGTTTTATCCTGCTTTTAAACTCTCCTACTAACACCCAAAATCTTTCATCTATGCTCACCTTTCTTTTATTCTTTTAACTGTGCACTATGACACTTTTACTTCTCTTACTAATACACCATGCGCAACCACCCTAATAACACTCGGAAGAGGGTCGAGGATGATAGATAGATAGATAGATAGATAGATAGATAGATAGATAGATAGATAGATAGATAGATAGATAGATAGATAGATAGATAGACAGATAGATAGATAGATATTGAAACAAGACTCAGCGTGATCAGGGATCAGTCTCACAATGACAATGATGATGCATTCCTAAATAGGCCCATCTCGTATGATGAGGTTGAAGCCAGTATACGGAGATTAAAGGCAGACAAAGCTCCCGGACCAGACGAAATTTTCACGAATATGATTATATTAAAATCAAATGAAGTGCTCAAAGAAGCAATAATGATGTTATTTACAGCATCTTGGAATTGCCAATGTCTACCGAAATTTGGAAACAGTGCAAATGTGAAATTTCGAAAAAAAAAAAAAAAAAAAAACAACTGGAAAAGACACATTCATATAGACCTATCAGTCTGACAAGGGTACTGGGCAAATGCATGGATAGAATCATCTATTCTAGGCTATATGCTTACGTTGAACACAATCAGCTTCTTGATAAAGAGCAAGATGGCTTTCGCATTAACAGAAACACTATTCAGTCGCTTCTCAGGTTGTTATTGTTGTTGTTTGTTTGGTGTCCAGCCTTTTCAGACTCAGCAACTTTTCCAAGCTGACATTTATAAGGGCAAAACACTTTTAATACAGTCCAGCGTATATATTACACAGAAGCCAATTTAAGGTCATAACTTTACAACATCAACTTCTAACAGTTTCCAATACTGGCCGTTTGACAGCATCGCCATCCGATATATACTGAGAGCTGCAGTTGAAAATCTTTCTATTGTCAACATCCGTTAAATAGCCCCTCCACCTGGTTATAACATGTCACGGGACGAGGTTTTCATTACATGAATATATCCGTGAGTTCTTGTTTGGAATCAAGAAATAAGCCATGGACGACTGCTGAGGATGACACATTTAATAGAAATGACGTAAAGGATGAACATCACATGGTCACATGGAACATCTGAAAATACAGCAATTGACATCTAATTAGAATACATGATAAACATGTATATGAGTGTATAAACTATGAACCTTCCACTCAAACAGCTTGCAAACAAGTGCAGTGAGCATACAATAAATGCACCACTGAATAATTGAAAACATGTAAGACAAAATGCAATATTATATAATATATATAATGTTATATAATGATGCCTCTCTCTATTCAAGTATATGGATGCTTAATTAAAGGTTATTAACAGACATCTTTGATGGAAGACACACTTATTGCTGTGTCGAAATGATTAAGACATATACATAAAAGCTTTTCTTCTGAAAACCTTTCCAGTCTCCTACATATAATAGAAACTGACATATCCTAAATAATAATGACAAATTCACTAACCTGAAAATACAGCAATTGACATCTAATTAGAATACATGATAAACATGTATATGAGTGTATAAACTATGAACCTTCCACTCAAACAGCTTGCAAACAAGTGCAGTGAGGCATAGCTTTACATCAGTGAGTGTTAGTCAAAACCAGATTAGTATTTTCACTGGATAGGATATTGTACGATAGGTTAGCGGGTTGACGGACCGAAGGTAAATGAGATGGAAATAAAACAAAACAAAACTAACAAACTGTTTTTATACTTTATTTCCACCTGTGACAGATATGTACAAAATAGAAGTGGCGGCAAAGCCTAGTTAGATTCATTCTGAGCGTCTATTTAAAAAATTTCAGTCTCGAGTATAGATCACATTGGAGCAGAGTCACTTCCTCAGACGCAGCCCCAACAGTCCCCAGCGCTTCTGATGTAATGATAACATTAGTTCCTGGATAGACACTCAGTGCTATGCCACATGGAATTATCTATACACAACTGACCCCTGGCGCTTTCACTAGAACAGTCCACTATAAGTTCAACATATTACCCACTAACTAGCTATCAACGAATCCTTCAGGATTATCATGGTTCATGATAACTCTTAACTCTTCCTTAAAGCCATTCCTTATCACATCTAACCTTGGACACTCTGCAACAAGGTGCACACGAGTTTCAGCTCCCACACCACACAGGAGACACCAATCACTAACATCATATTGATTGAATTTTGCCCGATTTTCTTGTAGGACATAAGTACCCGTAAGAAGACGAAGTTTCGGATAGGCGCTTTTGACAGTTCTAACATCGTGTGTTAATGACTCTTTGGTCGGCCCCTCGGAGTCTAACTGTTGGTTTTCTTTTGCTCCAGCAATTCTGTTGTTGTATGCTGTCGAGTCCTCAACCTTGTTTCATCTCTGTAGTTTTTTGATTTGTATGTTCTCGGAGATGTTACACCGATGAGTTAGGAAGCCTTCATGCAGACTAAATAAAATTAGTGTATACCGCGACAGAGGTAAGGGCGAGGATTATGGGCATGTCAAATCGATTTAAGCCCCCAGTGGAATTCTTTCCAAAGAACTCCACTGACCGTTCCAAGGCGGTTCTTCTGTGGCGGTTTATTTATGTTGTTGTTTGTTACTTACTGTGTGTATCACTTGTGTCTTTTTATTTTGGATGGCCATTTGGCCATTTTGTGGGAAAGTAACTGTTCTTATGGCCTTCCTTTGTTTAGGTTTCTATTTTGGTCTGGTCGCTTCATGTTTGTGTTTCTTTCCCTTTGGTGTCTTTGATGGGTGGAGTAAGTTAATTGTATCGATTCCTGATCTTTGTTTTACTTCTACTTTCCATACTGGGTGTGTCTGTCCGACTTTAAGGGATCTTACATTTAAGTCTCTCAGGGATGACTTTGAGTCACGATAGCAATGTACCGCAATGTATGAATCAATCTGTCTTAACCTGTGTTTTCCAATGTTCAAGGGAGTCACTGGTAGATATTGGGTTAGTCGTATTTGTAAAGACGGCGATTGCATTCTGCAAATCAGCTTTTGCTGTCTATAGATTTGACAGCAAGCTGCCGCCGAGCAATCTCATGTTCAAATGTGTTCTTATGATTTGAAACACTGCCTATTAATGTGAGTTTCCTAAGATCAAGTTTCTAGAGCTGCTGCTGTAGCGGCGTTGCCAAGGAGACGCTGTATCCGCTTCATAAAAGAGCGCTGCAACTGCTCAAGCTGCATGACATTCTTAAGACGAAGAGAAAACACCCCAAGGCCATACAACATCATTGGAAGGGCAAAAACCCTTAAAAGATGAGATATGACTTGGGTTAGACGCCAGAGCATCCATAGGCACCTGGACCCATCACAGCATACATAGTCCTTCTGCACATCTGGACTCCCTCCTTGATGTCTACCACTCCTGCGTGGCTCCAGTCACTCTTTTGAATCCTCTCTTCTCCCAGGGCAGGCTGTCTGTCATCCATGGCGGGTTTAGAGCATATATGAAGGTCTACCTCAGCTGACTTCTTGGCATTAGTGAAGTAATGCTGTCTGCAAATGAAAAACTTAACCACAATAAGCAGTAGCTGCAGGCATAGAAAGAACTTTGCCAACAGTGCAACATCATCGTCACATGTAGCACAACTACAGTCAACGTGGCCGATGGACATGCCTACTCTAAGAAACTCAAAGAGGTTCAGAAAATAAAAATCAAAAATGAGTTCCTTTAAGAGCAATGAAAACATTCATAAGAAAGAAGATTCATTGTTGAAAAGTTAATAATGCAAAGTAGACAGGATGCCCCCACCCCCGGCGAACACCTTTTTATAAAGGTTTCTGAGGCATGTCCACAGTTTACCCTGTATACCAACATTATATATTTTCATGAGTAAGGAATCCTGCCATACGGTGTCAAACGCTTTACAAGCACCAAGAGTGACCAATTTCAATGGCTCTCCTATATCCTTGAATTCATTCTGCGCTTCTGAGATAATCAGAGCGGCATTCAACGCGGAGGAATTATTGGTAAACCCCCTTTGCATCCTAGACTGTTGTGCTTCAATCTGCTGCTTGGTTCTGTTCTGAAGAACCCTTTCAAGAACCTTACCAACAATGGATAGGACAGTTATACCCCGATAGTTAGTAGGCTGAGTGGCATCCTTTCAGGAGTAAGCACATCTTGCTTCAAGATTGGGGGGGACATGTCCAGCATGCAAGATAGAGTTCATGAGGGTAGCAAGTACCTGGAAAATTATGTCTGGGGCATACTTCAGATGTTCAGCAGAAAGTCCAAAGATGTCCTGAGCCTTGTTCAACTTAAAGGATCGCACACTGTTCAGGACCTCCTAGGCAGTGGCAAGTCTGAAGGGTTCCTCCTGTGACAGTGCAAGGGATTCTATAAGTCAGTTGTCGAAGGTGACTTGATTGGTATATTGCTTGTCAAAGACTTCGTAATCTACAGGGGTAGCAATATTAGTGAAATGTTCAATAAAGGCTTTTGCTACGCCTTCAGTGGTAGTAAAGGTTTGCCCTTTAAAAAGGAGGACATCTGTGGAATTATTTTTTATGAGCGTTGCTGATTTACTAGTTTGTAAAAAAAAACTGTGGTATCAGTTTCCTTTGCTAGCATGAGGTCATTGAATCTGTCCTGTGTATCCAGATAGACCTGCTGCCGCCCTGTCCGACGCATCCGCTGCCCGGCTTGTTTTTTTAGAGATGAAGAGGAGATGTGAGTTATCACGTGGACAACCTGCAGCTTTCCAGTCCGTTTGGGCATCCTTGCTCCTCTTGGCTGCCATAGCGACCATATCATTCTTCAATCTAAAAAGATTGGGTACAACATAAATGTTATACGCCAGACTGCATGCATGGTAGTTAACCAAATCACGGTTGACAACTTTGCTTCCCTCTTTAATTGCATGCCTGTGGGTCAGGCCTCAGATTCTATGACGGTTCCAGCGTAAAGGCTTGCTGAGAATCAGAGAGAATCTAATTCTATGTAATGTTGGTTGGCACCCGATGCTTTGTCTCTGGTCGGGCCCATCGGAGTCTAACAGTTGGTTTTCTTTTGCTTCAGCATTTCAGTGGTTTTTTGCTGTCGAGTCCTCACCGGTGTTTCATCCCTATGGTTGTTTGAATTTTTTGTGTTCACGGAGATGTTGTACCGATGAGTAAGGAGGCCTTCCTGCGGACTGAACAAATTATTTGTCTAAATCATTGTTGTCATGGTAATGAGGGGGCATCTCAAAGTTCTCAAAAAGTGTGATTTCACATGCATTTTTGACCGAATCTTAATCTTGTCCAAAAATGGCCAATTGGCTATCCAAAACAAAATAATATAAGCGATACAAACACTCAAAGACAAAGCACAACAAAAACAAACCGCGACAGAAGAACCGCCTTGAAACGGTCAGTGAAACGAATTCCACTGGGGGGGGGGGGGCTTAAATCGATTTTATGTGGCCACATTGCTCGCCAGTAAGCCTATGCTTTCTTCTCCTTTTCTTGTGAAACTTCTTCAACTGCGTGATAGCTGAGTGGTTAGTGCACTTGCCTCTGATGCTAGACCCCATCCAACCCCCGGTTCGATCCCCGGCGACGGTGATTGTTTCGGTGTCCGAACACGCTCCACAGGCATCATTTGCAGGGATAAATGTCAAAAGTGCAACGTCCTTCAGATCTGGACGCTAACTGGAGCTACACACCCACCCCTTTGCAGGGGGTGTCATCCCCTGTGCAGGATAAAGACACTTACCGTAATTACATGATTACTGTGTAAGCTTTCATCCAGCAAAGCTGATGTGTACGTAATGTACGCCTGCGAGTAATGGTCAAATGTTATAGATTGTGCGAACAAGTCGTTTATATATCTCTTCTTCATCCTGAGAATTCAGATGAAGAGTCTGCCTCATGAAACTAAGCATTCTAATTGCCTTAGTACATATATATCGTAATTGATTGTCACACCAAGATATTTAATGGAATTCTCATTCTCGAGGACTCTTCCCTCTAAGGTGTAAGAAGCCTCAATTTTATTTGCTCTCTTCCTAGTTATCTGCATAATATTTCATTTAACGGACTGAAATTCCATGCCCCATATTCGTGCCTAACACCCTACCTATCCATACCATCTGAAGTTTCAGTGAGTCCTCTGAATCTCTAATTGCCCGGTAGCAAACACAATCGTCTGCGAACAGTCTTATTTCTGAGTCAGTGTCAGTTAATATCTTTAATGTACAGTGAGAAGAACATTAGACCAAGATTCGTTTCTTTGAGGGACCCTAGACAAAACTGGAGCCCATTCTGAAGATTCACCATTAACAACAACGCGCTGTTTTTGAAGCAAAGAAAGGAACTTATCCATTTGAGAGTCTTCTCCACCAATCCATAACCAAATAACTTTAAGTAGATTTAAGTAGTTCATGTGGTGGGGTGTCAAAAGCCTTCTCGAAGTCCAGAATAAATGTGTGCACCTGTCCCCCTTTGTCCAAGATTTTGCCCAATCATTAATAACCGTGCTCAACTGAGTTTCACAACTATGCCTTTTCCTAAATGCATATCGTCTGTCTGACAAAAAATATGTTAATCCAAGTGGGCATTGGTGTTTGAGTAGACTATATGTTCAAGCAATTTACACAGAACACAAGTCAGGGACACAGTGCGATAATTAAGGGCAAGAGCCCTATCTCCTTTTAAAGACTGGACAAATTTTTCGCTAGGAGCAATTCTTCGGGGATTTTACCCGTATCTAGAGGCTGTTGGAGTAGGTGTGCAAAAACTGGATTTAACTCATTTGCTAGTTTCTTCAGGACTCTAGGATGAAGCTAATCAGGTCCTAAACCCGTATCTAGAGGCTGTTGGATTAGGTGTACAAAAACTGGATTTAACTCATTTGCTAGTTTCTTCAGGACTCTAGGATGAAGCTCATCAGGTCCTAAAGCTTTAGTGGGATTTAAGCCTTTAAGTAACTTGATCACTCGTGCCGATGATTAAACAATATTTTCAATGTAAGGGGCCGATCTTCCAATCAATGGAACCTCCGTGAACTCAGTTTTACTAAATGCATCATTGAATAAGTTCCAACTAGTTTCTCCGCCCTTTGAGAGTCTGATTCAGCAACCCCGTTCCCTCTTCTTTTATTAGGGGATACCTTGCTTGTCTTTCTTCTGGCTATTAGTATATCTGTAGAAGTCTCTGGGATTTGCCTTTACATCACCTACCAAGTTATTCACATACAAATCATACTGATTTTGATATAAATCTTGATTTCAAATTTTGTCCGGAGTTTACCATTTCCCGTCTGTTTTGTCTTTGCATGAATCTTATTCCTTCTGCGATTTTTTCTTCTTATCTCTGGTGCGATCCAGGGAATCGAAGATACAGACCCACTTGTTTTTGAGGGGATATGCTTTTAGGCCGAAGTTTGGATGAAAGAAGTTACCAAATCAAGGTTCTCCTAGACATGCCGAGCATCTTAATGACCATCAAAGTATTTCTCCTTTGCAAATCTGAGCACATCCTTCCCCATAGTTTCATAGTCACCTTTTTGATAGGGGTACACCTTTCTCCGAGGTTTCTTTATTGAGGTATGTACGGAGATGGTTATTGGAATCAGTAACCATGCAAGTCACCATGCAATACGCATGCGCCGACTGGAGTGCTGGATCCACGTTTTGCATTTCCAGCCTGATTTCCTACTTTCGATTTACTGACGGCCTTTATTGACACCGAGTAATTTGTTCACATGAGAATATTTGGGTAATAATTAATTATCATAATCCTCACACACTAGAATAAGATTGTGTCATATGTTAATTCTTGCATATGGTATAATTGGGGCCATAATTTGTATTTATACATCCTCTGTTAATTGAATTGTCCGCTGGAGAGAAAATTGTCCATAAATTCGTCATGGTACTAGTGCGGCAAATGTGACTGGGAAGCTCCGTGGTGACTGGTTTTTGTTTTATTTGAGGTTTAACGTCCCAGTCAACACTATAAAGGTCATTTTGGAGACGTTGCTTTCAATTTTGTTGGACTTTTAGTCGACATTGAGATGAAATGACATCTCAAGTCATGTCACCCAATGAAACCAATAGGGTTTATTAGCATGGACAGTCCGGCTCGCACTGCGGTTCCTGGACAGGCTTAGATCCTCTAAGCGGTTTACCAGTACTAGTGTGCGGGCCGGATTCAGCTCTGCCTGGAAGCATCATGCAGCCCATATATTTCTTCAAGCCCGTATGGGCGGGGGCTGCCGTGGTGACTGGGAAGTATGGCAAGCCTTTTTACTATTTATTATGGAATGTAGATATCTAATTTATCATAGAAGATATATATTATATTAGATATCTTAATTATTTTATAAGATATCTTATATAGCATATAAGATATCTTATATAATATATGAGACATCTTTATATCTTATTTATTATATAAGATATCTTATATAGCATATAAGATATCTTATATAATATATAAGATATCTTTATATATAAGATATCTGATATGTCATATAAGATATCGTGAATGCTTTATTAGATATCTTATTTATTATATTAGATATCTTATATAGGATATGAGATATCTAATAAAGGATATAAGATATCTTATTTACAAAATGTATAAGATAGCTTATATACTAAATAAGATAGCTAATATAGCATATGAGTTATCTTTTGTAGCATATCAGATATCTTATATATTGTATAAGATATCTTATTTATTATATAAGATCTTATTTATTATACAAGATATATTATTTAAAGATGGAAATAGGATATCTTATATGATACATAAGATATCTGATATATTATATAAGATATCTTATATGTTATATTAGATATCTTATTTGGTATATTAGACATCTTATTTAGCATATCAGATATCTTATATATTCCAGTGAATAAGATATCTTAAATCCTATATCAGATATCTTATTTGATATATTAGATATCTTATACAACATATAAGATATCTTATTTAATATATAAGATATCTTATTTATCTAAATATATAAAATATCTTATTTGACAAATAAGATATCTAATATATTTTACTTAAAAACATAATGAAGTATACCCCAAACTGCCAAAAGTATATCTGGAAATGACTACCCCCATTTATGCCTAACATTCCATTACCCATTTTGTGCCAGAACCCCTTGCAAACAGTGCAGGCCCAGATCAGATCAGGGCCTACACTATTTGCAAAACGTTCAACAATTTTCAGATTACACAACCTGTCATACCTAATATTCAAAATGGACTCCTGCCATATATAAGTTGGATGATTCCATTTGGTAAAAAGGGATAAAAGGGACAAAGAAATATTGAACTAATTATGCGAAAAGTAGAGGCAGAAACCATGCTGAATATATGCAAAGTCTGGTGAGAGGCTTTGTTTTTTTCTTCAAAATACATGCAGCGAGCAGCGCTTGGCATAACTCAGAGTTTGAAGTTCAATTAAGACTTCTACTATCTGAAGAATTTTTGTAAGGGAGGATTATTAAATTATACAAACAAAAGCAAGCTGGATTTATTATCTATATATCTCTCTCTCTCCCCCCCTCTCTCTCTCTCTCTCTCTCTCTCTCTCTCTCTCTCTCTCTCTCTCTCTCTCTCTCTCCCTTAAAAAAAAAAAAAAATGTATCACACCTGTTTGGGAAACCCACACTTCAAGAATGCATTTATAATCAATTTTCTCCAGTTCTCTGTCTGTGTAGCAGTCTTTTGTGCATATAGGTACGATAGGGAGCGACTATTATTTGTTATTTCTTTCGAATTTACATAGATGTCTTATATGTTGATTAAGATATCTTATTTATCAAACGTATATTAGATATCATATGCTAAATAAGATATCTTATACGCTTTATATATCATATGTTAAATAATATATCTTATATGCTTTATAAGATATCTTATATGTTGAATAAGATATCTGATATACCAATTGAAATATCTTATATACCAATATAAATAAGATATCTTATTATAAGATAATGTATAAGATCTTATATGCTATATTAGATATCTTATTTAGTATATTAGATATCTTATATAGCATATAAGATATCTTATATGTTTTAGTAATTAAGACAATCAGATATCTTATTTATATTAGATATCTATGTTATATAAGATATCTTATTTAAGATATAAGATAACTTATATATCATATCAGATATTTGCATTGCTGAATTAAATAAGATATATCATATAGGATATAAGATATCTACTTTATGATATAAGGTATCTTATATCCTATATGAGATATCTTATATAATAAATAAGATATCTTATATAATAAATAAGATATCTACATTCCATAATAAATAGTAAAATGGCTTGCCATTGTGTAGCAACGTTGCATTCATAAGCTCTTTGCGACAAACAAAGTATCCGTCAACAAATACTTACCTACCTTCATTTATGAGGTGCTGTTTTACTATTTAATTGAATTTCAAGATTTAGTTATTTGCTTGTATTGGAGTTTAAAGGCCCAAGCATCCCCATTTAGGACATTTTTGAATCGGTCAGTTAACTTATCCACACTTTTCCTGGGCAAGCTTATACGTTAGCGGTTAACTAATACAGTGCACATTCTTTCACAGAAACTGACAACTGCCCTTCTTGAATCAGCAGAAGGGAGAAAATGAAAATAGAAAAGATAGGAAGGAATGTTGCCGACTCCAACAGGAATCGAACACGTGTCCTTCTGATCACCAGTCAGACCTGCATCTGACTGACTACTAAGATATCTTTTAGTCAAATTATAGATAACTAAGAGTAACATTTTTTATATCTGTAATTATCGATATTTTTTGATATCATAAAAAAGGTAACCAATGATATGTAAAATATATTTCTTGATATCTATAAATTTATTTTATGATATCAATTATTCCATTGCATATATAGATATCCCAAAAAAATCCAATTATAGTTATCATTTCAAAGGCTGAATTATAGATATCACAATTTTTAGTAATTGATAGCAGAAAATATATTTTCGATATCAATAAATGTAATTATCGATATCCTAAAATGTTCTTCAATATTTGATATCTATATATCGAATAAAAGATATCTATAACTGAATTATAGATATGTCTTAACATATTTTAGATATCATAAAATATATAATAGATATCTAATATTATTTTTAGATATGAATGTCAGAAAATATTTTATGGATATCAATAAATGATATTTATGATATCCTAAAATGTTCTTCTATATTTGCTATCTATATATAGAATAATAGATATCTATAATTTGAATTATAGATATCCATAAACATATTTTAAATATCATAAAATAAATAATAGATATCTAATATTATTTATAGATAGTTAATAATAATTATTGATATCCTATATTTAATTACAGATATCTATAAATCAAATTATAAATATCATTAAAACAAATTACAGATATGTACAATTAACATTATTGATATCTATAATTATATGTATTTTTTGATATCATAAAATGAAATCCAAGATATGTTATTATATTTCTTGATATTAATATATTTGTTTTATGATATCAATTATTTACTTGCATATATAAATATCTAAAATCAAATTATAGAAATCATTTAAAAGGCTGAATTATGGATATCACAATTTTCAATAATGGATATCATAAAATACATTATTGACATCAATAAATGAAAATATTGTTATCCTCAAATGCTCTTCAATCTTTGGTATCTATATATCAAGTAAAAGATATCTACAATTGGAATTATTGATAACCCTTTACATATTATAGATATCATGAAATAAATAACAAATATCCAATATCAATAATTTTAATTATAAATGTCTATAATTTGATTTATAGATATCTATAATTTGATTTATAAATATCTACAAATTGATATATAGATGTCTGTAATAAAAATAAAGGATATCAGCAAATATTATTATATATCTGTAAATAATATTAGATATGTATTATTTATTTCATTTATCCATAATGAGTTAAGGGATATCTATAATTCAAGTTATAGATATCTTTATTTCAATATATAGATATCAAATATGGATGAACATATCAGGATATCAATAATTACATTTATTGAGATCCATAATATATTTTTGATATCCATTATTCAAATCTGTGATATCTATTATCCAGCCTTTAAATGGTATCTATAATTGGATTTTAGATGTCGTTATATGTAAAGGAATAATGGATATCATTAAACAAATTTATAGACATCAAGAAATATATATTACATATCAATGATTACATTTTATGATACCAAAATATTGATAATAATGTTAATTATAGTTTGATATATAGATACCTAGAGTAAAATTATAGATATCTCCCAATTGTATTAAATAGTAATTCGGCACCCCATATTCATTTATCTTCCGAGGACTACCCCTGATAATGCAAGAGTCCTGTTATTTTTCATATATATTGTGTGTGTCATATATGCTTTGCAATGTATGGTACCACTGATATTGTAAAGTAGAAGTAAAACAAAGATCAGGAATCGATACAATTAACTTACTCCACCCACCAAAGACAACAAAGGGAAAGAAACACAAACATGAAGCGACCAGACAAAAGTGGAAACCTAAACAAAGGAAGGCCATAAGGACAGTTACGTTCCCATAAAATGGCCAAATGGCCATCTAAAATAAAAAGACACAAGTGATACACACAGTAAGTAACAAACAACAACATAAATAAACCGCCACAGAAGAACCGCCTTAGAACGATCAGTGGAAATAATTCCACTGGGGGGGGGGGGGGGGGGGGGCTTTAACCGATTTTACATGGCCATAATCCTCGCCCTTACCTCTGTCGCTGTATACACTAATTTTGTTTAGTCCACATGAAGGCTTCCTAACTCATCAGTGTAACATCTCCGAGAACATACAACTAAAAAAACTACAGAGATGAGTTATACGACACCGTAAATCAGTATTTCATTGATAAATGATAAAACTATCAACATGACTCACACAGCTAATACCTCCATTCCTACAGCTTTAACAATGAATCTCACAGCTATCACAATGGCTCATATAACTGTCATCATGATTCACGCATCTCTAAGCGTGATTCCTACAACTATCACCTTGAGGAAAGCAGCTGTCACCACGGCACATACATCTGTCTCCGTGATTCATACAACCATCAGTATGTCTCGTACGGCTATAAGCATGACTCATACATATAGCTGTCGTCATGGGTCATTGAGCATTCACCGTGACACCTACAGCTGTCTCCAAGGTCCATACAGCTGTCGCAATGACCCATAGAGCTGCAAATATGACTAATACAGTTGTAACCATGGCTCATACAACTGTCTCCATGACTCATACAACTATCATCATGACTCGAACTGCTGCCAGCGTGACTGATTAAGCCGTCATCATCACTCAAACAGCTATCGCCATGACGTATGCTGACAACACTATCATAGTGCTGCCAGTATAACTCATATAGCTATTATCATGGCTCTTCCAGCTGTCTCTGTGGTTCTTACAGCAATCACCACGACTCATATTGCTGCCACCATTACTAATACAGCGATTGCCATGGCCTATTCAGCTATCACCATGAATACAGCAAACATCTACCACCATGTATCCTGTAGCTATTGCATTGACTCATACAGCAATTTGATCACTCACACAGCTGTCACCATAATTCATTCAGCTATCAGGACGACATCTACAGCTATCACCAGGAATCATACAGCGCCCACAATGACTCGGATATCTTAATTTCAAATACAACTGCCAACAAGATATATTCCGTTTGCAACAGTCATACATGTATATCCTATAGCTCTCAGCATGAATTATGCGACTGTAACCATTGTTCATATACCTGTCACGACGACTCATAGGACTGTCACGATGCCTTTCAGCTGTCACCATAACTCATAGAACAGTTAACATGGCACGCACAGCAGTCACCATGATCCGTACAGCTTTAACCATGACTCATATACAGATATCAACATGCTTCATACAGCTATCAGCATGTATCATGGCTCGAACAGCTGTCGCGATGATTCATACAGCTGCATGACATGATGGCTAATACATATGTCACAAATCACGACTCATATACAGCCATGACCATGACTACCACTACCATGATGCATACAGCTATCACCATGACTGATTTAGCTGTCACCGTGAAATATACAGGTATCACCTCGCCCCATACACATGTCATGATGACTCATACGGCTATCACTAGCACACACAACTATCATTATGACTCATACACCTGTCATCATGACTCTATCACATATCACTCCCTGTCACTTTGACTCGTTTACCCATGCTATGACTCACACAACTGTCACACTGACCAATACAGCTAACACGATGACTCGTACTTCTGTAACCATGACTCATCATGTTGTCACGAGTTGCAGACGGCATGGCTCCTACAGCTGTGACGACGCCTCAAACAGTTGTCAGCAAAACCCATGAAGCTAATGACTACTACCATTATACAACACCGTAAATCAAACAGCAGTCATCTTAGCTCATACGGCTGTCACGATGATGCATTCAGCTGGTACCATGGCTTATACAGTTGACACAATGACTCATAAAGCTTTCACAATTACTTATCATATAGCTATAACCGTGACTAATACAGCTATCACATCGACTAATACAGCTCTAACGAAGACTCATAACATTACTTATACAGCTATCATGATGGCTCATACAGCTGACTCATGCAGTTGTCACCATGATCTACATAGCTATAACCATACATCTGTCACCATGACGCCTATATCTATCAGCACGACTTCTGTAGCTTTTACCAAGGCTCTTATTGCTACTGTCATGACTTGTACAGCTGTTAACATGACATCTATAACTACCGCCATGACCTATACAGCTGTCATCATGACCAATATAGCTGTTAATATCACTTTTACACCTGTCATCATGACTCACACAGCTATCATCATGACTCCTACAGCTGCCACCATGACTACTACAACTGTCACCATGACTGCAACAGCTGTCAGTATGACTCATACATGTATGACGATGACTAATAAATCTATCACTTGGATTCATATAGGTATTATTTTAAATATACTCAGAGGCAATAAAAAGTAAACAGTTTTTTATTTGGAATACCGGGTCTTATATTGCTGTCTGTCATAAAATATGCCTATGTCCGTTTTTCCCAAACGTCTAAGTTTGTAGAAGTCCAATTCTTTTCCTGTTGCAGTCATCCATGATGGAGTTATTGCCCTTAATTGATAATCAATATTTCCAACAAAATCTCGTGTTGTACATGACATTAAAACTTATGCGCATCGCACAAATCATGTACGAACGTTCATCGATAAGACGCCATCATTACTTTGCCATTAAACCCAAAAAACAGCTTCAAACTCAATTGTAATTTCTGCCTGTTCCGGATTATCTCCCTTTCAATTAAAATCATAGTGAATGAAATGAGTCTTTTTTCAAATCGTGTAAGATATTCATTTGAAACTTTCACATAATTTTTGTTTTCCTCGGCATTTTCATACTTACTCCATAGTGATGCCTCGAAAATTACTCAAAGAAAAGTTAATCACCAGTACCAACAAATCCCAAAGTAACATAAAGCATTTAATCAAAGGAAGAACGTAAAAGGCGAAAATGACATTTTCTTTGACAAAAAATGTTGCATTTTACCTTGTGTTTAATTTAAATATGGGATATATTCTTGCCAATCAGTTCCCCTTCTTTGAATCTGTTGCAGAAAAAAATCATTTATTGAATAACACTTATTCGAAACACATGTTTAAAGGGAAGCTACTCAAGACAAAATATTGGATGAGAGCCCCCTGTCCATTTCAAGTGACGAAATTTCATTATCCTTTAATCAATTTTAACGGAAACTGCTGCAAATCACGCAGAAGTGGTTGTTCTTATTTATGATGCCACATATGTATGTAGAGAGGGAGACATTGGGACGCAAATCAGCGTTCAGTAACCTGTATACTTACTTTTGCCTCTCAGTATATGTTTGTAAAATATTAATGTCCCAGAAGAGCAACAGTACTATTTTAATTGAAATGTTAGAAATAACTGTGGTAATATTTACATATAATATTTACAACTTTGTGCTACTTTGGCCCATTGTAGTTTAAATAGTCTTTCTGTGCTAATTGGTTGCACATACACATGTCACTGATTTACTATGCTATTATTTCATATATATAGTGTATGCCATGTATGCTTTGCAGTGTGTGATACCACTGATATTGGATTCAGTATTTCATTCATAAATAATAGAATTATCAAGATGACTCACACAGTTAATACCTCCATTCCTACCGAATTCACCATGAACCCCAAAGCTATCACAATGGCTCATATAACTGTCATCATGATTCATGTATCTCTAAGCGTGATTCCTACAGCTATCACCGTGACGAAAGCAGCTGTCACCCTTGCACATACATCTGTCTCCGTGACTCTTACAGCCATAAGTATGTCTCATACAGCTATATGCATGACTCATATAGCTGCCGCCATTGGTCATTGAGCCTTCACTTGACACCTACAGCTGTCTCCAAAGCTCATACAGCTATCACAATGACCCATACAGCTGTCACAAAGTCTCTCATACAATATGTCTTCTGTAGCTATTGCAATGACTCATACAGCAATTAGGACACTCACACAACTGTCACCATAACTCATACAGTTATCACCACGAATTCTATAGCCATCACCATGAATCATACAGCGCCCACAATGTCTTGGATATCTTAATTTCATATACAGCTGCCACCAAGACTTATTCCTTTTTCAACAGTCATATCTCCTATAACTATCAGCATGGATTTTACAGCTATAACCATTGTTCATACAGCTGTCACCATCACCTATAAGGCTGTCAACATGACTCACACAGCTCTCTTTACGACTTCTATAGCTCTCACAATCACTACTTCAGGTGTGAGCATGAATCTTACGAAGATAACCATGACACCTTGTCACCATGACTCATAGAGCTACCACCATGACTCGCATCCCTTCCACTAGGACTTATATAGCTTTCATCATGTCTAATACAGCGATCACAACAACTAATACAGCTGCCACGACGATCCATATCATGACTAATACAGCCATCACGATAACTCATACAGATGTCAACACGACACAAACAGCTATTACTATAACTCATGCAGCTATTACCATGACTCGGATATCTATCAGCACGACTTTTAAAGCTTTCACCAAGACACATATAGCTACCACCTTTACTCATTCAGGTGTTACCTTGACTTTTATAGCTATCGTCATGACCTAAGCGACTGTAACCATGACCAATACAGCTGTTAACACTACTCATACAGCTGTCACCATGACTCACTAATCTATCATCATGACTACTGCTGTTGTCAGTATAACTACTACAGCTATCAATATGACTAATGCATCTTTAAAAATGGCTTATACGACCGTCAGTATGGCTTATACAGCTATCGCCAATGCTTACAGCTTTCACAGAGACTCTTACAACTGTCACCAAAATTCATGCAGCTCTAATCGTGATCCCGACAGCTATCACCATGACGAATACAGCTGTCACCACAGCTCGTACAGCTATCTCCGTGACTCATACAGCCATCACTCTGTGCTCATACAGCTTAAAGCTTCGCACATATTGCTGTCGACAGGGTTCATACTGCAAACACTATGTCTAATACAGCTGTAACAATGAACCAGATGACTACGTCTAAAGCTGTCTTCATGCCTCATACAGCTATCAGGATGACTCGAACAGCTGTCACAATCACTCATTCAGTGACCACCATGAGCCATATAGCTATCACCATCACCAATACAGCAAGCTCCAGCCCATCGGGACTTGGAGAATTAAATTAAGATGCAAAGTGTTTCCACGCATAGCTGAAACCGACCGCACTCGAGTACTAGTATACAGCATAGGTCTAAGCCTGTTCAGGCAAAGTGGTGCGAGTCGGACCGTTCATGCATATAAACCTTTTGGTTTCATAGGGCGGCAGGGCATGCGATTTCATTTCATCTCAATGTCGGGTAAAGGCCCACAAAATTGAAAGCAACGTCTCGAAAATGACCTAAATAGTGTTGACGGGGACGTTAAACCTCTATTCAAACAAACAAACAAAAACCCAATACAGCTATCTCAATCACTCATACAGCTATCACCATGTGGGTTGTAGCTATTACCGTAACTCATACAGCTACGAGGGTAGGCTAAAAAGTTCTGAGCCTGACCAAGATCCAATGGTTTGTCCATGCTGAAAGTGCCTTACTTTTCAACATAGTCTCCCTTCCTGTCCACACACTTCCTCCAGCGATGCTGGAGTCCTTGGATCCCAGTGGTATAGAAGGTCTCATCTTGGTCCCTGAAAAACTCCTCCACAGTAGCTATCACCTCCTCGTCTGACCGATAATACTGCCCAGCCAAGTGCGTTTTCATGTTTGGAAACAGGAAATAATCTGATGGAGCTAGATCAGGTGAATACGGAGGGTGATCGAAAAGTGTGAAGCCACAGTCATGCACAGCAGCCATTGCGACAACCGATTTCTGAGCAGGCGCATTGTCCTGATGGAACAAGACCCCTTTTGTCAATTTTCCGGGTCGTTTAGCCTTAATTGCTTTTCGCATTTGTTTTAGCAGATCTGCATAATACTCCCCATTAATTGATCTGCCCTTTTGAATGTAATCTATGAATATTATACGCTTGGCATCCCAGAACACTGATGTCATCACCTTCCCTGCAGAGGAGACGACCTTTGCCTTCTTTGGAGGGGGTGAGCCAGGGTGCTTCCATTGCATGGATTGTCTTTTGGTCTTTGACTCAAAGTGATGAACCCAACACTCATCCTGAGTGACAAAACGATCAAGAAAACCATCTTGGTCTGCTTCAAAAATAGCCAAATTGACTTGTGACAGGTTCAGTCTGGTCAGGCGTCAAAAGCCGTGGCACCCATCTGGCGGAAACCTTCGACATTCCTAACTCACTGTGTAGAATGTTCTCTACTCGTTCACGGGAGATGCCAACAGTGTTAGCTTACTGATTCACAGTTAAACGTCTGTCATCCATCACGGCCGTGTGCTCTTGGCTGATGGTTTCCTCAGTTGTTGCCGTCGTGGGTCGTCCACACCGGTCATCATCTTCAAGGCTGTCCTTGCCCATCTTAAAATTTCCTGCCCACCTTTTTACGGTTGCATACGAAGGAGCATCATTCCCTAATGTAGCAACCATATTGGTATGAATGTCCTTAGGAGCTAACCCCTTTTTATGGAGGTACTTGATGACACCACGATGCCAGATTTTGTCCATTTTCTCAAAAACGTGTTAGTATCAATTTTCAAAGTCTAGAATTTCTACGTTATTGCAGGTAAACTTGAACTCATTTGAGTCAAATCAAGAAATAAAGGTTTGGATTTAATGAATACAAAATTTCATGGCTGTTCGATGCCTGCTTCTTGGTCAGGCTCAGAACTTCCCAGCCTACCCTCGTATTAAGATGACTCATACAGCTGTCCCTAGGACTCACACAGCTATCACCACGACATCTATAACTATCACCATGAATCATACAGCTACCACCACGATTCATACAGATATCTTAATTCACATACAACTGTCACCACTACCCATAGCGCTTTTATCAGCCATATCTCCAGTATTGTCACTATGAACCATTGCTCATACAGCTGTCCATATCAATATGACTCACATAGCTTTCCTCATGACTCCTACAGCTGCCACCATGACTTCTTCAGATGTCCTCTTGTCTCATACAGCGGTCGCCATGACACATACAGCTGTTATCATGACTCATACAGCTATCAGCACGACTTCTAGACGAATCATACGGCGCCCAAAATGACTCGGATATCTTAATTTCATATATAGCTGCCATCAAAACTTATTTCGTTTTCAACAGTCATATCTCCTGTAGCTATTAGCATAAATTATGCAGCTGTAACCATTGTTCATGTAGCAATCAACATCGCTTATAAGCCTGTCAACATGACTCACACGGCTTTCTTTACGACTTCTACAGCTGTCACCATGATTACTTCAGGTGTCACCATGACTCTTACAATGGTACCCATGACAATTATAGCTGTCACCATGACTCATACAGCTATCACCATTGCTCGCATCCCTCTCACCAAGACTAATATAGCTTTTATCGTGTCTAATGCAGCGATCACTATAACTAATACAGCTGCCACGACGAGTCATATAATGACTAATACAGCCATCACGATGACTCATACAGCTGTCAACATGACTCATACAGCTGCCACCACGACACATACAGCTATTACCGTAACTCATACAGCTTTTGCCATGACTGTGATATCTATCAGCACGCCTTTTTAATCTTTCACTAAGACACATACATATACCTCTATTAAACATTTAGATGTCACCTTGACTTTTAAAGCTATTGCCATGACCAATACAGCTGTCACCATTTCCAATTCAGCTGTTAACATCAATCATACCATGACTCACACATCTGTCATCATGGCAAATGCTGTCTTCAGTATGACTACTACAGCTGTCAATATAATTAATACACCTTTCAAAATGGCTCATACGGCTGTCAGCATGGCTTACACAGCTATCACCATGACAACAGATTTCATCGTGACGCTTACAACTGTCACCATAATTCATGCAGCTCTAACCGTTATCACTACAGCTATCACCATTATGAATACAACTGTCATCTTGGTTCATGCAGCTATCTCCGTTACTCATACAGCCATCACTCCGTGCTCATACAGCTATAAGCATCGCTTATATTTCGTCAGGTGCCATAAAGCTTACACTATGCCTGATGCATTGAATAACATGATTAAATAACTTGAGTATGCCTAAAGCTGTCTTCACGCCTCATACAGCTATCAGCATGAATCAAACAGCTGTCACAATGCCTCATTTTGTGACCACCATGATCAGTATAGCTATCACCATGACTAATACAGCAAGCCCCGTAAACCTCTATTCAGATCAACAAAGGAAAGACTAATACAGCTATCGCGGTCACGCATACATCTATCACCATGATTCTTGTAGCTATTACCATAACTCATACTGCTATTAAGATGACTCATACAGCTGTAACCGTGACTCACGCAGCTACCACCACGACTTCTCCAACCATCACCATGATTCATACAGTTACCAACATGACAATAACGATATCTTAATTTCAAATACAGCTATCACCAAGACCCATAACACTTTCATCAGCCATTTTATCTCATGTACTGTCACTATGATTCGTGCAGCTGTAACCATTGGTCATACAGCTGTCCATATCAACATGATGCACACAGCTGCTGTCCTCACGACTCCTACAACTGTCACCATGACTACTTCAGGTGTCATCATGTCTCACACAGCGGTCGCCATGACACATACAGCTGTCATCATGACGCATACAGCTATCAGCATGACTCGCATAGCTCTCACCATTGCTCACACAACTGTCCCCATGACTAATACAGCTAGCCCCATGACTTACAATGTTATCACCATGACTCATTCAGCTGTCACCACCATTTAAGCCTCCGCGGGTGTAGCGGTTAAGCTACTCGTCTAAGAAACCAGGTATCTTGGGTTCGATTTGGGCAGAACATATTTTCTTAGTGCAGATTATATTTCCTTTTCCTTTGGGATCATACGCCTTGCAAACTATATTGCTGTTTCTGAAGGTACTCAATAAAACCGAGTCTCCGATTTTCGTTCTTTTATTTGATTTGTTTCCAAAGGCAACCCTTACCTCACTGCAGCTGGTGTTAAGTGCCGTGTGGCGGCCGTAAAAAGTCTCCCCGTCCTTCATCATAGTGCAGATTATATTTTCTTAGCCTCTGGGATCATTGCGTTTGAAAATCGAATATCGCTTAAGCCGGTGGTAGGAGGCGTATGCAGCCTTGCAAACTATATTGCTGTGTATGAAGAGACTCAATAAAACCGAGTCTCCGATTTTCGTTCTTGTATGTGTTCTTTATTTCAAAAGGCAACCTTTCAGCTTTTTATTCTGCAGACTTTCGGATAAATCTTTAAACCGAGGTCCCGTTTCTATATGATCTTAGCTGTTGGTGGGACGAAACATGCCCCAGCACGCACACACACACACACAGAGCTGTCACCATGACTTAAACCGCTGCCACCGCGACGACTACAGCAATCACTACGACTGGTACATGTATGTATCACTACCACAGGGACACATTCATTTATTGTCATGGCTCTGGTAGCTATTACCAGGACTTAAACAGCTTCCAACATTACTCCTATAGCTATTCCCATTACTCATACCGGTGTTAATATGACTTATACAGCCATCACCACAACTCACACAGCTAGCACATTGACTCCTAAAGTTATCACCATGACTCATAAAGCTGCCACTATGACTCATACAGCTGTCCCTATGACGTATAAAGCTGTCACAAGACCAATACAGTTGTCACAATGACTATCACAAGAATCACATAGCCCAGATAACCCTGTACACTATGATTTTCTGTTCCGTGTTGTAGTCCTTGCTTCCAAAGGATTATTATATATGACTTCACCACAGCTTGTATTTAGGGAATGTGTGGCGGCCGTCAAACGTCTCCCTGCCCATTATCATAGCGTGGGTTATATTTTCAAGTCATTTTGGATCATTGATTCCACTGCGAAAATTTGAGAATAGTTGAGGGTCACTGGCTAGGCCAAATTGAGGCGACTAGCTAGTCTGTCCCAGAAAAAACTTGTACACTACTGGTTTCGGTTCCGTATTGGAGCCCTTGCTTCAAAAGGATTGCCCATTATATAGAACATCATACAGTTATTACCATGTATCAAATGGCTATCAAGATATCACCCTTAGCTGCCTTCATAACTCATACAACTATCATCATGATTCATTTAGCTGTCATCATGACTCATTCAGCTATCCCCACGAATCATATTGCTATCACGATTACGCCTGTATTACCTTTGCACATACAGCTATCACCATGACTCATACAACTGTCAACTTGACTCATGCATTTGCCACAAATACTCATGCAGCTGTTATGATTAATCTTCAAACTCTCACTATAACTCAAAAAGCCATCACCATGACTCATACAGCTTTCACCATGAATCATACTTTAGTCTTACTCTTATAATTACTCTTATAGCTATCACCATTTGTTATACAGCTATCGCCATGATTCGTACTGCTGTAATTGTGTGTCATACAGCTATCCCCATGATTCATATACCGTCGCTACCATCATGAATCATATAACTACTCTTATAGCTGCCATCTTGGCTCATACAGATATCAGCATTGCCCATGCAACTGTCAACAAGGCCATGAATCTGTAAACATTACTTATTCAAGGCGGTTCTTCTGTCGTGGTTTATTTTCGGTATGGTTTGTCTTTGGGTGTTTGTGTCGCTTATATCATTTTATTTTGGATAGCCTATTGGCTATTTTGTGGGAAAGTAACTGTCCTTTTGGCTATCCGCTATTGATGTTTCCATTAGGGTCTGTTGTTTCATGTTTGCGTTTCTTTCCCTTTGGTGTCTCTGATGGGAGTTGTAGGTTAATGGTATCGATTCCTGATCATTGCCTTACCTTCTACATTATTATGACCAGCTAATGTACTAATGTAATGTACATGTATCTAACAATCTTCAAGCCAAATATGCATGTTTGAGAGGTATAGATAAACACATAGTAGTTTTTCGTCACTTTTAGAATATAAAACTATGCAAGTATATAGGTACAACTTTAGCTCTATTGTGATGAATGTTACAAATTTTAAAATTTCTGTAAAATGTATAGATCTGTCCATGTTCATTATGCCCCCAACTTCAAAGAAGTTGGAAGGACATATTGACTCTGCTTCGTTCGTCCGTCTGTCCGTCCGTCCGTTACGCTTTTTATGCATAACATAACCTAAGAACCTATATGCTAGGGTTTTGAAATTTCATATATGGATACCTCATAGAAAATTAGGTGACACGTATTATTTTCTCATCCCTATCAAGAGTTTGAATTTTTCTTTTTGATAAAATCTTTTCAGCAGAATATCTCAAAACCTAGAAGAGTTAGAGCCTTGAAAATTTGTGAATAATTTGGTGGTGATGATTAGATGACTTCATTAACTTTTGACTAGATTCCGAAAAATACTTCATGAGTAATGACCCTTTGTTACTTTAGGTATTTGTACATTGTATGCTTTGTGATACATAGCATAACTTAAGAACCATGTATGCTAGGGCTTTGAAATGTAATATATGGATTCCTCATGGAAAATTAGGAGACACGATTTTTTTTCTCATTCGGATTATGCCCCTTTCAAGAGTTATTGCCTTGATTTTTATTTTGATAAAATTTTGTCAGCAAAATATCTCAAAATCCATTGAAGCTAGAGCCTTGAAAGTTGGTGAATAGATTTGTGGTGATGAGTTATGATCCGTTGTCACTTTGAACATTTGTACATTGTACCTCTGTATATTTTGTGATGCATAGCATAACTTAAGAACCGTGTATGCTAGGGTTTTGAAATTTCATATATAATCTTCTCATGTAAAATTAGCAGACACGTGTTTTTTTCTCCTTATCCGGATTATGCCATTTTCAAGTGTTATTGCCCTTTGATTTTTTTTTATAAAATCTTGTCAGCACAATATCTCAAAAACTATAAGAGCTAGAGCCTTGAAAGTTGGTAAATAGATTGGTTGTGATGAGTAGATGATCTGATGAACTTTTGACTAAATTCCGAAAAAATAATTCATGAGTTATGGCCTTTTGTCACTTTGGGTATTTGTACATTGTATGTTTTGTGATGCATAGCATAGCGTAAGAAACGTGTGCCAGTGGAGTCGATAGAGTGCTGGACTACGAATCAGATTGTCGATTATGAATCAGAGGGTCGTGAGTTCAAACGCCGGTGGAGGAATGGAAATTTGTTTTTTTTTCTTTTCTTTTCTTTTTTTCTTCATAAACACACATAAACAGTTATCATCTCCCTCGCACAACCAAGCTGTTAGGGGTGGGGATATTGCATTTATACATGCATACCTGTGTGTGCGTGTGCATGCATGCATGTGTGCATGTATGCGTGCCTGCATATGTGAGTGCATACATGCATGTATGTGTGCATGCTTGCATGAGTGTGTGTATGCATGCTTGCATGAGTGTATGTGTGCATGCATGTGTGCTTGTATGCATGCTTGCGTGTGTGCACACCCATGTACATGCTGTATGTATGTGTGCATGCAAGAGTGCATGCATGCATTTGTGTGTGCCCATGCAAGCGTGTGTGTGCATGCATTTGTGTTTGTGCATGCATGCATGTTTGTGTGCATGTGTTTGTGCATTCATACATATGTGCATGTGTACATGTGTGCACGTTTGCATGACTCGCATCCCTCTCAAAAATGACCATTAGTATCTGTCAGTCTTTTATATTTAAATTGTGATGGAATTTTCCTTGTGTTTCAGAATCAACATCGAGGGGAAGAAGGACAGTAAAAGACGCTAAAGGCTGGAAGCATTGAAATGAATTATAATTAAGAAATAAATGAAATATTGTCTGGCAACGAAATTCAGTTGTTTTCTTGCTTACTTTCAGTTTTTTTTTTTTTTTTGGTCATGCCTGCTTTTAACATGGCACGACTTAGGGACCTATTTTTCTGTCCATTTGTTTGTTCATCCACCAGCACACAAAATAGATGTGAAGGCAATGATCAGGAATCGACAAATAAACCCACAAAATTGGAAGCAACGTCTCCAAAATTATCTTTACAGTGTTGACGGGGACGTTAAACCTCAAATCAAACAAACAACTCATAATTTCTCCGAGGGACTTACAAATTAAACTTTGCAAGTCCCAAGACTCACCATTATTTCGAAATACTTAGGAAAACTTTGTTTTGTATAAATAATTTTGCAGTGGAACTTATAGATTGGGACATAGCGAGTTCACAGGACTCATTAAAAAATGTAAATAGATCATCAATATGCTGATAACCAGTGCAAGTATAGTGCACATTCGTCTTTCAGAAACTGACAACGGTCTTTAGATAAGCAGAAGAGGTCGAGATGCTATAGAACATAGTTCGTGATCAAGATCACTTGCAAGAAACATCCTCAGCCTAGAGAGGATCAATCGCACGAGCTGATCATTAGCAACTTGCGCATTCAACTGAGCCACTGAGATACTTTATGGTCACAAAGCTGCTGTTGAAATAAATTATGCCTATACTGTTAAAACAAACTAACAAGTCCGGGAAATGCATACCCATTTAGACCCCACTTCATATAGATGAAAGTAGGGTTGGCAAGGGCATACATTTTTACCATAATCTTATCCACAGCATAGACGTACTATGTACTCATTATACCCCCGGTATACGAGGTATGCTATGGGGTATAATGCTTTCGTCCTGTCGTTCTTCCGTCCGTCTTTCCGTCTGTCCGCACCAACAAATGGATAGTTAGGTGGCTATGTAAATGGACAGAAACAATGTAAGTCAGTAGGATTTATTCCGTTAGACACCGAAATTACTTCTTTTCTGTGGCTAAAAGTAGCCACTTAAGTATCGATCCTGCCAAAAATAGCCACATAACTATCCATTTATGAGAACGTCCGTCCGTCCATCTGTCCGCCCGATGTCCGTCCATCCTTCTTCCGTCCGTTAACATTGTGGTTAAAGTTTTGCGTCAAAGTTTCTAAGAGATTATATCTTCTGAACCCTTTGATAGATTTAGTTGATACTTACACTGAAGTTACATACTGGTCTAAAGATATCATTGATGCATGTCCTAGCCCCACAGTGACCTTGAGGTCAAGGTCAAAGACTTAAAAAATTATATTTGGTCAAAGTTTTATGACAAAGTTTATAGATGCCTGTATGTTCTAAACTCTAACACAAATTCAGTTGTTACTTGCATCAATGTTGCAAACCAGTCCAAAGATTTCGTTATGTTTGTCCTTCCCCCACCCAAGGTGATCTCAAGGTCACAGACTTATAAATTTTACATTTGTTTAAAGTTTTATGACAAAGTTTATAGATGCCTGTATGTTCTTAACTCTAAGACAAATCCAATTTATACTTGCATCGAGTTTGCTTAGCAGTCCAAAGATTTTATTGATGCATATCCCACCCTGCTGCTTCAGTAACATTGATGCCCCCAACCCTTCAGTAACTTTGATGCCCTCACTCGGTGGTCCATTTAGAATTTTTATGTTTGGTTTAGCTCTTACAAGCACATATATAGATTCTTATAGCTTCTTGACTTCTTCATTCATATTACATACCAGCTCAAAAGCTATATTAGAGGGTGGCGCTGGCCTGGGGTATACGTGACCCACTGGTCGTTTTTTTCTAACTGCTTCGAAGAGTCTGTTCTAATGAACACCATTTATCTAAATTTGAACCAGAATTAAGAAAAGTGTCACAAACTTCCATAGATAGAGAAAAATTGACAGAAAGCAGTGTAAGATGTGTGTGTTTTCACAATGGGCCCCATTGACAGAAGTACTGAATTGAAGAGCTAACGCATTTTCCAATGTTTTATAATGTTATTAAAATTGTGATTAAAGCATCAAAACTAGATGGCGCAGTCGATGGTATACCATCGCAAATACCCGATTTTTCTGTGAATAACACTAAAGATATGGCAATGTCATATTTTTTACCTTTGACCCTGGGGCCATGTTGTCGTCAAGGTCACACGAAAAGTATTCCAATATGTTCTACTTCCAAGGGCTATCCAATAATCAATTTTCGGCAGTGCAATCCCAACAGGTTAGAAGATATGATAAAGTCATACTTTTTGACCTTTGACCCAGGGGCCATGTTGGGGTCTAGGTCACACGAAAAGTATTCCAATATGTTCTACATTCCAAGGGCTATCCAATAATCAAGTTTCGGAAGTGCAATCCCAACAGTTTAGAAGATATGATAATGTCCTACTTTCTGACTTTTGTCCTTGGTGCCACGTTGGGTTCAAGGTCACAAAAAGTAACCCACTGCCATCTACATACCATGAACTATCCACATGCAAAGTTTCGAAAGTGTAACTTCAGTGGTTGCAGAGGAGATCCATTTACAAGAAACGTGACGGACGGACAGACAGACGGACGGACAGACGCTCACTCAACTCTGGTACGAAAACAATATACCAGATTTTTCTTTGAAAAAGCGGGTATAATAACATTGATGAAATCATTCGCAAATGTAAGCAGAGAAACGTTTGATAATTAAGGCGTAATTATACCTAATTTAGTGACACAGAGGCCTTTCTGATATTTAATCTTCATCAGTGTGTCTCAACCCCAAAGTTCTGAAACCGAAACGGATGATGGACAAGATCCGGCAAACACAGCACATCCCCCTCCCAGCACACACCAACCGACGTAGCTCGTGAGACAGGTCAACTGGAGGCATCAGGCAAGAGACGCCCTTGATAAATGACGTTTTTGAAACATTGCCGAAATATTCGCACAATAAAATGACGTCTGTAAACGTGTTAGAAACGTTAATGGAATCGAACTGAAGGCAATGATCAGGAATCGATGCAATTACGGCTTACCGCTTAGAAGATCTAAAAAGTAGAAGTAAAACAAAGATCAGGAATTGATACAATTAACTTACTCCACCCAAAAAAGACACCAAAGGGAAAGAAATACAAACATTAAGCGACCAGACCATAATGGAAACCTAAACAAAGGAAGGCCATAAGGACAGTTACTTTCCCACAAAATGGCCATATGGCCATCCAAAATTAAAAGACACAAGTGATACACACAGTAAGCAACAAACAACAACATAAATAAATCGCCACAGAAGAGCCGCCTTGGAACGGTCAGTGGAAGATTTCCACCGGGGGGCTTAAATCGATTTTACGTGGCCACAATCCTCGCCTTTACTTCCGTCGCGATTTAGACAAATAATTTGTTCAGTTCTTTCCAGGAAAAGTGGTGCGAGACGGACCGTCTTTTAAACCCTTGCGGTTTCTTTGGGCGGTAGGCCTTTAGATGTCAGTTTATCTCAGTGTCAGGTAAAAATCCCTCAAAACAGAAAGCAACCCCTAAATCTCCTAAATGGTGTTGCCTTGGACGTAAAAACCAAAGGCAAACAAATCTCAGCTATTGCCACAGTTAATATGGCTATGATCTTAGCGCACAGCTATCATCACAGCAAAAATGACTGTCAACTGAGTAATATACATGTATGTCTACACGGGTGAGTTTCACAGCTATCACCACAGGTAATGAGGCTGTTCCCTGAGTTATACGGCTGTCACCACAGGTTGAATGGCCAGGTAGAATGGCTATCACAACTGATGCCGTACACAGCTTTTACCATTAATATTTTGGCTTGTATGGCTTTGAACTTATTCTCACAGATATCACCGCATGAAATATGGCTATCAACTGAGTTTCACAGCTATCACCACAGGTGATATGACTGGAACCCAAGTTTCACTGCTATCACCACAGGTTATATGGCTAACTCTTCAGTTTTACAAATGTCACCACATGTTATTGATCAATGGCCTCTGTCTCACAAAAGTCGCAATGGGTAGTATGGTTCCTAGAGTTTCACAACTATCAACAAAGTCAATATCGCTATCACCCGAGTTTTTCAGGGATCACCACAACACGGCAGGTAATATGGCTATCACCTCAGTTCCACAATGTCACCTTGTATATTATAGCAATAACTTCAGTTTCACCGCTGTCACTAGAGGTATTATGATTATCACCTTAGTTTCACCGCTGTCACCACAAGTAATATGACTAACACCTGACTTTCTCAGCTTTCGTTCACAGCAGGTAGTACGGCTATCACCAGAATATTCATATATATCGCCAAAGGTTATTTCGCTATCACATCAGTTTACAGCTGTCACCATAGGTAATAATTATAGCAATCAATTATGTTTCACCTTTTCACAACAGGAAGTATGGTTATTGGACGAATTTCAAAGCTATCACTGCAGGTAACATGGCTATCACCTAAGTTTAACAGCTGTCACCACAGTTCATATTGTTTTCACCAGAGTTCACAGCTATCACCATAGGTAGTATGGCTATCACCTTCGTTTCATAGCTGTCATCTCAGGAAATATGGCTATCGCCTGAGCTTCACAACAAGAAATATGACTATCGCCTGATTTTCACAGCTATCATCGCAGGTAATACGGTTATCGCCTGTGTTTTACAGCTGTCAACAAAGGTAATATAGCAATCGCCTCTGTTCATAGCTGTCACTAAATTGAGTATGGATATCACCTGAGTTTCCCAGCTGTCACCACAGGTAGTAAGGCTATTAGACCTGAGCAGGTAATATGGCTTTAACAGCTGCCACCACGGGTAATATGGCTGTCATCTCAGTTTCATATCTTTCACCTCGGGTAATATGGCTGTCACCTGTATTACACAAGAAGTAGTAGGACTATTTCCTGAATTTTACACCTGTCATTAACGGTAATATACATATCACCTCGGTTTGGCAGCTGTCACCTCTATCACCGCAGGCTATATATGGCCGCCACCTGAATAACAGTTACCACTATATATAATATGGCTATCACCGCAGTTTCACAGCTGTCACCCCAGGTAGTAAGGCTTTCAGATTAGTCTTACAGATATCACCACGGGTAATATGGCCATCACCTGAGTTTCCAGTTTCACAGTTGTCATCACATGTGATGTGACCTAATGCGAACTTAAACGATTATTTGTCTTAACCATAAAAGAACCAAAGCCATGTACAATCGATTTAAGCCCCCGAGTGGAAGACTTTTGCTGACCGTTCCAAGGCGGTTCTTCTGTTGTGGTTTATTTTTGTTATATTGCGTCTTCGCATGTGTGTATTGCTTATGTCTTTTTATTTTCTACAGCTGTTTGGCCATTTTGTGTGAAACTATTTGTGATTTTGGCTATCCGCTTGTGGTGTTTTCATTAGGGTTTAGCTATTTTATGTTCGTATTTCTTTCCCATTTGTGTCTCTGTTAGGAGATTTTGGGTAATTGTATTCGTTCCTGATCATTGCCTTCACCTCTATTTTTAAAACCAAATTTCACAGCTATCACCATAGGTGGTATGACAAACACCTCAGTTTTACGGCTGTCACCACAGATTATTAAGCAATGTCCTCCGTTTCACAAATCTCAGAACAGGTAGTGTGGTTATCGCAGGTAGTATAGTCATCACCTGGCCGTATCGCTATCACATCAGACTGATAGCTATCACCAAAGGTAATATAGCAATCCACTGTGTTCCACACTTGACACAACAGGTAGAATGGTTATCACCTGAGTTTCACAGCTATCACTACAGGTAACATGGCTGTCACCTCAGTTTGACAGATGTAACCACAGGTTATATTGCTGCCAACTGAGTTTCACAGCTATCATCAGAGGTAATATGGATATTACCTCCATTTCACAGCTTTTACGACAGGAACTATGACTATCATCTGAGCTTCCCACAAAAAATAAGTATCACCTGAATTTCAGAGCTATCGTTACAGGCAATACGGCTATCATCTCGGTTGACATCTGTCACAACAGGTGATACAACAATCACCTCTGTTTCACAACTGTCACTTCAACTAGGATGGTTAACACCTGATTTTCCCAGCCGTCACAACAGGTAGTAATTAATGCTATTACAGGAGTTCACAGTTTTTTGTTTGCATTGGAGTTTAATGGCCAAATCAACACTATTTTGTCATTTTTGAGCCAGTCAGGTTACCTATCCAGAATTTTCCTGAAAAGAATGACCGTAGAAAAGATTTCATAATCAATCTCCACGAAAGAATACTGCCAACCCCGGCAAGCATCGAACCCGCGTACTTCTGATCGCCAGTCAGACGCATCACCGCCGGTAATATGGCTATAACCTCCGTTTTGCAGCTACCACCACAGGTTATAAGGCTGTCACCACAGTTTCGCATCTTACACCTCAGGTAATATGGCTATCACCTGAGTTTCACAAGAAGCAGTATGACTATCATCTGAATTGCACAGCTAGCATTACAGGTTATATGCCTGTCACCTCAGTTGGACAGCTGCCACCACAGGTAATACAGCAGTCAAGTCTGTTTCACAGCTATTCCCATAGCTTATTTGGCTATCCCCTTAGCTTGACAGCTATTCCCAGAGGCTATATGGTCATTACCTGAGTAGCAGTTACCACTACGGTATTATGGCTATCGTTTCAGTTTCACAAATGTCGCCGTAGGTGGTAAGGCTTTCAAATAAGTCTCACAGATATCACCACAAGTAATATGGCTATCACGTGATTTTTCAAGTTTCACAGCTGTCATCACAGGTAATATGGCTATAACCCCAGGTAGTATGGTTATCGCCAGAGTTTAACAGACATCGCCAAAGGTAATATCGCCATCACCTCAATTTCTTAGCTTTCATCACATCACCACAGGTTATATGGCTATCACTTTAGTTTCACAGCTGTCGACACATATTATATAGCAATAATTTCAGTTTCACCGCTGTCACTATAGGTAGTATGGCTATCATTTTAGTTTTCAGCTATCACAGCAAGTAATATGGCTATCACCTGACTTTCTCAGCTTTCCTTCACAAAAGTAAGATCGCTATCACCTAAGTTTGACAGTCGTCACCACGGGTAATACAGCAGTCAACTATGATTAATAATTGTCACAACAGTTAGAATGGTTATCACCCGAGTTTCAGAGCTGTCCCTACAGGTAACAACGATATCACCTCAGGTTGTATTGCTATCATCTGAGTCCCATAGCCATTAATGTATGTAATATGGCTATCACCTCCATTTCACACTGTCACCTCAGGAAAAATGGCTATCACTAGAGCTTTACAATACGAAATGTGAAATTGTGCTGAAATCAACAGAACATATGAAAAAGCTGATAAACTGTGGTGATGCTGAGTTACCTGTTGTGATGCCGAGTTGACACTATAACCTGCGGTGATAATCTGTGTAACAGCGGTGATGGACATTTGGACAGCTGTGAAACGGTGCTGAATTATAAATAACCTGTGGTGGTAGCTATAAGACGGTGGTCATAGCCACATAATCTTCGGTTACAGCTGTGAAATTGTGCTGAAATCTGATTAACTTGTGTTGATACCTGCCAAAGTTTGGTGAGAGCCAAGTATCTGTGTTACAGCTGTGAAAAAGTGCTGAAATCTTTAATCTGTGGTGACAGCTGTGAAACTGTGGTGACAGCTATGTTTTCTGTTGTGAAGCGGTGAAACTGTGCTGAAATAAAAAAAAAAAGCTGTAAACCTGTGGTGATGCCGAGTTATCTGTTGTGATTGCGAGTTTTCCGTTGCGACAGTTATAAAACTATACTGAAGACTAAATAACCTATGGTGATATCTGTCAAACAGCGATGATGGCAATTTAATCTATGTTGACAGCTATTAAACGATGCAGACTTATAAATAACCTGTGGTGAAAGCTGTGAAACTGTGGTGCTAGTCACGTAGCATGTGGTGGCAGCTGTGGAACTGCTGAATTCAAAAACACCAACCGGAAATATGTTCTATAAAAGAGTTATCCTTTGGAAGCAAGGAATAAACAACAGATCCTAAAAGCACGGAGTGCACAAGTTTTCTGGCCCAGAACAGCTAGTTTCGGCCAATTAGGCCTCATCAGTGGCCCTGAAATAATTTCAAAATTCCACAATAAACCAATGATCCCGAAGGAGAAGAACATATAAACTACCTATGACGAAAGGCGGGGATACATTTTACGGCCGCCACACACTCCCTTAATGCCAGCTATAGACACATCAATTATGTTCTATGAAATGCATAAAGTATACATGTATTCCTTGGCCAAACTAACTTGTTTCGTCCAATGACCCTCATCAGGACCCTGAAATAGTACAAAAAACAAACAAACAAAAAAAAAAAAATGTAAAACAGTTGCGATGGCCAGGCGACCAGTGGTGACAGTTTTGACCTGTGCTAAAATCTAAATAATCTAGGGTGACAGCTGTGAAACTGTATTGAAATCTAAATAGCCCGTGGTGATTGATGGCAAACTGTGGTGATAGCCACATATTAACCTGTGGTGACTGCTGTGAAACTGAGCTGAAATCTGAATAACCTGAGGTGATACCTGCGAAAGTTTGGTGATAGCCAAGTATCTGTATGACAGCTGTGAAAATGTACTGAAATCTGTATAATTTGTGGTAATAGCTGTGAAACTATGTTGACAGCTATGTTATCTGTTGTGCAGCTGTAAAACTGTGCTGAAATCAAAATAACTCATTGAGAAAGCTGTGATACCGAGTTTCCTGTTGTGATGCTGAGTTCTCTGTTGTGAGAGTTATAAAACTATACTGAAAACTAAATAACCTGTGGTGATATCTGTGAAACAGCGATGATGGCCATTTAACCTATGGTGACAGCTGTGAAATGAGGCAGAACTATTAATACCTGTGGTGATAGCTATGATAGTGGGTGTTAGTTACGTAGCTTGTGGTGAAAGCTGTGAAACTGCTGAATTCAAATAGCCTACTGTGAAATATGTCCTATAAAGGAGTTACTCTTTGGAAGCAAGGCATAAACAACAGATCAGAAAAGCATGGAGTGCACAAGTTTTCTGGACCAGAGCAGCTGGTTTCGGCCAATTCAGCCTCATCATTGACCCTGAAATATTTTAAAAATTCCACAATAAACCAATGATCCCGAAGGACAAGAAATTATAGACAACATAATGACGAAAGGCGGAGAGACATTTTACGGCAGCCAAAGACTACCTTAACGCCAGCTATATTCACATCAAATATGTGCTATGTAAGGTTTATCATTTGTAAGCAAGGAATATACAACAGAGCCTAAAAGCATGGAATGTACACGTCCGTGGTGATTGATGGCAAACTGTGGTGATAGCCACTTAACCTGTGGTGACAGCTGTGAAACTGTGCTGAAATCTGAATAACCTTGGTGGTACCTGCGAACGTTTGGTGATAACCAAGTATCTGTATGACAGCTGTGGAAATGTACTGAAATCTGTATAATTTGTGGTGACAGCTGTGAAACTGTGGTGGAAGCTATGTTATCTGATGTGAAGCTGTAAAACTGTGTTGAAATCAGAATAACATATTGAGAAAGCTGTGAAACTGTGGTGATGCCGATTTACCTGTTGTGATGCCGAGTTGTCTGCTGTGACAGCTATAAAACTATTCTGAAAACTAAATGACCTGTGGTGATATCTGTGAAACAGCGATGATGGCCATTTAACCTATGGTGACAGCTATGAAGCGATGCTGAATTATAAATAACCTGTGATGATAGCTGTGAAACAGTGGTGCTAGTCACGTAGCCTGTGGTGACAGCAGTAACACTGCTGAATTCAAAATAACTTACTGTGAAATATGTTCCATAAAAGAGTTATCATTTGGAAGCAAGGAATAAACAACAGATCCGTAAAGCATGGAGTGCACAAGTTTTTTGGGCCAGAGCAGCTAGTTTCGGCCAAATAGGTCTCATCAGTGGCCCTGAAATATTTTAAAAATTCCACCAATGAACCCGAAGGACAAGAAAATATAAACTACATTGTGATGAAAGGCGGGGAGACAGTTTACTGCCGCCACACAAACCATTAACGCCAGCTATAGTCACAGCAAATATGTTCTATGAAAGGCTTATCATTTGGAAGCAAGGAATATACAACAGAGCCTAAAAGCATGGAATGTACAAGTCCGTGGTGATTGATGGCAAACCGTGGGGATAGCCACTTAACCTGTGGTGACAGCTGTGAAACTGCTGAAATCTGAATAACCTGTGGAGATACCTGCCAAAGTTTGGTGATAGCCAAGTATCTGTGTGACAGCTGTGCCAATGTACTGAAATCTGTATAATTTGTGGTGACAGCTGTAAAACTATGTTGACAGCTGTGTTATCTGTTGTTAAACTGTGCTGAAATCAAAATAACACATCGAGAAAGCTGTGATACCGAGTTTCCTGCTGTGATGCTGAGTTGCCTGTTGTGACAGCTATAAAACTATACTGAAAACTAAATAACCTGTGGTGATATCTGTGAAACAGCGGTGATGGCCATTCAACCTATGGTGACAGCTGTGAAATGAGGCAGAGTTATGAATACCTGTGGTGATAGCTATGATAGTGGGTGTTAGTTACGTAGCTTGTGGTGACAGCTGTGAAATTGCTGAATTCAAATAGCCTACTGTGAAATATATTCTATAAAGGAGTTATCCTTTGGAAGCAAGGCATAAACAACAGATCAGAAAAGCATGGAGTGCACAAGTTTTCTGGACCAGAGCAGCTGGTTTCGGCCAATTCAGCCTCATCATTGGCCCTGAAATATTTTAAAAATTCCACAATAAACCAATGATCCCGAAGGACAAGAAATTATAGACAACATTATGACGAAAGGCGGAGAGGCATTTCCCGGCAGCCAAAGACTCCCTTAACGCCAGCTATAGTCACAGCAAATATGTTCTATGAAAGGTTTATCATTTGTAAGCAAGGAATATACAACAGAGCCTAAAAGCATGGAATGTACAAGTCCGTAGTGACTGATGGCAAACTGTGGAGATGGCCACTTAACCTGTGGTGACAGCTATGAAACTGTGCTGGAATCGGAATAACCTGTGGTGATATCTGCGAAAGTTTGGTGATAACCAAGTATCTGTGTGACTGCTGTGGAAATGTACTGAAATCTGTATAATTTGTGGTGACAGCTGTGAAACAGTGGTGGAAGCTATGTTATCTGATGTGAAGCTGTAAAACTGTGTTGAAATCAAAATAACATATTGGGAAAGCTGTGAGACTGTGGTGATGCCGATTTACCTGTTGTGATACCGAGTTGTCTGTTGTGACAGCTATAAAACTATACTGAAAACTAAATGACCTGTGGTGATATCTGTGAAACAGCGATGATGGCCATTTAACCTATGGTGACAGCTATGAAGCGATGCTGAATTATAAATAGCCTGTGGTCATGTTTACGGCCGCCACACACCCCATTAACGACAGCTATAGTCACAGCAAATATGTTCTATGAAAGGCTTATCATTTGGAAGCAGGGAATATACAACAGAGCCTAAAAGTATGGAATGTACAAGTCCGTGGTGATTGATGGCAAACTGTTGGGATAGCCACTTAACCTGTGTCGACAGCTGTGAAACTGTGCTGAAATCTGAATAACCTGTGGTGATACCTGCAAAAGTTTGGTGATGGCCAAGTATCTGTGTGACAGCTGTGAAAATGTACTGAAATCTGTATAATTTGTGGTGACAGCTGTGAAACTGTGGTGACAGTTATGTTATCTGATGTGAAGCTGTAAAACTGTGTTGACAGCTATGTTATCTGTTGTGAAGCTGTAAAACTGTGCTGAAATCGGTATACTTTGTGGTGATAGCTGTGAAACTATGTTGACAGCTATGTTATCTGTTGTGAAGCTGTAAAACTGTGCTGAAATCAAAATAACACATTGAGAAAGCTCTGATGCCGTGTTTCCTGTTGTGATGCTGAGTTGTCTGTTGTGACAGCTACAAAACTATACTGAAAACTAAATAACCTGTGGTGATATCTGTGAAACAGCGGTGATGGCCATTTAACCTATGGTGGCAGCTGTGAAATGAGGCAGAATTATGAATATCTGTGGTGATAGCTATGATAGTGGGTGTTAGTTACGTAGCTTGTGGTGACAGCTGTGAAACTGCTGAATTCAAATAGCCTACTGTGAAATATGTTCTATAAAGGAATTATCCTTTGGAAGCATGGCATAAACAACAGATCAGAAAAGCATGGAGTGCACAAGTTTTCTGGACCAGAGCAGCTGGTTTCGGCCAATTCAGCCTCATCATTGGCCCTGAAATATTTTGAAAACTCCAAAATAAACCAATGATCGCGAAGGACAAGAAATTATTAACATCATTATGACGAAAGGCGGGAGACATTTTACGGCAGCGAAAGACTTTAACCTGTGGTGACAGCTATGAAACTGTGCTGAAATCGGAATAACCTGTGGTGATACCTGCGAAAGATTGGTGATATTCAAGTATCTGTGTGACAGCTGTGGAAATGTACTGAAATCTGTATAATTTGTGGTGACAGCTATGAAACTGTGGTGGAAGCTTTGTTATCTGATGTGAAGCTGTAAAACTGTGTTGAAATTAAAATAACATATTGAGAAAGCTGCGAAACTGTGGTGATGCCGATTTTCCTGTTGTGATGCCGAGTTGTCTGTTGTGACAGCTATAAAACTATACTGAAAACTAAATGACCTGGGGTGATATCTGTGAAACAGCGATGATGGCCATTTAAACTATGGTGACAGCTATGAATTGATGCTGAATTATAAATAACCTGTGATGATAGCTGTGAAATAGTGGTGCTAGTCACGTAGCTTGTGGGGACAGCAGTGAAACTGCTGGATTCAAAATAACTTACTTTGAAATATGTTCCATAAAAGAGTTATCGTTTGGAAGCTGTGAAACTGTGCTGAAATCTATATTATCTATGATGGGAGCTGTGAAACTGTGAGGTGATTACATCTGTGAATCTGTGCTGAAATATAATTTACCTGTGGTGATAGCTGTGACCCTGTCGTAAAAGTCATGTAATCTATGGCGACAACAGCTGTGAAACTATTGTTATAGACAAATAACCTTTGCGAGTGGTGACAGCTGTGAAAGTGTGCTGAAATCAATATTATTTGTGGTGGGAGCTGTGAAACTGTGCTGAAATATAAATTACATGTGGTGAAAGCTGTAAAACTGCCGCGATAGCCACGTAACTGTGGTGACTACCGTGAAGCTGTTCTGAAATCCAAATAACCTGTGATGATGAGGTTAAACTGTGCTGAAATCGAGATAACCTATGGTGATAGCTGTTAAACTGTGGTGATAGCCACGTAACATGCAGTGACAGCTATGAACTGCGCTGAAATTTATAAATAACCCGTGGTAATAGCTGTGAAGCTTTGGCGATATACACATTACCTGTGCACACGTGACAGCTATGAAACTGCTGAAATCTATATAATCTGTGGGGAAAGCTGTGGAATTGGTGTGACCGGTGGTGACAGCTGTGAAATTGTGCTGCTAAAACCTATATAATCTGTGCTGCTAAAACCTATATAATCTGTAGTCATAGCTGTTAAACGGTGATGACACCCACGTAACGTGTGATGACAGCTATGAATCTGAGCTAAAAACTCAACAACGTGTGAGGAAAGCTTAGCTCTGTGCTGATTATTGCGTTACCTTTGGTAACAGCTCTGAAACTGTGCTGAAATCTATAAAAGCATTTGGTGTCAGCTGTGAAACTGTGCTGAAATCTTTAAATTCTGTGGTGATATCTGTGAAACTGTGATGATGGCCATGTAACCTGTGATGTCAGCTTTGGAACTGTGCTAAAACCTTATGAACCGTGGAACTGCAGGGATTATCACATAACCAATGGTGACAGCTGTCAAACTATGATGAAATCTAAATAATATGTAGTGATAGATGTAACACTGTGGTGATACCAGCGTAACCTACGTCGACAGCTATGAAACTGTGGTGATAGTCAAATAAACTTATGGACTGCGACATCCATGTAAATGTACTTTATAGAAGTGAAGGCATTGACCAGGAATCGATACAATTAACACACAGCTCCAATTAGAGACACCTAAGGGAAAGAAACACAAACAAATCTATATATTTTTCGGTGATAACTGTGAAACTGTGATGATAGCTGTGAAACTGTGCTAAAATCTAAATTACATGTGGTGATAGCTATAAAACTGCGCTGATAGCCACATAACCTTTGGTGACAGCTGTGAAGCTCTGCTGAAATCCATATAACCTGTGGTCATAGCTTCGAATTTGTGGTTATAGTGACGCAACCTATGGTAAAGGTGCAAGTGTAATGAAATTTAAATAACCCCATGGTGACAGCTGCTGTAAAAAGGTGCTGAAACCTAATAAACATGTGGTGATAGTTGTTATACTGTGGCGAAAGCCACGTATGAGACTGTGTTTAAATCTAAATAACCGTGTGATTTTAGCTGTGATATTGGCTTGATAACCATATAACGGGTGGTGAAAGAGCAAAACTGTTGTGATAGCAATATAGCTTCAGGGATAACTGTGAGCTGCTATAATAGCCATGTAATCTGTCGCGAGCGCTGCGATAGTGTCGTTATTTATTACCTATGGTTATAGCCGTGAAACTGTTGTGAAAGTAATATTACACATGTGACCTGTGGTGATAGTCATGGAAACTGTGCTGATTATCAAAAAAACCAGCGGCGACAGCGCTGAAACTGTGTAAATAGCTATATAGCCTATGTTGATATTTCGATGACAGAAACGGTGGCGACACGTTTATAAGCTGCGATCCCTGGTTTATGAGACGAGTAGCAAAACCACTACACTATGTGGAGACACTTATGAAGCTGTGGTAATAGATATTTAGTGTATGGTGATAGCAGTGAATATGTTGCGAAAGTCATATAAAATGTGGTTGCATATGAGAAACTGCAGTGATAGTAATATAACATGTAGTGACAGATTAAAAATAATGGTATTTTGAACCTGAGATTGTGCTGTAAAGCTGTAATGATAACCTTAAACTATGTTGTAACAGTTTTGTAATCGAGTTAATTTCATATTCCCGATGTGACTGCCTTGAAACTGTTATAATAGCCATATCTCTTAAGGTGACCGCTGGACATAGTAGTGATAGTAAAGTAAACATGTCGTGTTATAGCCAAATATCTTGTGGTGGCAGCTGTGAAGTAAGTGTTAGTCACATAACCTGTTGTAATAGTTATGTTTCAGTAGTAGTGGCCACATAACTTGTCGTGACAGATTACATATAGCTGCAAAATAGGGGGGGGGGGGGTGAGGCGAAGGTGTTGCAACAACTGGGCGCCAAGTGATATTGGCTTACAGTTAGGCAAGGCTTGCTGGCCTAGCAGCAGTTAAGGATAGAAGGTAACGCTGGTATTTCTTCTATTTCTTCACTTTCATTTATTTAGCGCTGTCTCTTCCCACTCTCATTCATCTCCTCTACTTCTTCTTTCTCTTTTCTCCTTTTTTCTGGGAGACGACACAAAGTGACCCACAAGGGTTTACATGTCGTTAAACCCCAACACAATCAATCAATAGCAGCGAAATTGTAGTGGCATCCATATAGTATGTGGTTATAGCGGTTAAACTGTACATAGGAATATAACCTGTGGTGATAATTGGTAAACTGTGTTGATAACCATAATTCATGAAAAAAAAAAAAAAACAGCTGTAAAACATTCGATAGCCATGTAAAATAGAAGTGGAGGCAATGATCAGGAATCGACACAATCAACCCACAGCTCCCATCAGAGACTCCAAAGGGATGGATTAACACGCATGAAACAACAGACCCTAATGGAAACACCAACAGCGGAAAGCCAAAAGGACAGTTACTTTCCCACAAAATGGCCAATAGGCTATCCAAAATAAATAACATAAGCGACACAAACACCCAAAGACAAACCATAGCAAAAATAAACCGCGACAGAAGATCCGCCTTGGAACGGTCAGCGGAAACGAATTCCATTTAGGGGGCTTAAATCAATTTTACGTGGCTACACTCCTCTCCATTACTTCCGTCGCGATTTAGACAAATAATTTGTTCAGTCCGCATGAAGGCCTCCTAACTCATCAGTGCAACATCTCCGTGAACACAAATAATCAAACAAGCACAGAGATGATAAAAACGCTGACGACTCGACAGCAAAAAGAAAAGCAACAGTTAGACTCGATTTCACCCTCCAGTAAAAATACTGACCGTTCCAAGGCGATTCTTCTGTTGTGGTTTATTATTGTTACAGTATCTTTTTATTTTGGACAGTCATTTTGTGGGAAAGTAATTGTCCTTTGGTCTTTCCGATTGTGGCGTTTTCATTGTGGTGAATGTTATGATTATGTTTCTTTCTCTTCGGTGTCTTGGATGGGGGTTGTGAGATAGTTGTATCGATTCCTGGTGATTGCCTTCACTTCTATTTTGTGGTGACAGCTGTGCAACTGTGGTGAAACCCAGCTAACAGTTGTGTTTTATAAACGTTTTCAAAACGTCAGAAGGGACGTCAGGTAACTTTCGCTTGGATATATGCTGCAGCGTTAAACTAAAGATCAATTTTAATGTTTAACCGCCAGCTGTGAAACTGAGGTGATAGCGATATAACCTTTGGTGATAGCTGAGAAATTCAGGTGATAGTTGTGAAACAGAGATGTTTGCTATATAACCTGTTGGGACAGCTGTGAAAATGAGGTGATAGCCGTATGCCCTTTGGTGAAAGGCTGTAAAAGTAAGGTGTAGCTATACTTCCTGTGTTGAAAGCTGTTAGACTGGGGTGAAAGCCAAAAGACCTGTTGCGACAACTGCAAGTCTGATGTGATATCCGCACTTCCTGTGATTACAAATGTGAAACTAATGTCATAGCCATATTTCCTAGAGTATATAACCCAGGTGATAACCATATTATTTGTGGTGACAGCTAAACTGAGGAGAAACAATATAACCTGTTATGATTGCTGTTTAACTCACGCTATATAATCTGTGGTGAACGCTGTGAAATTCACACGATGGCCATAACACCTGTGGTGACCGCTGTGAAACCGAGGAGATAGCCATACTACCAGTAGGGAAAGCTCTGAAAGCCATACGATAGCCATATTAGCTATGGTGATAGCTACGAAATTAATGTGAAAGCCATTTTACCTGTTTTACCGGTTTTGTTTGCTGCGAAACCCATGTGATAGCTATACCACCTATGGTGACAGCTGTGAAACTAATATTACTGCTACATAATCTGTGGTGACCACTTTAAAATCTTAGGGGATAGCCATATTACCCGTGGTGATATCTATAAAACGGATGTGATAGCTATACTACCTGGGGTTATAGATGAGAAACTCACGTTATAGCCTTATTATCTGAGGATTATTTATTTATCGTGCTTACAGATTTGAAAGTGAAGTGATTGTCATGTCATATGTGCTGTTAGCTGTGAGACTCGGGTGATGGATAGAAGCCTCCGTGGTGTAGTGGTTACGATAGTCGCCTTGTAAACCAGGGATCGCAGGATCGATCCCGGGCTTCTCCAGACTTTCGGATGTGTCTTAAACCGAGGTCTCGTCTCCGTATGACCTTAGCTTTGGTGGGATGTATAACTCAAACACCCACTCACTCAGTTGATGGACATTCTACCTGTTGCGATAATGGAGATACAAAGGTCACTGCTATATAACATTGATGACAGCTGTGAAACTGATGTGATAGCTAAACTTCCTATGGTGATAGCTGTGACACCGAGGTGATAGCACCTGCGGTGATAAAGTAAAACTCAGATTGTAGTCATATTACCAATGTTGAAAGCCGTGAAACGATGCGATAGCCATTCTACATTTGGTGATAAATGTAATGCTGAGGTGATAGCTGTGAAACTCAAGTGATAGCCATACTACCTCTGGTGAAAAATGTGAAACACAGGTGATTTCTATTCTGTCTCTGGCGATAGCTGTGAAACTGAGGTGATAGACATATTTCTGTGGTGACAGCTGTAACTCTGATGTAAAATCCAGCTGTGAAACTAATGTGATAGCTTTATTCCCTGTGGTGGTAGCTGTGAAACCCAGGTGATAACCATTCTGCAGGTGGTGACAATTTTGAAACACAGGTGAATGCTATATTACATGTGGTGAAAGCTGTTTTCCTGTGGTGATAGCTGTGAATACGAGGTGATAGCATATCACCCGAGGTGACAACTGTAAATGTCAGATTATAGCAAGATTACCTGTGGTGACGTCTGTGAAACTGAGGCTATAGCCATACTACCTGTGGTAATAAGTGTGATGCTGAAGTGATAGCTGTGAAACTCAAGTAATAGCCATACTACCTCGGGTGACAATGATGAAACACAGGTGATTGCTATATTACCTATGGACGACAGATGTGAAACACAGATGATAGCTATATATCTTATAGTAACAGCTGTAAATAAAAAATAAAAAAATGAGTGCCTTTAAGAGCAATGAGAACATTCATAAGAAAGTCTGATGTGATATGTATACCATCTTTGGTGACAGCTGAGAAAGTAATGTGATAGCCATATTACCTGTGAATATCAAACTATCAATTAAGAAAGCTGAGAAACTCAGCTAAAAATGATGTAATCTGTGGTAGAAGCTGTAAAACTAAGGCGACAGCCATGTTACCTGATTTGATTGCTGTGAAAATCATGTGATAGCCATACTACCTATATTGCCAGCTGTGAAACTGAGGTGATTGTTATATAACCTGTGATGACAGCTGTGCACCTCAGGTGGCAGCCATATTACCTGTGGTGATAGCTGTGACTACCTCTGGTGACAGCTGTAAATAAGAGGTGTTTACTGTATTACCTTTCTTTTACGACAGTTGTGAAAACTGAGATGATAGGTTTTGTGTGTGAAACTGGGGTGACAGCAAAGTAGAAGTAAAACAAAGATCAGGGATCGATACAATTAACTTACTTCACCCATCAAAGACACCAAAGGGAAAAAAACACAAACATTAAGCGACCAGACCATAATGGAAACCTAAACAAAGGAAGGCCATAAGGACAGTTACTTTCCCACAAAATGGCCATATGGGCATCCAAAATAAAAAGACACAAGTGATACACACAGTAAGTAACAAACAACAACATAAATAAATCGCCACAGAAGAACCGCCTTGGAACGGTCAGTGGAAAGATTTCCACTGCGGGCTTAAATCGATTTTACGTGGCCACAATCCTCGCCCTTACTTCCGTCGCGATTTAGACAAATAATTTGTTCAGTCCGCATGAAAGCCTCCTAACTAATCAGTGCAACATCTCCGTGAACACAAATAATCAAAGAAACACAGAGGTGAGACAACGGTGAGGACTAGACAGCAAGAAACCACTGAAATGCTGGAGCAAAAGAAAACCAACAATTATACTTCGATGGGCCCGACCAGAGACAGAGCATCAGGCACCAACCAACATTACCTTGAATTAGATCTCTCTATAAGCCTTTACGTTGGAACCGTCATAGAATCTGAGGCCTGATCCACCGGCGTGTCATTAAAGAGGGAAGCAAAGTTGCCAACCGTGATTGGGTTAACTACCATGCATGCAGTCTGTCGTATAATATCCATGTTGTACCCAATCTTTTTATATCGAAGAATGATTTTACGAAATTGGGTGCTAAATACTATCTTTAGCGACAGCTGTAAAAATTTAAAAGAAAGACCCAGGGAGCGCCACAGTCACAAGACACAGCCCACTCACGACAGGAAGAGGAAACATACACAAAACAAGAAAAAATACGAGTGTTTATGAAACGGAACAATCAGCCCTCTCTTCCCCACAGGGGGTGATCAGACCATTAGAAAACACTAAACAACAACTCACAACAAATCCGCAGATATGCGATGATAGCCATGCCATGCTGTGGTGACAGCTGGGAAAACATGGCGTTAACCGTACGAGTTTTAGTGACTGTTGTGAAACAGAGGTGATTGTTGTATAACATGTTGTGACAGCTGTCAACCAAGATAACAGCCGTATTATCTGTAATGATAGCTCTGAAATTCAGGTGATTATGTTTGTGGGAAGCTCAGATGATAGCTATACTTCCTGTGGTGACAGCTGTGAAATGGAGGTGATATCCATATTAGCTCTGGTGATAGCTGTGAAACTCAGTTGACAGCAATATAACCTGTGGTTACAGCTGTCAAACTAGGTGACAGCCATGTTACCTGCAGTGATAGCTCTGAAACTCAGGTGATAAACCATTATACCTGTTGTGACAAGTGTGAAACATAGTGGATTGCTGTATTACTTGTGGTGACAGCTGTCAGTGTGAGGTGATAGCGATATGATCTTTGGTGATAGATGTAAAAGTCAGGTGATAACCATACTACCTGCTGTGAAGGAAAGCTGAGATATTCAGATGATACCATATTACTTGTGGTGATAGCTGTGAAACTAAGGTGACAGCCATACTACCATACATGGTAAAATGATTGCTATATATTATGTTATGACAGCTGTGAAATTGATGTGATAGCCATATTACCTGTGGTGATGTGATGATAGCTAAGAAACTGAGGTAATGGCGATATTACCTGCTGAAAGCTGTGAAACTCTGGTGATAACCAAACTACCTGTTCTGACATTTGTGAAACGGAGGTCATTGCTTAATAACCTGTGGTGACAGTTGTGAAACTGAGGTGTTTGTCATACCACCTTTGGTGATAGCTGTGAAACAGGGTTTAAAACTAGAGGTGAAGACAGTGATCAGGAATGGATTCAATTACCCCTAATCTCCTAACAGAGACAACAATGGGAAATAATTCGAAATTGAAATAACTAAATCCTAATGAAAACACCACAAGCGGATAGCCAAAAGGACTTTTACTTTCACACAAAAATGGCCAAACAGCGATCGAAAATAAAAAGACATAAGCAATACATACATGCAAAGACGCACTGTAACAATAATAAACCACAACACAAGAACCGCCTTGGAATGGTCAGCAAAAAGTATTCAACTCAGGGGCTTAAATCGATTTTACATGGCCTCAGTCCTCGTCCTTGGTTCTTTTATGGTTTAGACAAATAATTGTTAAAGTCCGCATAAAGTCACATCACATGTGTTGACAGCTGTAAAACTGGAAACTCAGGACGTGGCGATATCTATAAGACTAATTTGAAAGCCTTACCCCGGAGTCTAACTGTTGGTTTTCTTTTGCTCCGGCATTTCATTGGTTTATTGCTTTCGAGTCCTCACCGTTGTTTCATCTCTATGGTTGTTTGAGCTTTCGTGTTCACAGAGATGTTGCACTGATGAGTCAGGAGGCCTTCATGCGGACTGAACAAATTATTTGTCTAAATCGCGACGGAAAGGCGAGTATTGTGACCACGTAAAATCGATTTAAGCCCCCCCACACACACACACACCCAAGTGAAATTCGTTTCCACTGACCTTTCCAATACGGTTCTTCTGTCGCGGTTTATTTTTGTTATGATTTGTTTTGGGTGTTTGCGTTGCTCATATTATTTTATTTTGGATAGCCTATTGGTCATTTTGTGGGAAAGTAGCTGTCCTTTTGGCTTTCCGCTGTTGATGTTTCCATTGGGGTCTGTTGTTACATGTTTGTGTTTCTTTCTCTTTGGTGTCTCTGATGGGAGCTGTTGGTTATTTGTATCGATTCCTGATCATTGCCTCCACTTCTGTTTTATTACCTGGACTGACAGCTGTAAAACTGAGGTGATAGCCATATTATATATAGTGGCAACTCTTATTCAGGTGTGGCCATATATAGCCTGCGGTGATAGAGGTGAGTGCTGCATTACCTGTGGTGACAGCTGCTAAACCGAGGTGATATGTATATTACCTATAATGGCATGTGTAAAAATCAGATGATAGTCATACTACTTCTTGTGAAATACAGGTGACAGCCATATTGCCTGAGGTGGCAGCCATATTACCTGTGGTGGTAGCTGTTAAAGCCATATTACCTGCTCAGATGATAGCCTTACTACCTGTGGTGACAGCTGAGAAACTCAGGTGATATCCATACTCAATTTAGTAATAGCTATGAAACAGAGGCGATTGCTGTAAAATACAGGCAAGAACCATATTACCTGCGATGATAGCTGTGAAAATCAGGTGATAGTCATATTTCTTGTTGTGAAGCTCAGGCGACAGCTATATTTCCTGAGATGACCGCTATGAAACGGAAGTGATAGCCATATTACCTAAGGTGATAGCTGTGAAACTCTGTTGAAAACAATATAAACTGTGGTGACAGCTGTCAAACTGAGGTGATAGCCATGTTACCTGCAGTGATAGCTTTGAAACTGGTCCGATAATCATACTGCCTGTTGTGACAATTGTGAAGCATAGTTGATTAGTATAATTATTACCTATGGTGACAGATGTAAACCTGAGATGATAGCGAAATAACCTTTGGTGATATATGTGAATATTCTGGTGATAGCCATATTACCTGCTGTGAAGGAAAGCTGAGAATGTCGGGTCTTAGCCATATTGTGGTGATAGCTGTGAAACTAAGGTGATAATCATAATACCATTAGTGACAGCGGTGAAACTGAAGTGATTGCTATAATATATGTGGTGACAGCTGTGAAACTGAGGTGATAGCCATATTAACTGCGGTGTTGTGGTGGTAGCTGAAAAATTCGGGTGATACCAATGTTGACTTTGTTGATAGTTGTTAAACTCCTTTAACCATACTACTTATTGTGACTTTTGTGAGACAGAGGTCATTGATTAACAACCCGTGGTGACAGTTGTAAAACTGAAGAGTTAGCCATACTACCTGTGGTGATCGCAGTGAAACTTAGGTGATCGCCATATTACCTGTGGTGATATCTGTGAGAATAAGTTCAAAGCCATACAAGCCAAAATATTAATGGTAAAAGGTGTGTGCGGCATCAGTTGTGATAGCCATTCTACCTGGCAATTCAACCTGTGGTGACATGCGTATAACTCAGGTAACAGCCTCATCACCTGTGGTGATAGCTGTGAAACTTACCCGTGTAGACATATATGACCCAGTTGACAGTCGTTCTTCCTCTGATGATAGCTGTGCTACTAAGATGACAGCCATATTAACTGTGGTGATAGCTAAGATTTGTTTGTCGATAGTTTTTACTTCCCAGGCAATACCATTTTGGATATCTGGAGGTTGCTTTAGATTTTGAGGGACTTTTACCCGACACTGAGATAAACTGACATCTCAAGGCCTACCACCCAAAGAAACCGCAAAAGTTTAACCAAGAGGACCATGATGGTCCTATATCGCTCACATGAGCTAAGAGATAAACATGTAGGCCCCAAGGCGGTGCAATTGTTTTTGGACCCAGGTCTATATTTTGAACAACCTAAGCAGAGGTCCACTGAATGAAGCTAAACATCGAATATAAAAGGCATGGCCTTCTGGTTTTGGACAATAAGATTATTCAAAAGTTTTCTCTTTATAAGTCTATGTAAAACCAGTGGACCCAAGGGCGGGACCATTTTTGGCCCCCATGCTATGATTGGAACGACCATGGTAGAGGTCCATTAGATGAAGCTTCAAACCAAATTTCAAAGACCTGGGCCTTCTGGTTTCAAACGAGAAGATTTTTAAAGGTTTTTCCTCTATTAGCCTATGTAAAACCAGTGGGCCCCGGCGCGGGAGCATTTTTGGCCACAGGGCTATAATTTGTACAATCTTGGAAGAGGTCCACTAAATGACGCTTCATATCAAGTATCAAAAGACCTGAGCTTTCTGGTCTCAGACAATAAGACGTTTAAAGGTTTTCGCAATATAAGCTTATGTAAAACCAGTGAACACCAGCGCGGGGGCATTTTTAGCCCCAGGGCTATAATTTGAACAATCGTGGTAGAGGTTTACTAGATGAAGCTTCATACTAAATATCAAAGACCTGGACCAGCTGGTTTCACAGAAGAAGATTTTTATATGTTTTCCAAATATTAGCCTATGTAAAACCAGTGGGCCCCGGAATGGGGGCATGATTGACCCCAGGGTATTAATTTGAACAATCTTGGTAGAGATTCACTAGATGAAGCTTCATACCAAATATCAAAGACCTGGGCCTTCTGGTTTCAGACAAGAAGATTTTTAAAGGTTTTCCCTTATAAGCCCAGGTAAAACAAGTGGGTCTCGGCGCAGGGGCATTATTTGCCCCAGGGCTATAATTTGAACAATCTTGGTATAGGTCCATTTGATGAAGCTTCATACCAAATATCAAAGACCTGGGCCTTCTGGTTTCAGAGAAGAATATTTTTTAACGGTTTTCCATATATAAGCCTATGTAAAACCAGTTGGCCACGGGGCAGGGTCGTTTTTGGCCCCAGGGCTATAATTTGAACAATCTAGGTAGAGGTCCACTAGATGGAGCTTCATACCAAATATCAAAGACCTGGGCCTTCTGATTTCAGAGAAGAAGATTTTTAAAATTTTCCCTATAAGCAAATGTAAAACCAGTGGGCCCCGGCGCGGGGGGCGTTTTTGGCCACAGGGCTATAATTTGAACAATTTTTGGTAGAGGTTCACTAGATGAAGCTTCATACTAAATATCAAAGACCTGGACCTTCAAGTTTCAGACAAGAAGATTTTTTTTATGTTTTCCCTGTATAAGCCTATGTGAAACGAGTGGGCCCCGGTGCAGGGGCGTTTTTGGCCCAAGGGCTATAATTTGAACAATCTTGGCAGAGGTTCACTAGATGAAGCTTCATACCAAATATCAAAGACCTCGGCCTTCTGTATTCAGACAAAAAGATTTTATATGTTTTCCCTATATCAGCCTATATAAAACCAGTGGGCCCTGGCGCCGGGGGGGGGGGGGGGGGGGGGGCGTTTTTGGCCCCAGGGCTATAATTTGAACAATCTTGGTAGAGGTTCAGTACCTGGGCCTTCTGGTTTCAGACAAGAAGATTTTCATATTATATGTTTTCCCTATATCAGCCTTTATAAAACAAGTGTGCCCCGAGGCGGGGCTATTTTGTGGCCCAAGGCTTAATTTGAACAATCTTGGTAGAGGTCCACTAGATGAAGCTTCATACCAAATATCAAAGACGCGGCTTTTGGATTTCAGATAAGAAGATTTTTAAAGGTTTTCCTTATATAAGCCTATGTAAAAACAGTGGGCCACGGCATGGAGGCATTTTGGCCCCAGTGCTATAATTTGAACAATCTTGGTAGAGGTCCACTAGATGAAGCTTCATATCAAATATCAAAGACCTATGCCTTCTGGTTTCAGAGTAGAAGATTTTTAAAGATTTTTTCTTATTTTCCCCTTTTCGTTGCCATGGAAACCAGAGTTAAGCATGGAATTGAATTCTTTGAACAACTTTGAGAGAGGACCACATATGGATCTTTTCTGCCAAGTTTGGTCAGAATCTGTTCAGTGGTTAAGGAGGAGATGATGTTTAAAGAAATTGTAAACGGACGGACGGACGACGACGCCGACGTCGACGGACGGTGAATTATCACAATAGCTCACCCTGAGCCTTTGGCTCAGGTGAACTAAAAAACGGTTCGTCTCGCACCACAATATCCTGGGAAGGCTTATTTCTTATAAGCTGTAAGCCGTAATTGTATCGATTCCTGATCATTGCCTTCAGTACGATTTAATTAACATTTCTAACAGGTTTACTGACGTCATTTTATTGTGCGAATATTTTGGCAATGCATTTAACAAACGTTTCTCTGATTACATTTCCGAATAATTTCATCAATGTTATTTTTGATGCTTTAATCAGCATGTTAATGACATTGTAAAGCATTGGAAAATGTATAAGCTTTTCAATTCAGTACTTCTGTCAATGGGACCCATTATAACACACACATCTTACACTGCTTTCTGTCAGTTGTTCTTCATCTATTGAAGTTTGTGGCACTTTTCCTATTTCTGGTTCAAATATAGATTGTTAGTGCTCATTAGAACAGACTGTTCGAGGCAATTTTAATGAGTATATACGTCTATGCTGTGGGTAAGAATATGGTAAAAATGAATACCCTTGCCAACCCCTACTTTCATATGTATGAAGTGGGGTCTAAATGGGTATGTATTTCCCGGACTTGTTAATTTGTTTTAACAGTATAGGCATAATTTATTTCAACAGCAGCTTTGTGTCCATAAAGTATCCCAGTGGCTCAATTGAATGCGCAAGCTCGAGGGATTGATCATCTCTAGACTGAGGATGTTTCTTGCGAGTGAGAATGATCACGGACTATATTCTATGGTATTTCGCCCTCTTCTGCTTGTCCGTTTCTAAAAGCTGAATGCGCACTATACTTGCACTGGTTATCAGCATATTGGTGATCTATTTACATTTTTTTTTCTTATGACTCCTGTGAACTCGCTATGTCCCAATTCTATAAGAAAGTTCCACTGCAAAATTATTTGTACAAAACACAGTTTAAACCCCCAGTGGAATTCGTTTCGCTGACCGTTCCAAGGCGGTTCTTCTGTCGCGGTTTATTCTATTTTTTTGGCTTGTCTTTGAGTATTTGTGTCGCTTATATTGTTTTATTTTGGATAGCCAATTGGCCATTCTGTGTTAATAGATATTTCAATTAGGGTCTAGTTGTTTCATGTTTGTGTTTCGATCCCTTTGGTGTCTCTAGATAGTGGGAGCTGTGGTTTTATTTATCGATTCCTGATCATTGCCTTCACATCTATTTTGATGGCTGGTGGGTGAACAAACAAATGGACAGAAAAATAGGTCCCTAAGTCGTGCCATGTTAAAAGCAGGCATGTCAAAAAAAAAAAAAAAAAAAAAAAAAAAAAAAAAACACACACACACACACACACACAAAACAAAAACTGATAGTAAGCAAGAAAACAACTGAATTTTGTTGGCAGACAGTATTTTATTTAATTTTTATTTATAATTCATTTCACTTCTTCCTGCTTTTAGCGTCTGTAACTGTTGTTCTTCCCCTCCATGTTGATTCTGAAACACAAGGAAAAGTTCATCGCAATTTAAATATAAAAGATTGACAGATACTTATGGACATTTTTAGAGGGATGCGAGTCATGCAAACATGCACACATGTACACATGTAGACATGCACATATGCATGCACACTCACACACATGCATGCATGCACATACACATGCATGCACACGTTTGCATGCGCACACACATGTATGCCATCATGCATGCACACATACATACATGAATGCATATGCGTGTGCAAACACGCAAGCATGCATGCAAGCACACATGCATGCACACACACTCATGCAAGCATGCACACACACTAATGTAGACTTGCATGCACACATACATGCATGCATGCACTCACACATGCATGCATACATGCACACAAATGCATGCACACACACACACACACACACACACACACACACACACACACACACACACACTCGTGCATGCATGGATAAATGCAATATCCCCATTCCCTAACAACTTGGCCATCAGAATCTAACTGTTGGTTTTCTTTTGCTCCAGCATTTCAGTGGTTTCTTGCTGTGAGTCCTCACCGTTGTTTCATCTCTGTGGTTGTTTGATTTTTGTGTTCACGGATATGTTGCACTGATAAGTTAGGAGGTCTTCTTGCGGACTGAACAAATTATGTCTTAATCGCGACGGGAGAAAGGGCGAGGATTGTTGCCACGTAAAATCGATTTAATACCCCCACCAGTGGAATTCGTTTCCGCTGACCGTTCCAAGGCGGTCCTTCTGTCGCGGTTTATTTTTGTTATGGTTTGTCTTTGGGTGTTTGTGCCGCTTATATTATTTTATTTTGGATAGCCTATTGCCCATGTTGAGGGAAAGTAACTGTCCTTTTGGCTTTCCGCTATTGATGTTTCCATCGGGATCTGTTGTTGCATGTTTGTGTTTCTTTCCCTTTGGTGTCTCTGATGGGAGCTGTGGGTTGATTGTATCGATTCCTGATCATTGCCTCCACTTCTAATTTGGTTGTGCGAGGGACAGAGATTGGATCGATCCCGGGCTTTCGGATGAGTCTTTTAACCGAGGTCTCTTCCCCGTATGACCTAAGCTGTTGGTGAGACGTAAAACCCAAACACTCACTCACTGTGCGAGGGAGATGATAACTGTTAATGTGTATATATGAAGAAAAAAGAAAATAAGAACAAAATAGAACAAATTTCCATTCCTCCACCGGCATTTGAACTCTTGAACATTTGAACCCTCTGATTCATAATCGACAATCTGATTAGTAGTCCAGCACTCTATCAACTACACTGGCACACGATTCTTAAGTTATGTCATGCATCACAAAACATACAATGTACAAATACCCAAAGTGACAAAAGGCCATAACTCATGAAGTATTTTTCGGAGTTTAATCAAAAGTTCATCCGGACATCTACTCATCATAACCAATCTATTTACCAACTTTCAAGGCTCTAGCTCTTATAGTCTTTGAGATACTTTGCTGACAAGATTTTATAAAAAAAATTCAAAGGGCAATAACTCCTGAAAAGGGCATTCTCCGGATAAGATCATATATGAAATTTCAAAACCCTAGCACACGCAATTCTTAAGTTATGCTTTGTATCACAAAACATACAGAGGTACAATGTAAAAATACCCAAAGTGACAAAGGGTCATAACTCATCACCACAAATCTATTCACTAACTTTCAATGTTCTAGCTCCAATGAATTTTGAGATATTTTGCTGACAAGATTTTATCCACCCCCCACAAAAAAAATCAAGTGGCAATAACTCTCGAAAGGGGATGAGAAAAAAATAGCGTCACCTAATTGTCCACGAGGAATCCATATATAAAATTTCAAAACGCTAGCATACGCGGTTCTTAGGATATGTTACGCATCAAAACGGACAGACAGACGGACGAACGAAGCAGAAGCAATTTGCCCCTCCAACTTCTTTAATGAACATGGACAGATCTGTACATTTTGCAGACATTTTAAAACTTGTAACATTCATCACAATATAGTCATATATATTTATATATATATTTGCATATTTTTATATTCTTATAGTGATGAAAAACGAGGTGTTTATCTGTACCTCTCCAACATGAATATTTGGCTTGAAGATTGTTAGATATATGTAGTACACTAACTGGTCATAGTAATAGCTGTATAAGTCATTTTTTACAGTTTAATGGCCTTGTTGACAGTTGCATGGGTCACTCTGATATCTGTATAAGCCAAGATGACAGCTGTAAGAGTAGTTATATGATTCATGATGGTAGCTACGGTATATGAATCATGGGGACAGCTGTATGACACATAATTACAGCAGTACGAATCATGGTGATAGCTGTATAACAAATGGTGATAGCTATAAGAGTAATTATTCTAAAATATGACTCATGGTGAAAGCTGTGTGATAGCTGTGTGAGTTATAGTGAGAGCTCGATGATTTATCTTGAAGCTGCATGAGTAGTTGTGGTAGCTGTATTAGTCGTGCTGATAGCTGTATAAGTTATGGTGATTGCTGTATGGGCCAAGGTAATACAGGCGTATCCGAGATAGCTATATGATTCGTGGGGATAGCTGTATGTGTCATGATGACAGCTGTTTGACTCATGGTGACAGTTCCATGAGTCATGATGACAGCTAACTGAATCAAGATGAAAGCTGTATGAGTCATGAATGTAGCTGCGGTTGACATAGTGATAGCAACGTAGTGTACAAGTCTTTCTGGGACAGACTAGCTAGTTTCCGCAATTAGGCCTAGCCAGTGACCCTCAAATATTCTCAAACTTTCGCAGTGGAATCCATGATCCAAAAGGACTAGAAAATATAACCCACACTATGATGAAGGCCAGGGAGACGTTTTACGCCCGCCACATATTCCCTTAACACCAGCTGTGGTGAAGGTAAAATAGCATATATAAGGGATAATCCTTTGGAAGCAAGGACTACAACACGGAACCGAAAATCGTAGTGTGTGTGTGAATTCGGGTTTAACGTCGCTTTCAACAATTTTTCAGTCATATCACGACGGTGTCTGGTTGCGACAGGGAGCTCAATGCTCACTTTTTATAGTGCTGCCTCACTGAAGTATCATGTCCCAGACACATTACATGATACCACACCCAGTCACATTATCCTGACACTGGGTCGACCAGTCCTAGCTCTACCCCGTAAATCTGAGTGCCAAGCGAGGGGCAGCTAGTACCATTTTAACGACTTTGGTATGTCGCGGCCCGGGATCGAACCCGTGATCTCCCGTTCCCCGGAGCGGACACTCTACCAACTGAGCTATCGGGCCGGTTGTAGTAGTGTACAGGATTTTCTGGGCTATGTGATTCTTAGGGATAGTCATAGTGATAGTTGCATGACCTATGGGGAAAGCTATATGAGCCATGCTTCAGGATGAAAGCTGTGTGGATCAGGATGATAGTTTATTAGCTATGGTGACAGCTTAAGGCGGCATGTTGATAGCTCTATGAGCCATGGTGATAGCTTTATGAACCATAGTGACATATGCACGAGACATGGTGATATGAGCCAGAGTGGCCGATGAAGGAGTCATGGTGACAGATGTAGTGTAGATATAGCGATAGCAGCAACCTTTGAATTATGACAGCAGCTTTAAGAGTCATTGTGACAACTGTATGGGTCTTGTGGCAGCTTTATCCGTCATAGGGACAGCTGTATGAATCATGGCAGCTGTATGAGTCATGGTGATAACTTTAGGAGTCAATGTGCTAGCTGTGTGAGTCGTGGTGATTGCTGTATTAGTCATAGTAATACCAGTATGATTAATGGTAATAGCTATAAGAGTCATTGTGGAAGCTGTTTAAGTCCTTTTGTAATAGTATAAGATCCATGGTAATAAATGAATCTGTCCCTGTATGAGTGATACGTACATGTATCAGTCGTCCGTCGTCCTTTCACATGTTCAACTAAGTATATCTTTAAAGCCAGTTGGCAAATCATGATTAAATTTCATGAGAGGCATTATCAGGTTGGGAGAAAAGATGCATTATGTTTTGGGGCAGATCAGATGGAAACTCTTGTTGGCATGGCAACATATAGCTCCTATAGACTTACATTGGGAAAAACTTCTCTGAAACCACTAGGCCCAGAGCTTACATATGAAGCATGTAGCAATGTCAAGTGGTCCCCTACATAAATTGTGCCATTCATGCCTCTGGGGTCTAAACTGGCCACTCCCCGGGCCCCTTAGCCCTCATAGACTTATAATGGAAAAAAGCTTAAAAATTCTTCTTCTCTGAAACCACTAGGCGCAGAGCATATATATTAAGCATGTAGCAATGTCAAGTGGTCCCCTACACAAATTGTGCCAATCATGTCCCTGGATGTCTAAACTGGCCACATCCCGGGGGCCATTCAAGCATGACTTTTCATCAAAAGCATGTACTTGATGTACTTTCACGTATTAACAATATAGGTATGGGATGTTGCACTGATGAGTTAGAAAGCCTTCATGCGGACTGAACAAAGTATTTGTCTAAATCGCGACGGAAGTATTCGCGAGGATTGTTGCCATGAAAAATTGATTCAAGCCCCCCCCCCCCCCCCCCATCGGAGCGGGGTTCATTTTACTGACCGTTCCAAGGTGGTTCCTCTGTCGCAGTTTATTTTTGTTATGGTTTGTCTCAAGTGTTTGTGTCGCGTATATTATTTTGTTTTGGATAGCCAGTTGGCCATTTTGTGAGAAATTAACTGTCCGTTTTGGCTTTCTGAGTTGATGTTTCCATTAGGGTCTGTTGTTTCATGTTTGTGTTTCTTTCCCTTAGGTGTCTCTGATGGGAGCTGTGGGTTGTTTGCATCTATTCCTGATCACTGCCTTCACTTATATTTTGGCAGTCAGTACCAGTTTTCAATTTTCCACATTACAAGTCTATTGAACTTCTAAGTTGACATAACAACCAAACTAAAGAGCCGAATTTCATAAAATATATTAAACATGATATGGCAAATTTTGTGAATATTTCCATAAAGTCTCAGTCCCAAATGGTTTCTGAGAAGATGTTGTTTTTTTTAAGTATTTTTCTGGCATTTCGGTTTCCATGGCAGCCAAGCAACAAATAAAAGTGATCATTAGGCCTAAAATCAGATAGATGACAGCATAAAGGATATTAATATGAAAGTTTTGTCAAAATATCTGCAAGACTTGGCAGTAACTACCATTTTTCTATTTTCACCATTATAAGGCTATGTAACCTCTAAGATGCCATAGCAACCAAAATAATGAGCAGAATTTCATGAAAAATAAAAACAAAAGAAAAACACTAAACATGTAAGGGAAAATATGGTGAATATGTCCATTGAGCCTCAGCCTCATAGAGCATATAGTTTCTGGGGAGATGGTTTTTTTAGTTATTCTTTTGGCATTTTGGTTTGGCAAAAACTAACAAGAGCTGTTACATGACAGCATAGCTCGCCTGTTTCGCGCCTTCAAGATATAAGGTAAAATTGCTGAACCATGAAATATAGGTCACACTCACCTAGATATATTCTGAGATCAATAACTGGGACACATGGAACATAATTCCAGATATTACATATCAGAATTAAATTGTGTCGGAATATAAGGCAAAATCATTGAACCATGAAAATAACTCACAATGACCTACATATATTTCTAAGTCAATCATCTGGTCACATGGAACTAATAATCCAGGTGAGACATTTCTCGATCAAATCGTATTCAAGATAATAGGCAAAATCACTGAACCACTTACCTAGATATAATTCAAGCTCAATCATGGGGTCACTTGGAATAAATAATCCAAGCTTGACATTTCTCCATCAAATTGTATTCAAGATAATAGACAAAATCACTGAACCATGAAATATAGGTCACACTGACCTTGATATATTTTGCGGTCAATTATCAGGTCACATGGAACTAATAATCCAGGTATGACATTTCTCCATCAAAAAGTATTCAAGATAATAGGCAAAATCACTGAACCATGAAATATAGGTCACACTGACCTAGATATATTTTGCGGTCAATAATGGGATCATATGGAACTAATAACCCAGGTTTGACATTTATCCAACAAATAATATTAAAAGTAATAGGCACAATCACTAGACCATGAAATGTAGGTCACCATGACCTAGATATATTTTGCGGTCAATTATCGGGTCACATGGAACTAATAATCCAGGTATGACATTTCTCCATCAGAAAGTATTCAAGATAATAGGCAAAATCACTGAACCATGACATATAGGTCACACTGATGTAGATATATTTTGAGGTCAATCAGCAGGTCACTTGGAACTAATAATCCAGGTATGACATTTCTACATCAAATAGTATTCGAGATAATAGGCAAAATCACTGAACCATTAAATATATAGGTCACAGTGGCCTAGATATATTTTGAGGTCAATCATGGAGTCCCATGGAACTAATATCCCAGGTATGACATTTCTTCTACAAATAGTCTTCAAGGTATAAGGCAAAATCACTGGACTGTGAAATGTAGGTCATCATCCCCCTCACCCTTTTACACGTGAACCAATGTCACTTGATTGGTTGATGTATAACCAATTGTGTCTAAAACTTGTTAGCATAATGGAAACGTATACAACATATTACAAAGGTGTCCTAGATTTTGACCACTAGCCCCACCCCATCCCCATTTCCAGGCATGAACACAGGGGTGTGTTGTCTTGGAATCTCAGAAGACACTCCCAGGTATCCAAGTTGTAAGTATGAATGTTTTGTGATGAGTGTCTGTTGAGATATAAGCATTTCAAAAACTTTAACACAGAATTACATTGGTGTTCTAGATTTTGACCCCTAGGCCCACTCAGGGGCATAAACCCAGCGGTCGGTTCTCTTTAAACATCAGAAGACCCTCCTAGGTACTTAAGTTCCAAATATGAGTGGCTGTTGAGTATTAAGCATTTGAATAACTTTAAGAAGTGTGACGGGAAGGATCACACAAATGAAAATGCAAACGCGCACGCAGACGACCGAGATGACAACAATAGCTCTCCATGTACTTAGTACAGGCGAGCTAAAAAGGAACAGTATGCCTAAAATCAGTTGGCACATGCTAGACTACACGAGGAACATAAGTTTTGTCAAAATAACTGCAAAAGCTTTGCAGTTAATACAATTTTTCAATTTTCCCCATCAGAAGTCTATGGAAGCTCAAAGTTGCTATAGCAACCACACTTATTTCATAAAAAAACATAAACTTTAAATCCTACAACCCAAGGATGCTACAGATACAATCTGATCTCAATCGGACCAGTGGCTTCAGCAGAGATGTTGTCTGTAAATGTTGATGCCAGACATACTACGCAGACGACGGACAACTGCCTATCATATAAAATCTGCCACAGCCTTCGGCTCTGGTGAGCTAAAAATCTTAAGTCTGATTTTATAACTGTATTTAACGATTTAGTATTATCCTGTAATTACAAGTACATGATACATGGAACATCACTTTCTTGTCAATGATGGGAGGTGTGAGGCAATTGTATCGATTCCAGATCAATACCTTCACTTTTATTTTATAGCATAGGTCTAAAGCTTCACCTAAAATATGTAACGGCTGAGCCAATCCTACTTTTGGATATTTTCTGGTCAAGCCCCATTAACTTTAACTGGCATTTAAATGGAATCATCTAAACAACTCCTATCAATTGGATAGCATAACATATTTGAGACTACACCAATTAACGGCACACGTCTAATTGGCAAACTGTAATCTTAAGTCAACTCACTCAAAGCTTTCCTAATTTCGAGTAAAAAGTTCTTACAAAATTCCTTTGGTTCCTCAAATATTGTACTGTACCTTCCTCATGGCAGCGATCTTTAGTCTCCAGCTTCACTATATCATGCCTAAATGTAGAAATTATACAAACTAGAGCTGTCAGTGAAACTGACTAGGGCCCCGGCAGCGCTATCAGAGGAGTAGGAAAATGTTGATGTTAAAAAAGACGTTTTTTTTCCTTTCACCTCTAAGTATGACCTTGACCTTTGAGGTACGGACCTGGGTCTTGCGCGTGACACACTGTCACATTATGGTTAATATTTCTGCTAAGTAATATTTAAATCCATCCAGGTATAAGAAAGTTATAGATTGGACACAATGAAAAAGACGCTTTTTTGACCTTTTATCTCTAAGTATGACCTTGACCTTTGAGGTACGGCTGTGGATCTTGTGTGTGACACTTTGTCACATTATGGTTAACATTTCTGCCAAGTAATATTTAAATCCATCCAGGAATAATAACAAAGTTATTAATTGGACACAGGAAAGACCCTTTTTTGACCTTTAACCTCTAAGTATGACCTTGACCTTTGAGGTACGGGCCTGAGTCTTGCGCGCAACACTCCATCACATTATGGTTAACATTTCTGCCAAGTAATATTTAAATCCATCCAGGAATAAGAAAGTTATGGAGGATAAAAAAATTTGTGGACGGACAGACGGGCAGACAGACAGACAGACAGACAGACGGACGGACAGAATGATGCCAAGTAATATTTAAATCCATCCAGGAATAATAAAAAGTTATGGAGGATAAAAAAATTTGTGGACGGACAGACGGACAGACGGACGGACAGACAGACAGACAGACGGACGGACAGAGTGATTACTATAGGGCACCCACACTTTCAGTGCGGGGCCCTAATTAGATCAAAAAGGCATGCTGTATGAAAACAATCAAGATGTATACTGGCCCCCACACATGTGGGCTTGAAGAAATAGACTGGGCTTCATGATCCTTACGCGCAGAGCTGAAACAGAGGGCACATGAGTACTGGTAAACTGCTTAGAGGTTCTAAGCCTGACCAGGAAAAAGTGGTGCGAGTTGGGCCCGTCATACATATAAAATATATTGGTTTCATTGGGTGGCAGGGCCTGAGATGTCATTTCATCTCAATGTCTTGTAAAAGTCCCACAAAACTAGAAGCAACATCTCCAACAATGACCTTTACAATGTTGATGGGGATGTAAAACCTCAAATCAAAAAAAAAAAAAAAAAATCAAGTGCAGTATGCCATTAGAAAAATTAAAGCTATTTGCATTATGCCTTGCCACTAATTTTCATCAAGCAAGTGCCATAACACTTGTTTGTTTGATCTGAGGTTAAGTATCCCCGTCAACACTGTATAGGTCATTCTCGAGAAGTTGCATCCAATTCTGTGGGACTTTTACCCAAAACTGAAATGAAATGACTTCTCAATGAAACCAATAGGGTTTATAACCTTGGATGGGTCCACTCGCCCCGCCTTGCCTGGGCAGGCTTAGACCCTCTAAGCGGTTTACAAGTACTTGTGTGTGGTCGATTTCAGCTCTGGAAGCATCATGCAGCCCATCTATTTCTTCAAGCCCCGATGGGCTGCCATAAACACTGTCAAAATGAATTCAAAGTGAAGGTGCATTAGTCTTTCCCTTAATAAAGTTGACATTAATACATGAATAAGGTGACTATTTTCAATGTTCAAAGGGGCCATATCTCCGAAAGGAAGTAAACCAGAATTACAATTTCTATTTTCTGTAGAACCACTCAGGGTACGTAACATTTATGCGAAGTTTACGGTAAATATCTACGGTTTACAGAGTAGATAAAAGTATATCACAATTCGCTCATGTGAAAGGGTGCTGGTAAGCCATTTCTGACCTAAAATTGACAGTTTTTGAGGGCCTGTGACCTTGAAAAAAGATCAAGGTCACCAAAAGCAAACAAAATCTTTGGTAGGTTACAATGACATATTGTACAAATAATGTTCTAGAAAGTCTGGCCAAATTACAGCTATTCATTCAAGACACCTGTGCAGATAAGCCAAAATTGACAGTTTTGGGGACCTTTGACCTTAGAAATAAGGTCAAGGTCATCAAAAACTAAGGTCGGTCACAATGACATATTGTACCAAGTTTGAACAAATTTCACTGATTCATTCATGAGACAGAATCTGAATCATTTATGAATAATCTTGACAGCTGCAGAAGTATTTGTGGTAGGTGTATTAGTCATGGTGACAGCTGTATGAGTAATGGTGATAGTTGTATGTGCCAAGGTAATACAGGCGTAACAGTGATAGCAAAATGATTTGTGGGGATAGCTGAATGAGTCATGATGACAGCTAAATGAATAATGATGATAGCTGTATGAGTCAGGAAGTCAGCTGCGGGTGACATGGTGATAGCCATTTGATACGTGGTAATAACTGCATGATGTTCTATATAATGGGCAATCCTTTGCAAGCAACCAAGGGCTACGATACGGAACCAAGTTTGTATGGGACGGACTAGCTAGTTTCCGCATTTAGGCCTTGCCAGTGACCCTCAAATATTCTAAAATTTAAGCAGTGGAATCAATGATCGAAAAGGACTAGAAAATATAACCCAAACTATGCCGAAGGGCAGGGAGACTTTTGACAGCCGCCACACATTCCCTAAACACCAGCTGAAGTTAAAATGTCATATATAAGGGATAATCTTTTGGAAGCAAGTACTACAACATGGAACAGAAAATCGTAGGGTGCAGGATTATCTTGGCTATGTGATTCTTGGGGATAGTCATAGTGATAGTTGTATGACCTATGTTGAAAGCTATATGAGCCATGCTTATAACTGTGTGAGTCATGATGAAAGCTGTGTGAATCAGGATGATAGTTTATTAGCCATGGTGACAGCTTAAGGCGACATGATGATAGCTCTATGAGTCTATATTAGCTTTATGAACCAAAGTGACATCTGCAAGAGTCATGGTGATATGAGCCAGAGTTGCCGATGAAGGAGTCATGGTGACAAATATAGTGTAGACATAGCGATAGCAGCAACCTCTGAATTATGACAGCAGCTGTAAGTTTGTTTGATTTGAGGTTTTACGGCCCAGTCAACCCTCTAAAGGTCATTTTGGAGACGCTGCTTCCAATTTTGTGGGACTTTTACCCGACATTGAGATAAAATGACATCTCAAGCCATGTCGCCCAATGAAACCAATATGGTTTATTAGCATGGACTGTCCGCCTCGCACCGCGGTTCCTGGACAGGCTTAGATCCTCTAAGCGGTTTACCAGTACTAGTGTGCGGGCCGGATTCAGCTCTGCCTGGAAGCATCATGCAGCCCATATATTTCTTCAAGCCCCTATAGGCGGGGCTTAGCAGATGTAAGAGTCATTGTGACAATTGTATGGGTCTTGTGGCAGCTTTATACGGACAGCTGTATGAGTCATGGTGATATGAGCCAGAGTGGCCGATGAAGGAGTCATGGTGACAGCTATAGTGTAGTCATAGCGATAGCAGCAACCTATGAATTATGACAGCAGCTGTAAGAGTCTTTGTGACAACTGCATAGGTCTTGTAGCAGCTTTATACGTCATAGGGACAGCTGTATGAGTCATGGTGGTATAAGCCAGACTGGCCCATGAAGGAGTCATGGTGACAGCTGTAGTATAGTAATAACGATAGCACCAACCTATGAATTATGACAGCAGCTGAAAGAGCCATTGTGACAACTGTTTTGGTCTTCTGGCAGCTTTATACGTCATAGGGACAGCTGTATGAATCAAAGTGGCAGCTGTATGAGTCATGGTGATAACTTTAGTCGTCAATGCGCTAGCAGCGTGAGTCGTGTTGATTGCTGTATTAGTCACAGTAATATCAGTATGAGTAATGGTAATAGCTTTAGGAGTCATGGTGGAAGCTGTTTAAGTCCTAGTAATAGCTAAAAGAGTCAAGGTAATAAATGAATGTGTCCCTGTGGTAGTGATACGTACATTTATCAGTCGTAGTGACAGCTGTAGTCGTCATGGTGGAAGCAGTATACATGTAAGTCATGGTGACAGCTCTGTGTGTGTGTGTGTGTGTGTGTGTGTGTGTGTGTGTGTGTGTGTGTGTGTGTGTGTGTGTGTGTGTGTGTGTGCTGAGGCATGTTTTCTCCCACCAACAACTAAGATCATATAGAAAGTTGACCTCAGTTTAAAGACTTATCCAAAAGTCTGGAGAATAAAAAGCTAAATGGTTGCCTTTGGAAACAAAGAACACATACAAGAACGAAAATTGGAGACTCGGTTTTATTGAGGCTCTTCATACACAGCAATATAGTTTGCAAGGCTGCATATGCCTAGCACCGGCTTAAGCGATATTCGATATTCAAAGTAAACAAAATAGGCTCAATGATCCCAGAGGAAAAGAAAATATAATCTGCCCTATGATGAAGCACAGGGAGACTTTTTACGGCCGCCACACGGCACTTAACAACAGCTGCAGTGAGGTAAAGGTTGCCTTTGGAAACAAAGAACACATAAAGAACGAAAATCGGAGACTCGGTTTTATTGAGTATCTTCATACACAGCAATTTAGTTTGCAAGGCGTATGATCATAAAGGAAAGGAAAATATAATCTGCACTAAGATAACATTATCTGCTCAAATCGAACCCCCAAGATACATGGTTTCTAAGTCGAGTAGTTTAACCACTACACCCGCGGAGGTCACATCTCAATGAGTCATGATGATAGCATTGTAAGTCATGGGGCTAGCTGTATTAGTCATGTTGACAGTTGTGTGAGCAACTGTGAAGACTTATGCGAGTCATGTTGATAGCTGTATGCGTCATGATGACAGCTGTATGTGTCATGGCAACCGCTGTGTGAGACATAATGACATCTGAAGCAGTTATGGTGACAGCTGTAGGAGTCGTGAGAATAGCTGTGTGAGTCATGTTGATATGGACAGCTGTATGAACAATGGTTGCAGCTGCACTAATCATAGTGACATTACATTAGATAATATGGCTGATGAAAGTGTTATGGGTCTTGGTGACAGCTGTGTTTGAAATTAAAATATCTGTATGAGTCATGTTGGTAGCTGTATGAATCATGGTGATAGTGATAGAAGTCGTGGTGATAGCTGCGTGAGTCACGGTGAAAGCTGTATGAGTCATCTTAATAGCTGTATGCGTTATGGAAATAGCTACAAGAATCAAAAATTCAAAGTGATATATGTACGAGTAATTGTGATAGCTGTATTAGTCTTCCCTTTGTTTATTTGAATAGAGGTTTACGGGGCTTGCTGTATTAGTCATAGTGATAGCTATTTTAGTCATAATGGTCACTAAATGAGTCACTGTGACAGCTGTTTGATTCATGCTGATAGCTGTATGAGGCATGAAAAGTAGAAGTAAAACAAAGATCAGGAATTGATACAATTAACTTACTCCATCCATAAAAGACACCAAAGGGAAAGAAATACAAACATTAAGCGACCAGACCATAATGGAAACCTAAACAAAGGAAGGCCATATGGACAGTTACTTTCCCACAAAATGGCCATATGGCCATCCAAAATTAAAAGACACAAGTGATACACACAGTAAGTAACAAACAACAACATAAATAAATCGCCACAGAAGAGCCGCCTTGGAACGGTCAGTGGAAGATTTCCACTGGGGGGCTTAAATCGATTTTACGTGGCCACAATCCTCGCCCTTACTTCCGTCGCGATTTAGACAAATAATTTGTTCAGTCTGCATGAAGGCCTCCTAACTCATCAGTGCAACATCTCCGTGAACACAGAAATCAAAGAACCACAGAGGTGAGACAACGGTGAGGACTCGACAGCAAGAAACCACTGAAATGCTGGAGCAAAAGAAAACCAACAGTTAGACTGAAGACAGCTTTAGGCATAGTCGTTTGGTTCATTGTTACAGCTGTGTAAGCTTTATGGCCCCTGACGAAAGCAATATGAGCGATTCTCATAGCTGTATGAGCACGGAGTGATGACTGTATGAGTAACGGAGATAGCTGCATGAACTAAGATGACAGCTGTATTCATCATGGCGACAGCTGTAGTGATCAAGATGAGAGCTGCATGAATTATGGTAACAGTTCTAAGTGTCACGGTGAAAGCTGTTGTCATGTGATAGCTGTAAAGGCCATGATTGCAGCCATATGAGCCATTTTGAAAGATCTATTGACAGCTGTAGTAGTCATACTGAAAGCAGCAGTTGCCATGATGACATATTCGTGAGTCATGGTATGTGTGATGTTAACAGTTGAATTGGTAACGGGTCATAACAATAGCTATACAAGTCAATGTGACATCTGAATGTGTAATTTCGATATCTGTATGTGTCTTGGTGAAAGCTTAAAAGGCGTGCTAATAGATATCGGAGTCATGGTAAAAGCTGTTTGAGTTATGGTCATAGCTGTATGTGTCGTGGTGGCGTGTTGATAGCTGTATGAGTCATCGTGATGGCTGTATAAGTCATGATATGACTCGTCGTGTCAGCTGTATAAGTTATAGTGATCGCTGAATTAGACACGACAAAAGCTATATCAGTCTTAGTAAGAGGGATGCGAGCAACGTTGACAGCTGTTTGAGTCATGGTGACAGCTATAGGTGTCATGGGTTCCATTGTTAGAGTCATGGTGACAACTAAAGTAGTCATAGTGTCAGCTGTAGAAGTCATAAAGAAAGCCGTGTGAGTCATTTTGACAGCCTTATAAGCGATGTTGATAGCTACATGAACAATGGTTACAGCTGCATAATTTATAGCTACAGGAGATACGACTGTTGAAAAGGAATAAGTCTTTATGGCAGCTGTATATGAAATTAAGATATCCGAGTCATTTTGGGCGCCGAATGATTCGTGTAGAAGTCGTGCTGGCAGCTGTATGCGTCATGATGGCAGCTGTATGTGTCATGGGGACCGCTGTATGAGACATGATGACATCTGAAGAAGTCATGGTAACAGCTGTAGGAGTCGTGAGGAAAGCTGTGTGAGTCATGTTGATATGGACAGCTGTATGTGCGATTGGTTTCAGCTGCATGGTTCTTTGTGACAGTTTTAGAGATATGGCTATTGAATGCGCTGTGTGTCGTGGTGACAGCTGTATGGGAATAAATATATCTGTATAAATCATGGTGGTAGCTGTATAATTCATGGTGATAGTTATAGAAGTCGTGGTAATATCTATGTGAGTCCTGGTGGCAGCTGTATGAGTCATCTTAAATGCTGTATGAGTGATGGTAATAGCTACAACCCTCATGGTGATAGCTGTTTGAGTGATTGAGATAGCTCTATTAGTCTTTTCTTTGTTTGTTTGTTTGTTTGAATAGAGGTTTAAAGTCCCTGTCAACACTATTTAGGTCATTTTCGAAATGTTGCTTTCAATTTTGTGGGACTTTTACCCGACATTGAGATGAAATGAAATCCCAAGCCCTGTCGCCCTTTGAAATCAAAATGTTTATATGCATGGGCGGTCCGACTCGCACCGTTTTGCCTGAACAGGCTTAGACCTATGCTGCATACCACTTCTCATGTGCGGTCGGTTTCAGCTCTGCGTGGAAGCACTTTGCATACCGATTTATTTCTCAAAGTCCCGATGGGCGGGAGCTTGCTGTATTAGTCATTATGATAGCTATATGGGCCATGGTGGTCAATGAATGAGTGACTGTGACAGCCGTTCGAGTCATCCAGGCATGAAGACAGCTTTAGGCGTAGTCATCTGGCTCATTGTTACAGCTGTATTAGACATAGTGTTTGCTGTATGAACCCTGCCGATAGCAATATGAGCGATGCTTTAAGATGTATGAGCACAGACTGGTGGCTCTATGAGTCATGGAGATAGCTGTATGAGCTGTGGTGACAGCTGCATTCGCCATGGTGATAGCTGTTGGGATCACGTTTAGAGCTGCATGAATTATGGTGACAGTTGTAAGAGTTACTGTGGAAGCTGTAAGCATTGGCGATAGCTATATAAGCCATGATGACGATCGTATGAGCTATTTTTAAAGATGCATTAGTCATATTGATAGCTGTAGTAGTTATACTGACACTCGTAGCAGCAGTCATGATGAAAGATTAGTGAGTCATGGGGACAGCTGTATGTGTGATGTTAACAGATGTATTAGTCATGGTTACAGCCGTATAGGTGTTTACGATAGCTAAAAAGTCAAAATAACACCTGAATGAGTAAAGGTGGTAGCTATAGGTGTCTTGGTGAAAGCTTTAAAGGTCGTGCTGAGAGATATCCGAGTCATGGAAATAGCTCTATGAGTTATTGTAATAGCTGTTTGTGTCGTGTTGATAGCTGTACGAGTTATCGTGCTTCCCGTATGAGTTATGCTACGAGTTGTCGTGGCAGCTGTATTAGTTATAGTGATTGCTGTATTAGACACGATGAAAGCTATATAAGTCTTAGTGGAAGGGATGCGAGTCATGGTGGTAACTGTATGAGTCATGGTGACAAGGTGTCATGGTTACCTTCGTAAGATTCATGCTGACACCTGGAGTAGTGATTGTAAGAGCTATAGAAGTTGTAAAGAAAGCTATTTGAGTCATTGTGACAGCCTTTAAGGTGATGTATGACCAATGGATACAGCTGCATATTCCATGCTGATGGCTATAGAAGCTATAACTGTTGAAAACAGAATAAGTATTGGTGGCAGCTGTATGTGAAATTAAGATACCCGAGACATTGTGTTAGTCATGGTAACAGCTGAATGGGGCATGATAATTACTTTACTTTAGAAATAGCGACAGCAGTATGAGTCATGGTGATTGTTGTAAGAACCACAGAGACAGCTGTATGATCAATGATGACAGCTCCATGGGTTATGCTTACAGCACTATGATAGTGTTGTCAGCATCGTCATGGCGATAGCTGTACGTGTGACGATGACGACTTTATCAGTCATGCTAGCAGCAGAACGAGTCATGATGATAGTTGTATCAGTCATGGTGATAGTTGTTTGAGCCATGGTTACAACTGTATCAGTCATGATGACAGCAGTATGAGTCATCGTGACAGCTGTTTGGGTTATTATGATAGCTGCATAAGCCTTGGAGACAGCTGTAAGTGTCAAAGTGAAAGCTCAATGACTCCTGGTGACAGCTATATGAGTCTGGCATACAGCTGTATGAGACATACTTATGGCTGTAAGAGTCACGGAGACAGAAGTATATGCAATGGTGACAGCTGCTTTCAGCACGGTGATAGCTGTAGGAATCACGCTTAGCGATGCATGAATCATGATGACAGTTATATGAGTCATTGTGATGGCTATCGTAGTCACGGTGAAAGCTGTATGAATGAAGGTATTAGCAGTGTTAGTCATATTGATATTTCTGTTATTTATAAATGAAATACTGAAAACAATATCAGTGGTATCATACACTGCAAAGCATACATGGTATACACAATATATAAGAAATAATAAAATAGTAAATCAGTGGCATGTGTATGTGCAACCAATTAGCACAGAAAGACTATTGGCTGTATGAGTTATGGTAACAGCTGTGTGAGTGATCTAATTGCTGTATGAGTCATCGCAATATCTACAGTAGATATGGAGATAGATGTTTGCTGTATTCATGGGGATAGCTGAATAGGTCATGACAATCGCTGAATTAGTAATGGTGACAGCGGTATGAGTCATGGTGATTGCTGTAAGAACCACAGAGACAGCTGGAAGAGCCATGCTAACAGCTATGAAAGTGCTGTCCGCATACGTCATGGCGAGGGCTGTATGAGTGATGATGACAGCTTTATCAGTCATGGTGGCAGCAGTACGAGTCATGATGATAGTTGAATGAGTCATGGTGATAGTTGTATGAGCCATATAGACAGCTGTATGAGCCATTGTTACAACTCCATGAGTCATTGTGACAGCAGTATGAAAGTCATTATGACAGCTATATGGGTCATTGTGATAGCTGTATGAGCCTTGGAGACAGCTGTGGGTGTCACTGACCCCTGGTGACAGCTATATGAGTCATGCTTATAGCTGGATGAGACATACCGATGGCTGTATGAATCACGGAGACAAATGTATGTGCTATGGTGACAGCTGCTTTCATCACGGGGATAGTTTTAGGAATCACGCTTAGAGATGCACGAATCATGATGACAGTTATATGAGTCATTGAGATAGCTTTGGGATTCATGGTGAAAGCTGTCGGAATGAAGGTTTTTTGCTATGTGAGTCCTGTTGATAGTTCTTTTATTTATTTATGAAATACTGATTACAATATCAGTGGAATCATACATTGCAAAGTATACATGACTTACACAATATATATGATAAATAACATAGTAAATCAGTTTACATGTGTATATGAAACCAATTAGAACAGAAAGTGTTAACATCACTTATACACCTGTCAACATGACTTACATCATGATTCCTACAGCTGCCACCATGACTACTACAACTGTCACCATGTCTACAACAGCTGTCAATATGACTCATACATGTTTTACTTTACGATGACTAATAAAGCTACCACTTGGACTCATATAGCTATTATTTGAACTCTTTTTTTTTTAATATAATTGTTTGTGAAGAGTAACAGTACTATTTTTAATTAGATTGTTAGAACATAACTGTGGTAATGTTAATATTTACTGCTTTGTGCTTCCGGTCACGGTTATAGCTACATAAGTCATTGTGACAGCTCTATGTGTAATGATGTCAGCTGTAAAAGCCATGATGCCAGATGCATGCATCACTGACAGCTGTATGAGTCAAGATGACAGCTGTTTGATTTATGGTGGCGTATGATTCATGGTGACAGCAGTATTAGTCATTAGCTTTATAAGTTATGCTGACAAGTGTTTAAGTAGTCGTGACAGCTGTATGATCCATGCCGTATGCAACTCGTGACAGCATGATAAGTAATGGTTACAGAAGTATGAGTCACCGTGACAGCTGTATGGGTCAAAGTGAGTCATAGCAAGAGCTAAACGAGTCAAAGTGATAGAGAGTGGCACGTGTTTGAGTCAGGACAAAAGGTATATGAGTAATCATGACAGCTATGCGAGTCATAATGACAGCGGTATGAGTCATCATGACAAGTGTATTAGGCATGATGCAATATTACTATTTAATACAATTCGGAGAAATCTGTAATTGTGTTTTAGATATTTATATATCAAATTATAGATATCTATAAATCAAATTATTGATATGTATGATTAACATTATTATCAATAATTTGACATCATAAAATGTAATCAATGATATGTAATATATATTTCTTGATATCTATAAATTTGTCTAATGATATCCATGATTCCTTTACATATATAGATATCTAAAAATCAAATTACAGATACCATTTCAAGGCTGGATAATAGATATCAAAGTTTTCAATAATGGATATAAGAAAATATATGAAGGATATCAATAAATGTAATTCTTGATATCCTGAAATGTTCATCAATATTTGATATCTCTATATCGAATAAAAGATATCTATAATTGGAACTACAGATATCCCTTAACACATTATGGATATAATGAAATAAATAATACATATCTAATATTATTTATAGATATGTAATAATATTTATTGATATCCTATATCTTTGTTATAGACACCTATAAATCAATTTGTAGATATCTATAAATCAAATTATAGATAATTAACATTATTTATTTTAGATATTTATTATTTATTTCATGATATCCATAATACGTAAAGGGTTGTTAATAATTTCAATATTAGATATCTATTATTTTGATATATGGATAACAAATATTGAAGAGCATTTTAAAATATCAATAGTTTCACTTATTTATGACCATAATATATTTTATGATATCCAATATTGAAAATTGTGATATCTATAATTCAGCCTTTTAAATGATCTCTATAATTTGATTTTTAGATATTTATATATGCAAAGCAATTATTGATATCAGGAAACAAATCTATTGGTATCAAGAAATATATATTACATATCACGAATTTCATTTTATGAAAGCAAAACATACAGATAATTATAGATATTAATATTAATAATTGTACATATCTATAATTTGATTTATTGATATCTATAATTTGATTTATAGATATCTGAAATAAACTACAGTGTAATAATAATTATTGTCAGATATCGATAAATAACATCTATAATAATGACATCTATAAATCAGTTTGTAGATATCTATAAATCAAATTATAGATAATTAACATTACTGATATTAGATATTTATTTTTTTTCATGATATTCATAGTAAGTAAATGGTTATCAATAATTTCAATAGTAGATATCTATTTTTTTGGTATATGGATACCAAATATTGAAGAGCATTATAAAATAACAATAGTTTCATTTATTCATTACAAAAATGTATTTTGTGATATCCATTATTGAAAATTGTGATATCTATGATTCAGCCTTTAAAATGATCTCTATAATTTGATTTTTAGATATTTATTTATGCAAAGAAATTATTGATATCAGGAAACAAATCTATTGGTATCAAGAAATATATATTACATATCACGGATTTCATTTTATGAAAGCAAAACATACAGATAATTATAAATATTAATAATGTTAATTGTACATATCTATAATTTGATTTATTGATATCTATAATTTGATTAATAGATATCTGAAATAAACTACAGTTTAATAATAATAATTGTCAGATATCGATAAATAACATCTGTAATAATGACATCTATAAATCAGTTTGTAGATATCTATAAATCAAATTATAGATAATTAACATTACTGATATTAGATATATTTTTTTTCATGATATCCATAGTAAGTAAATGGTTATCAATAATTTCAATAGTAGATATCTTTTATTTTGATATATGGATACCAAATATTAAAGAGCATTATAAAATATCAATAGTTTCATTTATTCATGACCAAAATGTATTTTATGATATCCATTATTGAAAATTGTGATATCTATGATTCAGCCTTTTAAATGATCTCTATAATTTGATTTTTAGATATTTATATATGCAAAGAAATTATTGATATCAGGAAACAAATCTATTGATATCAAGAAATATATATAACATATCATGAATTTCATTTTATGATAGCAAAAAATACAGATAATTATAGATATCAATAATGTTAATTGTTCATATCTATAATTTGATTTATTTATTATTATAATTTGATTTATAGATATCTGTAATAAACTATAGTATATCAATAATTATTGCAAGATATCAATAAACAATATCTATAATAATGATATCTATAAATAATATCTATAATAATGATATCTATAAATAATATCTATAATAATGATATCTAATATATGTTTAAATTATAGCTATCTATTTTTCAATATATAGATAAATATTATAAAATATCAATAATTTCATTTATTCGTGACCAAAATGTATTTTATGATATCCATTATTGAAAATTTTGATATCTATGATTCAGCCTTTTAAATGATCTCTATAATTTGATTTTTAGATTTTATATCTGCAAAGAAATTATTGATATCAGGAAACAAATCTATTGATATCAAGAAATATATATAACATATCATGAATTTCATTTTATGATAGCAAAAAAATACAGATAATTATAGATATCAATAATGTTAATTGTTCATATCCATAATTTGATTTATAGATATCTGTAATAAACTATATTATATCAATAATTATTGCAAGATATCAATAAATAATATCTATAATAATGATATCTATAAATAATATCTATAATAATGATATCAATAAATAATATCTATAATAATGATATCTAATATATGTTTAAATTATAGCTCTCTATTTTTCAAAATATAGATATATACATATATAATTCCTTTGCATATATAGATATCTAAAAATCAAATTATAGATATCATTTAGAAGGCTGAATTATAGATGTCACAATTTTCAATAATGAATAAAAGAAACTATATTATTGATATCAATAAATGTAATTATGTGTTCTTAAATATTTAACATCTTTCCATCGAATAAAAGATATCTATAATTCGAATTATAGATGTCCCTAAATGCATTATGTATATCATAAAATAGATAATAGATATCTAATATTATTTATACATATCAAATAATATTTAGATTAGATATTTATTGCAATCCAATAATTTTATTATAGATATCAGAAATTTTATTAACAAATATCTTGAAAATCAAGCTGACCTCGGTAGCTCAGTGAGATGTAGGTCTGACTGGTGATCAGAAGGACACGTGTTCGAGTCATGTCGGTGTCGGCAACATTCTTTCCTGGACATGGATCATGAAATCTATTTTACAGTCATTTTCTCCATTCTGCTGATTCAAGAAGGGCAGTTGTCCGTTTCTGTGAAAGAATGTGCACTGTACTTATCATGAAGCGCGTCTATAAAGCGTTTGACCCTCTTGAACCCCACTTTTATATAGTAAAACTTGGGTTGACAGGGGTAAACCTTTTTTTTCTTATTTCTGCTCCAAAATATAGATTGTGGGTGCTCGTTAGAACCGCCTCGGGGAAGCGGTTCTAACATGTAACCAAAATCTCTATTTTAAGCAGAAATAAGAAAAATATCAATTTTTCATCTTTAAAGTTTCCTTTTTGTGGTGATAAACTTTACAATGTATTTGTATAGGCAGTGTTTTCGAAATGTGGTTAACAGCTTACGTATAAGCTTGCCCACTAAAAGTGTGGAATGGTAAACTGACCGGCTTAAAAATGACCTAAATAGTTAGGACTGGGCCGTTTAACTCCAATACAAACAAACAAAATCTTGAATTTCAATTAAATAGTACAATGGCACCTCATAAATGAAGGTAGGTAAGGATTTGTTAAAGGATACTTTGTTTGATGCAAAGAAATTATGAATTTATTATGGAATGTAAAAAAATTTATATAAGATATCTTATATCCTAAAGTAGATATCTTATATCCTATATGAGATATCTTATTTAATTCTGCAATTCAGATATCTGATATGATATATGTTTTAGTAAACAAGATATCTTATATGTTATATAAGATATCTTATTTAACATATAAGATATCTTAAATAACATATAAGATATCTTGTTTACTAAAACATATACGATATCTTATATGCTATATAAGATATCTAATATACTAAATAAGGAATCTTATATAGCATATAAAATATCTAATATAACATATCAGATATCTGATATATTATATCAGATATCTTATTTATATTTTTATATAAAATATCTTAATTGGTATATCAGATATTTAATTTAACATATAAGATATCTTATATAAGTTTGATAAATAAGATATCTTAATTAACATATAAGATATATTATATAAATTGGAAAGAAATGACAAATAATAGTCACTACCTTTCCATTAGACTGCTACAGAGGACTGGAGAAAATATAATTATTAATTATAAACTGTAATTGTACATATGTGTTTATAAATAAAACGGGGTTCTCAAACACGTGCGATCAGATTAAAGACAACATCTTTCTTTTTTGAGAGAGAGAGAGAGAGAATAAATCCAGCTTGCTTTTGTTTGTATAATTTAATTACCTTCCCTTACAAGATAGTGGAAGTATAAATTAACTTCAAACTTGAGATATGCCAAGCACTGCTCATTGCATGTATTTTGACAAAAACAAAAAACAAAGACTCTCACAAGACTGTCCATATATTCAGCCTGGTTTCTGCCTCTACTTTTCGCATAACTAGTTCAATTTTTCTTTGTCCTCTTTTTTTTTTTTTTTTTTTACCAAATGCAATCTTCCTGCTTATTTAGGACAGGAGCCCATTTCGAAAATTAGGTTGGTTGATTTGAGGTTTAACGTCCCCGTCAACACTGTAAAGGTCATTTTGGAGACGTTGCTTCCAATTTTGTGGGACTTTTACCCGACACTGAGATGAAATGACATCTCAAGCCCTGTCGCCAAATGAAACCAATAGGGTTTATTAGCATGGACGGTCCGCCTCGCACCGCGGTTCCTGGACAGGCTTAGATCCTCTAAGCGGTTTACCAGTACTAGTGTGCGGGCCGGATTCAGCTCTGCGTGGAAGCATCATGGAGCCCATATATTTCTTCAAGCCCCTTTGGGCGGGGGCTATCGAAAATTAGGTATGACACATGATGAGAGGTTGTGTAATCTGAATAAAGCTGAACATTTTATTAATAGTGTAGGCCCTGATCTGATCTGGGCCTGCACTGTTTGCCAGGGTTTCTGGAATGTTAGGCATAAATTGGGGTAGTCATTCCTTGGCAGTTTCGGGGAGACTTCATTATTTTTTTGGTAAAATATATTAGATATCTTATTTGTCATATAAGATATCTTAAATAGTTAGGTAAATAAGATATCTCATATATTATATAAGATATCTGTTATGCTATATAAGATATCTAATATATTAAATAAGATATCTGATATAGGATATAAGATATCTTATGAGCCCCCGCTCATAGGGGCTTGAAGAAATATATGAGCTGCATGATGCTTCCACGCAGAGCTGAATCCTGCCCGCACACTAGTACTGGTAAACCGCGTAGAGGATCTAAGCCTGTCCAGGAACCGCGGTGCGAGGTGGACCGTCCATGCTAATAAACCCTATTGGTTTCATTGGGCGACAGGGCTTGAGATGTCATTTCATCTCAATGTCGGGTAAAAGTCCCACAAAATTGGAAGCGACGTCTCCAAAATGACCTTTACAGTGTTGACGGGGACGTAAAACCTCAAATCAAACAAACAAACAAAATAAGATATCTTATTTACTGGAATATATATCTGATATGCTAAATAAGATATCTAATATACCAAATAAGATATCTAATATAACATATAAGATATCTTATATAATATATGTGATATCTTATGTATCATATAAGATATCTTATTTCCCTTATTAAATAAGATATCTTAAATATTACATAAGATATCTTATGTAATATATAAGATATCTGATATGTTATCTAAGATATCTTATATGCTATATTAGATATCTTATTTAGCATATCAGATAGCTTATATATTTTGGTAAATAAGATATCTTATATATCATACTAGATATCTTATATCCTATATTTGATATCTAATATAGCATATAAGATATCTTATATAACATATCATATTCTTATATGCTATATAAGATATCTTATTTATTATATTAGATATCTTATATATGTAAGATATCATATATAATAAATATCTTATATAATATATGATATCTTTTATAATAAATAAAATATATACCATTCATAATAAATAGACTGGCCCCAATAGCTTAGTTGGTAGAGTGACCGCTACGGGGAACAGGGGTCACGGGTTCGATCCCGGGCCGCGACATTCCAAAGTCGCTAAGAATGGTACTAGCTGCTCCTCGCTTTGCACTCAGATTTACGGGGTTGAGCTAGGACTGGTCGACCCAGTGTCAGGATAATGTGACTGGGTGTGGTATCATGTAATGTGTCTGGGATATTATACTTCAGTGAGGCAGCACTATAAACGTGAGCATTGAACTCCCTGTCGCTACCAGACACCGTCGTGTTATGACTGAAAAATTGTTGAAAGCGACGTTAAACCCGAATTCACACATACACTCCATAATAAATAGTAAAATGGCTTGCCATACTTCCCAGTCACCACGGGAAACAATACCCTACCTTCACAGTGACATTTGCCGTACTAGGACCATGACGAATTTATTGACAATTTTCTCTCCAGCGGACAATTCAGCTGATAGAGGATGTATGATTACAAATACCATGTGTAAGAATTAACATATGACACAGTCTTATTTCTAGTGTGTGTGGATCATGAGAATTAATTATTACATTGATAAACCTAAGACTTAGAGATCTAGTATTTTCAGGTGAACAGGTTGTCAGTCAGTTGGTTGTAAATAATAAATCGAAAGTAGGAAATCAGGCCGGAAATGCAAAACGTGGAGCCAGCACTCCAGTCGGCGCATGCGTATTGCATGGTGACTTGCATGGTTACTGATTCCAATAACCATCTCCGTATATACCTCCTTTATTGGTTGAATGTAGATTTTTAAATATCCGGAAACAAGATCATGATCATTAAGTTTGTCTGGAGACTGAATATTTTCAAACCGTCCTGACAAAGTAGAAGTAAAACAAAGATCAGGAATTGATACAATTAACTTACTCCACCCATAAAAGACACCAAAGGGAAAGAAATACAAACATTAAGCGACCAGACCATAATGGAAACCTAAACAAAGGAAGGCCATAAGGACAGTTACTTTCCCACAAAATGGCCATATGGCCATCCAAAATTAAAAGACACAAGTGATACACACAGTAAGCAACAAACAACAACATAAATAAATCGCCACAGAAGAGCCGCCTTGGAACGGTCAGTGGAAGATTTCCACCGGGGAGGGGGGGGGGCTAAATCGATTTTACGTGGCCACAATCCTCGCCCTTACTTCCGTCGCGATTTAGACAAATAATTTGTTCAGTCCGCATGAAGGCCTCCTAACTCATCAGTGCAACATCTCCGTGAACACAAAAATCAAAGAACCACAGAGGTGAGACAACGGTGAGGACTCGACAGCAAGAAACCGCTGAAATGCTGGAGCAAAAGAAAACCAACAGTTAGACTCCGATGAGCCCGACCAGAGACAGAGCATCAGGCACCAACCAACATTATCTCTTTAATTTTCAATAAGCCTTTACGTTGGAGCCGTCATAGAATCTGAGGCCTGACCCACCGGCGTGCAAAGTTGTTTAAGAATAGGATCCAATGTGTTTTTATCACAAGTGTGGAATTTAACGTAATCACCGGATCGGACCCGTATTTTACCGTGTATAGCTGGTAAAGCATACTTCTTGAACTGTTAATATTTTTATTTTGTATAAGATAGTCAATCCAATAGATATATTACCGTCATAACTGAAATAATTAACTAAGGAAACACCCTGGTCGGGTTGCTATTGTCAAAGTTTAGTGTGTTTGTTGCAATTTCTTACAGTTCACCGATGTAGACACATGTGTCCATGTGATTTATAAATGGCATATGTAAATGACCATTAAAATGCATTCTTATCACATCTGCAATTTAATATAGTTATCGTCATATAACGCAAATGAAGCCGTGTTTATGCAAGTGGTACGGTACAAGAATACTGAAGAAAAGAAGAAGAAAGTGCTTTTTTATTGCCAATTTTACCACAGTGATGACTGCCAAAAAAACTGATTTTCTTTCAAATTAGTAAACACCTTTCGTTCAAGTGAACACAAGTCACATTTTTTAAATATTGATGCCCAAAATATAGTTTGCAAGAGGGGGCACAACAGATTCGTACAGCCTTTGGTTGCTGCAGTTATACTAAAATTTCTTATGAAAACATAGCGGACTGAACAAATTATTTGTCTAAATCGCGACGTAAATAAGGGCGAGGATTGTGGCCACGTAAAATCGATTTAAGCCCCCCCCCCCCACACACACACACCCGTGGATTTCGTTTCCCTGACCGTTCCAAGGCGGTTCTTCTGTCGCGGTTTATTTTTGTTATGGTTTGTCTTTGAGTGTGTGTATCACTTATATTATTTTGTTTTGAATAGCCAATTAGCCATTTTGTGGGAAAGTAACTGTCCTTTTGGGTTTCCGCTATTTAAGTTTCCAATAGGGTCTATTTGTTTCATGACTGTGCTTCTTTCCCTTTTGTGTCTCTGGTGGGAGATGTGGGTTAATTGTATCGATTCCTGATCATTGCATTCGCTTATATTTTTAAAACTAATGCGTCTGACAGAAGGAAATTAGTCCATTAGCACCACCTATTGTCATAATCGACGGTTAGATAGAAATGCCATCATGAATGTAATTTACACCAAGAATGAGTTACGTGTGTGTATATGAAGTGTAGGCCGGGTTACCTGAGGACAAGCCTTTATTCTCACAAAGAAATAATAGTTTCTGATGGGGGCCGTAGGGTAACAGGATCAGGGTACAATACAATTAATTAGTGATCTGGCTATACCAGATGTGCTACCCGCATTCTAGCTTCACATACAGTAAGAGAGTAGGCATATCTTTAATAATAAAGTTTCCCCAAGATTAAGTTTTAGATATTGGTATTATCCAAAATACAATACCCTTTTTAAGCACCTGTCTCACTTAATATTGGAATAACCCATGAGTCATCACATGCTGATAGAACTAGGAAATATAAACACTATTGTTTATACCGTTTTGGCGGGGTAATTTGAGATGGACACATAGTTGAGAGTGACAAAATGGGGGGAAATTATGATTTTAATATTGTTTTAATTCATTTGCATTTCAAAAGGTACATCCATAACTTTGGTTTAGAATGAAACCATTTGTAGCAAAACCTGTATTTACCATAGCATTCAGTACTGTACTTTGACTGACAAACGTGCAGTATTTCCCTTTTTGTCCCTAATGACCCCACATGATCCCCTATATCCATGGTGTATATTCCATTATATCCTTATAATCATGTTGTGAAGTAAGAAGTAAAATTAAAAAAAAATCAATCAATCAATAAAAATGAAAATGGCTGAAAATAATTGCCTAAATTTATTAGTGTCCTGAATGATATAAGTGCTTTTTTATTATTTATTTGGTGAAAGTTTGCATTTTGAAACGTGGATATTCATTTCTGTTTCTTATTCTGACCAATCCAATCACACTGAATGCCTTGAATGCAAAAATATTTTATATGACATTTGTAAAAAAAAAATGGATGCACAAGTTTGCCTGTAGGCAAAATATGTTTGAAAACATTTGCAAGTACAGTAGAATTTCTATATTAAGACCACCTTTGGGACTGTTCAAAAGTGGTCTTCCTGACCAGAGGACCACTGCACGCATTAAACATAAAGAATGAATAACTTCAATTACTAAATAAAGTTTTTTAAGCAGAATTAGGCTTAATTTTAGGTGGTCTTAATAGCCTAATTTCACTGTAGTTAAACAGACATTTTCAATCGCGGTTTTCTTGGCATGTTAAGGGTTTATTTCAATGCGTTTGGTCATAGCTGAAATATTAAAAAAATGTCATCTACTAATTAAGATATGCAAAATAGAAGTGAAGGCAATGATCAGGAATCGATACAGTTAACCCTCAGCTCCCATCAGAGACACCAAAGAGAAAGAAACACAAACATGAAACAACAAACCCCAATGGAAACATCAATAGCGGAAAGCCAAAAGGACATTTACTCTTCCGAATGTATTGGTACTTCTGCACGTGAAGCTGGATAATGTGTAAACCAATTTCCTTTAATTTACCTAAACCACCATATTGTTTATTAAGTAACTGCTGTCAAATCGAGGCTGAAATTAGCTCTAGTTATAGTGTTGGGTAACAATCTGCAGCAGGTGTCTTACTGATTTGCTACCAAATAGTTTAAACATTTTGGGTCCCTCGCACATAGACTCCTATATAATTTTAACCCCCTTGAACCCCACTTTCATACAGAAAGCCTGAGGTTTACAGGGGTATACATTATTTTTCATATTCCTTTGGGGCTATGGACTGTTGGTGCTCTTTTTAACCACCTCGACGAGGCGATTCTAACGGGTAACCATGGTCTGTGGTTCATTCTTTTTGTGTGTGTGTTTGGGGGAGGGGTTGCATGAAGCAATATCATATTTTTTTTATCTGATAATTTTTATAAATTGTGGTGGTAAAATTTTCAATACATTTGTATCTATACAGGAATGTTAGCAATGTATATCTGTGTCCTTAATATGGGACTTACAACACTTAAAGCGAAGCGTCATGGGTTGGGCGTGGATGCAGATTGGTGTTCTTGCCGATGTTTCACTGACCTTATAGGTTCGTTTCAGTAAGGTCGATGAACTTGGCTTCTGGGAACCACCAGGGGGAAACACATTGGCAGACCAGTTGTGTTTTTGCTGGGATTTTGCCATCACGAAAACACAAGCTTGTAGTTTTGTTCTCCTCTAACCCTATAATTATCGAGTAGAACAGGGGATAAAATTTATCGGGATACATTAATTGATTATGGGTGCTTGTTAGAGTCGCCTCGCCAAGGCTGATCTAATGGGTGCATGTTTGTATTGGGAGGAGATGGTATGAAATAGCTTGTTCTTTTCTTTTTTCTATAATTCGCTATTTTTACTCTCTCTCTCTCTCTCTCTCTCTCTCTCTCTCTCTCTCTCTCTCTCTCTCTCTTGTTACAATTGAATTGGCCTGTTTTCGGGATTTGTACCGCTGCATATACGCTTACATGACTGTGTGTACCTGACATTTGTTATTATTATTATTATTATTATTATTATTATTATTATTTATTTATTTATTAATTTATTTATTTATTTATTTATTTATTTCCAATACAACTTTAAAAACAGTGAAATAATTCAACACATACATGCAGTCTTTTCTGGCTTTCCGCTGTTGGTGTTTCCGTTGTTTCATGTTTGTGTTTCTTTCCCTTTGGTGTCTCTGATGGGAACTGTGGGTTAATTGATTCCTGATCATTGCCTTCACTTCTATTTTGGAAGATTGTACGACATCTCATCAAGGGCAATTCTGGTTCTCCTCCAATAACACCACTGAACTCATTCTCTGTAACTGTTGAAAATGACTTTTGCTTTTCTTCGCTGGACAAAGCAGAACTGTTTAATAAATGATTACCTCCATCTCTCCATCTCTACCATAAATGATGAAAACGTAGTTTACCAGCTTTTTAATATAAATGTCAAAATAGAATATCCAGTATATCATGTAATCAACAGGAAATCACATCTTTTATCGACATCTTGAACTCAAATAAGGCTACAGGGCTTGATAGTATAAGCAACAAAATACTTAAAGCTGTGGCAAATGAAATTACAATACCCCAGAGCATTCGTTTTGATAGATCCTTCAGTGAAGGCAAGTTTGCAGATATATATAAGTATTCAAATGCTATATCTTTACTCTAAAAAGGGAGAAACTCTGATCATTCCAATTTTCGACCTGTTTCAACTTTAAGTAATTTTCAAGAAAGAATAGTACCAACGTGTCTAGTCTGACTTCAACACTCGTAATAAATTGTTAACTGCTAAATTTCTTAATCAGGGTTATCGGTATCATAAACTACACAAAGCCTTTTCAAAATTTTAAGGACGTCATTCCGATTTAATTTCAAAATTCAATGTTGGACTTAAATCTCTTCTGCAACAAGGTCTATCGGAACCCGAATTTTATGGTGACTTAGTATATCAGTTCAGAAAAATATATAATTGCAATGACTTCAGTACCCAATTTCGTAAAATCTTTTTGACAACAACCGATACTCATGCATGGTTTTCTTAGATATATTCAAAGCCTTTGACAGAGTTTGGCACAATGGACATATTTTCAAGCCAAAAGAAACAGGAAAAGAAGGTGATTTAATGGATTAGTGACTATTTGGATGACAGAAAACAAAAGGCAGTTACAAAAAAAAACTGCTCATCCAGTTTAATGAGGACAAATGCCGGAGTCTCTAAAGGGTCTGTAGTTGGCCATTGCTATTTCTTATTCGTGTGAACGATATATCTGACTCCTTATAAATATGTTCTATAAAAGGGTTATCCCTTGGAAGTAAGGAATACACCACCGAACTGAAAATATGGAGTGTATATGTTTTCTGGGCCAGACTAGCTAGTTTCGGCCAATTAGGCCTCATCAGTGACCTCAGATATTTTCAAAATTCCACAATGGAATCAATGATCCCAAAGGACAAGAAAATATAATCTACACTATGATGTAGGGCAGGGAGACGTTTTACCGCCGCCACACATTCCCACACACCAGCTGTAGTGAAGTTAAATATGTTCTATAAAAGGGTTATCCCTTGGAAGCAAGGAATACAACACAGAACTGAAAATATGGTGTGTATATGTTTTCTGGGCAAGACTAGCTAGTTTCGGCCAATTAGGCCTTATCAGTGACCCTCAGATATTTTCAAAATTCCACAATGGAATCAATGATCCTATAGGACAAGAAAATATAATCTACACTATGATTTAGGGCAGGGAGACGTTTTACCGCCGCCGCACATTCCCACACACCAGCTGTAGTGAAAATAAATATGTTCTATAAAAGGGTAATCCCTTGGAAGCAAGGCATACACCACAGAACTGAAAATATGGAGTGTATATGTTTTCTGGGCCAGACTAGCTAGTTTCGGCCAATCAGGCCTCATCAGTGACCCTCAGATATTTTCAAAATTCTACAATGGAATCAATGATCCCAAAGGACAAGAAAATATAATCTACACTATGATGTAGGGCAGGGAGACGTTTTACCGCCGCCACACATCCCCACACACCAGCTGTAGTGAAGTTAAATATGTTCTATAAAAGTTATCCCTTGGAAGCAAGGAATACACTACAGAACTGAAAATATGGAGTGTATATGTTTTCTAGGCCAGACTAGCTAGTTTCGGCCAATTAGGCCTCATCAGTGACTAGATTATTCGCAGATGATAGCTCTTTGTTCTTTTCTGTTTCTTTTATTAAAGACATAGAGGGCATTATAAATTATAACTTAAGGATTTTTTGTCAGTTGGGCTGCTCAGTGGCTTATCAATTTTAATCATCTCAAAACAGAAGCAGTTCTTTTTACCTTAAGGCGTCTCGATTCGTTTTAATGGTTTCGTTTGATTTGCGGTTTAACGTCTCGTCAAAACTATACAGGTCATTTTGGAGACGTCGCTTCCAATTTTGTGGGACTTTTACCCGACATTGAGATGAAATTATATCTCAAGCCCTGTCGCCCAGTGAAACCAATAGGGTTTATAAGCATTGACGGTCGGACTCAACCCGCTTTGCCTGGGCAGGCTCGATTTAAGCCCCCCCCCCCCTCCTACCCCAAATGGAATTCGTTTCCGCTGACCGTTCCAAGGCGGTTCTTCTGTCGCGGTTTATTTTTGTTATGGTTTGTCTTTGGTTGTTTGTGTCGCTTATATTATTTTATTTTGGATAGCCTATTGGCCATTTTGTGGGATAGTTACTGTCCTTTTGGCTTTCCTCTGTTGATGTTTCCATTGGGGTCTGTTGTTTCATGTTTGTGTTTCTTTCCTTTTTGTGTCTCTAATGGGAGCTGTGGGTTAATTGTATCGATTCCTGATCGTTGCCTCCACTTCTATTTTACTACTGACAATCCCAAGGCGGTCGTTATTTTGCAGTGTCTTATTTGTTATTTGGCTTTGTGCCGTTGGTTCATGTTTCATCTGTTTTTGTGTTTGCCTCCATGTCACTTTCTACAGATGACTTGACTTGAGATGGTTGCGTTCTTAGATTGTGGCCTTTCCTGAGTGACCTTTTCTTATTAGTTTATAGTATAGATACATTAATGTTCAGAAAAGTGGTGAACATTTTAATTGTTTCGCCTGGTCACTTCGCTGTTCGTGTATGCTTCAGGTTCATTCATGTTCCATATGCATGTCCCAATTGGACGCATACGACCAAACGATTAACATCTTCCGGAACATGTTTATTTTCAGTTGATTTTATTGGGCAAACGGATTACCAGATTAATGCAGATGAGACCCGCTTAACGAATTTTAAACGATGCAATCACGTAAAAGATAACTGATGTTTGAGAACATAAAGGAAAAGGCCGATGCTTTAAAATTAATGAGAGGAAAATAAATTGTAACATTACGAAAAACGGCTGTTAACACCACACTACTGTCCACAACTAGTTGTAATAGGGTAAACTTCGATATAGCTGGATATACATGGAACGTCCGGGTTATATCTCTGTTGATATCATGAAGTATAGGCTTTCTATATTTCTCAAGGAATGTACACTCGAGGAGAAAATGTTTCATGGACTCATCATCATTTCCGAATAGTTGGCATGTAGGATCAACTTCATTCTGATTAAACCTGGCTCTGCACGTCTGGAGAACATATGTTCCAGTTAGAACTTTACAATTGACAGGAATTCTGTTGATATATCTGTTACTATGTTGATAAGTTGGAGTATTCGCAGGGTGACATCTTCCCACAGTGTACAATTCAGCTAGGTATTCCAGTGGTGAGTATAGCATGGATTGAGACAGGATTCGACGATGCCAGTACTCGTTGGTGGCCCTACTGTACTTCTGTTTCCATGAATATTTAGATAGTGGGTTTTCTATTAGCACCTCTGGATCTGGTAAGTCATACTTTACTAACACCCCTTAACGGCGATGAACTAGCTGTGACTTTTAAAGGATTTTAACTCCAGCTGTCGGATCGCGAGGCGACGTTTGATAGAGTCATCAGGAAGTCTTGTTTCGTGGTCTTTCGTTGTCAAATAGAGACAACATACGTTTATGTAATAGGCCTTCTACTGGGATAGCATAAGATAGCAGGTATATAGCAGGATCAGCGACGTTAGTAAGCACGGATAAAATATGTTTCAGGATTTTTTATATTGTTTGTCGAGCAGTTCGAGTGCCTTGCCAGTAAGAACTATAACTTCAAGCCCATATAACATGACAGGGAAAACATAGGTACTCAGAAGTGACACTGACGTCTCTGGGTTTAGAACATTTTCGCCGTGTAGGCCGGCACCCATTAGACTGTAAGCAGTTCGACGAGCCTTTTGAACATTATGCTCGACAGCATGAATTTCCTGGATGCCCATATGCATGACGCTGTTCACCACAGACATTGATTTGCCATCAAGGTCTCATTCTTCATTGTTATGGTATTGGCGAATCGTGTTCATTTTCAGTATAACGCTTTTTGAGTCTAGTAAGGCGTAGCCTTCCATGTTGCTGAAGTCCTAACATACATTAATCAATAACTGGAGATCATCCGGGTCGTTGCTCAATACAGTAAGGTCATCAGCGCACGTGGGAGCTTGGACATCAATACCATATCTTGCTTGCCTTTTAACTGTTAGAATTTTCTTCAACTCAGAATCAGAATTAAATTATGTAAATACCAAATCCCTTGTTAATCAAAATAAAATCTTTTGTAAATGTGCTGATATTAAATTGATTGTGTGTGTTGTTGTTTTTTTATATATATATTTTTTATTATGTCCCCCCCCCCCATCCGAAAGGGAGGGGGACATATTGGTTTTGGTGCGGATCCTGTCGGCGTCGGCGTCAGCGTCGGCGTTGGCGTCGGCGTTGCCTCTTGTCTGCACTCTATCTCCTGAATGGATGGATGGATTTTGATTAAACTTACACAGATACACCATTGGGAGGGGAAAAAGTACTGATTAGATTTTGGTGACCTTGACCTAATTTTCAAGGTCACAGGGCTGAAATCATTGTCAAATTTTAGACCAAAAAAGCTTGTCTGCACTCTAACTCCTGAACCAATGGAAGGATTTGGTTCATACTTGATACAATATATCAGTGGGATGGTCTTAAGAAGTGATTAGCTTTTGGTGACCTTGACCTAATTTTCAAGGTCACAACGGGAGTTAGACTTTTAAAAATTGGCTTGTCTGCACTCTTTCTCCTGAACCAGTGGATGAATTTTGATCAAACAAGGTCAGTGGATGACCTTGACCTAATTTTCAAGGTCACCACGGGACTTAGACTGTTGAAAATTGCCTTGTCTGCACTCTATCTCCTGAACCAGTGGATGGATTTGGTTCAAACTAGGTACATTATATCAGTGGGCTGATCTTAAGAACTGATTAGATTTTGGTGACCTTGACCTAATTTTCAAGGTCACAGGGCTGAAACCATTGTCAAATTTTAGACCAAAAAAGCTTGTCTGCACTCTAACTCCTGAACCAATGGAAGGATTTGGTTCATACTTGATACATTATATCAGTGGGATGGTCTTCAGAACTGATTAGCTTTTGGTGACCTTGACCTAATTTTCAAGGTCACAACGGGAGTTAGACTTTTAAAAATTGGCTTGTCTGCACTCTTTCTCCTGAACCAGTGGATGAATTTTGATCAAACTTGGTACATTACATCAGTGGGCTAGTCTTAAGAACTGATTAGATGTTGGTGACCTTGACCTAATTTTCAAGGTCACCACGGGACTTAGACTGTTGAAAATTGCCTTGTCTGTAAAAGCAGAATTTGAAATAATGAGTGTGGTGGGGGACATCTGTTGTCTTAGAAAACAATTCTAGTTCTGTATGTAAATATTGTGTTGATTTTACCGAATAAATATCAATCTTGATACCATGGGAAACCATGGCTACAATTTAGTTCCAGTCTCTCCTATGGCCTTTCAGATGCAGCATGCACTCTTTTAAACAGTTATTTGTCCGACAGAAAGCAGATGGTGAAACTTTGGCAACACCACAGTGCTGCACTCATAATTTTGAAGGGTGTCCCACAGGGGTCCATTTTAGGACCTCTTTTGTTCAACATTTTTCTAAACGATATGTTCTATTTTGTTAAGAAACCAGTATTATATAATTATGCGGATGATAATACCTTGTCTTACAGTCATCCAGATCTTGCAACAACCAAGGCAGTGCTTGAGACTGAGACTATTAGTGACATAAATTGGTTTGACTTTTACAGTTGTTACGAGACAGGCGTAGCAGAAAGAAAATGCAAACAAGCCTTTTGGAACAATTTAACAAAATTTATTTACACAGTATCTTTAACCCGTAGAAGTAAGAAAATTAAATGTACTTAGCTCTGTTATGAAATATCCTTGAATGAATCTTTTTCCTGGATCCCACAGAATTCACAGTCCGAAATGAAATATAATACCCTTTATCAATCCAACACAGAATTTAGAAATAACTTTTCTTAAAAACCCAAACATCAAACTCTAAAGTCTGACTCCAAGGGAAAAATCAAGCTCTTTTATAGACCCTAAGATTTCTCTATAACATTCCAGAGGGCTGTGGAATAAGATTAGGTAATTTTCTAACAATAATGCCACCCCGAACTTTCTGGAAGATTCTAAAGTACTTTTCCTTGTAAACAAGTTGTTTATCAAATAAGATTAATCTGTGGATCATTTCTTTCCAGAAAGTTCTTTAAGAAGAATAAACATGATGTTTTTAGGTCACCAAGTGGGGTGAAAGTGGGAATAAAAAAAAAAAAATAAATTCTTATGCATAACACAGTATGCAAGCGAAGCCCGACAAGTTTCAGGCCATTTTCTTGGGGGGAAAGGGTTTTGACGGTTGTACAGGTTTTCACATTGGTGACACGGAAGTTAAATGTGAAAAATCAGTCAAATTATTAGGTGTCCATTACGAAAACACGCCTATACAAATACATTAAACCTTTATCGCCGGAAACATGAAACTTTTAAGATAAAAAATTATCATATTTTTCTTATTTCTGCTCAAAATATAGATTGTGGGTACTCGTTAGAACCGCCTCGGTGAGGCGGTCCTAACGAGTACCCACAATTTATGTTTTTGAGCAGAAATAAGAAAAATAAGGTTTACCCCTGCAAATCCCAGTTTTACTGTATAAAAGTGGGGTTGAAGGGGGTCAAAATTATATAGGCGGGTTTTGGTGATGACTATTGACTATTTATTAAACTTTGATATTAATATCGCTTACATTTGTAAGAAAGCAGCAAAACAAATAAATGTGCTTTTAAGATTAAGTAAATACATCCTGTTGATACCAAGTTATTAGTATATAAATCCTTCATAAGGTCTAACTTTAGTTACTGTCCACTAGTCTGGCATTTCTGCTCTAAACCAAGTACAGCAAAATTGGAAAAGCTTCAATACAGATCCCTCAGGCTGGTGTACGGCGACTGTGTTAGTTTTTAGTTTTTATGAAGACCTTTTACAACAAGCAAATGTGCCAATTAACGCTCCAGTTAGGAAGATTAGGAAAATTAGCTTCAGAAGTTTTCAAAGTTTTACATAAACAATCACCCAGTTATCTACATGACCTTGTTTCATTTAAAAATTCCGACTATTCTTTCAGATATCAGAATTTGGCTGCTGTTCCAAGGGTGAGAACCACCTCCTACGGTAAAAAAAAAAAAAAAAAAAAAAACCTTTTACTGGCACAATCTCCCTAACGAAATGAGTACTACTGCGGACTTCAGTGAGTTCGGAAGACTGATTCAGACCTGGGGAGGTATCTCATGTAAGTGTTCAACTTGCAAATTCAGCGTATAATATATCTGCTTTTGCATGACTTATTTTTCATCTCAATCTCGTTTTCGTTCAGTTTAAATATTCTCAATTCATCGCATTACACGCCTATATAATTTTGACTCCCTTGGGTCCCACTTTTATATGGTAAAACTGGGGTTTACAGGGGTATGCACTGTTTTCTTTTTTCTGCTCAGGGGCGTATGTTGTGGGTGCTCGTTGGGGCCGCCTCAATGAGGCGGTTCTATCGAGTATCCGCAGCCTGTGTTTTGGGCGGAGGTATGAAAAGTATCAGGATTTTTGCCTGAGAATTTCATTTTTGGTGGTGAAGATTTACCAATGTATTTGAATAGGCATGTTTTCGTGGTGTGCTTTCGTGCAGTTTTAGTTGTTCTTTCAGTTGCTTGTCAGTTGCTTACTCAGTTTTCTTCGCTTTTCAGCTAAGTTTCAGTTGCTTTAGTTATACTTTATTGCTTTTTGGTGCTAATACCGTTCTATTAATCAGCTCTTCTGTGATTATGCTACAATTTGTGATATTCTTTTAGTGTGTTTTAACACCGTATTTGACATATTCATATGCTGATAGCGCCAGAAATCTCACAACAGTCTATCGGTGACTTTTGCCTTCTTCATTTTTCTTCTTTCGACAAGGACCTCTAACTGAACTTGTGTGTCCTTGTGACTTATTTTCGTTTTCGGTTTAAGGCTCCCTCACATTGATGAACTGTTGTAGAAATAACCAAGAATCTTACTGGTATGCGTGCCTGTGGAGTTTGAGCATGAAGCACGCACCCAATGTGTCTTTCCTATAACTTAACTTTTTTATAATTTTGTTTTATCTTCTGTAACATGACTGCATGATAATGTATGTATTTTATCTGTGATTACTTGATGCTCCCTACTGTGATGTGATTACTTTTATTATTATTACTTGTACAGTTATATACTTTGTTTGTCGGTAAAATAGCCCTGGTGGCTAGTGTTACTAATTTCAGTGGTTTCTTGCTGTCGAGTCCTCACCGTTGTTTCATCTCTGTGGTTGTTTGATTTTTTTTTTTTGTGTTCACGGAGATGTTGCACTTATGAGTAAGGAGGCCTTCGTGCGGACTGAACAAAATATTTGTCTAAATCGCGTCGGAAGTAAGGGCGATGATTGTGTAATCCGATTAAGCCCTCCAGTAGAATTCGATTCCGCTGACCGTTCCAAGGCGGTTTTTCTGTCGCAGTTTATTTTTATTATGGTTTGTCTTTGGGTGTTTGTGTCGCTTTTATCATTTCATTTTGGATAGCCTATTGGTCATTTTGTGGGAAAGTAACTGTTCTTTTTGCTTTCCGCTATTCATGTTTCCATCAGGGTCTGTTGTTTCATGTTTGTGCTTCTTTCCCTTTGGTGTCTCTGATCAGAATCAGAATCAGTATTGTTTACTGGTGACACGTCCTTAGACAATCCTTTACCAGGACCTGCGACCAACAGAACTAGTCCTCACAAGAGTGGTGAATCTAGAGATGGAGTCTTTTGCACCTTCTGCAGACATCAAGAGAGAAGAGGGGAGCTCGTTCCAATCTAAGATTGTCCTAGGGATGAAGCTAAATTTGTAGATGTCAGTCCTATTGCCGATTTTTTGGAGGGCTAATGAATGTTTTTTTTTATTTCTGAAGTGTTTTCTTTGAGGGGGAACAAGGTTACCCGAGGGTATACTTGCTCTACTCTTTAGACCTTTATATAAAAGTATCAGCCTACTTTGTTTTCTCTGCTCTTTAAGAGATTCCCACTTTAATTGTTCCAGAATGACAGTCATACTCCCAGTTTCAAACGAGTAATTCCCAGTTACAAAACGGGCCGCACGTTGTTGGACTTTCTCCAGTTCCTCCTGGAGGGTAACAGTAGGTGGATCCCAGGACGTACTTGCATATTTCAGGACTGGACAAACCATTGTATGCCATTTCTTTTACGTCTTGTGGGCATGCTGACAGATTCCGTCTCAAGAAGCCAAGGGTCCTATTTGTCTTAGGTATTCAAGAATTTCATAAGAAGTTTGTTTTGGCCCCTGCAGACAAGGCCGCTAACAACGTCGTCGTTGTGTGACGGCTCCACTATGTTAACACGCTTAAGCAGGAGCTTGGTGGTACTAAGGCCTATGAACTTCAGCCTTTAGCTGAAGAGAGAGCTATAGTAGATAAACATGTTTGTCTTTCAGCCACCAAGTTTGCTGTGTGTGTTAACGAAGGCCAAGACAAGCTTCCTACGCTATACTGGTTACCAAAACTTCATTAGTATCAATATCAAGATCTGAAACAAGTTTATTGAAATTAAAAATGATATATCTAACAGGTTTATTATATTTATTGCAAATTATAGGTGTTTCAGTATTTTGAAAATAAGCAGGAATGGAAGAAAGCACCGAGCTCTCACGGAAGATACTGGACAAATCTATAAAATCCATACCCTTATTAATGAAGGATATTTTAAAGAAATGGCGTTTATGATTAATTTCAGAATCAATGTAAGGACGGAGAGTATGCTGAGTATAGCCTCTAGTTAAGAGAGCCGCATCATATAACTGATAAGAACTATCGTAAAATTTATTCGCCTCGGTGTCCAGAAGACGTAAAACAGAAACGGGTAATGAACTTAAAAATGAAAGCATAGAGTGGCGTCCATGATTTAATAATATAATTCACAGTCACTTCAGTCTAGTATTGTTTAGTTTAAACGCACGTAATTTACGTTTAAAGTTACCATTTTTCCTGGTGCCGTGAGATCTAGTTCTGCGTTTTCGACATTCCAGGAGCGAGAAAATATCAAAGTCCGGCATTCTGGAAATATCACCCTCATGATTAATGTTGTCATTAAATCCCAGTGGAAAAGGGGTCTGTAAAGATTTAATCCATTTCAGTTCAGACTCATGTCTTTTTATAATTGTAGCAGGTCGACCGTGTGGCTCGGTAGCTCAGTCGGTAGAGTGTTCGCACGGTATGCGAAAGGCCCTGGGTTCGAGTCCCGGTCGAGTCATGTTCTTTTTCTACCCCTGTGACATTTGGTGGCCAGTGTGGGGCCAGCACCGCGTCTGAGGGCATGAAAGGGTATGAAAATAAGTCTCGCAGCCGGACTGGATAGGACTTAGAGATTCGGGTCGAATCTCATGAGAAGAGATTCGGGACGAATCTAATTAGGCAGGGGGAAATGTAGCAGGTCGACCGTGAGGCTCGGTAGCTCAGTCGGTAGAGTGTTCGCACGGTGTGCGAAAGGCCCTGGGTTCGAGTCCCGGTCGAGTCATGTTCTTTTTCTACCCCTGCGACATTTTGGCGCCAAATGTCACAGGTGAAAAGAATCCTATCACCTTTACCCGGTCGGGGATAGAACCCGGGCCGCCAGATTGGTAAGCAAACACTCTACCACGTCGCTATAAAAGCCGGCTTGTACCGCAAGGCAGTACAAGTGTGCTACATACCTATACCCTATGACATTCTCCCCCTCCACATTGAAATTCGTCCTCGAATTTCTGGGAGTCCGAGAATCACGTGAAATGATACTCAAGGAGTTTTAATGCACATGTGGGTTATTTACGGGAATTTGCATCATAATAAAGTTTTTCCACTGGTTGTATAACAATGTTATTTACAGAATGACCTGTACGTCGAAAGTGACGGTCTGTATCTTCCGAAGTTTTTATTTCTCGGTAGCAAACACAGTCATCAGCGAAGAGCCTTATTTCTGAATCAATTTCCTGTGAGATGTCATTTATGTAAAAGGAGAAAAGAAGTGGACCAAGAACCGCCCCCAGACAGGACAGGGGCCCAATCAGATTTACTTCTTCTAACAACCACCCGTTGCTCTCTATGGCATAGAAAAGCGTCAGTCCATTTCAAAGTTTTGCCACCAATGCCATATCCATTAAGTCTGCTTTTCAGAAGCTCATGAGGAGGTGTATCAAAAGCTTTCTCAAAATCCACGATGAACGTGTCAATTTGTCCACCATTATCCAAGATTTTATCCCAATCAGCTATCACTGTCACCAATTGTGTTTCACAGCTATGGTTCTTTCTGAAAGTATGCTGTCTATCAGATAATAGTTTATGTTGGTCAATGTGGGCCAGTAGATTTGAACAAACAATGTGCTCCAAAAGTTTGCAAGGAACACATGTGAGTGATACACGGCGATAATTTCCAGCACCAGTTCGATCACCTTTCTTGTACAATGGGCATATATTTGCTAAAGACCATTCCTTTGGAATTTCACCCGAATCAAGTGACTGTTTAAAAAAGTTGTGCGAAAACCGGACCTAAGTCAACTGCAAGTTCCTTTAGGATTCTGGGATGCAACTCATCAGGTCCCAATGCTTTAGAAGAGTTCAGGCCTTCCAGAAGTTTGATTACACCTTCTTTAGCTACAAAAGTGTTCTCCATGAACGGGGCCGTCTTTTCAAGCAAGGGAACATGGTTGTGCTCTTTTTTGTTGAACACATCCGTGAACTGACCGTTTAATTCCTCTGCTTGCTCTGCTTCAGTTTCAGTAATGCTTGTTCCATTTCGTTTTTTCAATGGGTGGATGCCTTGGGTGTCCTTCTTTTGACAATTAATGTACCGATAAAAATCTCGAGGATTTGACTTGATGTCACCAACCAAGTTATTCACATACGAATCATGCTGAGTCTTAATATCAGCCTTTATTTCCCGTCTCAGATCCTGGAACTTAGACCAAATTTTCTTACTCCAAGTCTTTTTAGCCTTTGCGTGAGTCTTAGTTTTTCTGCGAATTTTTCGCCTGATCTCAGATGTGACCCAAGGAACAGAAGATTTCGATTTGCTCAATTTTGAGGGGATTATCTGCTGCATCCAGTATAAAAGAAGTAATAAGGTTGAAATTTTCTTGTACCGACCGACAATTAAAATAACCGTTGAAATAGTTTTCTTTTGCAAAGTTTTGTGCATCCTTCCTCATAGATTCAAAATAACCTTTCTGATACAAATACACCTTCCTCCTAGGTTTCTTTTTTTTTTTTTTGGGGGGGGGGGGGAGGGGCAGGAAGATCTTTAATGTTGCTGCTATCACGTCATGGTCACTTGAAATCTGGACATCTTGAAACTGGTCTGGTGGGAGCTGTGGGTTAATTGTATCGATTCCTGATCATTGCCAACACTTCTACTTTAATAAGATCTAAATTAGATTATTGGCCAGTTGTTTTTGGTTCTGCCAGAAAGTCCTAGTTAAAATCTTTGGATACTATCCATCACCAAGGCCTTCGTCTGGCTATCTATCTATCTTCTTATACTGAGTCGGTCAAATTTGGCCATTACCTCAGTTGGGTGCGTAGCTAAATTTAGAATGTAGCTAAAAAAAGAGAAGTCACTGGATGAGTCCTTAAAACTATTTACAATCTGAATGACAGAGGTATACTAAAACGCATACCTCTGAATCTCAATCTTACACACATACGGGCTTTGAACTCCTCTGCAGTCTTAGCATTCACCACAGAAGAGGGAAGACTATGTGAAGACTATTCCACTGGGGAATAGTTCTAGGGAAAAATGAATTTTTCAGGGCATCACTACAGGACTGGTACCTATGGTATTGTGAATTGTTTACTTTTGATGCCCTTGTTCGGGTTAAAACTGTCGCAGGGGTCAAGTATTTGTCTTTATTAAAGGCCACTGTACCCGAAGGTATCTTATAGAAGAAGGTTAAAGAGGACTGCCCACGACGGGCCTCTAGGGACGGCCATTCTAGCTCGTTAAGCATGTCATCGACGCTACTTCTATTGCGCCATCGTCGGCAGGTCCATCGAACAGCTGTCCTCTGCACCTTCTCCACCTGCTGAATCTGAGTTTTAACATAGGGATGCCAAATGGGTAATGCATATTCAAGGTGAGGGCGAACCAATGTTTTATATGCAACATCCTTTGTCTGTCTAGGTGCAAAATCCAAGTTACGTCTAAGAAATCCTAAAGTCCTAGTTGCTTTTGATGTTATTTCTGAAATGGGTTGACCCCAATCAAGATCCTCAGTGATTGTGACACCAAGGTAATTGGCGGATTGAACCTGCTTTGGGAGCCTTTCGTACTTCTCCCATGTTAAGCCTTTATGTGGAAGCAGATGAACCATCTTTAACTTCGCGCAGAGAAAAACTTTCTCTTAAGTATGCTATCAGACTTGTGTCCATTTTGTGGGAAAGTAACTGTCCTTTTGGCTTTCCGCTGTTGGTGTTTCCACTGGGGTCTGTAGTTTTATGTTTGTGTTTCTTTCCCTTTGTTGTCTCTGATGGGAGCTGTGGGTTAATTGTATCGATTCCTGATCATTGCCTCCACCTCTATTTTGTATGTGTTTAACTATGAATACGAAGAAATTGAAACCTTTGTGTAGGTTTCCATTATGGTCTGGTCGCTTAATGTTTGTGTTTCTTTCCCTTTGGTGTCTTTGATGGGTGGAGTAAGTTAATTGTATCGATTCCTGATCTTTGTTTTACTTCCACTTTTCAGAATAGATCTGCTAGATTTGTAATTATGCCCCCAACTTCGAAGAAGTTGTGGGGGCATATTGGTTTTGCCCTGTTCGTCCGTCCGTCCTTCCGTCCGTGCGTCCTTACGTCCGTCCCACTTTTTACTGCATAGCATAACTTTAGAACCATGGGTGCTAGGTTTTTGAAATTTCATATATGGATTCCTCATGAAAAAATAATTGACCCGTGTTTTTTTTCTCGTCAGGATTATGCTCCTTTTTTGAGTTATGCCCCTTTGCAAAAAATACTATGAAATCTTGTAAGCAAGATATCTCAAAAACTGTTTGAGCTATTGCCCTGAAACTTTACATGCTGGTTGGGGATGATGAGTAGATGAACTGATTAACTTTTGAAAAAAATCCGAAATTTTTTTCTTGAGTTATGGCCCTTTGAAATTTTTCGCGTTTTAAGTTTGTAAGCAAGATATCTAAAAAAAACTATTTGAGGTTTTTCCCCGAAACTTCACAGACTTGTCGGGGATGATGAGTAGATGAACTGATCAACTTTTGAAAAAAATCCGATTTTTTTTTCTTGAGTTATGGCCCTTAGATTTTTTTCGTGTTTTCAGCTTGTAAGCAAGATATCTCAATAATTGTTTGAGCGATTGCCCTGCAACTTTACAAGCTGGTTTGGGATGATGTGTAGATGAACTGATTAACTGTTGAAAAAAAATCCTATATTTTTTTCTTGAGTTATGGCCCTTTGAAATTTTTCGCGTTTTAAGTTTGTAAGCAAGATATCTCAAAAACTATATGAGGTTTTTCCCCAAAACTTCACAGACTGGTTGGGTATGATGAGTAGATGAACTGATTAACTTTTGAAAAAAATCCATTTTTTTTTCTTGAGTTATGGCCCTTTGATTTTTTTCGTGTTTTTAGCTTGTAAGCAAGATATCTAAAAAATTGTTTGAGCTATTGCCCTGAAACTTTACAGGCTGGTTGGGGATGATGAGTAGATGAACTGATTAACTTTTGAAAAAAATCCGAAATTTTTTTCTTGAGTTATGGCCCTTTGAAATTTTTCGCGTTTTGGCGTCCTTCCGTCCTTCCGTCCTTACGTCCGTCCCACTTTTTACTGCATAGCATAACTTTAGAACCATGGGTGCTAGGTTTTTGAAATTTCATATATGGATTCCTCATGAAAAAATAATTGACCCGTGTTTTTTTTCTCGTCAGGATTATGCCCCTTTTTTGAGTTATGCCCCTTTGCAAAAAATACTATGAAATCTTGTAAGCAAGATATCTCAAAAACTGTTTGAGCTATTGCCCTGAAACTTTACATGCTGGTTGGGGATGATGAGTAGATGAACTGATTAACTTTTGAAAAAAATCCGAAATTTTTTTCTTGAGTTATGGCCCTTTGAAATTTTTCGCGTTTTAAGTTTGTAAGCAAGATATCTAAAAAAACTATTTGAGGTTTTTCCCCGAAACTTCACAGACTTGTCGGGGATGATGAGTAGATGAACTGATCAACTTTTGAAAAAAATCCGATTTTTTTTTCTTGAGTTATGGCCCTTAGATTTTTTTCGTGTTTTCAGCTTGTAAGCAAGATATCTCAATAATTGTTTGAGCGATTGCCCTGCAACTTTACAAGCTGGTTTGGGATGATGTGTAGATGAACTGATTAACTGTTGAAAAAAAATCCTATATTTTTTTCTTGAGTTATGGCCCTTTGAAATTTTTCGCGTTTTAAGTTTGTAAGCAAGATATCTCAAAAACTATATGAGGTTTTTCCCCAAAACTTCACAGACTGGTTGGGTATGATGAGTAGATGAACTGATTAACTTTTGAAAAAAATCCAATTTTTTTTTCTTGAGTTATGGCCCTTTGATTTTTTTCGTGTTTTCAGCTTGTAAGCAAGATATCTCAAAAATTGTTTGAGCTATTGCCCTGAAACTTTACAGGCTGGTTGGGGATGATGAGTAGATGAACTGATTAACTTTTGAAAAAAATCCGAAATTTTTTTCTTGAGTTATGGCCCTTTGAAATTTTTCGCGTTTTGGCATATTGGTTTTGCCCTGTTCGTCCGTCCGTCCTTCCGTCCTTCCGTCCTTACGTCCGTCCCACTTTTTACTGCATAGCATAACTTTAGAACCATGGGTGCTAGGTTTTTGAAATTTCATATATGGATTCCTCATGAAAAAATAATTGACCCGTGTTTTTTTTCTCGTCAGGATTATGCCCCTTTTTTGAGTTATGCCCCTTTGCAAAAAATACTATGAAATCTTGTAAGCAAGATATCTCAAAAACTGTTTGAGCTATTGCCCTGAAACTTTACATGCTGGTTGGGGATGATGAGTAGATGAACTGATTAACTTTTGAAAAAAATCCGAAATTTTTTTCTTGAGTTATGGCCCTTTGAAATTTTTCGCGTTTTAAGTTTGTAAGCAAGATATCTAAAAAAACTATTTGAGGTTTTTCCCCGAAACTTCACAGACTTGTCGGGGATGATGAGTAGATGAACTGATCAACTTTTGAAAAAAATCCGATTTTTTTTTCTTGAGTTATGGCCCTTAGATTTTTTTCGTGTTTTCAGCTTGTAAGCAAGATATCTCAATAATTGTTTGAGCGATTGCCCTGCAACTTTACAAGCTGGTTTGGGATGATGTGTAGATGAACTGATTAACTGTTGAAAAAAAATCCTATATTTTTTTCTTGAGTTATGGCCCTTTGAAATTTTTCGCGTTTTAAGTTTGTAAGCAAGATATCTCAAAAACTATATGAGGTTTTTCCCCAAAACTTCACAGACTGGTTGGGTATGATGAGTAGATGAACTGATTAACTTTTGAAAAAAATCCAATTTTTTTTTCTTGAGTTATGGCCCTTTGATTTTTTTCGTGTTTTCAGCTTGTAAGCAAGATATCTCAAAAATTGTTTGAGCTATTGCCCTGAAACTTTACAGGCTGGTTGGGGATGATGAGTAGATGAACTGATTAACTTTTGAAAAAAATCCGAAATTTTTTTCTTGAGTAATGGCCCTTTGAAATTTTTCGCGTTTTGGCATATTGGTTTTGCCCTGTTCGTCCGTCCGTCCTTCCGTCCTTCCGTCCTTACGTCCGTCCCACTTTTTACTGCATAGCATAACTTTAGAACCATGGGTGCTAGGTTTTTGAAATTTCATATATGGATTCCTCATGAAAAAATAATTGACCCGTGTTTTTTTTCTCGTCAGGATTATGCCCCTTTTTTGAGTTATGCCCCTTTGCAAAAAATACTATGAAATCTTGTAAGCAAGATATCTCAAAAACTGTTTGAGCTATTGCCCTGAAACTTTACATGCTGGTTGGGGATGATGAGTAGATGAACTGATTAACTTTTGAAAAAAATCCGAAATTTTTTTCTTGAGTTATGGCCCTTTGAAATTTTTCGCGTTTTAAGTTTGTAAGCAAGATATCTAAAAAAACTATTTGAGGTTTTTCCCCGAAACTTCACAGACTTGTCGGGGATGATGAGTAGATGAACTGATCAACTTTTGAAAAAAATCCGATTTTTTTTTCTTGAGTTATGGCCCTTAGATTTTTTTCGTGTTTTCAGCTTGTAAGCAAGATATCTCAATAATTGTTTGAGCGATTGCCCTGCAACTTTACAAGCTGGTTTGGGATGATGTGTAGATGAACTGATTAACTGTTGAAAAAAAATCCTATATTTTTTTCTTGAGTTATGGCCCTTTGAAATTTTTCGCGTTTTAAGTTTGTAAGCAAGATATCTCAAAAACTATATGAGGTTTTTCCCCAAAACTTCACAGACTGGTTGGGTATGATGAGTAGATGAACTGATTAACTTTTGAAAAAAATCCAATTTTTTTTTCTTGAGTTATGGCCCTTTGATTTTTTTCGTGTTTTCAGCTTGTAAGCAAGATATCTCAAAAATTGTTTGAGCTATTGCCCTGAAACTTTACAGGCTGGTTGGGGATGATGAGTAGATGAACTGATTAACTTTTGAAAAAAATCCGAAATTTTTTTCTTGAGTTATGGCCCTTTGAAATTTTTCGCGTTTTGGCATATTGGTTTTGCCCTGTTCGTCCGTCCGTCCTTCCGTCCTTCCGTCCTTACGTCCGTCCCACTTTTTACTGCATAGCATAACTTTAGAACCATGGGTGCTAGGTTTTTGAAATTTCATATATGGATTCCTCATGAAAAAATAATTGACCCGTGTTTTTTTTCTCGTCAGGATTATGCCCCTTTTTTGAGTTATGCCCCTTTGCAAAAAATACTATGAAATCTTGTAAGCAAGATATCTCAAAAACTGTTTGAGCTATTGCCCTGAAACTTTACATGCTGGTTGGGGATGATGAGTAGATGAACTGATTAACTTTTGAAAAAAATCCGAAATTTTTTTCTTGAGTTATGGCCCTTTGAAATTTTTCGCGTTTTAAGTTTGTAAGCAAGATATCTAAAAAAACTATTTGAGGTTTTTCCCCGAAACTTCACAGACTTGTCGGGGATGATGAGTAGATGAACTGATCAACTTTTGAAAAAAATCCGATTTTTTTTTCTTGAGTTATGGCCCTTAGATTTTTTTCGTGTTTTCAGCTTGTAAGCAAGATATCTCAATAATTGTTTGAGCGATTGCCCTGCAACTTTACAAGCTGGTTTGGGATGATGTGTAGATGAACTGATTAACTGTTGAAAAAAAATCCTATATTTTTTTCTTGAGTTATGGCCCTTTGAAATTTTTCGCGTTTTAAGTTTGTAAGCAAGATATCTCAAAAACTATATGAGGTTTTTCCCCAAAACTTCACAGACTGGTTGGGTATGATGAGTAGATGAACTGATTAACTTTTGAAAAAAATCCAATTTTTTTTTCTTGAGTTATGGCCCTTTGATTTTTTTCGTGTTTTCAGCTTGTAAGCAAGATATCTCAAAAATTGTTTGAGCTATTGCCCTGAAACTTTACAGGCTGGTTGGGGATGATGAGTAGATGAACTGATTAACTTTTGAAAAAAATCCGAAATTTTTTTCTTGAGTTATGGCCCTTTGAATTTTTTCGCGTTTTGGCATATTGGTTTTGCCCTGTTCGTCCGTCCGTCCTTCCGTCCTTCCGTCCTTACGTCCGTCCCACTTTTTACTGCATAGCATAACTTTAGAACCATGGGTGCTAGGTTTTTGAAATTTCATATATGGATTCCTCATGAAAAAATAATTGACCCGTGTTTTTTTTCTCGTCAGGATTATGCCCCTTTTTTGAGTTATGCCCCTTTGCAAAAAATACTATGAAATCTTGTAAGCAAGATATCTCAAAAACTGTTTGAGCTATTGCCCTGAAACTTTACATGCTGGTTGGGGATGATGAGTAGATGAACTGATTAACTTTTGAAAAAAATCCGAAATTTTTTTCTTGAGTTATGGCCCTTTGAAATTTTTCGCGTTTTAAGTTTGTAAGCAAGATATCTAAAAAACTATTTGAGGTTTTTCCCCGAAACTTCACAGACTTGTCGGGGATGATGAGTAGATGAACTGATCAACTTTTGAAAAAAATCTGATTTTTTTTTCTTGAGTTATGGCCCTTAGATTTTTTTCGTGTTTTCAGCTTGTAAGCAAGATATCTCAATAATTGTTTGAGCGATTGCCCTGCAACTTTACAAGCTGGTTTGGGATGATGTGTAGATGAACTGATTAACTGTTGAAAAAAATCCTATATTTTTTTCTTGAGTTATGGCCCTTTGAAATTTTTCGCGTTTTAAGTTTGTAAGCAAGATATCTCAAAAACTATATGAGGTTTTTCCCCAAAACTTCACAGACTGGTTGGGTATGATGAGTAGATGAACTGATTAACTTTTGAAAAAAATCCAATTTTTTTTTCTTGAGTTATGGCCCTTTGATTTTTTTCGTGTTTTCAGCTTGTAAGCAAGATATCTCAAAAATTGTTTGAGCTATTGCCCTGAAACTTTACAGGCTGGTTGGGGATGATGAGTAGATGAACTGATTAACTTTTGAAAAAAATCCGAAATTTTTTTCTTGAGTTATGGCCCTTTGAAATTTTTCGCGTTTTAAGTTTGTAAGCAAGATATCTAAAAAACTATTTTAGGTTTTTCCCCGAAACTTCACAGACTGGTCAGGGATGATGAGTAGATGATTAACTACAGCTTTTCTTGTGTAATTTCAGCATTACAGCCACATAAAAACAAGATATCTCAATTACTGTTAGGGACAAGCAGTGTTAGGGTCAAGCAGTTGGGGGCATTGTGTTTCATAAACACTGGCTCTAGTTTCTGCTTTGAAACTGGGAGCATGGCTGGAATACTTGTAAAATTAAAATGGGAGTCTCTCAAGAAAAGGAGGAAAGACAGTAGGCTAATCCTTTTATAGCGATCACAGCTCGCGATGCGCGAATCGAACGAAGCGAGCTCTATGGTAGAGAATCTGACCAAAAAAATATAACATTCCATGATACATACTTTAAGCTGAATTCTCTCTGACAGAAAAATCTTCCAAATATCTTCCGGAAGTCTACTGGGGAAAATCCGGAAGTTGACTGACTGGTATACCGTGTTTCAAAAATATTCGGACGCTGTTGAGAGTTCTGTCGAATACAAGTCTAGCGTATGACAACAAATGAACAGAAACGGACCTAATATACAGAACGGACTTGCAAAAACAACAAAAATCCATAAGTTCTTAGTTTTCATTATTTCTCCGATCTTTAAATGTTAGCTGGGCACTGCCATATTGGAACAACTTTCATTGTACTTGTGAAATACTGTACATAATGAGGTTTACCTAAAACAAGTATCTAGCAGATTGTACTTACACAAGTATCTGAACAGAAAATAGAATAGAGCTTACAACATCTAACTGAGGTAATAAAATGGTCAAATGTGACCGACTCAGTATATAAAGATAGACAGATAATACCTACAATAATGCTGTTTATTATTATCTATTTCTCTATCTATCTATCTTTTTATTAATATGCAGGTACAGGAGCAACGCCCACATAAGTGAGCCCTTTTCCAGGTAGCTGCATGGCTGCACGCACGACAGACCTTACCCCAGATCTCCGGGCTCATCGGAGTCTAACTGTTGGTTTTCTTTTGCTCCAGCATTTCAGTGGTTTCTTGCTGTCGAGTCCTCACCTTTGTTTCACCTCTGTGGTTCTTTGATTATTTGTGTTCACGGAGATGTTGCACTGATGAGTTAGGAGGCCTTCATGCGGACTGAACAAATTATTTGTCTAAATCGCGACGGAAGTAAGGGCGAGGATTGTGGCCACGTAAAATCGATTTAAGCCCCCCAGTGGAAATCTTCCACTGACCGTTCCAAGGCGGCTCTTCTGTGGCGATTTATTTATGTTGTTGTTTGTTACTTACTGTGTGTATCACTTGTGTCTTTTGGTTTTGGATGGCCATATGGCCATTTTGTGGGAAAGTAACTGTCCTTATGGCCTTCCTTTGTTTAGGTTTCCATTATGGTCTGGTCGCTTAATGTTTGTATTTCTTTCCCTTTGGTGTCTTTTATGGGTGGAGTAAGTTAATTGTATCAATTCCTGATCTTTGTTTTACTTCTACTTATGATGAGGGTCGATAGCAGAGGATCCACACATAGGTGGATTAGGTCATGGCTCTCTGGCTGCTCACAAGTTGTACTTGGTGGCCAAGCGTCTGACCTAGTTCCTGTTTAATCTGATGTCCCCCAACGTTCGGTCCTTGGACCTGTCCTCTTCTTGGTATTCATTAATGATCCCCCTGATAATATCAGGTCATCGGCCCGTTTGTTTGTTGATAACATATACTCCTTCTGACTGTCTTATTTTACAAGATGACCTGGATCAACTGGCACAGTGGGAGGCCGATTGGCAGATGAAGTTCAATGTGGCCAAATGTCATTCAATGAGGGTGTCATGACAACCTCCGGACAAGCAAATTAAGTTTGACTATACACCTCAACAGTAAATTTTGGAGCATATTCAATCCGCCAAATATCTTGGTATCACCATCACCGACAATCTTGATTAGGGTCAACATGTCTCAGAGTTAACAACTAAAGCACTAGGACTTAGGATTCCTTAGACTTAATTTGGCTTTTACACATAGGCAGACAAAGGATATTGCATATAAAACATAAGTTCGCCCTCAACCTGAATATGCATCACCTATCTGGCAACCCTGTATTAAAACTCAGATTCAGCAGGTGGAGAAGGTGCAGAGGACAGCTGCTCGGTGGAACTGCCGGCGATGGTGAAATACATCACGAAAACACGCCTTTATAATTGTGACCCCCTTGAACCCCACTTTTATATAGTAATACTGGGGTTTCCGGGGGTATACCTAATTTTTCTTATTTCTGCTCTAATCTATATTTTGAGCAGAAATAAGAAAAATATCAAATTTTTTCATATCTTTAACCTTCTTCAATAAGATATACACTGATACAGTGTTTATTAAAAAAGATAGGTACTTTACCCTTGCAACAGCGTAAACCCAAACAAGGGCATCAAAAGTAAACAACTCACACTACCATAGGTACCAGCGATGCCCTGAAAAATTGTTTCTTTCCTAGAACTATTCCTCAGTGCAGTAGTCTTACCTCTTCTGTGATGAATGTTAAGACCACAGAGAAGTTAAAGCCCGTACATTGTAAGATTGAGACTCAGAGGTTTGTGTTTTAGAATACATGTAGCTCTTTTATTCAGATTGTAAATAATTTTAAGGACTCATCCAGTGACCCTTTTAAACTAAATTCTAAATTTAGTCCACCATTCAACTAAGGTAATGACCAAATGTAACCAACTCAGTATTAGAAGATAGATAGATAGACAGAGAGCTTCCACACTCTGCGATCTCTCTGTCAGCTGTTTCTAGGTCATTTTAGGCCTCCAAGGCCCTTGCTTTCCATCTTTGTGTATGCCAATGGCAGGCTGCGCAAGTAGCTCACATGACCTGGTGGTGACAGTGTCTTGTGGGTTGCATTGCAGATCTGCCCTGTCATTTCATTGTGGACGCTGGAAGTTTCGCTTTGTCAATGGCCAAGTATCACTGATTAACTCGTGGGACAAGGCTTCAAGGACAACGATGAAAAGCAGTGGGCTGAGAACAGAGCCTTGATGGACACCAACATTTCAACTCTTCACTACAGGGACACGGCTCCCCACATTAGCATACATGTACATCTGCTGGACCAGTCGCACAATCCACCCATCTACTCTAAGTTTTTAAGCGCACTGATAAAAAGTAGTGGCCTCCTGGCACGTTCCTTGAGTGATTCAGCTATGGTGATAAGATCATTGGTACACAGGGTCTCCAAGTGGACTCAGAGCGGAACTCGTGTGACAAGGCTTCAAGCACAATGATGAAAAGCAGTGGGCTGAGAACAGAGTCTTGATGTACACCGATCTTTGAACATTTCAGTGTAACCGTCACCAACAGGGACACTGCTCCCCACATTAGCATAAATGTACATCTCCTGGACCAGTTGCCGATCCAGTCATCAACTCCAAGTTTTCAGTGCCAACGAGATGACCATCCAGGGTACTTGATTAAATGCCTTCTCAGGGTTTGTGAAAGCCATGTAGTCTCTTGTTGGCACATTATTGGGTTAACAGAGTTGGGAAACTTTATTGAGGAGACAGGGATATTTGTGACTTCCAAACCAAAGGAAAACTAAAAATCAGCACATTTTTTCTGCGTCCCAGTATCTAATATATGTTGTTTCTTTCTTTTCTTTTTCTTTTTTCAGAAAATAACATTTGAGAACAAAACATTTGAGGGACGATACAGGAGAGACGATTAACTTTGTGCTCATTCCAGTCTGTAACGGCTTAGAATTAATGCCCTTATCCGAAAGATTTCATACTTGTTTTTGGAAACAACAGTAGGTTTAGACCTTTGTATAAGAGAATGAGCCTACTGTGTCTTCTCCTTTTCTTAAGAGACTCCAATCTTAATTTCCCTAGAATTCCAGTCATGCTCCCAGTTTCAAAGTAATTGTTTGTTACAAATCTAGCAGCTCTAGTCTGAACTTTTTCAATTACTTCATTAAGAACCACTCCACTGGGGTCCAATGCAACTAGAATGGGCGAACAAGTGTCCTTCAATTCTGATGAAGATTTCGCCTCAGGAAACCAAGCGTTCTATTTACCTAAGTACACATGTTGCTATTATGTGTATTCCATTTCAAATTATGTGTGGTTGTCACACCAAGGTATTTAATTCAAGGTATTTAATAGTATTCACATGTTGGAGGACCGGCCGTTCCCTCTAAGTTGTAAGACGCCTTTATTTAAATGATTTCATTATTTTGTTCTCTTCCTAGTTATCTGCATAATATTGCATTAATCGGGCTGAAATCTCGTACCCCATTTTCATGCCCAACATCCTGATCTATCTATATCCTTCTGAAGTTTGATTGAGTCCGCTGTATCTCTATTTCCCGGTAGAAAACACAGTCGGTTGCTAATAGTCTTATTTCTGAGTCAATGTCAGTGGAAATATCATTAATGTACAAGGAGAGTAATGGCGGACCAAGAACTGTCTCATGTTGGACCCCAGATAAAACTGGAGCCCATGCTGAAGATTCACCATTAACAACAACATGCTGTTTTCTGTAGCAAATGAAGGAATCTATCCATTTGAGAGTCTTTACCCCTTCCCAATTCCATAACCAAATAAGTTAAATAAAGCTCCCTTTATCTTTTATCTTTATTAGCTACTATGCTTTGTTATTTCAGCATCAGTGTCATAGATGATAGAATTATTTCGTTGCATAGACTCATGTATGCTATGCTGTGCTCGCCCTTAGGCTAAGCCTAATGGCATATTACAAAGGTCTAAAGATGCTGGTAGCATTCCAACAGATGACCTTGTTCCCCGGCTAGGCACTGTAGAAATCACCATTCATTGGCGTTTCAGACCCTTACTGCAAGAACTGACATTTATAAAGAAGCGTTCATCCCCCGAACCATTGGAGATTGGAATGCCCTTCCCGATTCGATTATTTCGACAGCTGAAGGTGCTGATGACTGTGTAACTAAGTTTTCCTCTTTGGTTAGAGCTAGGGACTAACTTCCCATATCACAGGTCCTGGTGTATGAATGTCATTTGACACACCAGTTACAATTCTGATTCTGACCGACTCTAAATACAGTTTCTTGTATCTTGTCATTTCGGATCGAAACGAGATTGTCGGTTTGTCGACACCGTTCCCGGTCGCAAGTTTCCGCTATGGCGGGCACAGAGGATATTGATTACGAGGTAAAAGTATTGTTTCGCACGAGATTTGTTCTTCATGTTCAGTAGCAGGAGACACAGAACAATTCACATACTCTAGATAAGTAAGCTGCTGTTAATATTTGATCACTGTTTTCGTTATTGCGTGGTTGGTTTATGGACGCTGCTTGAATTTTCTGTTGTTGTTTTTATCTGTTTGTTATTTTGGGTTTGGTTTTTAGCTAGTCCTGTACAACAAGACCCTACTGACGTTCAGTCACTCCGTAGGGTCTTGTGTCCTTCCATACAAAAACTGGAAATTCTGAAAATTTCACCAATATTCAATATTGGTGGCATGTTCAATAAAAAGGATATGATCATATGATGAATAACATACAAATCTTACGTTTGGCAAAGCAGCTTTCTTGTTTTTAACCTGTAAGTGCATGTAAACGTTAACTTTTCACAAAACGCGACTCTGTACAGGGTCGCCGATGTAAACAATATGGCCGTTCATTTCCGTAATTAGTCCTGTGAATCCCGGTGATGATCGTAAAGGCAAAGATAAAACCCAGTACTTGATTCTCCGTACCGCGTATGAGAATAGAATAGAATTGTTTATTTCACCAATTTCACCAATATTATGACCCTTGCGGGTACATAAAAACTACATGCAATGAGAATTTATTGTCTGTCTGCTTCGAATACTCGGAGGGGGGCAATTTTAAATGTGTTTGACCTTGTTGCTGCGAATCTTCAGTTTCTAGAACTGAAAATGGAGTAATTTACTGATATCAACTTAGGCACAGCCTTAATGCTGTAGTGGTCAAATAGGGAAGGGTAGGATAGGAGTAAGAGTAAGGTAGCAGTAGGGACAGGGGTAGTATAGAGGTATGATAGGGTATTTTAGGGGTGGGGGTAGCAGAGCTCTCGGAAACGCCGGATTCTGCGTATTTTACGCCAACTTTCGCCATTGTACGCGTAAAATTCACAACCGACGATTCTTGTGTACGCATGTTTTTATTGCGACACGCGTCCAAAATTACGGTAAATTCAGAAGCTAATTTAGGCCGCTTATGCAATACCAATAAAAGATCAAATGCGGCGCGGCTTTTTATGTTGAAAGTGCACGTGCCACAAATCAGTAGGCGTGACCTATATTGACAGGTATTTTTGCACCTGTCAGTGGGAGAGACGATATTGGAAAGTGGTCGGTTTGCGGCACATGTTAAAAATGATTGTACCTGTTCCAGGGGGAACAACCTACGTCAGAGCAGTGACGTCATAACCATTCGTAGGTCTGCCGGCGTTCACTACACAAAAGGCAATTGTCACAACAAGTAGGCGCAGTCGATGCATTAGGTCATGAAAGAATCAAACATACTGAAATCTGTCTCAGAAATGTGGCCTTTCCTTTAAATAATTCGACACAAGCTGATTTGGCAATGATGTCGGAACTACCATTGTTTACAGCGCCGAATCAAATCTTGTGGCGAAGCTATCGAAGCCTTTTCAATGTTTCTAGGTGGAATTAGCTTACTGATGAGATGCAAATATTGTTGGTTACCAGCTGAAGTATGTTTTCTGAAGACTCGTAATGTACATATATAGTTTGAAGCATTTATTTACCCTATTTACACCAATATGGCCGGTTCTGAAATGGGTACGACATCTCTGCTATGACGTAGGTTGTTACCCCTGTGTTCAATCTCGACGCGCTAATCCCCGTGTTAGGCCAAAACAAAATATATGTGTGGTTCCGGTTACCCGACCGTGCCTAGCTTTTTCCCGCCGACCCTAATTATTTTTCTATCATGAATATTCCAAACATTTTATGTGCAAAAACGGTCTTTGAATTTTTCATGGTTAAAGTATTTTAGTACATATTCATTTAAAAGCGCTTTCATTATAGGACAATCTGGTCGTATTAACGCTTGAAAATGGTGTGCGTCTGCCGAAAAAAAAAAACATCAAAAACATCCGTGTTTGTCTCTAAATAACTGTGAGCCTAGAAAAACAATGCATATCGTAAGAATCGCTATTTAAAAGCTGTTTTTTTTTATCAATTGCCGCGAGCTGCCAGTTAACGGTAAGTGCATGGCCCGTGCTAATCAATAACAATTAGCCAGTTACAGTTCAAATGGGTCAGGGATATGGCACGTGGCTACTTCTGAAGAAGCCGACGCTTTGAAGTAACCAATAATTATAATCCAAAATCTCCAGTACTTAGCACATTCAAGACCGTTCATGCAAGCCAATAGAACCACCACCGGAAACAAAATAAATAAGAAAAAAAAACTACTACCAGAGGGTAAAACGTCTGTTGTCTCCTGTGATCAACAGGTATTTTCCATGGACCGGTAAGAGAGGCAAAATTAGGAAGCGGTCGGAACCCACAAATTTTGAATGCAATTTGTTTTCGGAAGCGCAAGATGCATAAACTCATGTCTCGGACGCATAAAAAAGGACAATGGCGCACATTTATTGCGGTATGCAGACCGTGACGGTATGATCCCTCGCAATAATCAGATTACTTTTGTGACAATAAAAATTATCCAAATTATGTTTTACCACCTGTAGCGATAATCAGACAAGTGTGCACGCTTCAACAAACATAAATAATGCAGACGGCTTGTGTAAATCTCTCAAGTATTTTCACGTTCTCCATGAACAGAAAGCTAAGCCTCCACAGATGCGCAGGCTGATCGTAGTCTTCGCTTGGTCACACATATATAGTTTTTGTCATGCCGCGCTTAATTTCCCGCCGTGATTTTGAACGTGCATTTGTTGCAGTCTGAATTTTTCCCACGTTTTTCAATAACACGTCATCGATAGTTTGCACACACGGTCTTCGCATCCAATATTTGGAAAACATGACAGTAAACTGTGCGACAGGAAAAGTCACAGATCAGCCTGCGCAGTCTTATCAGTCTTTGCTCTTTGTTCAAACCTGTTGTAGTATGGCTTCTGCGATATGCAGAGAGCAGCAAACAAAAAGCTCGATGTGCAGGCTGATCTTACGTTAAAAGATTTTTTTTCGTGAGTGCAGGAAGCAGTTTAACCTGTTGTAATATATGTCCGATAAAGACGGTGGTTAATGAGCTAGGGTGTCATATGGTGGTGACATCAGAAATGCTTTCCGCGAAATGCACTGAATGCGTATGCGCACACAGAAAAGACTCAGATCAGCTTGAAGTTCTGCACAGTCTGATCTGAGTTTATTGTTCACAAGGTTTCATTTCTCGGAAAGTTTAGACACTCGCCGATCAGACTGGCCGCATATGCACATGATAACACTGGTCAGGTAAATTTTCACACCTAATCGTTTAATTGGTATCACTTACATGTACACTGGTCATCAAATCTTAAAGTGAGATAATTTGGAACAATAAACAGCGGGATTAGCGGTAAACCATCAAACAGGCAACAATCTATTGCTAAAAAAGTGTATAAAATATCCATTTTCTCCATTCTTTAAACAGGCATGACGTTGTTATATTTTGGTCATTTGATTTGAGGTTTAACGTTCCCGTCAACACTGTAAAGGTCATTTATGAGACATTGCTTCCAATGTTGTAGGACTTTTACCCGACATTGAGATGAACAGACTCAATAAAACTGAGTCTGCTATTTTCGTTTATTTGGTGTATTCTTTGCTTCCGGAGGATCTAACTATTCAGAACTTATTTATCCCTGCTCACCCTTGCATGCCCCTAGTTAAAGGGGAAAGCAGACTTAACTGGGGATATATTTTTCCCAATCTCAGCTCCAGAACATACATGTACGTTGTGGTTTCTTATTACAACCACCTCAATGGCATGGTTCTATTGAGTTTCCACACTGTACAAGTTTGGATTAGAGTCATGAAAGAGGCAGTTAGGGAAACATGCAACTATGATGTAGTGTACACGTGTGTAGAAATGTTTATGTTTTTTGTACAATCAAGATCAGGAACTTAACTTTTCAAAATGAAGGATTTTGGACTCCTGTTTTCAGAATCATTGTGAGATCTATCTATCTATCTATCTATCTATCTATCTATCTATCTATCTATCTATCTATCTATCTATCTATCTATCTATCTATCATGTTCAGCTTTAGGACCAAGTAAGACAGATACAAATGGAACAAGGACTACGATTTGAAAAGAGTATAAATAAAATAGTTTCTGCTGGTGCTAATTGGTGGATGTTTAATTTGCAGCATTAAGCCGTTATAAGAAACTTTCTGATATCCGTTTACTCTGTCATTTCATCTTGATCTTTCGAACTTTTACATTTATCTTCAATGTATATATGGTACAATAACAGTTACAACACTATTCAAGATAAAGCAACCTTCACTAGAACAGCAAGTCCCAAAGGCTGACCTTTTGTAAAAGGCGAACACATACACAGGATGTCCAATCAAAATACTTTGTTCTGACTGAAGAAAACCCTTATTTTTGTAACAATTAGGACAATATGGATGAAAACTAAGCAATATTTATTATACTTTTATTTGTTTACAATGTTTTCAAGTACAATTATACAACAGAAGCAAAACAATATAACAAAAATAAGTGCAGTGTGTAGCATAGTATAGAAGGTGAGAGAAAAAAATAAAAATAAAAAATAAAATAATTTTCCTACCTACCTACCCTATTTTTGAAAACCATGTAATAGGAACCACACATATAGTTTGTTTTGGCCTTATTACGGATTACAATTAATTAGTTTACTAATTGATGTAAGCTCATATCATCAACGGATTAGCGTGAGTCGTAAAAATATCACGTTTAGTTAAACCAGGGTTACGGCGAAGACGATATAATTAACAAATTACCAATGTCATGTATTTTCGCGACTACACGGTCGTACTTTTTACCGCTCCGTCAAAGTGTGTTTCGACGTTTACTGGTGACAAAAATGTATGTAGTTCTTCAAAATACAATCATTTTTAACAATTACAGGCAGTCAGACGTGGTTAGGATGCTTCCCCTACGTATTTGTTTACACCAATTAAAAACAATTGAGCTACTGTCACGTACATATACGTCCGAATTTGAAAGCACAAATATAGCTAAATAGAATGCTGCTTTTCTGATCTGGGTTTACATTATATCTGCTGTTATCCAAATACTACATTCTTTTTTATGTGGCATTATTTGACTACAAGTGTGAGAATAAATCTGAGCAACTGCATTGGGGGTGGGGTGGGGGAATAGACACATCAGTGAAATATTTCTAACTAGTACCCACAATCTACATGTTTGGAACGAAGTTATTAAATGCATTTATCAGAAAAAAAGAGTTTGGGAGCCATGAAAGTATACAGTTTTTCATATGGACGTGAAGCCTGATAATAAGAAGTTTTTGTCTATGTTCTATGCACGATTAAGATCAGAACTCCAACTTTTTATGTGGGAATCCAATTTTTTATCTGTGAATCCAACTTTTTACAAGGAAGGATTCCTGGAATCCTGTTTTCAAAATCCTAGTGAGAGCTCTGGGTAGGGTAGAGGTTACTGTTAGGGTAAGGTAGGGGGTAGGGTGGGTTAGGATAGGGGTAAGGGTATGGGGTAGGTAGGGGTATGGTAGCAGAAGAGGTAGGTGCGAGGGAAAGGGGATGGGAATGGATAGGGTTGGGGTAGGGGTATGATAGGGGAAGGGGGTAGGGGTAAGGGCTGTGGTATGGTAAGGGGTAGGGTTTATATGCCTGGATAGTCCGACTCGCACCACTTTGCCTGGACAGGCTTAGATTTCTAAAAGGTTTACCAGTACTCGTGTGCGGTCAGCATGATGCTCCCAATCTATTTTTCAAAGCCCCCATGGGCGAGGGCCAACAGTAGGGTTGGGTGGGGTAGGTGGTCTGGTAGTGGTAAGGGGTAGTGTAGTGGTAAGGGGGTTGGATAGGGTAGTGTAAGGTTAAGGGGTAGGAATGGGTTAGGGTTTAGGGCAGGGGTATGATAGAGGTAAGGGGTAGGGTTGGGTAAGGGGTAAGGACTGTGATATGCGAAAGGGTAGGGATATTGGGTGGGAAGGTTGGGTAAGGGGTAGGGGAATGTGGTAGGATAGGTGTAAGGGGCTAGTAGGGGGGGGGGGGTAGGGGTATGGTTTGGGTCGGCAAGGGTATTGCAATGGAAGGGATAGGGGTAAGAGGTAGGGGCTGGGTTATGGGATGGGGGTAGGGTAGGGGTCGGTAGGGTAAATGTAGGGGTATGGAGCATGGTAGGGTATTGGTAGCCGAAGGGGTAGGGGCTGGGGTATGGGATGTGGGTAGGTTAGTGGTTGGGTAGGGTAAGTGTAGTGGTAGGGGGCGTGGTAGGGTATGGGTAGCGGAAGGGGTAGGGTTAAGATTTGTTTGATTTGAGGTTTAACGTCCCCGTCAACACTGTAAAGGTCATTTTGGAGACGTTGCTTCCAATTTTGTGGGACTTTTACCCGACATTGAGATGAAATGACATCTCAAGCCCTGTCGCCCAATGAAACCAATAGGGTTTATAAGCATGGACGGTCTGCCTCGCACCGCGGTTCCTGGACAGGCTTAGATCCTCTAAGCTGTTTACCAGTACTAGTGTGCGGGCCGGATTCAGCTCTGCGTGGAAGCATCGTGCAGCCCATATATTTCTTCAAGCCCCTATGGGCGGGGGCAGAAAGGGTAGGGTTAAGAAGTAGGGGCTGTGGTATGGGATGGGGTGGGGGTAGGGTAGGGGTATGGGGCATGGTAGGGGAAGTGATAGGGTATGGGTAAGAGGTAGTGGCTATGGTATGGATATTGGTATGGTAGCGGGTGGGTAGGTAGGGGTAAGGGGTATGGTTGGGGTATGGTAGTGGAAGGGGTAGGTGCGAGGGAAAGGGGATGGGTATGGGGTAGGGTATGGGAATGGATAGGGTTGGGGTAGGGTTTGATAGGGGAAGGGGGTAGGGGTAAGGGCTGGGTATGGTAAGGGGTAGGGGCTGGGGTATGGGTAGGGGTGAGGTAGGTGTAGGGTTAGTGGGATGGTGTATGGTAGGGGAAAGGGGAGGGGTATTGTAGGGGAAGGGGGTAGGGGATAGGGTAGGAGTAGGATATGATAGGGTTGGGTAGAGGCTAGGGAGTGGTATGAGGAGGGTGTGTATAGGGTAGGGTATAATTGGATAGGGTGTTCCCTTGCTTGATTCTTTCCTTGAAAAAAATTGCCTTTCCTTTTACAACTACGCAGACAAAGAAAAAACCATGTGATATAGTCGAAACCACTACAGCTTCTAATTTCAAATGAGTGACAGAATGCTTAAAACCTCTGTTTGTCTTTAAAAAAAATCCCTGGCAACACGCAACGCAAACAACGGCTATGTTTGATGTTGTTCTATTCAGATCAGTTTTTCCGCGAACAGTGACGTCACTGGTTTCGGCAGGAATCGAAACATCCCGAAGTGAAATCCAATATGGTGGACGGATAAAAAACAGTACCTAACGCTTCGTGGATATTTTTGGGCTTATTTTGAACAGAGAACGACACAGAACAACACAGTTCTGTGACTTATATCGGATGACATTATAAAACCAGTGATTTTCCCGTTTCTTAACGGAATTTCCAGTTTTTCGCGGTTGGGACTCATGACCTTACAGGAAAGCAGCGTAGCGTAATGTATGGAAGGTCATGAGTTCAGGACTAGTTTTTAGCTCACCTGAGCCTCTGAATTACTACTGGTGACACGTCATATGGTATTCATTCACGGCTGCATACATTTATTATGAAAGCAAACCAAAATACCGGAAAGCACATATAAATACCAAAAAGCACTTTGTTCTTGTTTTTTTCCGCGGAGGAACATGTTCATATACTGCAGCAACCGTTTTGAGAGTGTTGTGTGCAGTTCAAAGAACTTGGAACCAGACCGTTCGGAATACATTGGTTAAATAATGTCTTCTTGACGTTAGTTCAACATAGGGTGTCTATTCGGAGATCACCACCAAGTGACCATGTAAGGTTTACCAGTGTTTCCATTGCCAAAGCCGGGGTAGTGTTTCTGACTAAATACGGTGTATAACACGTCTGTTCAACAATTCACATAAAGATTTAGCTGGTTAGCGGGTAGTGGGGGCTATATAGCCCTTTCAAGATTTTCACATATATCTCATCGTTTGGGTTGGCAAAATGGGAGAACCAGGAGAAAATCAGGCAGAACTTGTCTTTCACACATGTTTTTTAGCGGGTTGCAAACCACCAATTAAGCGAGTGGAACTCAGAGAAAACCCAAACAGAACTTGTCTCCTAGAGACTCTCTTGTCACAAGTGAACGGTGCGGGGGCGCGAACCACAGCAATGAGCGACCTTTTGAGAAAGAAACGGCGCTCCTAATGCTCATTTTGCATTTAAATACAATTGTCTAATGTTTTCCAGTATATATAAGTGCTTTTTGGTATTTATATGTGCTTTCCGGTATTTTGGTTTGCTTTCCGGTATTTTGGTGCTTTCCGGTAAATGTATGCACCGTTCATTCACCAGGAACTGTGAAAAGGGCAGTAAGACCCTTGCTGTCACCAAAAAAGTAAACAGCTGGGATACATTATCCTTTGCACCTTCCTATAGAATATCAGATTCAGAATTGATACTGGTGACACGTTAAATGACAGTCGTACACCAGGACCTGTGATGGGATGTTAGCCCCAAGATCTCACTAAGATAAACTTAGCAACATGATCCTCAGCACCTTCAGCCATTAAAATATTCAGATCGGGAAAGGGCCTTCCAATCCCGAATAGGAAAGAATGATTCTTTGAATGCAGGGTAACAAGACGTTTCGCCTCCAAGATGTTTCCCCTTAGTCGTTTCGCCTCCTTTTTTGGCCCCTAGTCGTTTCGCCCCCAAACCCTAGTCTTTCTTTCTTTCTATATATACTGCCATACGCCCTCGCGGACATTCTAGGCAGGTGTATATTACATACACTCCAGTTTTTCAGGATGAAAGCCTACACAGTAATCATGTAATTATGGTAGGGTTCTTTAACCTACACAGGGGATGGTTCTCCCTGCACAGGGGGCCTCCAGTTAACGTCCCGATCCGAAGGACGGTGCCATTAATGACATTCATCCCTGCAAATGATGCCAATGGAGCGTGTTCGGGCACCAAAATTTTATCGCCGCTGCCGGGGATCGAACCTGGGACCTCTAGCATCAGAGGCAAGTGCACTATCCACTGAGCTATCACGCATAGTCGTTTCGCCCCCAAACCCTAGACGTTTCGCCCCCAAACTATTTTCCTATATTTTATATATAAAATATTTATATAAGAGATAGATAGAAATGAGAGAGAGAGAGAGTAGAACTGTTCTTTGAATGAAAATGTTAATTAGGAATAATAAGTATTACCTGTTTTGATCAATACCGTTAACCACATTGTCTATTTGATACGACACATTAATCACGCAATGAGGTGTGAAAACATGCGCTCTTTGCATAGGCAAACGTCTTAAATTATCGCTTAAGCACCTTTACCAGTTTTGTTTTAAATTGGTCGGTTGGTTCGTTGACAGAGTCGGCCAGTAATACATTGCTGAATATTGCCACAAATGCCGTCTACTCGACGTCGCGTCAACGTATGCGACGTTGCATACACATTGTTTGCCCACTATAGGTACAGGGATTATTTTGGGCAGGGCCATGGGGCCATAGTCCCATCAGTTTTGAAAATGGCCCCTTGTTTTGGAAAGCAGGGGCCATTTTTACATGGGGAGAGATAGGGAGTAGTCATTCGGAAGCTAGTTCTTTCTGCTTTTTAGTCAAAATGGCCCCATCGGCATTTTCACCAGAATTATCCCTGTAGGTAAAACATGGCTGAGTATTGCCACAAATGTCGTCTATGCAACGACCAGTCAACGCCGATGCAACGTCATAAGGTCGATCCCTTTCATCAAGGTTCTGTTAGCAATCTGTATACCCTGATCAGATTTGCGGCGTCCGACCCAGTAATTCCAGATTTGTAAGCAAATAGAGCAGACCCTGATCAGGCAACGTGGTTTGCTTGATACATTCAAGTACAGCTTCTTCCCTGGGACTTTACCCGATTGGAATTCTTTCCCAGCATCTGGTGCTGAGGCCCCTGACTTAGTATCCTTCAAGCTAAACGACTAGGGTGACGAAACGACTAGGGCGGAAACGACCAGGGAGGGAACGTCTTGGGGGCGAAACGACTAGGGGAGGAAATGGTTTGGGGGCGAAACGTCCCGGAATCCAATACAGGAGTATAAAACCCGGGAGTAATGGCCAGGAGTAAAATCCAAGAGTCTATTTTGACAATCGAATAAAGGTATTAAACAATCAAAGATCTGGATGAAATTTGGATCAAAAGTAGAATATATAGACTCTTCTTTAAAATGCATATAAGTATTATATTTATAATTGAGTACTTTTCAAGAGATGAACTGAAATATATGACCATGTCTCAAAATTTTCGGCCGGGAGTAGCTTTTGCGGTATTGGCGATGTCAAGCATTTTGCAAAACATGTTCAGTCTGGGATTGCTACAAGAATTAGTTGCAGGCATATGCCTAGAATGTCCTTGCGGGCATATGGCAGTATACAGAGAAAGAAAGAAAGCCAATGCATGATGATTTCTTCAGTGCCTAGCTGGGGAACAAGGTCTTCAGGTGGGATGCTTGCAGTACCCATGCCAAAAGGAAAGATACTTTCTCAGAAAAGGGCCACCAATTTGCTATCCAAAACAAAATAATATTTATGCGATACACACACTCAAAGACCAGACATCAGTGATTTTTTACCCCTGCGTCTAGGAGGCACAAATAGGACTGAGGGCGCACAATCATAAAATATGTGTGTCCATAGGACACAAAATTTTCGTGGGTGAAAAATCCAACTTTCGTTTTCGCGGCTGTAAATATCGGCGGAAGTGAAAAATAGTGCACTTTTACCGAACCTTCAACTGCCCAACGAGTCATCTAAAAATCTATACAGGTACAATTTAATGATCCGACCACAAGACAAGGATCACTTCCATCCAAAACGAGCCCAAACTTTCACACAAGCAACTTCAATGTGAACATCATAAGTTTTCCGCCATCCGAATCGCCGCCTACAATCCACCAATACTATGACTGACACAATTAATTGTTTAAGGGGTTAATCGATCGACAAAATTCGACAAAAAATGTGACATCTCATCTGGGTCTACACTGTTTGCCCAGGCCTGTCTGTTCAAATATACATATGGTAAAGTGCAACATATGGAAAGAGTCATGCACAGACAGAAAGTCAGACAGGTAAAATCATGACAAAAACTTTAGCGATTACTAATCGATTATCGATCGCAATGAAGGACTCAGCTCCTATTAGCCAGCCCTAACCAATACCATTTTTCTGCACATGGTCTGTAAATGACATCATCCGATGCCAGCAACCCAATACATGTTTAATGCCATTGTTTTATTTTAATGGGGTGTATATTTTTCATAAAAAAATTGTTTGGAACCAGTAAAAATATTTTCTCGATAGCTGACGTTTGTGAATGGAGGTGGATAGAAAACAGCGTTTTGCACAGCTCCCGAATTATCCCCAGAAGCTCCAACAACAGCGTTCGATTTTTCCCGCCTAGCGTCTGCTATTTGACGCCAAAACATAAACATTCACAAGATAGTAGAATAGTCAGTTTTTATTATGCATACATCTACCGTTAGATGTAGCTAATTGTCTGAGTAGCGATTAAATCATTTTCACATTGTGGATTAAATTTTATGATAGGGGGATAAATGCAAACTAGAGCGCGCAGTCGATGGCATGCCATCGCAAATCCCCACGTTTTCTCCACAGTAGGTCAAAATTTGACCTTTTGACCCCTCCCCAGGGCCCCTGGGGGCGGGGACAAAAAAAAATGTGCTCTTGGGCAAGCCATTCATGTAAGCAACTCGCATACCAAATTTGGTTGAATTCCAGCTAACGGTTTAGGAGGAGATAGACAGACAGACGGACGGAGGCGATAACAATATCCCCACTTTTTCGTTGAAAAACGTGGGGATAATTAGAGACATAACATGACCATATTTTCACACCTTGTTCAAGTTGGCTTATTGATAGCGCCATACACCAGAAATGAAAGACACGCACCGCAGGGCAATCATGTTTACTTGGCAATTATATGAAAGCGATTAACAATTGCGTCATAATTGAACCGTTATCAATACACAGACGGTTTGTCTCTTTGCCTGCGGAAATGGTCAAATGTGACTGACACAGTATCAGTAGAAAGAGAAAGAAAGAAAGCAGGACAGTGCAGCAATTACTGTGATTTACTTACTCTAGTTTTACCGTATTTAAGGACTCAAAAGACTGACAGTTGTAGAAGATTTTTTGCACTTGCTCGATGGGGCGTCGTAAGGTCAAAGTGCACCTGCCCGGCGCGATTTCGGACTTGTCCCAGGCTGCCGGACAATGGATTTGTCAGCACCAGCTTAGATAGCTGGTGTCCCAATCAGGAGGAAACATTCAAGATTTTACCTCCATTGAGCTTGAAGTAAATTTCACGCACATGTTGTGGTGCGCATTTATCGAAAACGAAAGAAGAAAACATTCCTCCGAAAAAGAATTGGAAAATAGACACAAAAAACATACACTTTAGCTGGATTTGTTAAGGCTAGTAAACAACACAAGTTGATGATTGATTCTGTTCATTGCAAATAACAGATACAGTACAGTCAACGAGACATTCCTATAGACCTCGACCGTCACCATGGCAGAATTCTCTGTCACCGTGTCGCTTCCACGTGTCACCGAGACGAACGAGACAGCTAGCGAGAGGCACAGGTGTTCTCAGCGTGACATTGTAGCGGTACACTGAGCGTGACAATAATCCGTCCGAGAATTTTATTGTCTTTCACAGAGACGCAGCGAGTCACAGCCCGACATTTATGACCGTACAGACAAGCCCTTTTTACCTGTTTTGGCAATGCTCAAATTTAATGAAATTTACAAACATTGTTTTTTTTGTTTTTGTTTTGTTTTTGTTTTTGCCATTTACTGTTTAAGAGAAACAAATATTATCATTAAGACGTTCAAGCTATATTTTTTCTTGCTTTAACAGGGTTTTTCTTTTTCACTAATGGGATAAGGACCCGTTTCCCATGCTCTGTTTCAACGCTTCGATGCCTCAGCATCATGGATTTTTCATGTAAAAGAGCCAGCGCACAGCAAAAGACTTTTTTACCAAGGAAGGATAAGCTCGGTCTGTGCATCTAGCAAATGTTGCCAAAGTCTTCGCTTGTTACTGTTTGAAAAACCCAGAGGCCTGAGACGGCTCGTGTTAACAGCGAAGACTCTGATCAGACTGCACAGATGCGCAGGATGATCTGAGTCTTCACTTGTCACACATTTCTTTATATTGTCCGAAGTGTTTTCAAACAATGCACTTAGTTCCTCAAAGTTAGCTTTATTCCCTTGTTCCCCTAAAATTAAGCAATGATAAAACGGTATTCGGGGTTTGCGACGAGGTCAAGACACAAACCGGTCATCTCGGCTACAAACTGACAGCAAATTAAAATGTGCTGCTCAGACTTACGGATGCGCAGGCTGACCCGGCCCCTTTGTTGCACGCAAAAAAAATGGAACGGGTTTTCTCATGACGGGGCACATTCTTGCTGAGCGATGGGGTCTGGTTGTTCCATTGCATTTTTGCGGGTTCACATTTGAAACGCCTCTGCGAGGCTAGTTAAACTAATGGCCAATAAGTCGTATATCGACCAGGGTGCTATCTGATTAGTCTTGGTAATCTTCAAAGACTATTCTTCTCTTACTATTCTGTGTATCAGTTTAAACCCCTTCTTCTATTATCATGACTCAAATGAGCCAGCGCACAGCAAAAAACTATTTCAAACCAAGGAAGAATCAGATCCGCCTGCGAATTTAGCCGGTATGCTTAAGTGTTTGCTTGTAACTCTCATGCAACCAGCGGAGACTTTGATCAGTCTACGCCGATGCGCAGGCTGATCTGAGCTGTTATTAGTCACTAATTTCTTATTATCCTAAACGGTAAACTTCACGCTTCAGGATAGAACCAAGGGCGAAGATGGCGGCCACGTAAAATCAATTTAATGCCCCCCCCCCTCCCGCCAGTATTTTGTTTCACTGACCGTAACCAGTACAGCACACGTCCTTTCGGACCAGAAACTGACAAATGCCCTTCTTGAATCAGCGGAAGGGAGAAGGTGGCCATAGAGAAGATTTCGCGATCATCTCCCGTCTCTTAGTCTTTTTAAGGTCCGATTATAAATTCGTCAACGTAGGGGCGGCCTGGTCATTATCTGTATTTTTTTTTTGTTCCTTTGCGGGCCGTTGTAATTGCCACATAGTTTTCCGGGATGCGGCGATTTGTTAGATTTACATGCGCACCCGGCTATGACTCGGATCAGCCTGCGCATTTGCGCAGTCTGATCTTGGTCTTCGCTGTGCGCGCTTTGGATGGCTGGAAAACAAAACAAACCCATAAAACCCCCAAGAGAATATGAGCGACAGCTTATTAATGTAAAGACCTTTTCGTATGCAATAACCGTCTGTGGTTTAGGAGTTACGGTTTACTATATGGAACTAAGTCAAGGGCAGCTAATTCAAAAACCAAAATGCAAGAGTTGTCTTCCTTGTTCATGACACATCGTCTCAGTGTGATGAATGCACCTGTGAAGTTTCATGAATATATTCCATACGGTTTTGGAGTTATGGCCCGGACACGATGTCGGGACGGACGAACGAACGGACGAACGAACGGAAAGGGGTAACACTTAATGCCCTTTCCACCATTCTTCGAATGGCGGGGGCATAAAAAACGGTTGTAACTCTAATGCGAACAGAGAAGACTTTGATCAGTGTACGCAGTTGCGCATGCTGATCTGAGTTTTCATTGGTCGCTCATTTCTTATTGTCCTAAACGGAACAATTCATGACAGAATCAAGGGCGAAGATTGTGGTCAGGCAAAATCAATTTACAGCCCCTTACCCCTTACGGTCCGATTATAATTTTGTCAGCCTGCGCGTGGGTGCGGCCTGGTAATTTGTCTTTTTCTTTTTTTTACTTTCCCCGGCCGTTGTTATTGCCTTTACGAGGGTTTCAGAAGCCCCCGCCCATAGGGGCTTGAAGAAATATATGGGCTGCATGATGCTTCCACGCAGAGCTGAATCCGGCCCGCACACAAGTACTGGTAAACCGCTTGGAGGAGCTTTGCCTGTCCAGGAACCGCAGTGCGAGCAGGACCGTCCATGCTAATAAACCCTATTGGTTTCATTGGGCGACAGGGCTTGAGATGTCATTTCATCTCAATGTCGGGTAAAAGTCCCACAAAATTGGAAGCAACGTCTCCAAAATGACCTTTACAGTGTTGACGGGGACGTTAAACCTCAAATCAAACAAACAAACAAACGAGGGTTTCAGTGCCTAGGCTGGTGATAGTTTTCCGGCTTGCGTCGATTCGTTATATTTACATGCGCGCTCGGCTATGACTCGGATCAGCCTGCACATTTGCGCAGTTTGATCTGGGCCTTCGCTGTGCGCGCTTTGGATGGCTGGTAATCTAGTTACTATTTGTACGGCCGATGGGGACTTTTATCCGACTGCGCGGATGCGCAGGCTGATCCGCCCGGCCTGGCCTCGGGATAATAGAACCTTCATGCTCGGGTCTTCGTGGCATGAAATTTAAGATGGTCGTCAATATCGAGATACATATGAAATTAAAGAGGCGGTTTTCCTGCTCAGATCAGCACAGACTGTTATATTTGGCCTGCTCATAAATTTTAACCATTATCTTGCTGTTCACGACCACCCCTATCTTTGCAAACAGTGTAGATCCAGATCAGATGGCTTCTGAAGAAGCCATCTGATCAGGATATACACTGTTTTGGCATTGAGTTTATAAATTTGTAGCTATAAATTACATCAAGTAATTTGATTGGTTGATAGACAGAAATGGGTGTGGCTTAAATGAATATTCAGCAAGATAAGGGTTAAAATGCCAACAGTTTTGAAGTTATGAGCGGAACAAATTTCGTGCTCGGATAAAATAAGCGTGTGTGTTGGGGGGGGGGGGGATGGGGGTCACCGCGGACCCTAGTCTTGGTTTTCGCATGCCACATGTACATGTATGCATGTTGTTCTGCTTCTGAATTGCTCTGCTTCGGGTTGCCGTTATTTCTTTGTGTAACATAGTTGGCGTGGTGCATTGCTTGTGTGCGACGTCATCTATGTTTTTGGTTTATAATATGAAGAACCGATGATGGCGAAACGTTGATGTAAAAGCATGACAAAGATTATTTCGTGTTGGTGTTGATTTACTATACAAAGTTACTTATTTCACTTTAATGAAAATCTATCAAAGGGGTCCGGCCCCGCCCATTGGGGCTTGAAGAAATTGTTAAGCTGCATGAGCTGTAACCGACCGCACAAGAGTACTGGTAAACCGCCAAAAGGCAAAGTGGTGCGAGTCGGACCGCCCGTGCTTATTAACTTGTTTCATTGGGCCACAGGCCTGGAGACGTCATTTCATCTCTGTCTTAAAAAGGTCCCACAAAGTTGGAAGCAACGTCTCCAAAATGACCTATACAGTGTTGATGGGGACGTAAAATCTCAAATCAAACAAACTATCAAAGGGTTCAGTTGATATGGAGCAGAAAAGAATTCATTGCTCAAACTCAAGAACACACAACTGTGACAATGGCCTTGAGTTGACAATGTCGCATGGTTGTGTTATTGGTTCTGCACATCATCTCACTTCTATGCCAAGATCTGACCAAAATGTAATGGCGTTAAGGAGATATGCAGCGGACAGAAACTGTTATCAACGGACGGACGGCCATGGACGGAGGAAGGTCATTCCAACAATCCCCTCTCCACTTCGCGGCGTGGGATTAACACACCCACAAAAAACGTACAGAATCAAACAGAACCAGGGGCTACTCTTAAAGGTAAGAATTTGCTCCCTCGGAGCAAATTCTTTCCTTTAAAAACAGCCCATATGATATATGTAATGGAGAACTACTATTTAGGTGCTTTCTCTTTACTGCAAATATTTTTCATTACGCACATGCGTAATGGGCGTATCTTCTATGAAAGATCCCTTCCAAAACGAGTTATAGCATATTCCTGTAACGACCTTTTCGTATGCTACAACCGCTCGTGCCTAAATGACGTAATTGTATCTCAGTGACTTCACGTGCTGCTGTGAATAACGGGAAGACTCTCTTAAAGGGGCGCTTCAGCTATCAGAGAGGCACATTATCAATGAGGCACTGCATGCGAAAAAGTGCACATCACAAAATGGAAAGAACTGTTAGCGCTAAAGAAGACTTCAAGAGACCCAGCATAGATCGGTAGAAGCATTGCGACAAGGTCAAATCAAACTGGTCAGCTCAGCTGCATGTATTAGAGAAGTAAACTCGGTATCAAGCTGCCCAAAGCTGACCAGACTGTGCGTATGCGCAGGCTGACTGGTCTCTCGCAAACAGTCGAACGGGTTTTGCCATGGCGTGGCTCATGCTTGCTGTAAAATGCTGGGGTCTTATTGTTTCACTGCCACATTTGTAACGCCTCGGTGAGTCGAGTCTATTTTGAAAGAATTTGCTCCCGGGGAGCAAATGCGTCTCTAACTGTAAACAGGTTTTCTCATCCTCGCCGTAGTCAGCTGTTGAGCGACGGCGTCAAATGAAACTCGGTATCAAGCTGCCCAAAGCTGACCAGACTGTGCGTGTGCGTAGGCTGACAGTACTCTCGCAAACATCTGAACGAGTTTTGCCATGACGTGGCTCATGCTTGCTGTTCAATGCTGGGGTCATATTGTTTCACTGCGTCGGTTGCGAGTTCACATTTGTAACGCCTCGGTGAGTCGAGTCTATTCTGAAAGGAAACAATTTGCTCCTGGAAAGCAAATGCGTCTTTAAGTGTAAATTTATTGTCTCTGATGGGAGCTGTTTTCTTTTTTTTTTTTTTTTGGCAGGTGCACATTTGAAACGCCTCGTTTCTTGGTCCTTAAGCTTTTTTATCAATGATGCCTTATTCCCTGAAAATAAACGGGCACGTTCCCGTCCTGCACAGAAACCGGGGTAGTCCCTTTCATTGTTCGAACATCGGACTGCCTCAAGAACGCTGAAAAAGTATGTGATATGTTGGTACATGGTCATTGCCTGGTGGGTAGGCCCCCCGTCCATAGGGGCTTGAAGAAATATATGGACTGCATGATGCTTCCACGCAGAGCTGAATTCGGCCCGCACACTAGAACTGGTAAACCGCTTAGGGGATCTAAGCCTGTCCAGGAACCGCGGTGCGAGGCGGACCGTCCATGTTTCATTGGGCGACAGGGCTTGAGATGTCATTTCATCTCGATGTCGGGTAAAAGTCCCACAAAATTGGAAGCAATGTCTCCAATATGACCTTTACAGTGTTGACGGGGACGTTAAACCTCAAATAAAACAAACAAATCAAAATCATTAGGTCTCTCGTCACTGTGGATCGAGTCTTGCTCGAGTCATATGTGAGACGCTTTCTACAACGGAAGATTGTGTGTTCAATACTGTGTGAGTGTGTGTGTGTTTTGTTGTTGTTGTTTTCTGCTCTATCACGAACGGGGAGTTTGGACGCAATATATCATTTTGTAATCAGAGCAGCGAGGCATCGGCGACGGCGCTGCGTATAGACGTAGCGCCGACGTCGAGGTACCCTGGATGCTACTGTGTCTAAAATCTTTAAAAGGCGGAAGGCAGCGTGACATCGGCGTCGGTGCTGCGTAGAGACGTAGCGTCGGCGTTGGCGTACCCTGGATGTTACTGTGTCTGAAAGGCGAAAGAAATTTCTGTAAATTCATTTTAGTTTGAGAGTAGCGTGACATCGGCATCTGCGCGGCGTGGAGACGTAGCGTTGACGTCGCTGTATCTCGAAAGGCGGAAGTCATTTATGTAAATTTCCTTGATAAGTCCGCTTTGAGAGCAGCGTGTCATCGACGTCGGGGCTGCGTAAAGTCGTAGCGTTGACGTCGATGTATCTGGGACGCGGCTTTACCTGGGATGTATAAAATAAGAAAGTCATTTCCGTTGGGTTTCACTGATGCGTTTGGTTTGAAATAAAAAAATGGTTCTCTTCAGTATGACTGGCCGTTGACGGGGACGTTGAACAACAATAAGACAAACAAAGTTATTGCGCCAACGACGCTGTTCCACTGCCAGTAGGAAAACTGCGTGCAATTGTTTTGAGAAATAATGTAGATATCAATATTTAAGTAATCAAGGTATTTTTTAACGTTCATCTAATTAAGATGAGCAAAATTTAAGGGAACCCCGACGGGGCTAACAAACTTTGCTCGTGACCCGATGCTGTTCATTCTCCGATGAACGATGACTAAATTACCTTCATTTCTTAAATAATTTTTAATGATACGTTTGCTTTGAGCGCAGCGCGACGTCGGCGCTGCGTAAAAACGTAGTGTCTACATGTACGTCAATGAGATATTATCCTCAGAGTGTAATTGAACCTGAGTAGTATCAGAGGTGTGAGGCACACTTTCTATCACTATTTTTAATTATAAAGTTTTGCAGTATTTACATATGCATGATCTTAGTGTCTTATAAGTCGACGATAAACCTCAAATCAAAAAAGCAAATTACATCCTCAAGAACCGATGATGGCGAAACATAGATGTTAATACATGACAAAGATTATTTCGTGTTGGTGTTGATTTGCTATACAAAATTACTTCTTTCACTTTCATGAAAATCTGTCAAAGGGTTCCGGCCCCCACCCATTGGGGCTTATAGAAAAAGATGGCCTGCATGAAAGGGTTCAGTTCATATTTTTTTTTTGGTTTGGGTTTTACGGCCCTATCAAGATTATTTCACTCATATCGAGCCGATCGTTAATCAGAGGTGGGCGAAAACCGGAGTACCCGGAGAAAAACCACCTGACCTTCCGTTGCAGTACTTGGCGTCTCACACGTGGTCAGTTCATATGGAGCAGAAAAGAATTAAAGGCTCAAACTCATGACCTACAACAGTGACATTGACCTTGAGTCGGCATGGTTGAGTTATTGAATCTGCTCATCATCTCACTTTAGTGCCAAGATCTGACCAAAATGTAATGACGTTAAGAAGATATGCAGCGGACAGAAACGTGTTATGAACGGACGGATGGACGTGGACGGAGGAAGTTAATTCCAACAATCCTCTCTCCGCTTCGCGGTGGGGAGATTTGAGGGTCAACGTCCCCGTCATTACAGTACAGGTCATTTTGGAGACGTTGCTTCCAATTGTGTGGGACTTTTACCCGACACTGAGATGAAATGACATCTCAAGCCCTGTCGCCCAATGAAACCAATAGGGTTTATAAGCATGGACGGACCGACTCGCACCGCTTTGCCTGGGCAGGCTTAGATCCTCTGAGCGGTTTACCAGTTCTCGTGTGCAGCCCAATTATTTCTTCAAGGCCCGATGGGCGGGCTGGGGGACGACGGGGGATTAAAAGACAAGGGCGTAACCAGAACCAAAATAGTATTACGCACAACAAGAAAAATCTATGTAAAACAGCTTTTTCCGAGATGGGGGCTACTCTTAAAGGAAAGAATTTGCTCCCGAGGGGAGCAAATTCTTATTTGCTCCCGAGGGGAGCAAATTCTTTCCAATTCTCCCGAGGGGAGCAAATTCTTTCCTTTAAGAACAGCCCATATATAATATGTAATGGAGAACACTATTATTTAGGCGCTTCTCTTCACTGCAAATATTTTACATTACGCACATGCGGTATGGGCGTTACGCCTATGAAAGATCCCTTCCCAAACGAGTGATAGCATATTTGTGTTTGCCATTTCTGTAACGACCTTTTCGTATGCAACAGCCGCCCGTGCCCAAATGACGTAATTGTATCTCAGTGACCTCACGTGCTGTTGTGAAAAGCGGGAAGACTTCAATGAGGCACTGCATGCGAAAAAGTGCACATCACAAAATAGAAAGAACTGTTAGCGCTAAAGAAGAGACCCATAGATTGGTTCGCCCCGCCCATAGGGGCTTGAAGAAATATATGGGCTGCATGATGCTTCCACGCAGAGCTGAATCCTGCCCACACACTAGTACTGGTAAACCGCTTAGAGGATCTAAGCCTGTCCAGGAACCGCAGTGCGAGGCAGACCGTCCATGCTAATAAACCCTATTGGTTTCATTGGGCGACAGGGCTTGAGATGTCATTTCATCTCAATGTCGGTAAAAGTCCGACAAAATTGGAAGCAACGTCTCCAAAATGACCTTTACAGTGTTGACGGGGACGTTAAACCTCAAATCAACCAACCAACCAACCCATAGATTGGTAGATTTGTTTGTTTGATTTGAGGTTTAACGTCCCCGTCAACGCTGTATAGGTCATTTTGGAGACGTTGCTTCCAATTTTGTGGGACTTTTACCCGACACTGAGATGAAATGACATCTCAAGCCCTGTCGCCCAATGAAATCAATAGGGTTTACAAGCATGGACGGGCCGACTCGCACCGCTTTGCCTGGGCAGGCTTAGATCCTCTTAAGCGGTGTACCAGTACTCGTGTGTGGTCGGTTTTAGCTCTTGTTTTGTTTGTTTGATCTGAGGTTTAACGTCCCCGTCAACACTGTAAAGGTCATTTTGGAGACGTCGCTTCCAATTTTGTGGGACTTTTACCCGACATTGTGATGAAATGACATTTCAAGCCCTGTCGCCCAATGAAACCTAATAGGGTATATTAGCATGGACGGTCCATGAGTGTGGGCTGGATTCAGCTCTGCGTGGAAGCATCATGCAACTCATATATTTCTTCTAGCCCCTAAAGGCAGGGGCCGTGGTTTTAGCTCTGCGTGGAAGCATCATGCAGCCCATCTATTTTTAGCTCGTCCGTTTTTTGAAAAAAAACTTTCGAGCTATTGTCATCACTCCGGCGTCTGCGTAGTCGTCCTGCGTCGTCCTGTGTCGTCCTGCGTCGTTCCAAAAAAACTTAACCTTGGCTATAACTTAAAAAGTATTAGACCTAGCCTCATGAAACTTCATACACACACTCATCATCACAAGAGCTACATTTTGACCAAGGACCATAACAACATTGTTGATTTTGGCTGAATTATCTCCCCTTTTCCAATTTTTTTCTGAAACACATTTTTTGCTCTCATTTTAATACTATTCACAACAGAGCCTTCAAACTTCACATGAATGTTCCTTGGGACAAGACCTTTTCAGTGATACCACACTTTTGGATCTGTGACCTTGACCTTTGAACTTTGACCTATTTTTCGAAAATTTAACCGAAAACCTTAACCTTGACCATATTTCCAAAAGTATTTGGCCTACCTTCATGAAACTTCATACACATACTCACCATCACAAGAGCTACATTCCCTACAAGTTTTATAACTCCATCTTGCAATTTGATTGAATTATCTCCCCTTTTCTCTCCGTTTTTTTTTAAATTGTTTTTGTCTATTATTTCAATACTATTCACAACAGAGCCTTCCAACTTCACATGAATGTTCCTTGGGACAAGACCTTTTCAGTCATACCACGCTTTTTGACCTGTGACCTTGACCTTTGAACTTTGACCTTTTTTTTCGAAAAATTAACCAAAAAACTTAACCTTGACCATATTTCCAAAAGTATTTGGCCTACCTTCATGAAACTTCATACACATACTCACCATCACAAGAGCTACAATCCCTACAAGTTTTATAACTCCATCTTGCAATTTGATTGAATTATCTCCCCTTTTCCCCTTTTCTTGCAATTTGATTTGACTTAGAACTTTTGTTTTCTAAAAGAAACTGCAGACGAGCGTTGGCACCCGCTTGCGGTGCTCTTGTTCCAAGCCCCGATGGGCGGGGGCCGCAAAGATTGGTAGAAGCATTGCGATGAGGTCATATCATACTGGTCAACTCAGTTACATGTAACAGGAGGAAACTCGGTATCAAGCTGCCCAAGCAGTAAATTGGAATGCTGACCAGACTGTGCGTATGCACAGGCTACCATGTCTCTTAGTTGCTCGCAAACAGCCGAACGGGTTTTGCCATGACGTGGCTCATGCTTGTTGCATGCTGGGATCATATGGCTGAGAGTTCACATTTGTAACGCCTCGGTGAGTCGAGTCTATTCTGAAAGGAAAGAATTTGCTCCCAAGGAATAAATGCGTCTTTAAGGGTAGACTTAGGGTAGACAGGTTTTCTCATCATCACCGTAGTCAGCTGTTGAGCGACGGCGTCAAATCCTTTTTCTGGTGCACATTTCTTGGTCCCTTAGCTTATTAACCAATGACGCTTTATTCTCTGAAGAAAAAAAATTGGGCACGTTCCCGTGCTCCGAAGGAAACCAGGATAGACCCTTTCATAGTTCGAACACGAAACTGCCTCAAGAATGGTGAAAAAGTATAGGATATGGTGGTACGGTCATTGCCTGGTGGGTAAGAGCGCCGATTCTCAATCATTAGGTCTCTCATCACTGCGGTTCGAGCCTTGCTTGCGTCATATGTGAGACTATATTCTACAAAGGATGGTCGTGTTTTTTTTTCTGCTTTACCACGAACGGTGACATAGACGCTACAAATCATTTTGTAATGAGAGCAGCGAAACATCGGCGATGGCGCTGCGTGTAGACGTTGCGCCGACGTCGAGGTACCCTGGATGCTACTGAGTCTTAATTGTTTAACAGGCGGAAGTCATTTCTTTAAAATTTATTTTGGTTTGAGTGCAGCGTAACATCGGCGCCGGCGCTGCGTGGAGACGTAGCGTCGGCGTCGATGTACCCTGGATGTTACTGTGTCTAAAATGTTTAACAGGCGAAAGAGGTTTCTGTAACGTTCATTTTAGTTTAAGAGCAGCGTGACATCGGCATCGGCGCGGCGTGGAGACGTAGCGTCGACGTCGATGTGTCTAGGATTCTATTGTTAAAAGGCGGATGTCATTTATGTAAAATTACATTGATACGTCCGGTTTGAGAGCAGCGTGGCACCGACGTCGGGGCTGCGTTAAGACGTAGCTTTAAGTAATAAAGGTAATTTTTTTTACGTTCATCAAATTAACCTACACCGGGTCACGAGCAAAATTTCAGTGAACTTTTTTTTTTTTTTGCTCGTGACCCGATGTTGTTCATACTTCGATGAACGTTATATAAATTATCTTCATTTCTTAAATAATTTCAATGGTACGTCGCAGCGTCGGCGTTGCGTAAAGACGTAGTGTCTACGTCTATGAGACGTTATTCTCAGTGTGCAATTGAACCCGAGTAGTATCAGAGGTGTGAGGAGCACTTTCTAGTCACCGATTTTTAACAGCATTATAATAGTATTGTCTTATATGATATAAGTGACTTTAAAGTCGACTTGGCTGGGTGTCGATATTATCTTGCGATTTTTTTATATACAGGATCTTACACGAGTGGTCATGTCATATGAAACTTATGAAAGGAGCCTTAGGCGAGTTTCATAAATTTCATATGAATTGACCACGAGTGTAAGATTCTGTTTATCATATGACCACTTTAAATTGGATTGCATCGCCTTTAGATTTGACAAATTTTCCACAAAAAATGCTTTGTTAACATGGACGTCGTCATGACATTACTTAATCCCGCCAAAGTGTTATTACACATGTGGTCATACGATATTTTATTACACGACGTTATCCACTGCTTATCAACGACGTCATATGATAAAGTTTTAATATGCACATGTATATACTGACACAATACACTTGAAGAAATTCCTTCCATCCTTACTGTCAGTGTAGGCCCGAACAGACTGCTTTCTACGGCGTCTGATCTGGGTCTACCTGTCAAGATCGATTCTACTGGTAACCCCTTTACACAACGCTGAACCATTAAGAATGTGCAGCTATAAGACACAAATCAGCCTGCACAATCATTCAGTATGAAAAGTATTCGCCTACCACAGTATAATGCGCCTTTTGTAGCCACAGTGCTATTCATTGCCACTTGCCTCAGACAGTGGATGTTGATCCGATTCTTTGCAGGCCACTGTGTGCGACCAACAGAAGCTCAGCTCAGCCTCCTCATCCAAGTAGTTTGATCACAGTCTTACCCAGCCACTGGGATATCGCAACATACATATACAAATACGAAACTCTGGTTGTGCATGTTGATATGAGCAATCATTGAATGGCCAGACTGAGAGAAGGCGCAGCTCGACATGCGCATTCACGCAGTTTCATCAGTATTTACCGACTTAATGCAACTTCTCTAGCCTCAGACCAGCAGAGACGTAGCATAGCGTCACATCCGTGCAATATGATAAGTATGCAAAGTGCAAGCTCGGCCTGTGAATCCGAGTAGTCTGATCAGAGTCTCACATAGCCACCGCCGGTAATTGCAAACTCCGGTTGTGCATTTTGATTTGAGTCTACGCAGGTAGTTGAACGACCACTGAAGACGCATGTCGGCATGCACATCCATGCATTCTGATCAGTATTCGCCAATCATCTGCCTCTTCTGCAGCCACGGTGACACTGATCTGATCCCTTGTATGTCAGACAGGTTTTATGATAAGTTTTGCCGTGCGCTAGCTCATATACTTTATGGTCAGTGAACAAGACATGTCTTGAGTTCCGGGTTTATTGATGAGCCTTAGCTGACAAGATATGGATATTTTATGTAGTATTGTATTTCTAGTCTAAATTTAGGTTTTGGATGCTCGTTAGAACCGCCTCATCGAGTACCCAAATATGTTTAGAACAAAGAAATCTAAATCCCACCAAGGGATCTCATTACACGGACTTGTTAACGTGATGAGATAGGATAATGTGGCATGGTGCACAGGACACCGGCGTTTTGCATTACACATTGACCAAACCAGGCAGTTAATTGTTTGTCTGTTGTGAAAAGATTCTTTTATCCACAACTTATACGTCGGCGCACGTGCTTAATGTAGCGAACTCCTAGTACGAGAAACATCATTATAAATTGAGTCGGGGCACAGCATTTCCTGCAGTTTACATGTGCGCCTAGCGAAGACTCAGATCAGCCTGCACATCCGCGCAATCTGATCAGTCTTCGTATCTGCGCAGTCTGATAAGAGTCTTCGTTGTGCGCTTTGAGGATAATTAAGGGTCCAATGTTCCTTCCTGCAGCAAGAGAAGTCTCTGGTCGCACTACATGGATGCGGAGGCTGAGCTGATTCTTCGTAATTTGTTGGAACTTCTGTGACCCTGCACACTGTCGATGTTTCAGGTTGATTTAAAGGGGCGCATCTGCTATCAAAGAGGCGCCCAAGCAGCGTGTTAGAAATACTTGTTGCGTAAGCGAAAAACAAAAGCTATTGAAGAAGAGGAAAAAGAATGGTTGTTGCGTCTAAGCTATTTTTGACACTCGCAAAGAGCGCAGGCCGAGATCAGCCTGTGCCGCGACATATGGTCAGGGTCTTCACTGTTTGTAAAAAATGGTTGTTGCGTCTAAGCTATTTTTGACACTCACAAAGCGCGCAAGGCCGAGATCAGCCTGCGCCAAGACATCTGGTCAGGGCCTTCACTGTTTGCAAAAAAGAAAAAAATCAGCATTTTTCTCATTGAATTTCTAAAGGTAACTAAATCGGGTACCCCTAAATTTGGAAAATAATAAGGACAATAACATTTTTTTTATGTATATAATATTACTTATATGTTTATTTATTTAAGAAAATATAAATTCAAAGATATTGGGAAGACCCGGATTTTTTTTTTTTTTTTTTAATATAAGTTTTATCCAGGTAGATGGAGCTCGGGCGTAATGATTACATAACCATGCAATAAAATGTCACGCTGTGTCTCGCTGGGTCGCGGTGTGTACCGCCGAGTCATCGGGACAATTTCACCTGTCTCGCTGCCTTGAATCTTGTCACCGCGGCAGGGAAACTGTTCAGCGAGACTTGAGGCTTTGTCACCATGACGAATTGTCACCGGGAAACGACACAAATAGGAATGTATCGTTGCCTGTACTGTACTAGACATTCATTCATCACCACATTATTTTTAACTATACTGAACCGATATTTTTTTTGCTTCCCTGATCTTCCCTTCAAATATTGGGACCAGGGCTCTAGAAGTCCGATTTTTCACCGGTCCAGACCGTTTTTTGAAAATGAAAACCGATTTTGCTGAAAAATCGGTCCGAAAAAAAAACCCCAATAAGCTAAAATCGGAGTGAAAAAAAACAGAGAAATTATACCTGGTTAGGTGTCAAGTAGAAGTAAAACAAAGATCAGGAATTGATACAATTAACTTACTCCATCCATAAAAGACACCAAAGGGAAAGAAATACAAACATTAAGCGACCAGACCATAATGGAAACCTAAACAAAGGAAAGCCATATGGACAGTTACTTTCCCACAAAATGGCCATTTGGCCATCCAAAATTGTTTATTGTGCCAGTAATATAATCCAATATTCTCTCTCGGGGATGAATTTGAGTTTGACAGTAAACACGTTTTCGAGATCTCGCCAGGTATCGCAGACTCTCGCGGGATTAAGGCTAATGACAGTCAGTCAGCCAAAACGTGATTAAGCGGTGCGTGATTGTGATATCAAAGAAGCCTTGATCGTGTTTGATCTAATGGCAATCAAACATAATTTGTTTGTTTGTTTTCGTAAACTGTTATACTGAACTATCCTTGTAAGAATTAAAAGTGTGTTAATTATATCGGCACTTTAAATGGCTCGATTGATCAATAGCACTGGAGCAGTTAAAAAACATTATCATGTTTTGAAGTAATTAAAGAATTTGGGGTATATAAGTTGCAGATTTTCATTTGGTTTTCGCTGTTCAATTTTATTGCAATGGCTCAACGTAGCATCTTATCGATGTTCAAAAAGTCAAACGACCGGATTGGCAACCCGGTTCAAGACAAAACCCGGCTTGGGGAACCGGATAAGGGCATAAACTGTCGGCCTGGCAAACCGACTGAAAATATAATACAGGTACTGGTTCAGGAATAACATGGATAACAGAAAGCAAAATGTGGTACGACTTTCTCTTTATTTCAACTATTTATTTACATAATGAACAACAGATAAATATACACCAAATGATCAAAACATGCATAAACGAAACATGCACAAACAATCAAACAAAAAACATGCAAAACGAAGCATGCAGCAAAAAACTTGCAAAAAATAAGTCAGTGATGACGTCATCGGTCACCTTCTGGACCGATTGGGATTTAAAAATTTCTAGAGCCCTGATTGGGACTCATACTTTCAGATTTGGGATGCACAGTTTTTTGGTTGAGCGAGTCCCAGGACTCATTGTTGAAAATTTGTAAAAAAAATCACTGAGACATGACAAAAATGTGCTCAGAGTATAAATAAGACAAATATCACAATTTTTTGACGGAAAAGTGGTAATTTTGGAGAAAATGAAAGAATGCACTATATGTCACGGGTGTATTATCATAATGGATATATTTTAGAATGGAAATATATTCTTAAGAATTTTGAAAATGCTTAGGGGTTTTTGATATTTGATTGTTTTCACTGCAGACAATGGTTAGAAAACTGACATCATGCACTGTTTACATTCACATCAGGCTTATGAAGTTGTTAAGGGTTGGTTGTGTACATTGTTTTTCTTATTTCTGCTTTGCAGCAAATTGCTTTTCAACTTCCATTTAAGTAATGGAATACATTATGAATAAGAGACGCATTGATTAGTTTTCAGTAGAAAATCTTCAATTTTATTACAGGAATCACCCATAGGTTTTCGTGCATTAACATTTGCCAGGTACTGAGGAATCCGTTTGAACATTAGGCGATTGAAACACAGAGTAGATAAGTAAGCAAGGGCCTAGCAATTTCTGCAATTCGCCCAGCATACACAGATCAGCTTGCTCAGCCGCACAGTATGGTCATGATCACTGGAGGAGTGAGGAAGCTTTGGCTACATCACGAGCCTAGCATACCCAGCTCGACTTGCTCAGCCGCACAGTATGGTCATGATCGCTGGAGGCATGAGGAAGCTTTGGCTACTTTATGATTCATAGTTGCACACAAATCAGACCGCAGATGCACATGCTGATGTATACAGCTATCGATGTGCCCCTACCCAATAACATTCATAAAACGAAACCAAGAAACAAAGAAAGTATTAAAGGCACACATTAGAGGTGCCCCATTAATGACTGAGATTTGAGTAATATGATAATCATTCTGTTTGTCAGTTTAAGGTGCGTGTCGATTTAGGTAACAACGTAAAGTGATTATTGATCATTTGGCATAACGACATGTGCCAACAATATAAACAAATAACCAAGGACTCAAGAACTACAGTTTCCAAGTTCATAAATATACATTTTTTTTCTAAATAAACACACCCTCTTTTATATTATTTTATTTCATATCTTTTCCATTACAAAATTTGCCTAGAGAGAAGACTCACATCTGAAGGCGTAATGATACAATGCCGAGCGGTGAAAAGGGGTAAAAATAAATTGTATATGCATGTATTTTATCATAAATTACAGTCAAACTTCGATGGCTCGAACTCGCCGGAACCGCCGTAAAAAAGTTGAGCCATCGGTAGTTCGAGCCATTGGAGTCCAACTCGGCAAGATTCATCTTTGTGTACTATGATTTTTAGCTCACCTGGGCCGAAGGCTCCAGGGGAGCTTATAGTATAGTGGGTCGTCCGTCGTCCGTCCGTCCGTCGTCCGTCCACACTTTTGAGCAGCTATATCTCTGTATCCTGCAGGCTGATCTCAATCATTTCTCACCTGTAGCATGCCTCTGGTGGGGCATTGATGACATAAACTTTTTTTTGAAATCGCTCTAAAACTTTGGTTCCTATGGCAACCACAAGGTCCCATAGACTTACTATGGGAAAATGCTTGTCATCACCGTAGCGCCTTCAGTTTTGATCGGATCTTTCTGAAACTTATATGTAAGGTGACTAGGGATAAAAACTCGGATGAGTTCGAAAACCGGCCAAGTCGGCCCATTTATCATAGAGTTACGTCCCTTTGATTGCTGAAAATGCCCATTTTCGACCTTGTCATCACTGTAGCCCCTTCAGTTTTGATCGGATCTTTCTGAAACTTATATATAATGTGGCTTGGGATAAAACCTCGGATGAGTTCGAAAACCGGCCAAGTCCGCCAATTTATCATAGAGTTACGTCCCTTTGATTGCTGAAAATGCCGATTTTTGACCTTGTCATCACCGTAGCCCCTTCAGTTTTGATCGGATCTTTCTGAAACTTATATGTAAGGTGGCTGTGGATAAAATCTCTGATGAGTTCGAAAACCGACCAAGTCGACCCTTTTATCGTAGAGTAACGTCCCTTTGATTGCTTAAAATGCTGATTTTTGACCTTGTCATCACTGTAGCCCTTTCAGTTTTGATTGAATCTTTCTGAAACTTATATGTAAAGTGGCTGGGGATAAAATCTTGGATGAGTTCGAAAACCAGCCAAGTTGGTCCATTTATCACAGAGTAACATCCCTTTGATTGCTGAAAATGCCGATTTTTGACATTGTCATCACCGTAGCCCTTTCAGTTTTGATCGGATCTTTCTGAAACTTATATGCAAGGTGGCTGGGGATAAAGCCTCGGATGAGTTCGCATACCGGCAAAGGTGGCCTATTTATCATAGAGTTAGGTCCCTTTGATTGCTGAAAATGTTGATTTTTGACCTTGTCCACACTGTAGCCCCTTCAGTTTTGATCGGATCTTTCTGAAACTTATATGTAAGGTGGCTGGGGATAAAACCTCGGATCAGTTCGAAAACCGGCCAAGTTGCCCCATTAACTATATAGTTATGTCCCTTTGATGGCTGAAAATGTCGATTTTTTACCTTGTCAGCACCGTAGCCCCTTCAGTTTTGATCGAATCTTTCTGAAACCTATATGTAAGGTGACTGGAGATAAAACCTAGGATGAGTTTGAATACCGGCCAAGTTGGCCCATTTATCATTGATTTACGTCCCTTTGATTGCTGAAAATGCCGATTTTTGACCTTGTCATCACCATAGCCCCTTCAGTTTTGATCGGATCTTTCTGAAACTTATATGTAAGGTGGCTGGGGATAAAATCTTGGATGAGTTCCAAAAGGCCAAGTCAGCCCATTTATCATAGAGTTCTGTCCCTTTGATGGCTGAAAATGTTGATTTTTGACCTTGTCATTACTGTAGCCCCTTCAGTTTTGATCGGATTGTTCTGAAACTTATATGTAAGGTGGCTGGGGATGAAACCTCGGATGAGTTCGAAAACTGGCCAAGTCGGCTCATTTATTTTAGAGTAACATCCCTTTGATTGCTAAAAATGCCAAATTTTGACCTTGTCATCACCATAGCCCCTTCAGTTTTGATCGGATCTTTCTGAAACTTATATGCAAGGTGGCTGGGGATAAAGCCTCGGATGAGTTCGCATACCGGCAAAGGTGGCCTATTTATCATAGAGTTAGGTCCCTTTGATTGCTGAAAATGTTGATTTTTGACCTTGTCCACACTGTAGCCCCTTCAGTTTTGATCGGATCTTTCTGAAACTTATATGTGAGGTGGCTGGGAATAAAATCTTGGATGAGTTTGAATACTGGCCAAGTCTGATCGGATCTTTCTGAAACTTACATGTAAGGTGGCTGGGAATAAAACCTGAGGTGAGTTCGAATACCGGCCAAGTCGGCACATTTATCATATAGTGATGTGCCTTTGATTGCTGAAAATGCCTATTTTCGACATTGTTATCACTGCTGCCCCTTTAGTTTTGAACGGATCTTCATGAAACTTACAAACAAGGAAGTCAGGCAGAAAGCTTGGAGGAATTTGAAAACTCTTGTTTTTGAACTTGTCATCACCATAGCCACTTCAGTTTAGATAGGATCTTCTTAGCAAGTCAGGAATAAAAGCTTGAATGAGTTTGAAAACCGGTGAGGTCAGCCTGTTTATCATAGAGTTAAATTCTACTTGATTTGCAGAAAATGCATACCCTGTCATCACCATGTCCTCCCATAAAGCCTTCAGTAAAGGTTGGCACTTCCTTAAACTTTGAATCTGTTAGCTCAGGTGAGCGATACAGGACCAAGCTAGCTTGGTCCTCTTGTTTATCATAGCTGCGGCGATTTTGATGACTTCCTGTACATTTATCGGTCATTATTTAAGCCACGTAGTATACCTTTCGCCCTTTCACGTAGGTTACCTTTCTTATGATGCTGCGTGACTTGACCGATAAAACTTGAATTTTTAACAAGGTAATTAGTGCGAGCCATCGATAGGATTTTACATAGAAAATGCACTCTAGGGACCAGGCTTAGAGTTCGAGGGTTCGAGCCATCGTGGTTCAAGCCAAGGGTGGTATGTTTAGTTAAAATGAATAGGGATTTTGCCGGGACTGAAAAGTCAGTTCGACCCAAACGTGGTGTTCGAGCCTACCGAGTTCGACCCATCGAAGTTTGACTGTAACTATATATTTCATTGTTTTATATTTTGGCTGATAATTGACCCCTATAACAGCCTTGAAATATTTTATGGGTCGATTTTGTTATGGGCCGAAATGACCCAGAACCGTATAAAAGTATGAGGCTACTGTCTTTTCTCCTTTTCTTGAGAGACTCCCATCTTTATGTTCCTAGTATTCCAGTCATGCTCCCAGTTTCAAAGCAGTAATTGCTTGTTGCAAATCTAGCAGCTCTATTCTGAACTTTTTCAATTTCTTCATTAAAGACCACTGGGGTCCCAGATACAACTACCATATTCCGAGATTTACCGAACAAGTCCTTTATATGCTGCCTCTTTTACATCCTGAGGACACAGTCGCGGGATGTTTCGGTCCTGAGTCATTTCGGCCCAATTTTGGGAAGGGATGTAACGATAGTCAGACGATGACTATTGCCATAGTATTGACATTGCAGGAAGAACCATTGCGATACTATAACTATTGCTGACTACTATTGCGATACTATTGCCTGAAACAAATTTCCTTGCTTTAGAAGGAAATAAAAACAATTCAAACCTTCAAACTGTTTTTCTGTATGTATTAACTGCATAAAAGAAAAAAACAAGATAATTTACACAACAGGGATCAGCCGAGGGGGCGATTCGGGCGACTTCTTCGCCCGAAGTTCAAGAACTTCGCCTAACCAGCCTGGAAAAGAGAAATTGACTTCGCCCTGTTTTTTTCCGACTTTTTTTTTCTTTGTCTCCAGGATCGGCTTTTCAAATGCGAAGTAATATTCATTGATACATGCACAAAGTTGATAACAAAAACACCTATTGATAATCAGATAACTAATAATCCAACTCCATGTGTTAATTGCTCGAATCAGAAACTGACCACCTGTAGCGTTGAGCACAAGTTGTCAGATCAGTCAATTATGTAAATAGGTGAATCGGGTTCGTCCAGGTCGGCATCTTTGATCTTATTTCATGGCCACTTAGACTTTGAGTAATCAGACTTGTCCGTGCAGCATGAGACGATCGGTCTTTTTGATCTTGGCAATATGATTGACGCATGAAAAACGTGCGTCTCAGTTTACATATCAATATAAGATAGATAGATAGAGGTGCGACTTTATTAACCCTTTTTTACCAAATTATATATAGCAGGAGTTCAATTCAAAATTTATGGGTGTCAGGTTATGTTTTCATGAAAATTTATTTGGAAAATAAGTAAATAACTGAACTTTTAGCTAACAGTGGTGGCCCTGATCAGACACCGCGTTCTGTGGCGTCTGATCTGGGCCTGCACTGTTTGCCAGGGTACCCGTGTTTGGGTTTCTGGTACTAAATGGGTTAACAGGAATACCTAAACAAATAAAAACCGTGATGTCAAGTCCCAATCAGGCGCTAAGATGGGAACTAGAAAAAAGGGAATATAGGATATGATAGATGAAAAGAACATATAAAAATACTGCCCCATTGCACCTGCAGCAACTTGCCGCCAAATCACGGTCGCACAGATCAAAACTCCAGCCCGACTGCACAACATGACTCATAACTTCAAGGTGAGATTAGATTGGTTGTTTCCCTTTAGCGCCCTTCAGTGACTAAGTGGGCGGGACATCGAGAAAATGAAAGTAGATAAGTATCTGATGTCTGATTATTGCTGCTATAATCGAGATACCGATGTGCATAATCATCTATATTTACGGAAATTACCGAAAATTCGGCTCGACAATTTCCGTAATTTAGACGTTTTTCTCGAGCCCTACTTCTCCCTCTTGTCCCTCATTTCGCCCTGTCAGTGCTGGAGGGAGAAGTCACTTCTCCCTGCTTCCTGGGCCTAAGATGATCCCTGCACAAGGGACAGCTTTTGTAAACTCGTGTTTGCTTTTCGGTCTGCCCCTACAAGAGGAAACAGCTCCCCAGGAGCATCCAGTTCCTTTAAGTGTAAATCCTCCTGTAAGAGCCGGGTGACTCATTTTAATAGATGTTGCCAAGTACATGTATCAATTCACAGTGGGAATGTAACATCAGTTTCTTAATCAAAATAAACGTCAACTCTTCACGAAGGCGATGAAATCTTTGCATGTTTTCAAAAACAATTCAGACATGATAGTGACTAAACAGTAGGTCAGCAATACATACAATTCAGAATCAGAATTGTTACTGGTGACATGTCAAAAAGACATTACAAGGACCTGTGATATGGGAAGTTAGATTTGAATCTTCTGACCGAAAATCTGGGGAAATTTTTCATATAAGTCTGTGTTATGGTACACAATCGATTGCATGCCTTTGTTAAAAGGAACACCATAGAGATCAGGGATCAGGGCTAAGACATTTTATGACTGTCTGTCACAAAAACTTTAACCTTGATCATAACTTCAAAAGTATTTGACCTAGCCCCATGAAACTTCACACACTTATTCACCATCACAAGGGCTACATTCTGACCAAGGGCCATAACTCTGTTATCATTTTTGGCTGAATTATCTCCCCTTGAAATTTTGCAAAAACACAGAAATTGGCTCCCATTGGGGGCATTGGTCACCTAAAGTGACAGCTCTTGGAAAATCCATATCGGCTCTGGCCGACCGATTATGTCATCAGTAATGTGCCGAACATGCCTTACAATGTTATCCCCAACTGCCAGCTTATCTAATTTCCTATCATTCTCTTCGTGTAGTGATTTTCCAAAAATCATTTGTATGTTTCTTTTGTTGTTTGGTAAAATCTTCTAAAATATATTGTTACACACGGTAGAAAATACTGTAGTTGTCATGGTCAATAACGGTACTTTAAGTTAATTGCAGTCATATTATAACAGCTTATCCAGTTAGCATATATAAACTCATTTGAATCTATGTTCTTACGGAAAAAAGGACAGGAAACATGCCAGTAAACCCAACTTTTGCTTTATGAAAAGAAAAGTTGGGTTTAATACTGAGTCTCTCAAAGTGCTGTTTTTTTTAACTGGGTCGCGCGCAGGTGTTGCTGTGCTCAGGCTTATATGAGACTAAGTGCCAGTAGATGGGTGCCCCGTGGAGGCTTGGGTTATGGGTTGACTGGTATTTGGAATTCCGAAGTTTTTTTTTGGTGCATATGACAGACACTCTAATTAGGGATGCAGATGCATGGGCTCTTCTTGGTCTTCTTGGTCTATGGTAGGCGCACACATGAACCGTATAAGTATTGCTGTACCTCGGATCATGTTGGACGTGGAGCAAAATGTCGTAATCTATACTATATGCAAGATGGAGAGAGAACGGTTACGGTGGTTTTTATAGCTGGATGATTACAACAATCAAGTTGTTTCCGAATAAGAATAAGAATGATTTACTGGCGAAAGCTACACTGTATATAGTACATGTTCATGTGGTTGACGTTAAGTCCTGTTACATACAAGTACGTACATGTATGACTAATGTCTAAATTTTATAGTTCATCTGAGGATTTTGGTCTGAATGCTCAGTTACTTCCACGTTTGTGGCTATAAATTTCAATATATTAATAGTACATGTAATTTTAACGGAATATGCTATATTGGAACATATTTAGTTGTCATTTCTGTTTAATATACATGTACATATATATAGATACCGCACGGTCATAAAATTTGACCACTATTTTCACGCATCCACATGTGGAGAAAAAATCAATCTTTCAGGATTAAAGATAAACTTTGCGGGATGTTTCACGCATCATGCATGAACACTTTGGTTCAACCGCAGAAACTCTGCGCAACTCGAGATAAAATTCACGTGTGAAGCCTACAACTTCCACGCAAAATTTGCGCAAAATCCACGCAAAAATTACACAACAGAAATGCAGAAAGTAAAATTTATCCACCCATGATGCACGAACCATTGAGGCTCCGCGGCAATTGTACTGTAGACTGTTGCACTTCAGAAATACTTTTTTCCTGCTGATACCACTTCTTTAACCCTTTTTGTACCAAATGGAATCTTCCTCCTTATATATAGCAGGAGTCCATTTCAAAATTTAGGGGTGTCAGGTTGTGTTTTCTTCAAAGTTTGTTTGGAAAATGGCTTAACTTTTTGCAAACAGTGTAAGCCCGGATCAGACGCCGCATTCTGCAGCGTCTGATCTGGACCTGCACTGTTTGTCAGGGTAGCCGTTTTGGGGTTTCTGGTACCAAATGGGTTAATACTTTGAATATGATTCCATTGAGCGTGTTCATCTATTAAGGAAATTATACAGATTAATCATGTGCATTGATTCTACCGGTTAGAACCTATCGTAGAATTTGTTTGCCTCAGTGTCCAGAATACGTAATACAGAAATGGGTAATGAACTTAGAAATGCAAGCATTGAGTGGCGTCCATGATTCAATAATATTATGGACAGTCACTTCAGTCTGGTATTGTTTCTTTTAAAAGCACTGGAATTGTCCCAAACTTCCATTCCAAAGAGAGGTGAAAGGCTGTCAGTTGATTTGTTGTGGTGATGTATGTATTTACATGTATGTAACCAGCATGCTTCATTGATTGGATGCGGTGGTGGTTAGCAAAAAATGGTGATGGCAGAATAGGAAACTACCGGTATGTTTAATAATAGTGTTCATTGTAACAAAATTTGGATGTAACAGTTTAAAGATGGATCCCAAAATATATAGATTGTATTGAAAAATGACCATAAATGGTGATTTTTGAAAGTTGATTTTTAAAATCAAGTTTCTATGTCAACACATTTCTACTTCCAGTACTGGACCGCGTTACTCCACTTCCACTGTTCGTTCGCTGCATAAAATAGTCCAAAGGAACTCTTGAAAATTAATTTTGCAGGCATGGAATGTCTTTCAAAATATTTCATTGTTCGATACTTTATATGGATTGAATATAAATTGGCACAGAAAGACTAATTCTGAAAAGAAAACAATACTCTGGGACTATTTTCCTACACCACGCTTTCCGATGATGTTTATGTAACTGGTTTGAGATTTTACACTTTCATCCCTGAGTTTCTGAACAGAAATTTACTCTTATAGAAAGGGATTTCTGATTCGTTCACTGACATGATGGCAAACAGTGTACATGATTGTAGATTCTGGCGAGACATGCTAGCTACGTGCCGTTAAAAGGGTTAGCTCGCTTCTCTGTAAACAACACTTTACTGACCGACATCATACACAGATATTCAGCTGCTTTCGAGAGCTCTAATTACAAAACATTTGTTGTAAGCTGTGAGTTTTCAATCAAGTTCCTCACTTTAAGCAAATAGTGAAGACACCGATCAGACGCTACATTCTGTGGCCTCTAATCTGTCTTAACTGTTTCCGAATGTCCCAGTATTGAAACAATTGCCATTTATGGGTTAATGATTTAAGGACCATAGTCGGAGTTCGATAATAGCGGTGTCATGTCTAATCAAATGGTTTAAAAATGATTTTTAGCTCACCTGACCGAAGGCCATGGTGAGCTTTTGTGACTGTGAGATGTCCGGCGTCGTCGTGCATCATATTTTGTCGTGCGTGCGTAACCTTTTCTTGTTAACACTCAAGAGGCCACAGTTTTGATCCAATCATCATCAAACTTGCTCAGAATGATCATCATGACAATATGTCAGACAAGTTCGAATATGGGTCATGTCGGGTCAAAAAGTAGGTCACCAGGTCAAATCAAAGGAAAACCTTGTTAACACTAGAGGCCACAGTTTTGGTCCAATCATCCTCAAACTTGCTCACGATGATCATCTTGATAATATCTTGGTCAGTTCAAATATGGGTCATGTCAGGTCAAAAAGTAGGTCAGAAGGTCAAACCACAGAAAAACCTTGTTAGCACTGTAGAGGCCACAGTTTTGGTCCAATCATCCTCATTCTTGCTCAGAATAATTATCCTGATTATTTCTAGGTCAAGCTCGAATATGGGTCATGTCGGATCAAAAAGTAGGTCAGTTGGTCAAATCATAGAAAAACCTTTGTCAACACTCTAGAGGCCACAGTTTTGGTCCAATCATCCTCAAACATGTCCAAAATGTTCATCCGGCAATATCTCGGTCAAGTTTGAATATTGGTCATTTCGGGTAAAAAAGTAGGCCAGTAGGTCAGATCATAGAAAAACCTTGTTAACACTCTAGAGGCCACAGTTTTGTTCCAGTCATCCTCAAACTTGCTCAGAATGATCATCATGACAATATGTCAGACAAGTTCGAATATGGGTCATGTCGGTTCAAAAAGTAGGTCAGTAGATCAAACCACAGAAAAACCTTGTTAGCACTCTTGAGGCCACAGTTTTGGTCCAGTCATCCTCAAACTTGCTCAGATTGATCATCCTGTCAATATCTAGGTCAAGTTCGATTATGGGTCATGTTGGTTCAAAAAGTGGGTCAGTAGGTAAAATCATAGAAAAACCTTGTTAACACACTAGAGGCCACAGCTTTGGTCCATTCATCCTCAAACTTGCTCAGAATGTTCATCTTGACAATATCTTGGTCCATTTGAATATGGGTCAAGTCGGATCAAAAGTAGGTCAGTAGGTCAAACCTCAGAAAAACCTTGTTAGCACTCTTGATGCCACAGTTTTGGTCCAATCATCCTCAAACTTGCTCCGAATGATTATCCTGACAATATATTGGTCAAGTTCGAATATGGGTCATAATGGGTCAAAAACTAGGACAGTAGGTCAAACCATAGAAAAACCTTGTTAACACTCGAGTGGCCACAGTTTTGGTTCAATCATCCTCAAACTTGCTCAGGACGATTATCTTGATAATATCTCAGTCACTTTCGAATATGGGTCATGTTGGGTCAAAAAGTAGGTCAGTAGGTCAAACCACGTAAAAACCTTGTTAGCACTCTAGAGGCCACAGTTTTGGTCCAACCATCCTCAAACTTACTCAGAATGTTCATCCTTACAATATCTAGTTTAAGTTCGCATATGGGTCATGTCAGGACAAAAAGTAGGTCAGTAGGTCAAATCATAGAAAAAACCTTGTTAACACTCTAGAGGCCACAGTTTTGGTGCAATCATCCTCAAACATGCTCAGAATGATCATCCTGACAATATCTCGGTCAAGTTCAAATATGGGTCATTTCGGGTCAAAAAGTAGGTCAGTAGATCAAACCATAGAAAAACCTTGTTAACACTCGAGAGGCCACAGTTTTGGTCCAATATATCTTCAAACTTGCTCAGAATGATCTTCCAGACAATATCTCAGTCAGGTTCAAATACATGTCATGTCAGGTCAAAAAGTAGGTCAAATCATAGAAAAACTTGTTGACACTCTAGAGGCCACAGTTCTGGTCGAATCATTGTCAGACTTGCTCAGAATGATCATCTCTACAATATCTAGGTCAAGTTCGAACATTGGTCATGTGTGGTCAAAAAGTAGGTCAGTAGGTTAAATCATAGAAAAAACTAGTTCATACTCTATAGACGGTAATTTTAGTCTAAGTATCATCAAACTTGCTCAGAATGATCATCTTGACAATATCTAGGTCAAGTTCGAATATTGGTCATGTGGGGTCAAAAAGAGGGGAGTAGGTTAAATTATAGAAAAACCTTGTTGACACTCTAGAGACCGCAGTTTTAGTCCAATCAACATCAAACTTGCTCGGAATTGACCTCTTTTGGAAATACCTTGGTCAGGAGGGGTATTTTAGGAATATAGTGGTACCTTTTACAAAGGGCCACCCCCTTCCCCCCGCCCACACTCCCTTTGTCACCATTGTTAGTTAGACTGAGCGTGTTCTTCTCCGTCTGGTCACTAGGACCTGACCCTCAATGTCCACAAGGTGCCCAGATAGTGACATACAATTCAGCTCTGTATTGTCAAAGAGATGGATACCCCCTCTTCCCCCTTGTCACCATGAGTCATTGCTAGTTAGTTACACTGAGCCCATAATGTTCACAATATGCCCGGATAGTGACATACAAGTCGGCGCTGTATTGTCAAAGGGAACTTTTGAATGACTTCTTCCTCAAAAAAGAAAACAATAAACCTCAAATCAAACAAACAAACCATGAGTGACACTGACAATTTTCCACTGAACACGATAGCCACCAGAAAAAAAAAATGTATGACACTTAAAATGACTTAAGTTCCTAAATAACTAGATTGATTTTGAAATGTTCCTTGAGTCACTGTCAGCCAAAATTACTCTTACCCTCCACTCCACCTTATATTACCTTCCATAAGGATCAGGTGAGCAATCTAGGGCCATGATGGCCCTCTTGTTTTTTTTCGTCAAGTTGTCCTCTTTTTAGGTCCTGACGCCCAAAGGAACATAGCTCCAAGCGGCTGCACAACGTACGTACATGTACATCGCTGTATCAACGCGGCGTTGATGCAACGTTGCTAAGACGTTGTGTGCCCAATAGGAGATTATTAGCAGATGGGACAAGCACAGAATGTACTGAGCTAATTTAGAAATTTATGGTTTTACCATGAAGAAATATCAGACACGTTTATCTTTCTTCCTTTTTGTCTTTGTTGGGGTGGTTGGGTGAGGCAAAGGTGATGTGTATCTTGTGTCACTGGGACTTACAGTTGGGCAAGACCTGCGTTTCTTGCAGCAGGTAATGGTAGAATGGGGGGGGGGGGGGGGGGTGTTGTTATTTCTTCTGTTTCTACACTTCCATTCATTTTCCTCTTTCTCCCCTGTCCCTCACTTTCATCTCCTCTACTATATCTTCTATCTCTTTTCTCCCTTTTTTTTGAAAACAAAAATAATCCACAAGGGTTGTTTGTTTGATTTGAGGTTTAACGTCCCCGTCAACACTGTAAAGGTCATTTTGGAGACGTTGCTTCCAATTTTGTGGGACTTTTACCCGACATTGAGATGAAATGACATCTCAAGCCCTGTCGCCCAATGGAACCAATAGGGTTCATTAGCATGGACAGTCCGCCTCGCACCGCGGTTCCTGGACAGGCTTAGATCCTCTACGCGGTTTACCAGTACTAGTGTGCGGGCCAGATTCAGCTCTGCGTGGAAGCATCATGCAGCCCATATATTTCTTCAAGCCCCTATGGGCGGGGGCGATCCACAAGGGTTGACATGTCGTTAAATTCAAAAGATGTCGATGAATCATTTTTTTCTTTGTTGAACTTTTTAACCCTCAGGGACCTTGTCAACAAAATATGATCTACAACTGACATTGTTATCATAATAATTCCTCATAAATCAACTTTCCTCAGTACGTTCCGTACTTTGATTATTAAAATATCATCTATATTGTTTTATTTGGATATACAAAGGTTGTACATGTAACTTGTTTAACTAACACAGTTTCAACTTTGGACACCAATGATAGTGTAATAAAGAGGTCGTGGTATAATGATAATGATAAAAAATGTTACATCTGCATCAGCTTTGCTTAGCACATGTACTATACAGTAGAACCGTGAAGGCTTGAACACCGATGGCTCGTATACCATGGCTGACTAGAACCCGTTCTTGAGTCCCTAGGGAATTCCTCTCCATAAGAAATAATGCGGGATAATTAAGTCGATTTTCGACTTTTATCTTGCCAATGTATGCTGTGTGTACTTATTGGAATCGCCTCAATGAGGCGATTCTAATGAGTACACACAGCATACATTTTTTGTCTTAGAACATTGAAAAGATGTCTCAAAATTAACCCTGTTATGCCTCCTGCCAGTTACCCTCAGTGGCTCGAACTACCCCTGTCTCGAACAGATTTTCATGGTCCCATAGGTGTTCAAGCCATTGAAGTTTGACTGTAGTTAATTAATACCAGCTGCATGAATACATGTACAGTAAAATTCCGCTATTAAGACCACCTAAAATTAAGACTAATTCTGCTTTAAAAAGCTTATTTTGAAGGCTTCACTTAATTTTCCTTCGTGATTTCTGCCCAAAGTGTGCTCTGGTCATGGACCACCTTTGGGACTGTTCAAAAGTGGTCGTTAGGACCACTTTTGAACAGTCACAAAGGTGGTCTTAATATTGGAATTTTTAATGTATGTACTTGAAATGTAACGCAATTCTGTTTCTCTACAGATATTGTATTCTCCATGGCCTAGTTTAGCCAAAGACATTTTGGTCTGCACATTTTCACAGGGCATCATTCAGGCCACATAAATGTTCTGAAAATTATCAGTTTTGATATGAGTCAGCCGGCCTAGGTAGCTCAGTCGGATGCGCGTCTGACTGGTGATCAGGAGGATGCGGGTTCGATACCTGCTGGGGTCAGCAACATTCTTTCGTGGAGATTGATCATAAAATCTTTTCTGCGGTCATTCTCTCCCTTCTGCCTATTCAAGAGGGGCAGTTGTCAGTTTCTAGCCAAAGACTGTGCACTATACTGGATAACCGCTTATGTATAAGCCTGCCCAAGAAAAGTGTGGATAGGTAAATTGACCGGCTCAAAAATGACCTAAAATAGTGTTGACTGGGCCATTAAACTGCAATTTAAACAAACAAATTGATACGAGTCTGCACATGACAAAACCTACAATAAGATCTGTGTAACCTTACCAGCTTAGAATAAGATCAGTCTTCACATCTGCACAGTGTGATGACATGAGCCTTTTATACAGTATTCAACCAGATTAGTAGCTTGATGAACAAGTTGATCTGAGCTTTTTGTTGGTCACGCTGGCCTTATTGTAAGCTTTACCTTGCACTGGCTCATATGCATTAGTAGCAGACTTGGATCAAAACCATTTACCATAAAAATTAAAAAAATTCTGACTCCTTAAGGATGTGCTGTAATTCTCCTAAAAATTTAACAGTCCAGCAAGGAGTCTAAAAGGTGCAGTTGGAATAGAAAACAGTGTAGACCGAGATCAGACTGCTCCTTAAGAGCAGTCTGATCTGGGTCTACACTGTTTGCATAGGCCTATCTGTCCCAATACTTAGGATCATGGCAGTATGGGTCATTTTTCTATATGTACTTTAACCTATATAGTTTTAGGCTTCATGCAAGAATTCTAAATGTACAGCTTGCCCTATTAGTTGGCCTCATTTTCATATTTGAAGAACATACCGTAAAAATCCTAAAATTTTGGACACCTTGTAGAACACCGTAAAAATCCTAAAATTTTGGACACCTTGTAGAATACCGTAAAAATCCTAAAATTTTGGACACCTTGTAGAATACCGTAAAAATCCTAAAAGTTTGGACACCTTGTAGAATACCGTAAAAATCCTAAAATTTTGGACACCTTGTAGAATACCGTAAAAATCCTAAAATTTTGGACACCTTGTAGAATACCGTAAAAATCCTAAAATTTTGGACACCTTGTAGACATGCTATAGTTCTCATAAAATTTTAACAAATTTATTTCACTATCCACCAAGGAGTCCAAAACGTGCAGACCTGCAGATAGAATTGCAAACAATGTAAACCCAGATCATACTGCTCCTTTAGAAGCAGTCTGATCTGGGTCTGTACTGTTTGCTTAGGCCTCTCTGTCCAAATACTAAGGAAGTTAGAATCATTATGATGTACACATTTGAAGAACATGACTCTAGGATAAAGCAACTAAATACCTTGGTTTAAACAATATTTATTTCAATAAAGTAAGAACATGTTTTAACCCATTTAGTACCAGAAACCCCAAAATGGGTACCCTGGCAAACAGTGCAGGCCCAGATCAGACACCGCAGAACATGGTGTCTGATCAGGGCCTCCACTGTTTGCTAAAAGTTTAGCTATTTTCCAAATGAGTTTTGATGAAAACACAACCTGACACCCCTAAATTTTGAAATGAACTCCTGCTATATATAAGGAGGAAGATTCCATTTGGTACTAAAAGGGTTAAATAACATAAATACAAATTTCATGACAGGATTTGAAAACAATACCTTACCATCAGCTCATTTGTTCTTTGTGAAATGGCAAGCAGCATAGATCCTGATCAGAGTACAATCTGATCCTGATCAACTGCTGTCTGACCTGGGCCTGTGCTGCTACCTAGAAATTACTTAGACTCGTCTTATTTTCAATGTTTTACTTCAGGTTGAGGATTTTCTTGATCAGAGGGTGGTAGAAAATGGAATTGTCCAATATTTAGTTCGCTGGAAAGGATTTAGCTCAGACTGGGATACGTGGGAACCAGTACACAATCTTGGTAACTGTAAAAAGATCATTGAGAGATTCCAGGAATCTACAAATCATTCTGTTCATGGTGCAAAGGTCAAAGTTACAGACAGTAGTGAAGTAAGTGACTCTGGACACCCTTTCAAAAAATCTGGCACTGTCAGAACAAAAACGAAAAGAAATGCCATGCAACAAAAATACAATGCAAGTAAAGGGGTGCCTGTGAAAGTTATTCTTGTCAAAGGGCAAAGAAAGGCAAAAGTTGTAAGGAATCAAAAGAAAAGATCTGTGGCAGTTAGCAAGAGACAAGGAAAGACAGTCATAAATAACAGGGAATTAGTTGCTGTTGATAACGAAATTACTTTTTCTGTGATGAAAGATAGTTCACCCAGTCAGGATGAGTCCTTGGTAAATGAACAAAAAGCATTAACGTTAGCCCGTATGTCTGAAATCTTTGATGCAGTATTGTCAGAATCAAATAAAAAAGAATCTAGTCAAAGCACAAGCAAATATCTGAAGAAACACAGTAGTAAAAAATTCTCAAATAAAATGCTTTCAGTTCGAAAAACCAGGAGTGTTGATTCCAGGATGAATCAGAGAAAACTAAGACCAAAGACTCTGGACCAGAGCCAAAAGCAAAATAGATCATTAAGCATTGACACAAAAGAATCTGATCTGACTTCTAGATCTGTAAGAAAACTTGCAAAACAGAACATACAGAAAGGCAAGAAATCAGCACAACTGAAGTTATCAGAAACTGAAACAGTAGTTGGCGAAGAGAGAAAGAAAAAATCCCCTAAAGCTGGCAGAGATGATATGTCAGCTCCACAGACACCAAAGATAGACACATCAAAAATTGATGAGTTGTATAATCACTTATTAGAACAAGTGAGGGCAGCTACACCTCCAACTAAACGATCAAAGCACACTGTTGCTTCTGTTAAACATGTGCTAAAATCAGGGAAAACAAAAAGCCCCTCACCAAAATCTAGTCCTGTCAAAAGTAGCAGTGCAGTAAGAAGCCAAACAGTTGAACCCAGACAGGTTAGTAAAGATTTGAAAAAGAAAGCAAATGTGAATGTTCAGATCATTAGAGTGCCTCTGCCTAAAAAGTTCAAGCTTCCAGAGAAACCTGCAAATAGTAAAATAAAAGAAAGGTCAAAAAGCAAACCTGTAGTTGGACAGAAGAGAAAGGCCACAACAGATTTGACAATTGAAACAGACGATGAATCTAATAGTGATGACGGTGTTCTGTATTCTCTCTCAGACATGGAAGAGAGTGACAGCACACCTACTCAGTCACCAGAGAAATCTGCAAAACCAAAAACATCTAGTGGTGTGGCAGAAAAGGAATTGAAAGATACATCAAAGGTCAAGGTTGATAAGAAAGTTGCTAAAGCAGTGAAGTCACAGTCAGATTCAGGGGTAGAAAAGTCTCAGAAGACAAAGAAAATGAGACTGCTTGACAGTCTTATGAAACCAGCTGCTGTGAAACCAGGTCAGTACAGTGTATTTTTTGCACACCACATAAGGAAATGCTGAACTTTACCCTGGGCAGAATTTTTTATATCCTACCCAGGGATAGTTTTTTTTAGCTCACCGTCACGTAGTGACGAGGTGAGCTTTTGGGATCACTTTTCGTCCGTCGTGCGTCCGACCGTGCGTCCGTCCGTGCGTCCGTAAACAATTCTTTAAACGACATCTCCTCCTAAACCACTGATCGGATTTTGACCAAACTTCACAGAAATGATCCTTAGGTGGTCCCCTTTCAAAGTTGTTCAAATGGTTCCGGTCCGTTGCACATCTAGGTCATAGGAGCCAAAAAGAGATTTTTTTCACCAAAAACTTAAAAAATCTTCTTCTCTGAAACCACAAGGCCCAGGTCTTTGATATTTGGTATGAAGCTTCATCTAGTGGACCCCTACCAAGATTGTTCAAATTATAGTGCTGGGGCCAAAAATGCCCCCGCTCCGGGGCCCTTTGGTTTTACATGGGCTTATATAGGGAAAATCTTTAAAAATCTTCTTCTCTGAAACCGTAAGGCCCAGGTCTTTGATATTTGGTATGAAGCTTCATCTAGTGGACCCCTACCAAGATTGTTCAAATTATAGTGCTGGGGCCAAAAATGCCCCCGCTCCTGGGCCCTTTGGTTTTACATGGGCTTATATAGGGAAAATCTTTAAAAATCTTCTTCTCTGAAACCGCAAGGCCCAGGTCTTTGATATTTGGTATGAAGCTTCATCTAGTGGACCCCTACCAAGATTGTTCAAATTATAGTGCTGGGGCCAAAAATGCCCCCGCTCCAGGGCCCTTTGGTTTTACATGGGCTTATATAGGGAAGAGCTTTAAAAATCTTCTTCTCTGAAACTGTAAGGTCCAGGTCTTTGATATTTGGTATGGAGCTTCATCTAGGGGACCCCTACCAAGATTGTTCAAATTATAGTGCTGGGGTCAAATATGCCCCCACTCCGGGGCCCTTTGGTTTTACATGGGCTTATATAGGGAAAATCTTTAAAAATTTTCTTCTCTGAAACCGTAAGGCCCATGTCTTTGATATTTGGTATGAAGCTTCATCCCACAAGGCCATGGTCCTTCTTCCTCCCCCACCCCCACTCCGGGGCCCTTTGGTTTTAAATGGGCTTACATAGGGAAAATCTTTAAAAATCTTCTTCTCTGAAACCGCAAGGCCCAGGTCTTTGCTATTTTGTAAGAAGCTTCATCTAGTGGACTCCTACCAAGATTGTTCAAATTATAGTGCTTGGGCTAAAAATGCCACCGCCCCGGGGCCCTATGGTTTTACATGGGCTTATATTGGGAAAATCTTTAAAAATCTTCTCCTCGGAAACCCCAAGGGCCAGGTCTTTGCTATTTGGTATGAAGCTTCATCTAGTGGACCCCTACCAAGATTGTTCAAATTATAGTGCTAGGGCCAAAACTGCCCCCGACCTTGGGCCCTTTGGTTTTACATAGACTTATATGGAGATATTCCTTAAAAATCTTCTTCTGAAACAGCAAGGCCATGATCTTTGATATTTGGTGTGAAGCTTCCTCTAGTGGACCTCTATCAAGATGGTTTAAATTATAGCCCTGAGGCCGAAAATGCCTCCGCCCCAGAGCCATTTGGTTTTTCATAGGCTTATGTAGGGAATATCTTTAATAAAAATCTTCTTCTCTGAAACCGTTAGGCCCAGGTCTTTGATTTTTGGTATGTAGCATATCTAGTGGACCTTTGCCAAGATTGTTCAAATTATAGCCTTTGTTGATATTTGGTATGAAGCTTCACCTTTTTAGACGTCTCTGAACATTATGCACATTATAGCCCTGGGGTTAATAATGGCCCTCCCCGGGTCCCACTTGTTACTCTATGGATCAGGTGAGCGATCCAGGGCCATCATGGCCCTCTTGTTTTGTTTTTTTTTTGGTTTGGTTTTACCGCCCTTTCAAGATTATTTCTCTCATATCGAGCCGATCGTTAATTAGAGGTGGGCGAAAACTGGAGTACCCAGAGAAAAACCACCTGACATTCCGTTGCAGAACTTGGCGTCTCACATGTGAACCGAGCGAGGCTCTAACCACAGCGGTGAGAGACCTAATGATCAAGAGTCAGCGCTCTTAACCACTAGGCCATGGAGGCCCGTTACCCAGGGATAGGTTAAAAATTGAGAATTTTCATATTTGATATACACTTGTTGATAAGGACATAACATACACAAGTCAAGTTTTACTTCCTTGCACATACAGTGATGTCAGATATGCAGAATTATTGTCATCAAAATATAGCGAATGTCGACAGTCAAAGTGACTGCATTTAAAAAAAATCCATTCTCAGAAAACAAATGTAAGGTATGCAAAATTTACATGGGTGTGGGGGATAGATAGAAAAATCAGTCCCTCAGGATCATAGTCTGGCATCAGTCTGTATAAACCTGCCCAGAAAGTTTGGTTAGGTAAAACTGACCAGTTGGATATGACCTAAAGTGTTGATGGGGCCGTTAAACTCAAAAACAAACAAAATTATCCAAATTGGGATAGTGACAGGCCTCTGTGGCTTAGTGGTTAAGTGTTCTGTCTTTAAACATTAGGTCTGTCATTATTACAATGGAAGTTTGAATGTTTTTAGCTCACCTGAGCACAGAGTGCTCAAGGTGAGCTATTGTGATCGTTTTGTGTCCGTCGTCCGTCCGTCCGTCAACAATTTCTTTAAATGACATCTCCTCCTAGGCAAATGGCCGGATTTCAAAATCATTTCACAGAAATGTTCCTCTAGTGACCCTCTACCAAAATTGCTAAAATGGTTCTGCTCCGCTGAACAAAATGGCTGCCAGAGCTAAAAATAGAAAAACTTACAAACGACATCTCCTCCTAGGCCAATGTCCTGATTTCAAAATAATTTCACAGAGATGTTCCTTGGGTGACCCTCTACCAAAATTGCTAAAATAGTTCCGCTCTGCTGAACAAAATGGCCGCCACATCTAAAAATAGAAAAACCATAAAACGACAGTGTTCAATCTAGGCTGCGCCATTGCGCCCTGGGCCCGCTTTTTAGCTCACCTGAGCCGAAGGCTCATGTGAGGTATTAGTATACCACGAGCCGGCGTCCGTCGTCGTCCGTCGTCGTCGTCGTCGTCCACACTTTCAAAGAAGTATATCTCCGGAACCAGTGGGCCAATCTTGATCAAATTTCATGTGAAGCATTATCAGGTAGGGGGAAAGGCTGCATACTGTTTTCGGGCAGATCGGATTGGAACTCTGGTTGCCATGGCAACAAATAGCTCCCATAGACTTAACATAGGAAAAAGTTTGTCATCACTCTAGCTCCGTCAATTTTTTTCTGATCGTCTTCATTCTTGCAGATAACGAGGACAGGCATGAAATCTCGATCAAGTTCGATTTTGGGCTGAATCGGATTATTCACTTAGGAGTTACGTGCCCTTGAGCATTAGGAAAAAGCTTGTCATCACTCTAGCTCCGTCAATTTTTTTCTGATCGACTTCATTCTTGCAGATAACGAGGACAGGCATGAAATCTCGATCAAGTTCGATTTTGGGCTGAATCGGATTATTCACTCAGGAGTTATGTGCCCTTGAGGGTTGAAAAAATTGCCTATTGACTTAACATGGGGAGAATGTTGTCATCACCGTAGCTGCTTCAATTAATTTCAGATTGGCTTTATTCTTGCAGATAACCAGCACAGCCATGAAATCTCGGTCAAGTTCGATAACTGGCAGAATCGGATCATTCACTTAGGAGTTACCTGCCCTTGTGTGTTTTTGCATTAGGGTTAATGGGAATTTCAAAAATGTATATCTTAAAGACTACTTGGCCAACTTTGATCAAATTTCATGTGTCGCATTATTGGGCAAGTGGAAAGGCTTCATTAGGTTTTCAGGCAGATCTGAGTGGAACTCTGGTTGCCATGGCAACATCTAGCTCCCATAGACTTCACATAGGAAAAAGCTTGTCATCACTCTAGCTCCGTCAATTTTTTTCTGATCGACTTCATTCTTGCAGATAACCAGTACAGGCATAAAATCTCGGTCAAGTTCGATTTTGGGCCGAATCAGATAATTCACTCAAGAGTTACGTCCCCTTGAGCGCCCGAAAAATTGCCTATCGACTAGGGCTGACTATCGATGCCAATTTTGACTATCGTGATAGTATTGCTATCGTGGAAACTACTATCACGATACTATCACTATCGTGGCATACTATCACGATACTATCGTGATACTATCGGGAACACTTATAAATGATTCATAGATGTTATATCACTCACATAAAATGGCTAAGAGTGACAGAACGAGTTAGGAAAATTCCAATGGCCTAAAATTGTATGTTTATTGTGTGTTTCAATATCAGCATTCATTCCCTCTGGGCTATTCCAGAAAAAAACATCATGGGGAGACGGCTCTTTATATATATCCCCACCACCGCCTAAAAATAGTTTGCTGCTTCCAGTATATATGCCTGTAAGTGATGGTTATCATAGCTTTAATACCTTTGCAGTGTTTGAGATTTTCTGCTTGTGAAAACTGACACATGCTGATCGTTCTTCGATTCTTTGATGTTTGCCGCCTGTGTTAAATTAATCTGTGGATTCAGTTAATTAGGTAACCCGATTATTACATAGTATTACGTAATCACAGCACGCTATTTTAGCACCTCTTTAAGGGCGACATGAATCTAACAAACTGCATTAAAACTTGAACTTGAAGATATTTTTTATTTGAAGTTAGCATCAAAAGCTAGACTATCAAAATAGAAGTAAAGCAATTATCAAGTCGTTTTTTTCATTTAGCAATATGGCTCTTTGACTCTGTGGACATTTAGTCCTTGCACAAAAGACAGCTAAGACAAGCAGCAATAATAAAACAAAGTTTTCATGTAATGAAATTTGGCCGTTTCGACATGTTATTTTTTCTGGAATATCCCTCTATTATAATACAAAGACAACCAAAAATAGAATCAGAAAGACCCACGAAAAATAAAAACGCCAATTTGTCCCAGGTTGTCCAGTGTCCACCATCAAAACGTCCAGAATCACCTTAAGAAAGTACTTGATAGACGGAGACCTAAGGCCTCGCGCTGCACGTTTTTTCCCCCTACAGGATGACGACAGGAAAATAAAACTTTGCTTAAATATTCCCCCAAGAATTCAATCCTAATCGGTCAGGCCAGCCGACTGATGACATCATCATTGATGCATTTGTGCATACTTGCCGACTTATCTGAGTCTATCATGTACTCGCATGCACATTCTGTGCATTTTTCGAGAAATGCATTTCTAATGAGACCACAAAAGTGCGGTTTAATAGTCTGGTCCTTATGCGCAAAAAGAGTCACATATACAACAAGTTAAACTGCATTATTCCGTCATATATTACGCATTTATTTACCTATATGAATAAGTCAGCACACAGCAAAAACAAACATTTCTTCATACAAAAGATCAGCTTGTGCATCTTGCAAATGTCTTCGAAACTGAACAGGGAAATGGCGTTTGTCCCAGAAGTTATACTACGCAAGGATAGTACAAACAGCAAACATTTATATATGACTGCGCAGGCTGATCTGAGCCTTCACATGTCGCACAGGTTTCACTGTCATGTTTTCAAAAAGTTGCATGCAACAAACGCGTGATCAAACTATCATTGACGTTTTGTTATTGAAAAACGCGGGAAAATTTCTGACTGCCTCAACTGCACGCGCAAAAATGACGGCGGGAAATTCATCGCCGCGAGAAATTCACCACACGGCAAAAAACTATGATACACATGGGCGACCAGCGAAGACTCAGATCATCATGCACATATATGAAGGCTTATCAGTCTGTCCTGATTACAGCTGAATGGATTTCCTAAGCAAAAATACTTGCGTAATTACACAACAGTACAGGTATATTTTCAAAGCATATTCAAGAAAAATACAAAAACAATCGAAACTATCGATAGTTGAGTGAACTATCGGCGATAGCTATCGATAGTCCAAAGTACTATCGATGCATTGCTATCGAGGCAGTCCCTATCGCGATGCATCGAACTATCGATGCATCGTTACACCCCTACTATCGACTTAACATGGGGAAAATGTTGTCATCACTGTAGCTAGTAACGAGGACAGGCATAAAATCTCGGTTAAGTTCGATTTTGGGCAGAATCGGAATATTGACCTCGGAGTTACGTGACCTTGAGCGACAAAAAATTTGCCCATAGACTTAACATAGGGAAAATGTTGTGACTACGATAGCGACTTGAATTTTTTTCAGATCAGCTTCAAACTTGCAGGTAACGAGGACAGACATAAAATCACGGTTAAGTTCGATTTTGGGCCGAATCGGATTATTTGCCTTGGAGTTACCTGTCCTTGAGCATGAAAAAATGCGTTGTGCCCACGATAGCAACTTTATTTTTATTCAGATCAGCTTCAAACTTGCAGGTAACGAGGACAGGCATAAAATCCCGGTTAAGTTCGATTTTGGGCCGAATCGGAATATTGACCTCGGAGTTACGTGACCTTGAGCAACAAAAAATTTGCCCATAGACTTAACATAGGGAAAATGTTGTGACTACGATAGCGACTTGAATTTTTTTCAGATCAGCTTCAAACTTGCAGGTAACGAGGACAGACATAAAATCTCGGTTAAGTTCGATTTTGGGCCGAATCAGATTATTTGCCTTGGAGTTACCTGCCCTTGAGCATAAAAAAATATGTTGTGACCACGATAGCAACTTTATTTTTATTCAGATCAGCTTCAAACTTGCAGGTAACTTGGACAGGCATAAAATCTCAGTTAAGTTCGAATCGGAATATTGACCTCGGAGTTACATGACCTTGAGCGACAAAAAATTTGCCCATAGACTTTACATAGGGAAAATGTTGTGACTACGATAGCGACTTGAATTTTTTTCAGATCAGCTTCAAACTTGCAGGTAACGAGGACAGACATAAAATCTCGGTTAAGTTCGATTTTGGGCCGAAACAGAATATTTGCCTTGGAGTTACCTGCCCCTGAGCATAAAAAAATATGTTGTGACCACGATAGCAACTTTATTTTTATTCATATCAGCTTCAAACTTGCAGGTAACGAGGACAGGCATAAAATCTCGGTTAAGTTCGATTTTGGGCCGAATCGGAATATTTACCTCGGAGTTACGTGACCTTGAGAGACAAAAAAATTTGCCCATAGACTTAACGTAGGGAAAATGTTGTGACAGAAATAGCGACTTGAATTTTTAGCTCACCTGAGCCAAAGGCTCCAGTGAGCCGATAGTATACCAAGGCTCCGGAGTCCGTCGTCTGTCATCCGTCCATCCGTCGTTCACACTTTCAATGAAGCATATCTCAGAAGGCAGTCGACCAATCTTGTTTAAATTTTATGTGTAGCACCATTGGGCAAGGGGAAAGGCTGCATTAGGTTTTGGAGCTAATCTGGTTCATTTGTTCCTTCATTCTTCTTTCTCTCCATATAGAGATAATAGACCAATGTTAAATTTTTAATCAAAGATTTCTCAGGAACTATAAAAGCTAGAAGCATCAAATTTGGTATTCAATAGAATAATGATGACTTATTTTGTGTAAGAGACATTGGGCTTTCTCAGCTTATTTGTTCATCTGTTCTTTCATTCTTCTTTCTCTCCATTTTGACCAATGTTAAATTTTCGTCAAAGATTTCTCAGGAACTATAGAAGCTAGAAGTCTCAAACTTGGAATGCAATTGCAATAATCATGACTTATATCCTGTAAGGGTCAATGGGCTGGATTCTATTAGCAGATTTAGTAGTCAAGTCTGTGAATTGTTAAAACTTAAGTTCCTCAGGTGAGCGGTTTAGGCTCATTGAGCCTCTTGTTACATGAGGGGCGCACTGGAGATCATTTAATGGGCCCGTCGGGCGCAACGGTAGAATTTGTGACTGTTTCTTCTAGAGTTCATTTTGCGATTTTCTCGTGATATTTCGGCTGCCTGGTGCGTATTATTGAGTTTATCACAAACCGCATGTTGCCCAATCAAAATAACTCAGAAAAAAAGTTTTGTTTTTATCTGTTTAACTAGTAACAATTCTTATTTTTCAAACCCAAATCGATGTTTTGTTTACCGGGGATGCGGCCATGTTCGGTATACTTGTATGCGCCGGGCGGCTTACGCCATATTCGTGTGCGCCGTGCGGCTTACGCTAAATACCGGCCCGAAATACCGCAAAATACCGAGACCGGCGCTATTTATTATAGAGTATTTCTCTTCCAGAAATAAATTTAATGGCATTCATTCTAAATAAAACATGTATTTAACCCTTGAGCAAGACACTTTATCCAATGGCTTTGTACTGGTTAACAGAGGTAATGAGCATATGTGACCAACTCAGTATTAGAAGATGGATAGATAGACTAACAGAATAGATTTTGTCTGTAATGTTTAACTTGTTTTGTGTCCATTTTTATCATGCAGCCAAAACCTCAAGATAAATCTGGCAACTTTATGTAGTATAATTTAAGGGCCCCCTAAATTTCCGAATGGCCCCCTTTTCCAAGGTCTGTGGGCCCAGAGGGCCCCCAAACCCCAAATCCTAGATTGAACACTGAACGATATCTCCTCCTAAGCCAATGGCCGGATTTCACAATCATTTCACAGAAATGTTCCTCGGGTGACCCTCTACCAAAATTACTAAAATGGTTCTGCATGGCTGAACAAAATGGCCACCAGAGCTAAAAATAGAAAAACCTTTAAATCACATCTCCTCCTAGGCCAAAATAATTTCAAAGAGAGGGTCCTTGTTTGACCCTCTACCAAAATTGCTAAAACAGTTTCGTTTTGCTGAATAAAATGGCCGCCAGAGCTAAAAATAGAAAAACTTTTAAACGACATCTCCTCCTAGGCCAATGTCCCGATTTCAAAATAATTTCACAGAAATGCTCCTTGGGTGACCTTCTACCAAAATTGCTAAAATGTTTTTGCTCTGCTGAACAAAATGGCCACCAAATATAAAAATAGAAGAACCTTTAAACGATATCTGCATGTAAGCCAATGGCCCGATTTCAAAATCATTTTACAGAAATGTTTCACAGGTGACCCTCTACCAAAATTGCTAAAATGGTTCTGCTCCGCTGAACAAAATGGCTGCCAGAGCTAAAAATAGAAAAACTTACAAACAACATCTCCTCCTAGGCCAATGTCCTGATTTCAAAATAATTTCACAGAGATGTTCCTTGGGTGACCCTCTACCAAAATTGCTAAAATAGTTCCGCTCTGCTGAACAAAATGGCCACCACATCTAAAAATAGAAAAACCATAAAACGATATCTCCTCCTAAGCCAATGGCCGCATTTCACAATCATTTCACAGAAATGTTCCTCGGGTGACCCTCTACCAAAATTACTAAAATGGTTCTGCATGGCTGAACAAAATGGCCACCAGAGCTAAAAATAGAAAAACCTTTAAATCACATCTCCTCCTAGGCCAAAATAATTTCAAAGAGAGGGTCCTTGTTTGACCCTCTACCAGAATTGCTAAAACAGTTTCGTTTTGCTGAATAAAATGGCCGCCAGAGCTAAAAATAGAAAAACTTTTAAACGACATCTCCTCCTAGGCCAATGTCCCGATTTCAAAATAATTTCACAGAAATGCTCCTTGGGTGACCTTCTACCAAAATTGCTAAAATGTTTTTGCTCTGCTGAACAAAATGGCCACCAGATATAAAAATAGAAGAACCTTTAAACGATATCTGCATCTAAGCCAATGGCCCGATTTCAAAATCATTTTACAGAAATGTTTCACGGGTGACCCTCTACCAAAATTGCTAAAATGGTTCTACTCCGCTGAACAAAATGGCCACCAGAGCTAAATATAGAAAAACTTTTAAACGACATCTCCTCCTAGGCCAATGGCCTGATTTCGAAATAATTTCTCAGAGACAGTCCTTGGCTGACCCTCTACCAAAATTCCTAAAACTGTTCTGCTTTGCTGAACAAAATGGCTGCCATACTTTTGCAGAAATGTTTATAGGGTCACCCTCATCCAAACTTGCGAAAATGGTTTCATTTCAATGAACAAAATGGCCACCAGAGTTAAAAATAGAAAAGACCTTTAGATGACAGCTTCTCCTAGGCCAGTGGCTAGATTTCGAAAAATATTACTGAAATGTTCCTTGGGTGACCTTTTACCAAAGCTGCTAAAATGGTTTCCCTTGCTGAACACAATGGCTGTTGGATATTATTATTTTAGGTCTAGCCTGCCCAGGCAAGGTGGTGCAATTTGGACCATCTATGCACATTAACTATATTGGTTTCATTGGGTGGCAGGGCTTGAGATGTCTTCTCAGTGTTGGGTAAAATTCCAACAAAATTGGATACAACATCTTCAAAATGACCTAAATAGTGTTGACTGGGATGTTAAATCTCAATTTAAACAAAACGGGCATAAGAGGACCAGTCTGATCTGGATCCACACTGTTTGCAATAATGACTTTAAAGTAACCAGCCAACACAAAGCAGAAGATAATTCTGAAGGGTTAAACAGAAACATCTTAATCACTCTTTGAAATTGTACATTCTAATATTGTTATGCCAGAAGGTATACATATTAAATTGTGCAGCACTGTATAATAGAAGTCACTTAGAGGTTAGGACCCATCTGTTTGACCTAGTTATAAACAGAGCTGCAAAAATGGGCTAGATAACTACTGGGCTCTTGAAAATAATATAGGTGGCTTAAGGATCTGTGCTGCAGTATACAGAATCAGCACCAAAAACTGTTTATTTTGGATGGAGTGATGTAGATAAGGTGGGTATATGTTGATAGTTAAAGGATAATTTTCCTTATCAATAAAACATATGTTGTGGGTATTTATTAGAACCACCTTGCTCTTAATGAATATATACACACCATACATTTTTATCGAAAAATAAGGGAGACTTTAGCTAATGTGCCACTAAATACCCACCATATAGATCTACAGCTCTATAAACTAAAGATTTGACTGATTGATTGTTTTGGGTTTAATGACATGTCAACCCTTGTGGGTATTTTGTGTCCTCTCAGAGAAATGGAGAAAAGATTTAGGAGAGATAGTAGAGGATATGAAAGTGAGGGACAGAGGAGAAGAGGCAAATGAATGGAAGGAAGTGTATATAGAAACAGAACAAATAACATTCCCCCCTCTACCCATACTTCAGCCCCCGCCAATAGGGGCTTGAAGAAATATATGGGCTGCATGATGCTTCCACGCAGAGCTGAATCCAGCCCTCACACTAGTACTGGTAAACCGCTTAGAGGATCTAAGCCTGTCCAGGAACCGCGGTGCGAGGCGGACCGTCCATGCTAATAAACCCTATTGGTTTCATTGGGCGACAGGGCTTGAGATGTCATTTCATATCAATGTCGGGTAAAAGTCCCACAAAATTGGAAGCAACGTCTCCAAAATGACCTTTACAGTGTTGACGGGGACGTTAAACCTCAAATCAAACAAACAAAATCTACCCATACTTGCAGCAAGGACAGTAGGCCTTGTCCAACTGTGAGCCAATATCAGTTGGACACAACAGTGATGCAAGATACACTTATAGAGATTTAATTACAGTATTAATAAATCTCCACCTAAGTTCTTAAATGGTTCAGCTACATCGAACAAATAGCACATAGACAAAAATAAAAACATCACCAAAAGATAATACGACTTGACTCAGGTGAGCGAATTAGGTCCATCATGGACCTCTTGTTTTTTTTTCTGATTTCCCATGTACTCTAATTGCTACAGAGAATACCGTAAAAATTGTAAAAAGGAGCAGTCTCTATAAGGCTATTTTCATGGCCACAACCGATTTCCTTTAAACTTTGTAGCTTCAAATTGGTACAAATTGGCTGTATAATGGTGAATTTTTAGACTCTTTGGTCCACTGGTTTTTGCTGTATACACTATTAAAGTGGGTGGGGTAATGTCACCCAATCAAGGGTATACAAACAAAAATGCTATTATTTTTGTTCTAAGTGCATGACTGGAGCCGATGTTTGCTGTATGCTTACTACCCTTTTAGGCATAACAGCCGGTGATAACAGTCTTATAAATATCAAACAAGAGAAGAGTTTATATGCGCTTGTAAGTTGTACCCAAATATTAGTAATTTTTATTCCCCAACTTTACGAAAAACCACAACACCTTTACAGTTTTCATCTTATTTCAAAGATCTTACATAATTATAATGTTGATGTAATAGTCACTCTAGGTATATGTCAGAATTATTGTTAGTTCATAGAACTTAAGAGTTTCCTGCCCCTGAAATTGGATTTTACCCATTTGTTTTAAATCAGAGTGCATTTATCCGTTTTGTAGTACTCACAACTTCATTTGGAAGTGAATAAACCGATTCCATGCAAATATAATTAAATAGATGTGGACAAAGAAGTCATTTGATTTAATAGTGCATGCTAGCAAGCACATGAGTACAACATTCCACGGTACGAGCACCACTTCTTCACCAACAGTACCATCCAGTGATTGGGTTCAGTCCTTGTGGTCTAAACACATTGCAAAACGAGCAAACAATTCTTACATAGTCGCTTACATATGTTATTTTACTATTGGATATTTTGTTGCTAAGGCCTTCCACTTTGTAATTCTCCCATTAGCTGATTCGACAACCTATCTCACTTTGTACCTAGCCTTGAATCATTCGCCTCTTCAGTCGTATATTGCTTCTGAGATTTGGTTAGGAAGTGAAGCATATGAGAATTGATTTCATAACCCTTTAGTATTTCTTTTACTTCTCTGAATCATACATCAACTTTTGCAAATGTCCTATTTGGGGATTCAAATTCTGATGTTGCAATCGCAGTGGCTGATGGAACATACATATATATTGAGAAGAGTGGAAACTACTCATTTCAGAGAAGATCTTATTCCGTACATGAAGGACAGCTTTTGCTGAAACCTATGATGCTTGTGGCCACTGATGGTTACATTTTGACTGCGATTGGACCATATCTTGCAGATGGGAAAAACACAGATGCTAAGATTACCGAACACATGTTAAAGACTAATGTAGAAAATATTACTCACTGGTTTGAAGAAGATGATGTTCTCGTTGTAGACCGCAGCTTCAGCGATGCTATAGATGTACTAAAGGATTTTGGAATCAATTCTCATATGGCTCACTTCCTAAACAAATCTCAAAAGCAACATACTTGCCCCCGCCCATAGGGGCTTGAAGAAATATATGGGCTGCATGATGCTTCCGCGCAGAGCTGAATCCGGCCCGCACACTAGTACTGGTAAACCGCTTAGAGGATCTAAGCCTGTCCAGGAACCGCGGTGCGAGGCGGACCGTCCATGCTAATAAACCCTATTGGTTTCATTGGGCGACAGGGCTTGAAATGTCATTCCATCTCAATGTCGGGTAAAAGTCCCACAAAATTGGAAGCAACGTCTCCAAAATGACCTTTACAGTGTTGACGGGGACGTTAAACCTCAAAGCAAACAAACAAAAGCAACATACGACTGAAGAGGCGAATGAATCAAGGCTAGTTACAAAGGTGAGATGGGTTGTCGAATCAGCTAATGGGAGAATTAAAAGGTGGAAAGCCCTTAGCAACACAATGCCCAATAGTCAAATACCATATGTTGGCGACTATGTAAGGATTGTTTGCTCATTGTGCAATGCATTTAGACTACCTTTGGTAATAAGCAAAGATTCAGGCAAAGTACTGGCCAGAAGAATAATGGCCCTAGCAAAAACTCAAATAAGCTGCAGGATAAGGTTGTAACAAGAATTCCGCCGAAGGCTATGTCGTGCCTGTGGGGGCGCAAAGTCATCGAACCATGATATGCAGGTCAAGGTCAAACATAGGTGCTTGCTCAAAAGATCTCGTTCTCAAATGCAACCTTGTACTAAGTATCATTAATGAAGCTCTAATAATTCTTGAGAAATGAACTTAACCATTAGGGTGAACGCTAGGGTGGCCACAATATTTTACAAAGTCAGTGAACCATGAAATTTAGGTCAAGGTCAAATATGGATGCTTGCATTTAAATTGCCATCCCCAGATTCAAGTTGGCACCAAATATCATAAATGAAGCTCTTATACATCTTGAGAAATAAACTTGACCATTAGGGTGAACGCTAGGTTGGTGTAATATTTTACAAAGTCAGTGAACCATGAAATGTAGGTCAAGGTCAAATATGGATGCTTGCATTCAAGTTGCCATCCACAGATACAAGTTTGTACCACATATCATTAATGAAGCTCTTATAGTTCTTGAGAAATAAACTTGACCATTAGGGTGAACGCTAGGGTGGGCACAATATTTTACAAAGTCAGTGAACCATGAGGTCAAGGTCAAATATGGATGCTTGCATGTAAGTTGTCATCCCCAGATACAAGTTTGTACCAAGTATCATTATTGAAGCTCTTTTGTTCTTGAGAAATAAACTTGACCATTAGGGTGAACGCTAGGGTGGTCGCAAATGTTGACGCCTTGACGAACGGACGAACGAACGGACCGAAAACCGGGCGCCTATATCGCGCCATGCTAATAGCAGGCGCGACAAAAATGGCTGGGATAAAAAACGGGTTATTTGGAAAAAGATTGATGATGAGAAACTTGAGAATTTCCCAGAGATGACTGAGGATGAACTCAGGGATTTGAAACTGGGTATTTACCAGCTGAAAGGAGCCAAATCCTACACAGATGAACATTTTGACGACAATGAATCATATGAGATAATGGCACACAAAGAAGAAGATGGTGTTCTCAAAGCACAGATACGTTCTCGCCACACATCTAATAAAACATATAACATGTGGGTTGAGTATACACAAGGACTGAACGCAATCACTGGATGGTATTGTGGGTGCAGAAGTGGAGCTCGTACGGTGGGATGTTGCGCACATGTGGCTTCTGTTCTATGGTATTTGGGATATTACCGGAACAAAACAGAAAATAGTGAAGCAAAACCAAGCCGGGAACATATTGATTTTGTTTATGATGCTGCTGTTGACACATGGAGTACATCTAGCGATTCAGAGGAAGATCAGTAAATTAACAAATTCTTAAACATGTCGTGAGACCATACAGGCTTATATTTAAGCACAGTATCAGTCTAAAATGAGGTTCCACATAAGCAAAGCCTGCTTTGGTGGTCAAAAATGTTTGACAGTTGACAAATGTTCCATTTGCACCTGGAAATTAAGAGTTCATAAATAACCAAAAAAAGGAAATACTAGCATGCACTATTAAATCAAATGACTTCCTTGTCCACATCTATTTAATAATAATTTAATAATGCATGGAATCGGTTTATTCACTTTCAAATGAAGTTGTGAGTACTACAAACGGATAAATGCACTCCAATTTAAAAAAAATGGGTAAAATCCAATTTCAGGGGCAGGTAACTTTTAAGTTTTATGAACTAACAATAAGTCTGACATATACCTAGAATGACAATTACATCAACATTATATTTATGAAAGATCTTTGAAATAAGATGAAAACTGTAAAGGTGTTGTGGTTTTTCGTAAAGTTGGGGAATAAAAATTACTAATATTTGGGTACAACTTACAAGCGCGTATAAACTCTTGTCTTGTTTGATATTTATAAGACTGTTATCACCGGCTGTTATGCCTAAAAGGGTAGTAAGCATACGGCAAACATCGGCTCCAGTCATGCACTTTGAACAAAAATAATAGCATTTTTGTTGGTATACCCTTGATTGGGTGACATTACCCCACCCACTTTAATAGTGTATACAGCAAAAACCAGTGGACCAAAGAGTCTAAAAATTCATCATTAGACAGTCAATATGTACCAATTTGAAGCTACAAAGTTTAACCCTTGTCCTGCTGAGCCCGGATATGTCTGATCTATCAAACAATGTAGATCCAGATCAGATGGCTTCTGAAGAAGCAATCTGATCAGGATCTTCATTGTTTGCCATTCATTTTATGAATTTGTTGCAATGATTTGCATCAAGTAATCTGATTGGTTGATAATCAGTAGTGGGTGTGGCATATATGAATATTCAGCAGGAGAAGGGTTAAGGGAAATCGGTTGTGGCCATGAAAATAGCCTTATAGAGACTGCTCCTTTGGACATTTTAAGGACTTGCCATAATTCTCCTAATATTTCGACAAATTTGTTTCAAGATCAAGCAAACTGCAATGAGTCAAAATGATGCAGACAGAATGGCAAACAGTGTAGACCCTGATCAGATGGCTCCTTCAGGAGCAATCTGATTAGGGTCTTCACTGTTTGCTAAGTTAGGCCTATCTGTCCCAATACTTAGGATCAATTATCATCACGGTATGGTTTAAATTTTCATTTTTGTATTGCAGAGGATAAAATCTTCAAAATTGCAAATAGTTTTATTATGCTCCCCGAAGAATTTCGGAGAGCATATAGTCGCCGCTTCGTCCGTGCGTCTGTCCCACTCTTGTCCACGCGAATTCTCAGAAACTACTGGTCGAATTTCAATGAAACTTCATGGGAATATTAAGTATAGAAGGTGGATGCGCATGTCACCTGCCTGTTTTGGTTCGATGATTTTTCCAAGAGTTATGGCTCTTTGATGAATTCTGCATGAATATATAGGGTACTGTTCGTGTCCAAGTGAATTCTCAGCAACTACTTGCTACTGGTCCGATTTAAATGACACTTCATGGGAATATTAAGTATAGAAGGTGGGTACGCATGTCACCTGCCTATTTTGGTTCGATGATTTTTCCAAGAGTTATGGCCCTTTGATGAATTCTGCATGAATATATAGGGTACTGTTCGTGTCCAAGAGAATTCTCAGCAACTACTTGCAGAAATTCATTGAAACTTCAATGGAATCTTAAGCAGCAATAGGGGATGCGCATATTATCTGTGCTATCTGGTTAGATGATTTGTCACAGAGTTATGGTACTTTGTTTAAAGCTGCAGTGAAAGGTCACTGTGGCTATTTTTAGAAAAACTTTGTCATCACTGGTGCCTACATTTATTGATGGATTTTAATATAACTTGACACAAATGTTCCTAATGACAATATCTCGAGTGATTTCGACTTTCAAGGTCGTTGCCTAAAGGTCAAGGTCCCTGTGGCTATTTTTAGAAAAACTTTGTCATCACTCTAGCGCCTACATTTCTTCACCAATTTCAATATTACTTCACACAAATGTTGGGTATGATAATATCTTAAGCATGTTTGACTTTCAGGGTCCTGGGCTCACAGTCAAGGTCACTGTGGCTATTTTTAGAAAAACTTTTTTTCGCTCTAGTGCCTACATTTATGGATGGATTTTAATATAATTTCGCACAAATGTTGAGTATGATTATATCTCGAGCAAGTTCAACTCTCAGGTTCCTGGGGTCAAGGTCACTGCAGCTATTTTTATACAAAAACTTTGTCATCGCTCTAGCATCGTAATTTGCTGATGGATTTTAATATAACTTCACACAAATGTTGGGTATAATAATATCTCGAGCAAGTTCAACATTCTAGATCCTGGGGTCAAGGGCAAGGTCACTGTGGTTATTTTAGAAAAAAAATTTGTCATCGCTCTAGTGCCTACATTTATTGATGGATTTTAATATAATTTCACACAAATGTTGGGTATAATATATCTAGAGCAAGTTTGACTTTCAGGGTCCTGGGCTCAAGGTCAAGGTCTTTGCGGCTTTTTTTATCAAAAAACTTTGTCATCGCTCTAGCGTCATCATTTGCTGATGGATTTTAATATAACTTCGCACAAATGTTGGGTATAATAATATCTCAAGCAAGTTTGACTTTCATCCATCTGCATTAGAGTTGCAGATAAATTGGATCAAAATGAAAGAAGCTAGTCTTGGCAGATGGTCAAAATGACCTTTTTTGACAGTCAAAGGGATCGGATCAGATCCATTTTCGAACCCGTCTAATATTTTATATGCATGTAAAGGCACCCAATACAGAACCATACCTATGAGGATTGCCTCTGTGTCTGAGAGTAAGTTTTCAATAATTATACCCCCGCAAACGAAGTTTGAAGGGGGTATATAGGAGTCAGCTTGTCGTCTGTCGTCGTCGTCAGTCGTCGTCGGTCCGTTACAAAAAACTTTAACATTGCTCATAACTTCCTTATTCTTTGACCGATTTCTTTAATATTCACACACCACACACCTTGCCACTAGTACTTAAGATTGCTATACACAAACCTGACCTTGACCTTTACGTTGACCTTCCTCAAGGTCAAATACACGTCATTCCTTGCTATTATTTATGTTAAATCATTTGTGTTATCAGAAACTATTATTATGTCATTGTGTGGCTCAGACTATCAAAAAACTTATATCTCTGTGACTCTTACTTGGAGTTACTATCTGACAACGCATGCGGGGGTATAATTGGCGCCCGTTAGGCGGCAGCTCTAGTTTGTATTAAACAGTTTTACCCAATTAATATAGCTAAACTGCCACCGAGTATCTTGGGGTATGGTATCGTACCTGAAGACACTTCCTTTCATTTATTCCGACTTTTGTGTTGCTGATGTAGGTATGACAGTGTCATCAGGTAAGCTAATCTGTCCACGACAGGTTTTGTTATACTCCATTTTGAAGTACACAGAGCTACAGATAATTTTTAGGCCAACGAGTATTTTACTCCCTGGTTTTCTTTTCAAAGGGTATTTCAGGTCCTAGAAATTTTCTGAAAGAGTAAAATGTTACACAATTTTTTGGAAAGATTATTTTGACACATAATATGCTTTTTATTTCCAAGTGTGACAGTTTTTATTATATAATCATAAAATAATTATCATAACTTCAAATAAGACACTTTTTTCATCAGAAAAGTGCATATATTTTTCTTATTTCTGCACATAAACATAATTATGTTGTTGGTATTCACTAGAAGTGCCTCACTGAGGCGCTTCTAGTGAATATCCACAACTTATGTTTTCATGCAGAAATAAGAAAAGTAAGATGTAGATACCCCCTCTTGTCTGGGGCTATGATTAATTTATTACCTTTAAAATGAAGTGTATATCACTTGTTAGTGTCCAGTTTGTGTCTTTGAGAAATAAATGATTATCACACTTGTAACTTAGGTTTCTCACCAGTATGCATCAGAATGTGAGTGAGAAATAAATGATTATCACACTTGTAACTTAGGTTTCTCACAAGTATGAATCAGAATGTGAGTCTTCATAATGACTAGAGGTTGTTTGTTTGATTTGATGTTTAACGTCCCCGTCAACACTGTAAAGGTCATTTTTGAGACGTCGCTTCCAATTTTGTTGGAATTTTACCCGACATTGAGATGAAATGACATCTCAGGCCCTGTCGCCCAATGAAACCAATAGGGTTTTTTAGCATGGACGGTCTGCCTCGCACCGCGGTTCCTCTTAGATCCTCTAAGCAGTTTACCAGTACTAGTGTGCGGGCCAGATTCAACTTTGCGTGGAAGCATCATGCAGCCCATATATTTCTTCAAGCCCCTGACTAGAGAAATAAATGATTATCACACTTGTAACTTAGGTTTCTCACCAGTATGCATCAGCATGTGAGTCTTCATAATAACTAGAGAAATAAATGATTTTTAAACACTTGTAACTTAGGTTTCTCACCAGTATGCATCAGCATGTGAGTCTTCATAATGACTAGAGAAATAAATGATTATCACGCTTGTAGCTTAGGTTTCTCACCAGTATGCATCAGAATGTGAGTCTTCATAATGACTAGAAAAATAAATGATTATCACACTTGTAGCTCAGGTTTCTTACAAGTATGCATCGGCATGTGAGTCTTCATAATGACTAGAGAAATAAATGATTATCATGCTTGTAGCTTAGGTTTCTCACCTTTATGCATCAGCATGTGAGTCTTCATAATGACTAGAGAAATAAATGATTATCACGCTTGTAGCTTAGGTTTCTCACCAGTATGCATCAGAATGTGAGTCTTCATAATATCTAGAGAAATAAATGATTATCACACTTGTAGCTTAGGTTTCTCACCAGTATGCATCAGAATGTGAGTCTTCATAATGACTAAACTCCGTTCAGAAAATCTGAATCATCGATTTTTTCGTTTCTCCCTTTTAATACTCATTTTAGCCCATACATCACTATGGGAAAGTTTTAGACCCGACCCTCCGCCGACTCCTCCAACAGGTCATATGCCTCTGCGACAGTCAGGGAAGGCTGTGATTATTTGGAGAAAATTGCAAAACAAAGAAATGAGACCACAGACTAAGTCCATTTGACGATGATTGTCAGGTAAAATAATAAATATTCAAAGCCATGTGATGCACTTTATAAATAGATATGCAGTTACGACACACCTTACATTCGAATGGCTAGATAGAGGCTCATTAGGAACGGGGAGCCATTAGCGCGATGTGCTGTCAACAGTTGTCAAAAAGAAATATACCGATATCGGATGTGGTGTCACAGCTAATGATTTTCCATGAAGTGATCGTGCAAATAAAACATAGACGCCCTTGTAATTTACAAGAGCAGTAACCACTTCTATATATGGTTATAAAGGGTGTGTCGAACCTGTCAGAATGTCTTAGTCTGTGGAAGAAAATTTAGACTTTGCACTTTTCTCCAAATAATCACAGACTTTCCTGGCTATCGCAGAGGCATACGACTTGCTGGAGAAATCGGCGGAGGGTGAGGTCTAAAACTTTCCCATAGTGATGTATGGGCTAAAATGAGTATTAAACGCGAAACTCGAAAAAATCGATGATTCAGATTTTCTGAACGGAGTTTAGAGAAATAAATGATTATCACACTTGTAGCTTAGGTTTCTCACCAGTATGCATCAGCATGTGAGTCTTCATAATGACTAGAAAAATAAATGATTATCACACTTGTAGCTTAGGTTTCTCACCAGTATGCATCAGCATGTGAGTCTTCATAATGACTAGAGAAATAAATGATTATCACACTTGTAGCTTAGGTTTCTCACCAGTATGCATCAGCATGTGAGTCTTCATAATGACTAGAGGAATAAATGATTATCACACTTGTAACTTAGGTTTCTCACCAGTATGCATCAGCATGTGAGTCTTCATAATGACTAGAGGAAACAGTTATGTTTTATCACACCTAGCACACTTAGCTTTCTGCTCATCAGAATTTTTGTTTTCATTATGACTAGAGGAAACTGTTTATATTTTAATGAGGCTTTTAAGGGTCTCACCTGTATCCATCAGCATTGTGTGCTTCATTTAGGGTAAACAGTTAGGTCTTATTCTTATCACAACTGACTAAAGTCTCTCTTCAGTTTGTGTGATCTGGTTACAAAAATATCTCTCTCCACTGAATCCTTCAGTTGATTTCAATGTGAATATAGAACAAAAGTAATTAAGATTAAAACAACTGAACATATTTACAAGCAGAACATATCACTGTTCATGAACTCACATTTTGCTTGAACAGGCTTTCACCTTTTTTGGTCTGGGTGTGTAAGCCTGTTGAAGTCTCTTTTTCCTCCTTTTCTTGTAGAAGCCTCCGTGGTCGAGTGGTTACGCTACTCGACTTGTAAACCAGGGGTCGCAGGTTCGATCCCGGGCTTCTCCAGACTTTCGGATGAGTCTTTAAACCGAGGTCCCGTCTCCATATGACCTTAGCTGTTGATGGGACGTAAAACTCAAACACTCACTCACTCCTCCTTTTCTTTTTGGAAATCCACAATTGAACAGCTCTCTTAGGATCATATGACACTGTGGATAATTGGGACATCTGAATGGCAATGAGAGCATCTAAATTTTCCTCTCCAAGAGAACTTCTAAATTTGTTCTTTAGTCTGTTCTGAGTACTAAAAACTTCTCTCACACTCTACACTGGTTACAGCAATTTTGAAATACAGCAATACTGAAAAAAAAGAATAAGTTTCAAAAGATCATGATATCAAAAGTTTCATTGAGAACTGAATTTTCATTCTGAGAAAATGATGATTTGGTGTGTCTAATAAATAAGTTTTGTTTAACAGGCAGTAACTGGCCTTTTACACGTGTAGTTTTCTGCTTGTGACGTTTTCATAATGGTGAAGTTGGTTTATGTTGGTGTTTCTTTCCCTTTGGTGTCTTGGATGGGAGATGTGAGGTACACTGTTGATCCAATATTATTTTGCGGCGCATTATTTTGCGAAATCCAGTATATCGCAAATCCGCCATAATTGGTCTTTTACATGTGTAGTTTTCTGCTTGTGACGTTTTCATAATGGTGAAGTTGGTTTATGTTGGTGTTTCTTTCCCTTTGGTGTCTTGGATGGGAGATTTGAGGTACACTGTTGAGCCAATATTATTTTGCGGCGGATTATTTTGGGAAATCCAGTATATCGCAAATCGGCTGTGGACCCCAAATTTACCATGAGCAAAAAAAAAAATGTATGTTTGTTATTTCACTTAATTTGAAAAAAAAAATTAACTGACTCTAATTCATTCCTGTGTTGATTTTTACCCAGACGCGAAGTCTCATCGCGCATTATGACCAAACAATCCCATTAGTGTCAATCAGTACACACATGGATTATAATTCTCAAACAATTAATTTAATCCCTGCACTTTGCATAATCAGTATCATAATAGAATATCATAATTGAATACATCTACTAATAGATGCTCAACAAGTAAATGATGTCCATGTGCCGTCTATTCAACTTGAAATCATGCAGAGCATCCTCATTGTGATCTATCATGTGAAAATAAAATAATAAAAAAAGAATAAAAAGATATACATGTATAAAACAATAGTATTTGGGCCCGCAGACATAACAAGCAAAGGGAAGAAACTCAAATTGTCTAAGCTCTTAGAGTTGCTCCCCTTCACTGTTACAGGGAACCAGTACATCCAAAATGGCATCCTTTTTTTTTACAGACAAGTACATTTGTAGTTTATCAGCTGGTCTCGATTGTTAGACATAGTCCCCCATTGCACATATACTGCCATTGAGTAATTCTGAGCTTACTTCAATGGTGAAGTATGACCAATAGCTTTGCTGACAACCATTTAGCTTGGATTTATTTGCGGCATCTCGACTTATTTCACGGCGTCTAGGTAAACTACCACTACAACATATATCATGGCGTCTTAGCAAACAACCATAACTTACATGTATATATATCGCAATCCAGATATATCGCGCTAACGGAGCATGCAATATATTGGATCTACAATGTAATTGTATTGATTGCCTGTTCATTGCCTTCATTTCTCTTTTGGAATTTTGAATCCCTTGCAAAATGGGGCTAACAATTATGAGAAAGAGTTTGCTCCCTTAGGGAATAAATTCTTCCCTTTAAAAGAGTACTGGTAGGTACCATATGAGAAAGGATAAAGAAACTTATGCCAGAGTCTCCTTCCTTCACTAATATTTAATGATAATAATATTTTAATAATAATTTTGTTTCTTAGTACGGCCTGTCTCTCCCACTCCACTATTCACAACTGTAAAGACAGCAGCGGTGATCCCCACCACCTCAAAGAGAAACAACCGTGCAGCTGGTGGTATACCTATGTACCAGTATGTGATTCAGCCATCGGCAGCCATTCCAGTCAGTCCGACCTCTATGTCATATAAAATGTTATTGGAAAACTTGCCACATCAGCTACATCCAAAGAAAAACAAGAACAAGTCAGAAAACGGAGAGGAAGACGTTGAGAGAAGGATAAGTGTGAGAGCCTCAGAGTGTGCATTCAAATACAAGGAAATCCTCATTAAAAAGTGTCCGAAATATACACAGATCTGGTTGTATACCCACACAAAGATGAAAAACTCTCTGAATCCTCAGGTAAGTACAGAACCCAAATTACTTCCGGGAAAATGAGTTTGTCAGGGTCCCAGTCATCCGACTGTCACTGAGCATGGCTATTAAATTTTGTAGCCTGATCCCTAAACTTTACTTCGTAAATGTTTTGAATGTGTTGACTGGGCCGTAAAACTCTTTTCACATGAGTTAATTATCATTAAAGTTCATTTTAACCCTTATGCTGCTGAACACGACAACCCCATGCCTTTGCAAACAGTGTAGATCAAGATCAGAAGCCAATCTGATCAGGAGCTACACTGTCATTCATTTTGCGAATTTAAATGCAATTTGATTGATTGATATCAGAAATGGGTGTGGCAAAATTAATTATTCAGCAGGAAAAGGGTTAAGGGAATGGATACACCTTTAGGGGCAACAACTCTCAAATGTTTTTGTCTCCTTTGTCAAAGGATTCCTGTAAAGGAAGACCCATTTTTCAGAGGGGCTTTGTTCATAGAGCCCCAAAAGTTATCTCGCTTGTAAAAAAACCTGTGCGAGCGGACTGTCCATGCATATAAACCCTATCAAATTCATTGGACGGCAGGGATAGAGATGTCATTTCATCCCAATGTCGGGTAAAAGTCCCACAAAATTGGAAGCAACGTCTCCAAAATGCCCTATACAGTGTTGATGGGGACGTTAAACCTAAAATCAAACAAACAAACAAATATCTGGTGCATAGCCCCAGATAAGAGGGCTATCCATTTATCATTTTTCTTATTTCTGCATGAAAACATAGGTTGTGGGTACTCATTAGAAGCGCCTTACTGAGGCGCTTCTAATGTGTACCCACAACATATGTTTTTGTGCAGAAATAAGGAAAATATCAATACTTTTCAGATGAAAAAAGTGTCTTATCTGGAGCTAAGCTGGTGTATCCATTTCCGTTCTTGTTATGCCCCTGCCATCGGCATGGTGCTGGAGGCATTTAGTTTTTCAGTTTTCTGTATGTGTCTACGTACGTATGTATGTACATCCTTTCATACGAGTGTGTATATACCGGTATTATGTATGTGATCCTGTAACCTCAGGTTATGGCAATGCATTTGTACCAGGTAGAACCTGAACTTTGTAGAGCTCATATTTCCCAAACCATATGATGGATTTGGTTCATATTTGGTATGGTGATCTATATAATAGGTCCAAAGATTTATTCAGCAGTAGCCCCACCCATGCCCATGACATCAAGGTCATGGACTTAGAAAGTAATTTAAGAGCTCATATTTTCCAAACCACATGATGGATTTGGTTAATATTTGGTATGTTGGTAGAGTGCGGTCCAGCAATAACCCCACCCCACATGCCCATGACCTCAATGCTCTTAGCTGTGTGTGACATGCTCCAAAATTCGTTCATGCAGATTTGGTAGGGCGCATTCTCACTGAGCTGGTACAGAGGCTGGTTTAAATCCTCAATGAATGCAGTAAAAACATGTCATAGTGATCACCCTAGTCCCAGATAAGAGGAGGTTTTTGTTTGATTGTTTGTACTGGAGTTTAACGGCCCTGTCAACACTATTTTAAGTCATTTTGAGCCGGTCAGTTACCTATCCACAGTTTCCCTGGGCAGGCTTATACGTAAGCGGTTAACCAGTACAGTGGAAATTCTTTCGCCAGAAACTGACAACTGCCCTTCTTTAATCAGCGGAAGGGAGAGAATGACCATAGAAAAGATTTCCTGATCAATCTCCACGAAAGAATGTTGCCGACTCCGTCAGGTCTCAAACCCGCATCCTATTGATCACCAGTCAGATGCTCATACGAGCTACCGAGGCCGGCAGAGGAGGTATTCACATAATACTTTTTATGCCCCCGCCATTCGAAGAATGGCGGAAAAGGCATATAGCGTTGCCCCTGTCCATCCGTCCGTCCGTGCGTTCGAAACTTAAACGCAGTCAATAACTTTCTTATTTCTTGATGGATTTTAAAATTACTCGGCCAAAATGTTAACCATCATGAGACGACGTGTCAAGTGCAAAACCCAGGTCCGTACCTCCAATGTCAAGGTCATACTTAGAGGTCAAAGGTCAAAAAAAGGGTCCGAAACTTAAACGCAGTCAATAACTTTCTTATTTCTGGATGGATTTTGAAATTACTTTCTGGAAATGTTAACCATCATGAGACAATGTGTAAGGTTCAAAACCCAGGTCCATACCTCCAAGGTCAAGGTCATACTTAGAGGTCAAAGGTCGAAAAAAGGGTCCGAAACTTAAACGCAGTCAATAACTTACTTATTTCTGGATGGATTTTGAAATTTCTTTGAAGAAATGTTAACCATCATGAGACGATATGTCACATACAAACCCAGATCCGTACCTCCAAGGTCAAGGTCATACTTAGAGGTCAAAGGTCAAAAAAGGGGTCCGAAACTTAAACGCAGTCAATAACTTACTTATTTCTGGATGCATTTTTAAATTACTTTGAAGAAATATTAACCATCATGAGACAATATGTCACATGCAAACCCAGATCCGTACCTCCAAGGTCAAGGTCATACTTAGAGGTCAAAGTTAAAAAATGGTCCGAAACTTAAACGCAGTCAATAACTTTCTTATCTCTGGATGGATTTTGAAATTACTTGGCAGAAATGTTGGCCATCATGAGACAATCTGCCTCACACAAAACCAGGGTCCTTACCTACAAGGTCAAGGTCATACTTAGAGGTCAAACGTGAAAAAGGGATCCAGAACTTAAAAAAAGTCAATTACTTCTATGGATGAATACGAACATAGACATATTTTCAGGTGGGGGCATCCGTGTCCTATGGACGCATTTCTAGTCTTATTATACCCCTGGCCTACGAAGTATGTCAGGGGATATATAGTTTTAGTCTTTCCGTCTGTTCGTCCATTCGTTGGTTCGCTCGTTTGTTCGCTTGTTTGGTCTTTCGTCAACCTTTACGTCAAAGTTTTGTGTTAAACCTTTTTGATTACTCATATCTCTGTAAACACAGGTTGGATTCTCTTCATATTTGGTACAGGATATCTCTATAGCATTACCTTTCATATGGAATATCTAAGCCCCTGGGTCAAGCCCCTGTGTGGGTTGTCTGTCTGTCCGTCTGTCTGTTCATCTACTTTTACGTCAAAGTTTTGTGTTAAACCTTTTTCATTGCTGATATCTCTGTAGCCACATGTTAGATTCTCTTCATGTTTGGTAAAGGATATCTCTATAGCATTACCTTCCATATGGAATATCTAGGATACCTCTATAGCATTACCTTTCATATGGAATATCTAAGCCCCTGGGTGGGCTGTCTGTCTGTTCATCTAATTTTACGTCAAAGCTTTGTGTTAAACCTTTTTCATTGCTGATATCTCTGTAACCACATGTTAGATTCTCTTCATGTTTGATAAATGATTTCATGAAACATGTCCCTTCCCCCACCCACGGTGACCTTGACCTCAAGGTCACGGACATAGAAATTTTACATTTGGTTCAAGCTTTATGTCAAAGTTTATAGATGCCTGTATGTTCTATTTGATGCCCTCACTCCCTTGGTCCATTTAGAAATTTTATGTTTGGTTTAGCTTTTACAAGCACATTTATAGCTTCTTATAGCTTCTTGACTTCATTCATATTACATACAAGCTCGAAAGATATATCAGACGGTGACGCTGGCCAGGGGTATACGTGACCCATTGGTCGCTTTCTCTAGTTTCTGCAAGCAAACATACGTTCTGGGTATTTGTTAGAAGCGCCTCAGCAAAAATATGTTGTAGGTATTTATTAGAAGCGCCTCACTGAGGCACTTCTAATGAATACCCACAACATATGTTTTCGTGCAGAAATAAGAAAAATGTCAGTACTTTTCGGATGGAAAAAAAAGCGCCTTATCTGAATCTATGGTGGCCAGCAACCTGTTTTATGCCAGCCATCATTCAGTTCCTGAAAAGGCAAAAACATTTCTCACCTTTATTAAGCAAGCACCTGTCTTAGGCAAGCACCTGTCTTAACCCTTGTCCTGCTAATCCCGAATATGCCTTATCTTTGAAACAATGTAGATCCAGATCAGATGGCTTCTGACGAAGCCATCTGATCAGGATCTACATTGTTTGCCATTCAGATTGTGAATTTGTTGCAATAATTTGCATCAAGTAATCTGATTGGTTGATAATCGGTAGTGGGTGTGGCATATATGAATATTCAGCAGGACAAGGGTTAAACAAGTACATTTGATTATCCATTTTATTCGTGAAACCCCAAAATGTGTCATTGGCAAACAATGCAAAATAGAAGTGAAGACAATGATCAGGAATAGATACAATTAACCCACAGCTCCCATCAGAGACACCAAAAGGGAAAGAAACACAAACATGAAACAACAATTCCTAATGGAAACATCAATAGCGGAAAGCCAAAAGGACAGTTACCACTTTCCCACAAAATGGTCTACATAAGGTGGGGTCTGATCAGGGCCAACACTGTTTGCAAAATGTTCAGCCAATTTCCTCAGCCCCCGCCCATAGGGGCTTGAAGAAATATATGGGCTGCATGATGCTTCCACGCAGAGCTGAATCCGGCCCGCACACTAGTACTGGTAAACCGCTTTGAGGATTTAAGCCTGTCCGGTAACAGCGGTGCGAGGTGGACCGTCCATGCTAATAAACCCTAATGGTTTCATTGGGCGACAGGGCTTGAGATGTCATTTCATCTCAATGTCGGGTAAAAGTCCCACAAAATTGGAAGCAACGTCTCCAAAATGACCTTTACAGTGTTGACGGGGACGTTCAACCTCAAATCAATCAATCAATCAAATCAGCCAATTTCCAGATAAGTAAGTTAACACCCCTAAACTTTGAAATGGACTGATGCCATTTAGAAGTTGGAAGATTCCATTCGATACAAAAAGGGTCAATATAGCTTGCTCAGAATATATTTTTCCTTAACCCATTTCAGACTGGAAACCCCTAAACAGGTACAGTGGCAAACAGTGCAGGCCCAGATCAGACGCCACAGAACGCGGCGTCTGATCAGGACCTACACTGTTTGCAAAAAGTTAAGCCATTTTCCAAATAGATTTTGAAGAAACACAACCTCACACCCCTAAATTTTGAAATGAACTCCTTCTATATATCAGGAGGAAGATTCCATTTGGTACAAAAAGGGTTAAAGCAGCTTATTTGAAGAACACATATTGATTTTGAAGAGGAGTGTTCTTAGTACTGTATTATTACAGATCATTGATAGCTTCAAAAATTGCAAAAGGAGGATTGATGTCGATAATTAACCCATTTTATATGGGGGGAAAACCCAAAAACGGGATGCTTGGCAGCCATTGTAGGAATGTGGTGTCTGATCAGGTCCTACAGTGGACACATAATATCAGCCATTTTGCAGGTAAGGTAAATATTTTAGATGTAGAACACAACCTGACAGCCCTAAATTTTGAAATGGACTCCTACGTAAAAAGAAGTTTCCATTCAGTACAAAATGGGTTAAAGGATAATTTTTCTGTAATTATTGTTTGAAACATAGAATTGCCTCATTAAGGCAAATGAATACACACTAACCTCTTTATTGCACTATTCATTGTAACATGGTTGTGGATATATCAAGATTTAAAGATGGATCGCAAAAAATGAATACATAGTCTTTTTTGTCGCACCTGTTATAGCAGGGTGCAACATAGGCATTCACTTTTCTGTCAGTTCATCTGCCTGTCAACTGCTAAGAATGAAATATAGTTATTTAATAACCACATTCTAATTGTGGCTCCTTTGACTTTTGCCCCAGCAAGTGCGACACCGCCTTCTGCAGAATACTTGTCTGTTTAATTTATACATTATTGTTTGGAGACATAACACAATTTCTGCTTTGGACCCCAACAATAGTGTTATATAGAGTGTCACAAAATATATTTAACCCTTAACTGCTACATAAAAATCCTAGAGCATAAATAAAAGAGAAATATTTTAAAACGTCTGTTGAATTTTTTTACCGAGAGTGCTAAGCGTTAAGCTAACAGTGCTTTGAACAACAGGGCCTTTAACCTATAAAATGCCAGTCACGACAATTGTCGTCTGCTTTGCCATCTGCCAGTTACCTTAAAAGTAATTTTTTGCAAACAGTGTGGACCCAGATCAGACTGCTCATGAGCAGTCTGATCTGGGCCCCACACTGTTTGCCTCTATGCAAAAATATTTTTGAAAAGTTTGCAAAAGAAATTCAGCAGACAACATAAGCAGACGACGTAAGCAGATGTAGTTTTTCTCTGTGTCTTAAGGGTTAATACGAGGAGTAACATGAGTGTTATAAATGTAGAAATAATTTCCATTCATACATCTGTCTATTTGTCAGTTCCACTTCTTGTCAGCAAAATATCTCTTGAACAACTTGAGCTAGGTTTGTTAAATTTACGGCCCCCGCCCATAGGGGCTTGAAGAAATATACGGGCTTCATGATGCTTCCACGCAGAGCTGAATCCGACAGCACACGAATACTGGTAAACCGCTTAGAGTATCTAAGCCTGCCCAGGCAAAGCTGTGCGAGTCGGACCGTCCATGCTTATAAACCCTTTTGGTTTCATTGGGCGGCAGGGCTTGAGATGTCATTTCATCTCAATTTTTGGTAAAAGTCCCACAAAATTGGAAGCAACGTCTCCAAAATGACCTATACAGTGTTGATGGGGACGTTAAATCTCAAATCAACCAACCAACCATTGTTAAATTTTAATAGCGGACACTTTGGGACACTTTGAGTAACTTTTCATAAATACATGTACATGTATTTTACAGAATTAGGGACGTTTATGTGGTGTGAGGCATAGTAGTTTCTGGGCAGACAAGAAAATAAAATGTTTTAAAGAGCCCATTTCAGACATTACCCATTTCAGCTGAATGTTGATGTTTGTTTGTTTGATTAGAGCTTTTATGTCCCCCCTCAACACTAAATAGGTCATTTTGGAGATGTTGCTTCCAATTTTGTGGGTCTGTTACCCAACATTGAGATGAAATGACATCTCAAGCCCTGAATGAACCCAATAGGGTTTATATGGTTTGTATGCATAGGCGGTCAGACTTGCTGGCTTAGACCCTCTAAGCTTTTTACCAAAATTTATATGTGGGCTGTTTCAGCTTTGCATGGAAGCACCATGATAGCCAATCTATTTCCCCAAGCCCTGATGGGCAGGGGCCGAGAACTTAATTGCATAAGAGGAGTCCATTTTAAAATTAAAGGGTGTCATGTTAAGATATTTATAAAAATGGCTGACCATTTTGTAATCAGTGGAGTCCATGATCAGCATCATTGAACGACATCAAATCTGAGCCTGCACCCATTCTAGGGTTTCCCATCTGAAATGGATTATACTGTTAACCCTTTTTTTACCAAATGGAATCTTCCTCCTTATATATAGCAGGAGTCCATTTCGGAGTTTTGGGGTGTCAGGCTGTGTTTTCTTCAAAATTGATTTGGAACATGGCTGAACTTTTTGCAAATAGTGTAGGCCCTGATCAGACGGCGCGTTCTGCGGCATCTGATCTGGGCCTGCACTGTTTACCAGGGTACCCGTTTTGGGGTTGCTGGTACAAAATGGGTTAAGACAAAAATCCAGATAAAATACTGTAATTACGCCTTCATGAATTAGCTCATATTTCCAGGTGATACTAGAACTACAGTCAGCGCTGAATGCAGCAAAGTACGATGATTCTAATCTAGTCATGTTGAGTGGTCTCGATAATGTGTTCTGTTCCGGCATTGACCTACATTTTCTGCAGTCAGGAGATAAGAAAGTTGCGGCGAGGCAGATGGTTGATGCCCTCAGGTAACAATGATATTATTACCATAAAAAGCCTAAAAATTCTGACACCTAAAGGACTTGCTGTAATTCTCCCATTTTAACAAATTTGTCTCACGATCCAGCAAGGAGTCCAATAAGTATGGATGGAATGGCAAACAGTGTAGACCAATATCAGACTGCTCCTTCAGGAGCTGTCTGATATTGGTCTGCACTGTTTGCTTAGGGCTGTCTAACCCTATACTCAGGAACATTATGGTATTTCTTTTATACTTATGGAATCATTAGTTACATTTTTCTTGACCTAGTTGTTCAAAGCATCATTAGCTTAACAAGCTTGTTAAGTTAAAATATTAACTGTCCTAGTAAGTACAATATGTACTACATTGCCATTTTTGATGAAAAAAAATGCATTTGAAATATCGGTAATCGGAAAGAAAGTATCAGGAAAAAAAGTATCGGAAAAAAAATATCAGTTTTGGGTAGGAAAAAAAGTATCTGGAAAAAAAGTATCAGTTTTAACCAGATTCACTTCTGATGTTACAATGATATAATGATTTGGATACTTTTGTATATTTTGCTTTGTTTTTCAGTTTAATAATCAATCTTGCAACCTATCTCTGTAATCCTTACCTTATAAAAGGGCTTGAGATGTCATTTTATCTCAGTGTCGGGTAAAATTCCTCCTCACCTCCAGAATGACCTATAGTGTAGATGGGGATGTTAAACCTCCAATTAAAGAAACTACAAGTCAGACCTCCATGCTTATGGACCCTATTTGGTTTCATTGGGCGGCAGGGCCTGAGATGTTATTTCATCTCAATGTCGGATAAAAGTCTCACAAGTTGGAGGCAACGTCTCCAAAATGACCTATATAGTGTAGACAGGGATGTTAAACCTCCAATTAAACAAGTTAAAGCGTGCAAGTCGGATCTCCATGCTGATGAACCCTATTTGGTTTCATTGGGCAGCAGGGCTTGAGATGTCATTTAATTTCAGTGTAGGGTAAAAGTCCCACAAGATGGAAGCAATGTCTCCAAAATGACCTATATAGTGTAGACAGGGAGGTTAAACCTCCAATTAAACAAACTAAAGTGTGCAAGTCAGGCCTCCATGCCCATGAACCATATTTGGCTTCATTGGGCGGCAGGGCTTGAGATGTCATTTCATCTCAATTTCGGGTAAAAGTCCCACAAATTGGTAGCAACGTCTTCAAAATGACCTATATATTTTTTTTCCTGATACTTTTTTTCCGGATTCTTTTTTTCTGATACTTTTTTTCCGGATACTTTTTTTCCTGATACTTTCTTTCCTACATTCGAAAAATCTGCTCGCATGTTTTCTGCCAAAAATAGTACATTTTGTGAATTTGCCATATTAAATGAACAAAGTTAACGATATGCTAAGTAATGACCACCTTTTATTTTGAAACTGGGATGGCATTTATTGAAGTACCGTAAAAATGCTAAAAATTCAGACAACTTGAGGACTTGCTGTAATTCTCCTAAAATTTTAACAAATTTGTTTCACAATCCTGCAAGGAGTCCTGAAGGTGCAGACGGAATTGCAAACTGTAGACCCTGATCAGACTGCTCAACAGGAGCAGTCTGATCTGGGTCTGCTCTGTTTGCTTAGCCATACATCTGCCCCAGTACTTAAGCTCATTACAGTATGTGACGTGCCTCTTTGGCCTAGCGGGTAAGAGCACTGACTCTTAATCATTAGATCTCTCACTGCTGTGAATCAGCCTTGCTTGGGTCATATGTGAGATGCCAAGTTCTGCAACAGAAGGTCAGGTGGTTTTCTGGGTACTCCGGTTTTCGCCCACCTCTAATTATCAATCGGCTCAAAATAAGTCACAGTGAAATAATGTTGAAAGCTGTAAAACCAAAACAAAAAAACCTTGACTGAAGTATGAACAACATGGGACTGTATGTGAAGTAAAAGAGCTCTGAAGGGGTTCGTGTATATTTTTGCTAGTTACCCAATATTGCTTAATTCAGTGAACATCAGCATAGCAACAGTTAAGGTAAGTATTTTGTGATAATTGGAGGATAGTTTTTGTCAATTCTCCATAAAAACCTATGTTGTTGGTATTCATTAGAAACGCCTCTCCTAAAATTTTAACAAATTTGTTTCACGATCCTGCAAGAAATCCTGAAGGTGCAGACGGAATTGCAAACTGTGTAGACCCTGATCAGACTGCTCCTCAGGAGCAGTCTGATCTGGGTCTACTCTGTTTGCTTAGCCATACATCTGCCCAGGTACTTCAACTCATTACAGTATGTGACGTGCCTCTTTGGCCTAATGGGTAAGAGCACTGACTCTTAATCATTAGATCTCTCACTGCTGTGATTCAAGCCTTGCTCGAGTCACGTGAGACCCCAAGTTCTGCAACGGAAGGTCAGGTGGTTTTTTTCTGGGTACTCTAGTTTTCGCCCACCTCTAATTATCAATCAACTCAAAATAAGTCACAGTGTAATAATGTTGAAAGCTGTAAAACCAAAACAAAAAAACCTTGACTGAAGTATGAACAACATGGGACTGTATGTGAAGTAAAAGAGCTCTGAAGGGGTTCGTGTATATTTTTGCTAGTTACCCAATATTGCTTAATTCAGTGAACATCAGCATAGCAACAGTTAAGGTAAGTATTTTGTGATAATTGGAGGATAGTTTTTGTCAATTCTCCATAAAAACCTATGTTGTTGGTATTCATTAGAACCGCCTTGCCGAGGCGGTTCTAATGAATACCCACAACGTAGGTTTAAATGGAGTAATAAGTAAAACTATCCTTCAATTATCACAAAATACTTTATCTGTGGCTAGGCATCAGGGCCCATTTTTTCGTTAACCCTTGTCCTGCTGAATATTCATATATGCCGCACCCACTACCGATTATCTACCAATCAGATTACTTGATGCAAATTATTGCAACAAATTCACAATCTGAATGGCAAACAATGTAGATCCTGATCAGATGGCTTTGTCAGAAGCCATCTGATCTGGATCTTCATTGTTTGGAAAATAAGGCATATCCGGGCTCAGCAAGACAAGGGTTAATGTACCATTAAAACATTGATAACGAATTAGTGGCATATTGATTAACATTTTGGCCGAAAAATTATGAGTTTCTTATCCATAATGATGCCAGCATCCAGTCATATTGTAGAGAAGCATGGTTTGATTTGATGTCACTTAACTGACACTGAGTAAAGCTTCTGTTGCGAAAATGTGAAATTGCCAACATTATAACAAAATTTAACAATGTAACATCTACTTTATAATAATCTCACTATCCTGTGTACATATACCGTAAAAATTTCGGACACCTCGAGGACCAGTTATAACTCTCCTAAATTATTAACAAATTTGTTTCACAATCCAGCAAGGAGTCCAAAAGGTACAGACAGAATGGCAAAGAGTGGAGACCCTGATCAGACCGCTCCTTCAGTAGCAGTCTGATCTGGGACTGCACTCTTTGCTAAGGCCTTTCTGTCCCATTAGTTAGGATCATTATGGTATATACATGTATATATTTATGTACATTTTTTGTACTAAGTATATCCTTAGTCTGTTTCTTGTTGCAGGGATTTCACAAAGACACTCATTACATTTCCAAAACTAATAGTTGCTGTAGTTACCGGCCCTGCTATAGGGCTCGGTATGACAATGTTGCCACTCTGTGATGTCGTTTACGCCAGTGATAAAGCGACATTCTTCTTGCCGTATGCTCAGTTGGCCCAGACTCCAGAAGGTTGTGCCTCCTATACACTGCCGCAAGCACTTGGAATGGCAATGGTAAGATGGTTATACATATGAGCCAATCAGGGCCTTAACATCCTTTGATTAACGCTTAGCATTCTTGGTAAAAATATTCAGCAGATGACATTTTGTAATATTTTTCTTATTTTACCCAGAAAACAGATTTTGACATTTTACAGGGAAAAATACAAAAAAATATGATCAATTTGTCGTCTGCTGAATTAGCCTAGAGAGTAGTAAGGGTTAATGTTTTCAAATGTGTACGCGCAACAAACTAAATAGGTCTGAACACAGGACTTTTTGCATAATACAACCTCAGACGGGTCTCCTTTGCCTATTGCGTAGAGCGCTGACTCTCAATCATTAGGTCTTTCACTGCTGTGGGTTTGAGCCTGGCTTGGGTCATATGTAAGACCCCAAGTTCTGCAGTGGAAGGACAAGTTGTTTTTCTCAAGGTATTCCGGTTTTTGCCCACCTGATTAATGACCAGCACAGCGCCCCTCCTGTATATTAAACTGCTTGGTGTCCACAATCTTCCACATTTTGAACCAAGACAAATAAACAAGACTTTGGAATCATTGATTCCATTGTGGAATTTTGAAAATATCTGAGGGTCACTGATGAGGCCTAATTTGCCGAAACTAGCTAGTCTGGCCCAGAAAACACGTACACTCCTTATTTTTCAGTTCTGTGGTGTATTCCTTGCTTCCAAAGGATAACCCTTTTATAGTACATATTTAAATTTATCATATGACGTCGTCGACAAGCAGTGGATAAGGTCGTGTAATAAAAATCGTATGACCACACGTGTAATAACACTTTGGCGGGATTAAGTAACGTCATGAAGACGTCCATGTCAACAATGCATTTTTTGTGGAAAAATTGTCAAATTCAAAGGTGATAAAATCCAATTTTTAGCAGTCATATGATAAACAGAATCTTACACTCGTGGTCATTTCATATGACATTTATGAAACTCGCCGAAGGCTAGTTTCATAAATATCATATGAAATGACCACTTGTGTAAGTTCCTCTATATATACAAGGTTTATTGTAGAACAATGGTTCAGTGCTATATCATGTTCAACATCTTATAAAGTGTAATTCTAGTCAGGAGAGAAATACACACGTTTCATATAGTTATGCATTGTTATTTTGACAGTGGACTCTTGTCTCAAACTCTAATATCTAAAACAATGGTTTAAGTTTAAAGAATCTCAAACCAAATATTCCAGTCCCTTAAGAGTTTGAGATAGCGAAAGTTGACCGTGTTTGAGTGAGCGTCAAGAAAAACAAGTATTGTTAACAAATTCTGTGGATATTTTTAGAATCGCCCTTAAGAAATATCCACAAGATTTGTTTCCCAAGAAACAAGTGATGCTAACAAATGCTGTGGATATTTGTTAGGTGATTCTAACAAATATCCACAACATTTGTTTCATGGAGTACGGAATGCAAGATTCTTGTTTGTTTGATTGATTGTGGTTTAACATCCCCATCAACACTTTTTTGGTCGTTTTGGAGATGCTGCTTCCAATTTTGTGTGACTTCTACTCAACATTGAGATGAAATGACATCTCAAGCCCTGCTGCCTAATGAAACTAGTAGGATTTATATGCACTGGGCAGTCTGACTCTCACCACTTTGCCTGGGCATTCTTAGTCCATCTAAGCGATTAAACAGTACTCGTGTGCTGTCAGCATGGAGATATTGTGCAGCCAAATCAATTTTTTCAAGCCATTATAGGCGGGGGCCTGCAATATTCCAGCATATTTTCAAATAATCGTTTCATCTTCATTCAAGGCTCGTAGTCGGAGCCACTTGGGTTTAATCACAGTGCCATACCATGAGGTGTTACTGTGCCGAGCAATTCTAATGAGTACACACAACATACATTTTGAAGATAGAATAAAAAGAAATATCCCAAATATATCAATATTTGCAATTTTGAGGAAATTTTCACAGAATGAGTTTGAAATAGCTACTGAAAACTAGTCATAGGTGTTCCAGGCATCAAAGTTTCGCTGTCTTATGTATGTTTTTTACGTCATTATCTCCTTTATGCTGATTCAGAAAGAGCAATTGTCACTTACTGTCAAAAGAATTCAGTGTGCACTGTACTTGTTAGCTCACCTGAGCCGAAGGCGCATGTGAGGTATTAGTATACCACGAGCCGGCGTCCGTCGTCCGTCGTCGTCGTCGTCCGTCGTCCACACTTTCAAAGAAGTATATCTCCGGAACCAGTGGGCCAATCTTGATCAAATTTCATGTGAAGCATTATCAGGTAGGGGGAAAGGCTGCATACTGTTTTCGGGCAGATCGGATTGGAACTCTGGTTGCCATGGCAACAAATAGCTCCCATAGACTTAACATAGGAAAAAGTTTGTCATCACTCTAGCTCCGTCAATTTTTTTCTGATCGTCTTCATTCTTGCAGATAACGAGGACAGGCATGAAATCTCGATCAAGTTCGATTTTGGGCTGAATCGGATTATTCACTCAGGAGTTACGTGCCCTTTAGCGTTAGGAAAAAGCTTGTCATCACTCTAGCTCCGTCAATTTTTTTCTGATCGACTTCATTCTTGCAGATAACGAGGACAGGCATGAAATCTCGATCAAGTTCGATTTAAGGCTGAATCGGATTATTCACTCAGGAGTTACGTGCCCTTGAGCGTTGAAAAAATTGCCTATTGACTTAACATGGGAAGAATGTTGTCATCACCGTAGCTGCTTCAATTATTTTCGGATTGGCTTTATTCTTGCAGATAACCAGCACAGCCATGAAATCTCGGTCAAGTTCGATAACTGGCAGAATCGGATCATTCCCTTAGGAGTTACCTGCCCTTGTGTGTTTTTGCATTAGGGTTAATGGGAATTTCAAAAATGTATATCTTAAAGACTACTTGGCCAACTTTGATCAAATTTCATGTGTCGCATTATTGGGCAAGTGGAAAGGCTTCATTAGGTTTTCAGGCAGATCTGAGTGGAACTCTGGTTGCCATGGCAACATCTAGCTCCCATAGACTTCACATAGGAAAAAGCTTGTCATCACTCTAGCTCCGTCAATTTTTTTCTGATCAACTTCATTCTTGCAGATAACCAGTACAGGCATAAAATCTCGGTCAAGTTCGATTTTGGGCCGAATCAGATAATTCACTCAAGAGTTACGTCCCCTTGAGCGCCCGAAAAATTGCCTATCGACTTAACATGGGGAAAATGTTGTCATCACTGTAGCTAGTAACGAGGACAGGCATAAAATCTCGGTTAAGTTCGATTTTGGGCCGAATCGGAATATTGACCTCAGAGTTACGTGACCTTGAGCGACAAAAAATTTGCCCATAGACTTAACATAGGGAAAATGTTGTGACTACGATAGCGACATGAATTTTTTTCAGATCAGCTTCAAACTTGCAGGTAACGAGGACAGACATAAAATCTCGGTTAAGTTAGATTTTGGGCCGAATCGGATTATTTGCCTTGGAGTTACCTGCCCTTGAGCATAAAAAAATACGTTGTGACCACGATAACAACTTTATTTTTATTCAGATCAGCTTCAAACTTGCAGGTAACGTGGACAGGCATAAAATCTCAGTTAAGTTCGAATCAGAATATTGACCTCGGAGTTACATGACCTTGAGCGACAAAAAATTTGCCCATAGACTTTACATAGGGAAAATGTTGTGACTACGATAGCGACTTGAATTTTTTTCAGATCAGCTTCAAACTTGCAGGTAACGAGGACAGACATAAAATCTTGGTTAAGTTCGATTTTGGGCCGAATCGGATTATTTGCCTTGGAGTTACCTGTCCTTGAGCATAAAAAAATACGTTGTGACCACGATAGCAACTTTATTTTTATTCATATCAGCTTCAAACTTGCAGGTAACGAGGACAGGCATAAAATCTCGGTTAAGTTCAATTTTGGGCCGAATCGGAATATTGACCTCGGAGTTACGTGACCTTGAGCGACAAAAAATTTGCCCATAGACTTAATTAGGGAAAATGTTGCGACTACGATAGCGACTTGAATTTTTTTCAGATCAGCTTCAAACTTGCAGGTAACGAGGACAGACATAAAATCTCGGTTAAGTTCGATTTTGGGCCGAATCGGAATATTTGCCTTGTAACCTGCCCTTGAGCATAAAAACATACGTTGTGACCACGATAGCAACTTTATTTTTATTCATATCAGCTTCAAACTTGCAGGTAACGAGGACAGGCATAAAATCTCGGTTAAGTTCGATTTTGGGCCGAATCGGAATATTGACCTCGGAGTTACGTGACCTTGAGAGACAAAAAAATTTGCCCATAGACTTAACGTAGGGAAAATGTTGTGACAGAAATAGCGACTTGAATTTTTAGCTCACCTGAGCCAAAGGCTCCAGTGAGCCGATAGTATACCAAGGCTCCGGAGTCCGTCGTCTGTCGTCCGTCCATCCGTCGTCCACACTTTCAATGAAGCATATCTCAGAAGGCAGTCGATCAATCTTGTTTAAATTTTATGTGTAGCACCATTGGGCAAGGGGAAAGGCTGCATTAGGTTTTGGAGCTAGTCTGGTTCATTTGTTCCTTTGTTCTTCTTTCTCTCCATATAGAGATAATAGACCAATGTTAAATTTTTAATCAAAGATTTCTCAGGAACTATAAAAGCTAGAAGCATCAAATTTGGTATTCAATAGAATAATGATGACTTATTTTGTGTAAGAGACATTGGGCTTTCTCAACTTATTTGTTCATCTGTTCTTTCATTCTTCTTTCTCTCCATTTTGACCAATGTTAAATTTTCGTCAAAGATTTCTCAGGAACTATAGAAGCTAGAAGTCTCAAACTTGGAATGCAATGCAATAATCATGACTTATATCCTGTAAGGGTCAATGGGCTGGATTCTATTAGCAGATTTAGTAGTCAAGTCTGTGAATTGTTAAAACTTAAGTTCCTCAGGTGAGCGGTTTAGGCTCATTGAGCCTCTTGTTTCCCAATTAGGATGATTTGGCCTTTGGAGAGAAAGGGTGATTAGGTTTATTGTGTTGACTGGGTCTTTAACCCATTGTATGTGGGGAAACCCCTAAAGGGGGACCTCGGCAAGCAGTGCAGACCCAGATCAGACGCCGCAGAATGCCGCCTCTGATCAGGACCTGCACTATTTGCTAATATAATTTTCCGGCAAAAATAGAATAAAAACAAAAAAAAATAGGTCTGACACCCCTTATAAGACAAATGGACTTGTCTAACATACAGCAATGGAAGAGTCCACTAATATACAATGGGTTAGACACCAAAAAGATTTTCACATGACCTTGCTTATGATTTTTTGTAGGCTAATGAACTGTTGATTGGTGGGCGGAAGATCACTGCAATAGAAGCATGTCAGTTAGGCTTAGTATCACAGGTGTACTGGCCCACCAGCATGATGCAAGAGGTCATACCCAGGATCCAGAATATGGCCCAGTGCTCAGGAAAGGTAGGTGAAAAGCAAGGGGTTTGTAAGAGAATAAAAAATTGAAAAATGAATGAACTGAAAGTCTTCATTCTTGGTTACAATAGCTTGTAGATATTGTAGCCCACCTGAATGTTTTACAAAGATTTAAGAAAGGGTCTGTTTTTAGCTCACCTGACCGAAGGTCATGGTGAGCTTTTGTGACAGTAAGATGTCCGGCGTCGTCGTGCGTCGTGCGTCGTCCGTCGTCCGTCGTGCGTCGTCCGTGCGTAAACTTTTTCTTGTGAACACACTAGAGGCCACAGTTTTGGTCCAATTATCATCAAACTTGCTCAGAATGATAATCATGACAATATCTCGGTCAAGTTCGAATTTGGGTCATGTCGGGTAAAAAAGTAGGTCAGTAGGTCAAATCATAGAAAAACCTTGTGAACACTCGAGAGGCCACAATTTTGGTCCAATCATCATCAAACTTGCTCAGAATGATCATTGTGACAATATTTTAGTGAAGTTTGAATATGGATCATGTCGGCTTAAAAAGTAGGTCAGCGGGTCAAATCATAGAAAAACCTTGTGAACACCCTAGAGGCCACAATTTTGGTCCAATCATAATCAAACTTGCTCAGAATGATCATCATGACAATATCTTGGTCAAGTTCGAATATGGGTCATGTCCGGTCAAAAAGTAGGTCAGTAGGTCAAATCATAGAAAAACCTTGTGAACACTCTGAAGGCCACTGTTTTGGTCCAATTATCATGAAACTTGCTCAGAATGACCATTGTGACAATATTTCAGTCCAGTTCGAATATGGGTCATATCGGGTTAAAAAGTAGGTCAGCGGGTCAAATCATATAAAAACCTTGTGAACACCCTAGGGGCCACAATTTTGGTCCAATCATAATCAAACTTGCTCAGAATGATCATCATGACAATATCTCGGTCAAGTTTGAATATGGGTCATGTCCGGTTGAAAAGTAGGTCAGTAGGTCAAATCATAGAAAAACCTTGTGAATACTCAGGAGGCCACAAGTTTGGTTAAATCATTAATCTTGCTCAGAATGGTCATTGTGACAATATCTTGGCTAAGTTTGAATAAAGGTCTTTTCGGGTCAAAAAGTAGGTCAGTAGGTCAAATTAAAGAAAAAACTTGTGAACACTCTAGTTTTACATAGACTTATATAGGGAAAATCTTTAAAAATCCTTTTCTCTGAAACCACAAGGCCTAGGTCTTTTATATTTGGTATGAAGCTTCATCTAAAAGACCCCTAACAAGATTATTCAAATGATAGTGCTGAGGCCAAAAATGTCCCCGCCCCCGGGCCCTTTGGTTTTACATAGGCTTATATAGGGAAAATCTTTAAAAATCTTCTGCTCTGAAGCTGCAAGGCCCAGGACTTTGATATTTGGTATTAAGCTTTATCTAGTGGACCCCTACCAAGATTGTTCAAATTATAGTGCTGGGGCAAAAAATGCCCCCGTTCCGGGGCCCTTTGGTTTTACATGGCCTTATATAGGGAAAATCTTTAAAAATCTTCTTCTCTGAAACCGCAAGGTCCAGGACTTTGATATTTAGAATGAAGCTTCATCCATTGGACCTCTACCAAGATTGTTCAAATTATCGCCCTTGGGCCAAAAATGCCCCCGCTCAGGGGCCCTTTGTTTTTACATAGACTTATATAGGGAAAATCTTTAAAAATCCTTTTCTCTGAAACCACAAGGCCTAGGTCTTTTATATTTGGTATGAAGCTTCATCTAAAAGACCCCTAACAAGATTATTCAAATGATAGTGCTGAGGCCAAAAATGTCCCCACCCCCGGGCCCTTTGGTTTTACATAGGCTTATATAGGGAAAATCTTTAAAAATCTTCTGCTCTGAAACTGCAAGGCCCAGGACTTTGATATTTGGTATTAAGCTTTATCTAGTGGACCCCTACCAAGATTGTTCAAATTATAGTGCTGGGGCAAAAAAAGCCTCCACCTGGGGCCCTTTGGTTTTACATAGGCTTATATAGGGAAAATCTTTAAAAATCTTCTTCTCTGAAACCGCAAGGCCCAGGACTTTGATATTTTGTATGAAGCTTCATCTAGTGGACCCCTACCAAGATTGTTCAAATTATAGCCCTTGGGCCAAAAATCCCCCTGCTCAGGGGCCCTTTGGTTTTACATAGACTTATATAGGGAAAATCTTTAAAAATCTTCTTCTCTGAAACCGCAAGGTCCAGGACTTTGATATTTAGAATGAAGCTTCATCCAATGGACCTCTACCAAGATTGTTCAAACTATCGCCCTTGGGCCAAAAATGCCCCCGCTCAGGGGCCCTTTGTTTTTACATAGACTTATATAGGGAAAATCTTTAAAAATCCTTTTCTCTGAAACCACAAGGCCTAGGTCTTTTATATTTGGTATGAAGCTTCATCTAAAAGACCCCTAACAAGATTATTCAAATGATAGTGCTGAGGCCAAAAATGTCCCCGCCGCCGGGCCCTTTGGTTTTACATAGGCTTATATAGGGAAAATCTTTAAAAATCTTCTGCTCTGAAACTGCAAGGCCCAGGACTTTGATATTTGGAATTAAGCTTTATCTAGTGGACCCCTACCAAGATTGTTCAAATTATAGTGCTGGGGCAAAAAAAGCCTCCGACTGGGACCCTTTGGTTTTACATGGCCTTATATAGGGAAAATCTTTAAAAATCTTCTTCTCTGAAACCGCAAGGCCCAGGACTTTGATATTTTGTATGAAGCTTCATCTAGTGGACCCCTACCAAGATTGTTCAAATTATAGCCCTTGGGCCAAAAATGCCCCCGCTCAGGGGCCCTTTGGTTTTACATAGACTTATATAGGGAAAATCTTTAAAAATCTTCTTCTCTGAAACCACAAGGCCTAGGTCTTTTATATTTGGTATGAAGCTTCTTCTAAAGGACCCCTACCAAGATGATTCAAATTATAGTGCTGGGGCCAAAAGTGGCCCCGTCCCGGGGCCCTTTGGTTTTACATAGACTTATATAGGGATAATCTTTAAAAATCTTCTCTGAAACCACAAGGCCCAGGACTTTGAAATTTGGTATGAAGTTGCATCTAATGGACCTCTACCAAGATTGTTAAAATTATAGCCCTGGGGCCAAAAATGCCCCCACTCTGGGGCCCTATGGTTTTACATAGACTTACATGGGGAAAATCTTCAAAAATCTTCTTCTCTGAAACCACAAGGCCTGGGTCTTTGATATTTGGTATGAAGCTGCATCTAGTGGACCTCTATCAAAATTATTCAAATTATAGCCCTGGTACCAAAAATGTCCCCGCTCCGGGGCCCTTTGGTTTTGCATAGACTTATATAGGGAAATCTTTAAAAATCTTCTCTGAAACTGCAAGGCCAAGGCCTTTGATATTTAGTATGGAGCTTTATCTAGTGGACCTCTACCAAGATTGTTCAAATTATAGCCCTGGGGCCACAAATGCCCCCACCCCGGGCCGGGGCCCTTTGTTTTTACATAGATTTATATAGCCCTGGGGCCATTTGGTTTTGCATAGGCTTATGTAGGGAATATCTTTAAAAAAAATCTTCTTCTCTGAAACTGCAAGGCCCAGGTCTTTGAAATTTGATGTGTAGCTTTATCTAGTGGACCTTTGCCAAGATTGTTCTAATTATAGCCTTTGTTGATGTTTGGTATGAAGCTTCACCTTTAAGACCTCCCTCAACATTATGCACATTAAAACCCTGGGGCCAATAATGGCCCTCTCTGGGGCCCACTTGTTACACTATGGATCAGGTGAGCGATCCAGGGCCATCATGGCCCTCTTGTTTTTTTTTGTTTTTTTTTTTAAGTTTTTTCATTATTTGATTTTATCTTTGACCCTTAAGATGCCGAGAAAAACTGCATCTGAAAATGCCGTCTGCTGCTCTTCTTGCAAACTTTTTGAAAATATTTTTGGAAAAAGGCAAACAGTCCTAGAGGAGCAGTCTGATCTGGTTCACACTGTTTGCATCAATGACTTTTAAAGTGACTGGCAGCAACAAAGCAGACAACAATTGTTGTTATTGGCATTTAACCCACTGTATGGGGAAAACCCCTACAGGGGTACCTTGGCAAACTGCAGGCCCGGATCAGACGCCACAGCATCTGATCTGGGCCGGCACTATTTGCTAACAGAATTTTCTGTCAAAAATAGAATAAAAACGAAAAACTTGGCCTGTCGGGCTTATATGACAAATGGACTTGAAGAGTCCACTAGCATACAATGGGTTAATTGTTAAAATTTGGCTTAAGAGTAGCCTCTAGGGAATTGATTGAGCTATACCACTACCCTCCATATAATGCCTTTGTTGAGGTTCAAAACCGTATTTTATCCAAACAAAAGGCGGAGCTCAGCCGGATATGCATGTGACTGGTGAACATTCTTTTGTGGAGATTGAGCACAATGAAATCTTTTATTCTGTGTACCATGTTATGAACACCCCTCTAAACCCCACTTTATACAGTGAAAACTGGGGTTTACAGTGAAAACTGGGGTTTACAGTGGTATACATTATTTTCCTTATTTCTGTTTTAAGTCATAGGTTGTGGGTACTTGTTAGAACCGCCTCATTGAGGCGGTTCTGACAAGCACCCAGAACCTATGTTCGCAGTATAAATAAGAAAAATATCACAGATTTTCATCAGAAAAGTAACCATTTTGGAGATGTGAAAAAAATGCACGTCGCACAGGTGTGCCATCGTAATGAATGTTTAAACAACTGAAAAATAAAAATACTCGGAACAATATTGGTTGGACTATTTGTTTTCTTGTTTCAGGTATTGGAGACGACCAAACTACTGATCCGCAGTCACCAACGAACCAAACTAGATCTTACGAACGAGTCAGAGAGTAACCTTCTGCTAGAGCGCTGGTCTTCAACGGAATGCCAGAAGGCCATTGCAGAATTTATAGATGACGAAAAGAACTACATATTTTGATGTTAATGTGTTCTTAGGTGCAGTATTTTCTGTTTCATAGTAACTTCACAGGCTGTTTGTATTGTCAGAGTGGAATAAAAAATAATGTTTTATTCTAACTTTGTAGCATCTGACATTTCGCAGGTTCATTGGGTTGTGTTTTACAAGGAAGATCATTGCGATGTAATGGTCCTGGATGTTATATAAATAAACAACAACTTAACTTGTGTATGCTAAACAAGACTCATACACACCTCGAATTCGGGGATGTTAATGTGTGTCCATTTTAAATAAAGAAGATAGTGTCAGAGATTATTATTTTAACAAGAGATCAGTATGGCTATTAAGCCATAACCAACTAACTGGCTGATAATAAAGAAAAGAAAAAGTGAAGTTTGTATTTTCACTGACACTACATGCAGTCAGACCTGTATTTAGTTCATACAGTGAAATTCAGCTATGAAGACCACCTAAAATTAAGATAATTCTTATTTCCAAAGCTTATTTAGAAGGGTGCAGGTATTCTTTCTTAATGTTTTCTTTGACAGTGTCCTCTGGTTAGGGACCATGTTTGGGACTGTTCAAAAGTGGTCGTAAAGACCACTTTTGGGCAGTCCCAAATATGGTTTTAATATAGGAATTTTACTGTAATTTGCCTGAAGATAAGATGGTGTTCTTAAGTTTGTTAAGTTCTAGCTCTGCCTTCAAGTTAGAAACTCAGTGATTTGAAGACACAGCACAGGCACATGTCCATTGATAATAATCTTGTTACCGTAAAAATCCTAAAAATTTGGACACCTTGAGACCTTGCTGTAACTCCCCTAAAACTTAAACAAATTTTTTTTTCGAGGCAAACAGTGTAGACCCTGATCAGACTGATCCTGCAGCAGCAGCAGCAGTCTGATCTGGGCTTGGACTGTTTACTTAGGCTTGTCTGTCTCAATACTTAGAATCATTAAGATAATGCAAAAGTTTTTGTGATCTTAAACAGTTTGGAGCCTGACAAACCTATTGCTCAGTTGCCCTGGAAGGTCAAAATTTTGTCATGGCAAGTGATATTTTATTAGGCTTGCTCAGAATAGATTAGACAGGGAATATCATAATTGCGATTCATAGTAAAGATGTTTTGGACTGCAGGACAGGTGGTCTAAACTTGGATTTGTCATGCTCTGAGTCAGTTACATTACATTACTATTAAGCAAATTTTATAGCTAAACCAGGCATATGTCAGAAATCAACTGGTCCCAGTTGTTCAAACTATTTTTAGCTTAATGAGCCTGTAAGTGATCAAATTGTTAATATCTGTTCAAGCAAGTAAAATATATAATATTCTGATATTTTTGCTGGAAAAATGTGAGTACCTACTAGTAGTAGATGCTCACACTTTTTCTGCAGAAATATGAGCATAGAGATACAGACTAATTGGCATCCTGGGATCCAAGATAATTTTGGTCTTTGAACTAGATACCTAAGTTTTTAACAGAAATAACTATAAAATGTAAAATTTATATTTTTGGCAGTCTTAGATCCTCTTTAAAAGCAAGATGCTTAGTCTTAAGCCTTGTAACCATCTGTACTGCATTAACCCTTTTTGTACCAAATGGAATCTTCCTCCTTATATATAAGCTGAAGTCCATTTCAAAATTTAGGGGTGTCAGGTTGTGTTTTCATCAAAATTTATTTGGAAAATGGCTGAACATTTTGCAAACAGTGTAGGCCCAGATCAGATGCCGCATTCTGCGGCATGTGATATGGGCCTCCACTGTTAGCCAGGGTACCCGATTTGGGGTTTCTGGTACAAAATGGGTTAAATGTGATCCAAGTTTAAATGATATGTTAACTAATGACATAGTTTAAAAAAAAATAGTTTTTGCACAACTGGGCTCTACTGGTTGCCGACACCAATCAGACTGGTCTTTTGTTTGCTTTGTCGTTGTAAATTGTTCCAATAATTTGTGAATGCATGAATAGTTTGGTGCCAATATGTGTGATATTGTCTCCAAGAGACAAATGGTTTGAGAAATGCATGTGATGTTTCATTTAAACTTTGCATGTTTTAGACCATTTTAATGCCCCCGCATCATATGATGCCGGGGGCATATAGTTTTTCGGTTTTCCGTACTTGCGTACATGTGTACGTCCGTCTGTACGTGTGTGTGTACGTACGTACGTACGTACGTACGTACGTACGTGATCCTGTAACCTCAGGTTAAAGTTTTTGTAACAGGTAGAGCCTGAACTTTTAGAACTCATATTTTCCTAACCATTTGATGGAACTGGTTCATCCTTGGTATGATGATAGATATAGGTCTAAAGTTTTATTAAGCAATACCCCCACCCATGCCTGTGACCTCAAGGTCAAGGTCACAGACTTAGAAATTTTCAATGTTAAAGACTCGGGTTAAGGTTTTTGTCACAGGTAGACTTGAACATTTTAGAACTCATATTTTCCAAACCATTTGATGGAATTGGTTCATATTTGGAATGATTATAGATATAGGTCCAAAGTTTTATTCAGCGATACCCCCACCCATGCCCATGGCCTTAAGGTCAAGGTCATGGACTTAGAAATTTTCCATGTTAAAGACTCCAGGTAAGGTATTTGTACCTGGTAGAACCTGAACTTTTATGATGACTTTGGTTCATATGATGATAGATATAGGTACAATGTTTTATTCAGCAATACCCCCACCCATGCCTATGACCTCAAGGTCAAGGTCACAGATTTTAAAGAGCTCAAATTTTCCAAACTATATTATGGATTTGGCTTATGTATGCTATGATGATAGATACAGGTCCAAATGTTTATTTGGCAATACCCCCACTCATGCCTATGGCTTCAAGGTCAAGGTCACTGTGGCTATTCTTAGAAAAACTTTGTCATCGCTCTAATGCCTTCATTTCTTTACTGATTTCAATATAACTTCACACAAATGTTCCTTATGACAATATCTCGAGCGAGTCCGTCTTTCAAGGTCATGACCTCAAGGTCAAGGTCACTGTGGCTATTTTTAGAAAAACTTTGTCATCGCTCTAGCGACTACATTTCTTCACTGATTTCAATATAACTTCACACAAATGTTCCTTATGACAATACCTCGAGCGAGTTCAACTTTCAAGGTCAAGGTCACTGTGGCTATTTTTAGAAAAATTTTTTCATTGCTGTAGCGCTTACATTTTTTCACCAATTTCAATATAACTTCTCACAAATGTTCCTGATGACAAGGTCACACACTTCGAAAATTTTGTTGCAACATGGATTTTCGGGGTGAGGCGGGGCCCTTGGCGGGGGCATCTGTGTCGTCTGGACACATTTCTATTTTTTTATTTTTTCATATTTGGGACTTCCCTTTTGTTTTACTGTAAACTAGGCTACTTTGAAAAATGGGTCAACTCTTAAAGGAAAGAATTTGCTTCTGAGGAGCAAATTCTTTCCTGTAAGAGTTGACCCATCTAAACTCTTAAAGGAAAGAATTTGCTCCTGAGGAGCAAATTCTTTCCTGTAAGAGTTGACCCATCTAAATAGGGGAGACCAGAGTTCAGGAAAGTTTAGGTATAAAGGTTATCTGATCAAAACGGATTTCACAAGTAAAAAAGATAAAATACTGCATGCATTTCCTGGATATCCAGTCCGGACTATTTTTGATGCTTCTGCTTTAAGCAGGATGCAATATAAGAGTCAGGTTTTCTGTCCATTCCTTTGACTTCAGCATTTGCAACAATCCTAGCTTTCATCCTCACATTCAATTTTATACAAGTGCAGCATAGCCTTGGGCAAAATTCTTGTTTATCTGACTTGAACAGACATTCTTGCACACCAGACAAGGAAATCCGTGATTTTACCCTGGGATAGAAATTATGTTCTTGCACACCGGACAAGGAAATCCGTGGTTTTACCCTGGGATAGAAATTTATGTTCTGACCCTGGTGTTTCGACCCCAAATTGAATATAATTGCGTGTTTGATAAATGCACTGGTTAATTACAACCTCATGTGCGGCGGCGTCATGCGTGACGTCACTAAACATTCCTGTTTTGTCATCACAAAATGGCGGACGTCGGTAACCGAAGTGACAGCAGCATTAAAAATTCGCAATAGAAATGGAAGGTATGCAAGAAAAAGAATCCAATATGGGTGTGAGGGGTGGATAGAAAAATCCGTCCCTCGGGATCACTGTCCAGCATCACTCGGCAAGCCTCGTGATGCCGGACAGTGTCCCTCGGGACAGATTTTTCAATCCACCCCTCACACCCATATAAGATTCTTATATTTTGACCCTGGTGTTCCGACCCAGGCAACTAACATGAAAGCGCTTCAATTCTATTCAACTGCCGGAACCACTTCCGCACTACTTTTATTTTGTAAACAATATACAACTAACCGGCAAAAAAAAAAAAAAAAACGAAATAAAAAAAACAATAAGAATGATAATTATTTCACTCATTTATTGTTAAAGGACACTGAATACAGGACTTTTGTACGAAATCTTAAAAAGAAGAAAAGAAACACTGTCTGTAGTTCTGCTATTTGCTACAAAATAAAAGGAGATGTTTGGGAGGTGTTGTGCAAAAAAAGAATCCAATATGGGGTTCTGTTGTAGATGGGCGTTTCCAACCCTCGGGATGGCCGTGCTGAGTGGAACCTCGGCCGATCTACAACAGAACCCCATATCAGATTCTTATATTCTTATACGTTTAGCAAACACTGACGGTAAAATTATTTTTGAAAGAGTTGCTTTCCATGAAGGTGTATCTATATTAAATTATTTCCTTTTGTTATTTTGCATGCTTTCTGTAATGTTCAGTTATATTTTAATTGATACTTTGTAAATTCATATTTTTAATAACGCACAATGAAGTAAATACATTTATGGCAGATTGCTTTTGAAAGTAATATATTGCTGCCTTTGAATGCTGTTCTGAAGGTTATGTGCTGATTTTAAGATTTTAGTGAGGCGCTTCTAACGTGTATCCACAATCTATGTTTTGAGCAGAAATAAGAAAAATATCACAAATTTTCATCTGAAAATTTTCGTTTTTCGGTGGTAAAATTTACCATCTATTTGTATAGGTGTGCTTTCGTTATGAGGCTGACCTGACAGGCGGGCTGAACTGAGTCTTCGACCAAAGCATGGGTCTTATTGTAGGTTTTGTCATGCGCCGGCTCATTGCTGCATATTATGAAGCCTGCCCAGGAAAAGTGTGGTTAGTAACTTGACCAGCCCCATATGACCTAAACTTTAGGTAAAAGCGAGGCGTACAGTTTACCTACCCATTCTTCTACATAAGCGGTTAACCACTAAAGTGTATATTCTTTAGCCAGAAATGGACGACTGCCCTGCCTCAATCAGCAGACAGGAGAGAATGACCATAGAAAAGATTTCATGATCAATCACCATGTTGCCATCTAGGCAGGTATCGAACTCGCAACCTGATCACCAGTCTGACGCGCATCTGACTGAGTTACCAAGGCCATCCACCTTCCTCGTACGCACAGCCCCTTTAAGAGAAGACATTTAACCGTTACCATTCTTTGAGATAATTCAGTAAATTACAAATTGATGTTATTGTTTTTTTGTTTTTTTTCATTATTATTATTTCCCTGAAAACAGGTCTTGACATTCCATGCAAATTGTCTTCTATCGAGACAATTTGCATGGAATGTCGAGACAATTTGCATGGAATGTTAAAATAAGAGAAATATTTTAAATAAGAGAAATATTTTAAAATGTCGTCTGCTGAATTTTTACCCAGAGTGCTAAGCATTTAGGAGGTGCCAAAATAAGTTTCGAGTTCACAAATAAAAAAAAAATCCACTAATTGGAATAGACCAGTTGCTGCTTGTGCAATGACCAGTTGTTGCGTGGGCAAACTGGAAAGGCTGCACATTGTTCTCATGTGGCCCCGATGATCCAGGCCTTACGAATTTTATTTTGCTTAGGCATTTCAAAATACAGTCGAACTTCTATGGCTTGAACCCCTTTGGGACCATGAAATTTTATTTGTGACAGCGGTAGTTCGAGCCACTGAAGGTCACTGCCAGGAGGCATAACGAGATACTTTTGAACATCTTTCGATGTTAGATAATGAAAATGTTTGCTGTGTGTACTCATTAGAATTGCCTCACCGAGGCGATTCTAATGAGTACACACAGCACACATTTGCAAGATAAAAAACTAAAATCTCCTTTATCATCCCCCACCATTTCTTATCTTGAGGTTTTTACTAGGGACTCAAGTACGAGTTCGACCCAGCCATGGGAAACGAGTCATCGGTGTTCGAGCCATCGAAGTTCTACTGTACCAACAGTTAGCAGGCCTCTGTAGCTGAATCAGATGCATGTTTGACTTGCTATCAAATGAGTGAGTGTTTGAGTTTTACATCCCACCAACAGCTAAGGTCATACAGAGACGGGACCTGGGTTTGAAGACTCATCTGAAAGTCTTGAGAAACTTGGGATCGATCCTGCGACCCCTGGTTTACAGGTCGAGTAGTGTAACCACTACACCACGGAGGCTTCTGACTTGCTATCAAGAGTGTGAGTGAGTTTTATGTCCCACCAACAGCTAAGGTCATATGGAGACAGGACCTCGGTTTAAAGACTCATATGAAAGTCTGAAGAAACTTGGGATCAATCCTGTGACCCCTGGTTTACAGGGCAAGTAGCGTAACCACTACACCACGGAGGTGTCTGACTTGCTATCAAGAGGTCACAGTTTGAATACCGGTTGGGTCGATAACATTCTTTAATGGAGATTGATCTTGAAATCATTCCTATGGTCGCTGATTCAAGAAAGGCAGTTGTCAGTCTATGGCAAAAAATGTGCACTGTACTGGTTAACAGCTTATATGCCTGCCCAGGAAAAGTGTGGTTAGGTAAATTCACAGGCTGGATATGGCCTTAATAGTGTTGAATTGGCCATTAAACTCGAAACAAACAAACAAATACATGTACAAATACTTATTAAGGTTTTTCCCTGTTCAGATCAGCAGAGGATATTGTCCTGCTGATAAATATTAAAATGCCAACAATTGTTGGCATTTTAATATTTATGAGCAGGACAAATTGGAGGATATTGTCCTGCTAATAAATATTTTAATATTTTATGAGCAGGACAAATTAGAGGATATTGTCCGGCTAATAAATATTTTAATATTTTATGAGCAGGACAAATTTCATGCTCGGCTGAATTGAGCATACATACAAAACATACCTTGGTCTCTGTTCTTCGGGAACAGTTACATTGTATTTTTACCTTCCTTATTGTGTTCATTTTATCCGTCATGTGCATAACCTATGTAAGTTATTTTCTTTATAACCTGTTACAGATATAAAGTCACATATCACATTTGATTTCAAAGTGAGGCTGTAGAAAATATGTTGTTTAGGTCATGTCACAAGTTATTTAGGACGAGGTGAAATTAAAAAATACGACAATATTAACTTAAATGCATTGATATTCTCGTCACCCCACTCGTGTTTGAAACCCGCGTGCACAACTTTTTAGACGATGTGTACAAAGAATTTCGATATCAGTCATCAAATTGAAGTCGTCTTTCCATAAAAAAATTGTCGCCACATGCGCAAAATTCCGATAAGGTGGGAATACAAGTTTTAAAATGGTTTATTTTACCTTTCTGGCGCCAAAAATTCACAAAGAAAGCTTTTTCGCGAAGTAGACACTACTGTTATACTCATCTACCATGTTGTGACAAAGCGCTCATCTCGCGGTATCTGGCGATAATGTTATAATGATGCAAAACCCTGCGAATTTCAAGAATAAGGAGAAAAAAAGATGCCGATTTTGACCGATTCTTGAAAAACAAAAAATAACGCATTTGAGTTATTATTTTTTTTAACTTGTTATACCCCCACAAATGAAATTTGGGGGGGTATATAGGAGTGAGCTTGTCGGTCTGTCGGTCGGTCTGTCGGTCGGTCTGTTGACTTGGTTTCCAGACGATAACTCAAAAAGCGCTTCACCGATTTTTATAATTTTTGGTACACTGATGTAACATCATAAAATACAGGTCAAGTTCGATTTCCACTACAATTCGTCAATTTTCGACATAGTTATGGCCCCTTTCAAGTGAAAAAATTGCAAAATGCCGCTGTTGTACTATCAAGGCAGTTTTTGTGGGGGTATTCATCACCTTTAGTGATAGCTCTAGTTCAGTTTATGCACCTGACTGCTTATTATATTGAAAATTGTAATTTGTGAGAAAATTGTAATTTGTGAAAGTTTTGTTATGTGAATTCATTTTGTTGATGTTTTTCAAACCTTCAGACTAAATGGAAACCTCTTGAAGAGTGGAGTGTGAGAGGGCCGGATTACAAGCAATTTAATTCTTATCCCGCTGTGAACCTGTCAACCCCTACCTTTGTGCAAATGATATAGATCCAGAGCCACCTGATCTGGAGCTGCACTGTTTGTCGTGCAGTTTGTGAATTGAACAAATACATTAAATTAAGTAATTTGATTGGATGATAGTTAGCAATGGGTGTGGCTAAATTAATTTATTCATAGAGGATCTTACATGAGTGTTCATGTATTATTATACCCCCGCAAACGAAGTTTGAAGGGGGTATATAGGAGTCAGCTTGTCGTCTGTCGTCTGTTGTCTGTCGTCGGTCCGTTACAAAAAACTTTAACATTGCTCATAACTTCCTTATTCTTTGACCGATTTCTTTAATATTCACACACCACACACCTTGCCACTAGTACTTAAGATTGATATACACACACCTGACCTTGACCTTTACGTTGACCTTCCTCAAGGTCAAATACTTGTAAAAATTTGTCGGTACAAAAATTTAACATTGCACATAACTTCCTCATTCTTTGACCGATTTCTTTAATATTCACACACCACACACCTTGCTACTAGTACTGACAAAGCATGCGGGGGTATAATTGGCGCCCGTTAGGCGGCAGCTCTAGTTAAATGAGTTGAGGAAAAGGGATAAAATGCGAGGCTTTGCCGAGCATTTTATCCCTTTTCCTCAACGAGTTTAATAAATTCAATAATACATGAGCACGAATGCAAGATTCTATTTATCATATGACATTTAAAGCGCATTTTATTCACTATTGTTTACAAAAATGTCAATATTCCGCCGTTAGTAAATGCGACGTCGTTAAGGACGTCGTACATGTAACGTTACGGGACGTATCTAACTAAATTGCATATTTAATCCACTAGTGGATTATCGAAAATAATAAATGGCGTTATTACACTCTCAGAAACGACGTCATATGATAAAGTGGGATAATGGTTAAGAGTATTTATAACATACTATAAAACCTGTCATAGTGGCCACCTTTAATAAGCAAGCAGCCTGTCTTAAGCAAGAAGAAATGGGAAAATGCATTAAAAATCACTTGTATTAAGCACCTATCTCATGCAAGTAAACCGGCCTCCATGGCCTCGTGAATAAGAGTGCTGGTACTTAATCATTAGGTCTGGCACCGATATGGTTTGAGCCTCACTTTTGTTACATGTGAATTGCCAAGTTCAGATAATTTTTCTCAGTTTTTTACCCACCTCTGATTAATGCTAGCCTAGAAATAAGTAAATTAATCTTGAAAAGGTTGTAACCAAAAAATACATCTTAAGCAAGCAAATATTGTGTCTGAGTATAGCAGGATGTGTTGCAAACAGTGTAGACCCTGCTGAGAAGCTGCAGAATGCTCAGGCCTGTCTGTCCAAATACATACGGTATAGGTTTAGTTGTTGTGGGGACGTAATACTCAGCCACACACACTTAATCTTGCTGCAGCCATTTTTAATGGACGGTGTTCTGCATGATCTGAATCACCCAGGTGGCATTGTACCTCGCATTTTGTTGCCTAGATATGGTTCCTTGCTTCTGCTGCGTCAAAAAGATTGGACTGGGATATATTATACTCTGAGGAAGTGGAGTTGACATACGTGACACCTCAATTCAAACAATAATCTGGTTAAGGGGAATGGATACACCTCAGGGGAGGCAACTCCTGCAGAAGTATTTTTGTCTCCCATGTCACTCAGGGCCAACACTTAAAAGAAAGAATTTGCTCCTAAAAAGCAAATTCTTTGTTGTGAGAGTATACCCCTTTTTCAGTGGGACAGGGATTATAGAAAAGCAAACAGGAAGTTCCCAAAGTTGTCTCCCTTTGAAAAATGGTGGAAAAATCTGCCAGGTGTTCCTTAACCCTTATCTTGCTGAATATTCAGTTTAGCCACACCCATTTCTGACTTTGAAGCAATCAGATTACTTCATGTAATTTATTCTTACAAATCCATAAACTTCATGTCAAACAGTGTAGATCCTGATCAGATGGCTTCTTCAGAAGCCATCTGATCTGGATCTACACTGTTTCCAAAGATAGGGTTGTCGTGAACAGCATGATAAGAGTTAAAACTCCTCCCATAGCCAAAAATAGACAACTCTTCATGTAAAGAGAATGTGTAATAACAAATACTCTGATCAGACTGGGCCAATGATCAGTGGTGCCAAGTTAAACCTTTCCATGTGTGCAGGCTCAAATAACCTTGGTTGTTTAGATAGGAGAATAAAATTCTATTTATTCATATCTGTTATTTGTTTGTTTACTCCTTGTACAGGTACACCACAGCCTCATTATAACATGGTCCGTTATAACACTGTTTTGGATATAACACGGTTTCAAGATGGATCCCACAAATGTATAGATTATATAGAAAAATGACCATAAATGGTCATTTTTCTATATAATCTATACAGTTGTTTAACTAACATGGTTTGGGCCTCCGTGGCCTAATGGATAAGAGCGCTGACTCTTAGTCATTAGGTCTCTCACCGCCGTGGGTTCGAGCCTCGCTCGGGTCACGTGTGAGACGCCAAGTTCTGCAACGGAAGGTCAGGTGGTTTTTCTCCGGGTACTCCGGTTTTCGCCCACCTATGATTAACGATCGGCTTGATATGAGTGAAATAATCTTGAAAGGGCCGTAAAACCCAAACCAAAAAAAAAAAAAAAAACTAACATGGTTTCTGCTTTGGACCCCATTTATAGTGTTATAAAGAGGTTGTGGTGTACAACTCGTAAAACTGAATACGAATGTACCTTAAATATTCGGACACCTCGACTCCTTTTCATACTTGTCCTAAAATTTGAATAAGTAAAATTTACAACCTGATGTTGTGTCTGAAAACAGCTGAATGAGTGGCAAACAATGTAGATCCTGATGAGACTGCACAATGGGGCATCTCATCTGGGTTTACACTGATTGCTCAGGCCTGTCTGTTCCAATATATATGGCAAGTACCCAGAAATATCATTATTAGCAGAAGTTAACCCTTTAATTTTCTGATTTTTTATTTTGAGAAAATAAGGCTTGTTACTACATCTGAATCTTCTGCTGGGCAGACATTTTATTAAAAATGTCAAGCCTATTTTCCCCGCCAAGAAAAATAAAACTAGACAATCATTAAAGGTGACAAATGGCCCTGCCATATGCCTCACTAGATGTGTAATTTTTATGCTCCCCGAGAATCTTTGATTCGGGGGGCATATATTATTTGCCCTGTCTGTCTGTTTGTTTGTTTGTCTGTCTGTCCGCTGTCTGTTTGTAAGCTCACTTGTCACGTAGTGACAAGGTGAGCTTTTGTGAACACATTTTGTCCGTAGTCTGTGCGTGCATCAGTCCGTCCGTAAATAATTTCAAATAAGTATATCTCAAATACCCCATGACCAATCTTGATCAAATTTCATGAGAAGCATCATCAGGTAGGGGGAAAGGCTGCATAAGGTTTTTGGGCTGATCAGATTGGAATTCTGGTTGCCATGGAAACAAAAAGGTTCCATAGACTTTAATGGGGAAAATAACATCTCCACTTTTTCTCGGCCATTTCTGATCCGATCTTCATCAAACTTGCAGATAATCAGGAGGGGCTTACAGTCTACGTCGAGTTCGAATTTGGGCTGCACGGGACAAACAGCTTTGGAGTTACCTGCCCTTGAGCGTAAATATAAGTGAAAAATAGTGTCTCCAGATTTTCTCAGCCGTTTGCGATCTGATCTTTTTGTCGCACCTGCTTTAGCAGGAAGACATAGGCGTGCAAGTTTCCGTCTGTCCATCTGTCCATCTGTCTGTTCGTGCGGTTGTCTGTCCGTCTTTCCGTCAACATTCTACACTGGGTGTCTTGTCATCGCAACTCCTCCTACAGTTTCATATCGATTATTAGCTCACCGTCACGTAGTGACGAGATGAGCTTTTGGGATCACTTTTCGTCCGTCGTGCGTCCGTCCGTCCGTCCGTGCGTCCGTCCGTAAACAATTCTTTAAATGACATCTCCTCCTAAACCACTGATCGGATTTTGACCAAACTTCACAGGAATGATCCTTAGGTGGTCCCTTTTCAAAGTTGTTCAAATGGTTCCGGTCCGTTGCACATCTAGGTCATAGGAGCCAAAAAGAGATTTTTTTCACCCAAAACTTAAAAAATCTTCTTCTCTGAAACCACAAGGCCCAGGTCTTTGATATTTGGTATGAAGCTTCATCAAGATTGTTCAAATTATAGTGCTGGGGCCAAAAATGCCCCCGCTCCGGGGCCCTTTGGTTTTACATGGGCTTATATAGGGAAAATCTTTTAAAAATCTTCTTCTCTGAAACCGTAAGCCCCAGGTCCTTGATATTTGGTATGAAGTTTAATCTAGTGGACCCCTACCAAGATTGTTCAAATTATAGTGCTGGGGCCAAAAATGCCCCTGCTCTGGGGCCCTTTGGTTTTACATGGGCTTATATAGGGAAAATCTTAAAAAATCTTCTTCTCTGAAACCCCAAGGCCCAGGTCTTTGATATTTGGTATGAAGCTTCATCTAGTGGACCCCTACCAAGATTGTTCAAATTATAGTGCTGGGGCCAAAAATGTCCCCGCTCCAGGGCCCTTTGGTTTTGCATGGGCTTATATAGGGAAAAGAGCTTTAAAAATCTTTTTCTCTGAAACCGTAAGGCCCAGGTCTTTGATATTTGGTATGAAGCTTCATCTAGGGGACCCCTACCAAGATTGTTCAAATTATAGTGCTGGGGTCAAATATGCCCCCGCTCCGGGGCCCTTTGGTTTTACATGGGCTTATATAGGGAAAATCTTTAAAAATTTTCTTCTCTGAAACCCTAAGGCCCATGTCTTTGATATTTGGTATGAAGCTTCATCCCACAAGGCCCAGGTCCCCCCCACTCCCGCTCCGGGGCCCTTTGGTTTTAAATGGGCTTATATAGGGAAAATCTTTAAAAATCTTCTTCTCTGAAACCGCAAGGCCCAGGTCTTTGATATTTGGTATGAAGCTTCATCTAGTGGACCCCTACCAAGATTATTCAAACTATAATGCTGGGGCCAAAAATGCCTCCGCCCAGGGGCCCTTTGGTTTTACATATACTTATATAGGGAAAATCTTTAAAAATCTTCTTCTCTGAAACCACAAGGCTTAAGGTCTTTGATATTTGGTATGAAGCTTCAGCTAGTGGACTTCCACCAAAATTGTATAAATTATAGCCCTGAGACCAAACATGCCCCCGCCTGGTGGCCCTTTGGTTTTGCATAGACTTATATATATAGGGAAAATCTTTAAGAATCTTCTTCTATGAAACCACAAGGCCTAGGTCTTTGATATTTGGTGTGAAATTTCATCTAGTGGACTTCTATCAAGATTGTTCAAATTATAGCCCTGGGGCCAAAAATGCCCCCGCCCCAAGACCCTTTGGTTTTACATAGACTTATATAAGGAAATCTTTAAAAATCTTCTTCTCTGAAACTGCAAGGCCATATCTTTGATATTTGGTATGGAGCTTCATCTAGTGGACCTCTACCAAGATTGAACAAATTATAGCCCTCGGGCCACAAATGCCCCCGCCGGGGCCCTTTGGTTTTACATAGACTTATATGGAGATAATCTTTGAAAATCTTCTTCTCTGAAACAGCAAGGCCCAGGTCTTTGATATTTGGTGTGAAGCTTCATCTAGTGGACCTTTATCAAGATTGTTTAAATTATAGCCCTGAGGCCAAAAATGCCCCCGCCCCTGGGTCATTTAGTTTTACATAGGCTTATGTAGGGAATATCTATAAATAATCTTCTTCTCTGAAACCGCAAGACTCAGATCTTTGATATTCGGTGTGTAGCTTCATCTAGTGAATCTTTGCCAAGATTGTTCAAATTATTGCCTTTGTTGATATTTGGTTTGAAGCTTCACCTTTTTAGACCTCCATCAACATTATGCACATTATAACCCTAGGGTCAATAATGGCCCTCCCCGGGGTCCACTTGTTACTCTGTGAACAGGTGAGCGATCCAGGGCCATCATTGCCCTCTTGTTTTGAAACTTTGCGTGTGTTTTTGCCATGGTATGAGGATGCGCATGTGATTTGGACTTTATGTCCGATCATTTTTTGTCACTCTTTTCACATTGTGAACTTAGTCATTTTTAACCTTCAATTGATATATGATAGGTACCTCTTGTCGTCGCAACTCCTCTTGCAGTTTTATACCGATCATTTTGAAACTTTGCATGTGCTATCGCCATGGTATGAGGATGTGCATATGGTTTCGACATAATTCTCAGAATATTTTTTTCACTTTTTGCACATTATGAACTTAGCCGTTTTTAAGCTTCATTTGATATACGATAGGTACCTCTTGTCATCGCAACTCCTCCTACAGTTTCATACCGATTATTTTGAAAGTTTGTGTGTGTTTTTGCCATGGTATGAGGATGCGCATGTGGTTTGGACTTTATCTTCGAATAAACTTTTGTCACTTTTTCCACATTGTGAACTTAAGTCATTTTTAACCTTCAATTGATATATGATAGGTACCTCTTGTCATCGCAACTCCTCTTGCAGTTTTATACCGATCATTTTGAAACTTTGCATGTGCTTTCGCCATGGTATGAGGATGCGCATGTGGTTTGGACTTTATCGTCAGATAATTTTTTGTCACTTTTTCCACATTGTGAACTTAGTCATTTTTAACCTTCAATTGATATATGATAGGTACCTCTTGTCATCGCAACTCCTCTTGCAGTTTTATACCGATCATTTTGAAACTTTGCATGTGCTTTTGCCATGGTATGAGGATGTCCATGTGGTTTCGACATAATTCTCAGAATATTTTTTCTCTCACTTTTTGCACATTGTGATCTTAGTCAATTTTAATCTTCAATTGATATACAATAGGTACCTCTTGTCATCGCAACTCCTCTTACAGTTTTATATTGATCATTTTGAAACTTTGTGTGCGTTTTTGCCATGGTATGAGGATGTGCATGTGGTTTGGACTTTATCTTGGGATCAATTTTTATCACTTTTTCACATCGGAACTTAGTCAGTTTTTTTACCTCAGACAAAGGCTATGGATTCTTCTCAAAGCCCTATATTAGGCCAGTACATTTAGCCGGAAATGACCCTTGACCCACAACTAATTCCTTGAGAAATGTTATCAGCAGTTTTAGTATCAGGAAGGTGTCCTGATTTATAGAAAAAAAGTCCACAAAAAAAAAATCCGAGGGGAAAGGGTATTTTTGGGGGTGAAAAAAAAAATATGAAAAATGAAGAAAAATCACAAAAACCAGGTGTATGTTAAACAATTAATACTTGACTTCATTAAATCATCCAAAATGAATATTTCTATCTGAGGAAAAATACTAAAAATTCTGAAGATAAAAGTTTTCTTTTAATTTTTTTTTGTATATTTTTTGTGTGAAATTTAGAAAAACAAGTATTTATAAAAAGCTTGAGTCTATGCTAAGCACACATAAATTTGTGTAGAATTAAAATGTGCCAGTTACCACAAAGTGCAAAAAAAGTCACAGATATCAAATGAGGATTTCCAAATCTTATCACCAATGTCACATAAAACAAAATTCCGATTTTTTTTCACTATCAGTTACAACTAATTGTACTACATGCCTACATTTACGGTTTCTTCATTTCGCATTCTAGTTTAAACTTTCATTTTACATTCTAGGTTAATGTCATGAAAACACAATCTGCCATGTTTGCCGTCTAGAAATAAAAACATTAAGAATTGGATGTGGGAGGAACTAGATAAGGGCAAATATATGTTAATTTTGCAAGTGTGAGAGCAATCGTGCATATCCATGTGATAAACTTTAGGCAGCTTTCAGGTAATTGCTGGGTTTCAATATGCAAGTGGGCATTCCAGTATGACCAGAGTTGGGGTGTCCTGGGGTAACCAGAACCAGTCAACAGAATACCAGTCATGAGCTTTCATTAAATGCTATCATTAAGATTGCCTACACCCGTGGGCGTAGACAATAAAGGAAAGTCGCTTAAAACAAGAAAAAATTAATATCACTGACGTATATCTTAAAAGTAAATCCATATCGGTACTTAAATTCATGAAATCATTAAAAAAAATGATAGTTTCTGTGTGCCAAAATAAATGATAAGTTATTGGTACATTGGGAGAGGGGGGGGGGGAGATAGGAGTGTGATTTGCAATGTTATCTGAATAAAGCCCTTACAAATTTATCGAGCGTAGCAGGGGTATAATGTCTAAGAAAACGGGGAAAATCCCCACTACCCGTCTATTGATGAAACCCCTGCATACGGAGACCGGACCTCGGTTTAAAGACTCATCTGAGAGTGGCGAAGCTCTGGGATCGAACCCACGACTCCTGGTTTATGAGGCTAGTAGCTTATCCACTACATCATGGAGGCTTCTTTTAGCAGAAATGAGAAAAATAATGTACATGCACACCCCCTAAAACTCCCCACTGCCCCACACATCCAGGTGTAAATGGGTAGCAGTGGTGTAAAAGTCAACTGCCTCTCCCTCGTGCGCGTGAAAACATCCGGAATGAGTGTTTGAGAGCGATTAATTAAGCTTGAGGCTTTCATCGCAATCGAACTAAAATAAATTAGTATAAACTAAAACTCCAGTAGGAGGGGGTTTCTATCGCGTACCCACAATCTATGCTTTTGAGCAGACATTACGAAACGCGCTTAAACAAAAACATTGTCAATTGTTCAGCCCAACAATGGAATTTTAAGATAAAAAAATTATGTTTTTCTTATTTTGCTCGAAACATAGATTGCGGAGCTCGACAGAACCGCCTGAACTTGGCGGTTCTACCGAGTAACCACAATCTATGTTTTTGAGCTGATATAAGAAATTTTATATTTATCCCTGTACTATATAAAAGTGGGGTTCGAGGGGTCAAAATTATATAGGCGTGTTTTTTTTACCCCACCCATCTGGGCTTGGAGTAATAGATTGGGCTGCTAATGCTTCCGCACAGAACTGAGACCGACCTCATTTGAGTACTGCTAAACCGCTGAAAATATCAGGAAAAGTTGCTGTGAGTCAGCCTGTCCATGCATGTAAACCCTTTTGGATTCATTGGGCGGCAGGGATTGAGATGTCATTTCATCTCAATGTCAGATAAAAGTCCCACAAACTTGGAAGCAACGTCTCGTTTTCGTGATGAATTAGAAAAACCTCAGTATTTTCTCTGGATTTTTGGGGGTTGGTCAAATCTTCCAATAGATTTGAATATGCGTGTTTTCGCTATGTTTTTATGACCCCAACTTTAAACAAGTTAGAGGGGCATATTGCTTCTGGTTCGTCCTTTGTGGCATAGCATAACGCAAGAAGCATGCATGCTAGGGTTTTGAAATTTCATATATCGATTCTTCATGGAAAATTAGCTAACGCGTATTTTTTTCTTATCCAGATTATGCCCCGTTCAAAAGTTATTGCCCTTTGAAATTTTGTTTTATAAAATCTTGTCAGCAAAATATCTCAAAATCTATTGGAGCTAGAGCCTTGTAAGTTGGTGACGAGTAGATGTCCTGATAAACTTTTGACTAAATTCCGAAAAAAACTTTGTGGCAAATGGCCCTTTGTCACTTTGGGTACATTGTAGGCCTATGCTTTGTGATGCATAGTAGAAGTAAAACAAAGATCAGGAATTGATACAATTAACCTACTCCACCCATAAAAGACACCAAAGGGAAAGAAATACAAACATTAAGCGACCAGACCATAATGGAAACCTAAACAAAGGAAGGCCATAAGGACAGTTACTTTCCCACAAAATGGCCATATGGCCATCCAAAATTAAAAGACACAAGTGATACACACAGTAAGTAACAAACAACAACATGAATAAATCGCCACAGAAGAGCCGCCTTGGAACGGTCAGTGGAAGATTTCCACTGGGGGGGGGGGGGGGGGGGGGCTTAAATCGATTTTACGTGGCCACAATCCTCGCCCTTACTTCCGTCGCGATTGAGACAAATAATTTGTTCAGTCCGCATGAAGCCTCCTAACTCATCAGTGCAACATCTCCGTGAACACAAAAATCAAAGAACCACAGATGTGAGACAACGGTGAGGACTCGACAGCAAGAAACCACTGAAATGCTGGAGCAAAAGAAAACCAACAATTAGACTCCGATGAGCCCAACCAGAGACAGAGCAAAACTTTAGAACCTTGTATGCCAGGGTTTTGAAATTTCGTATATGGATTCCTCCTGGCGAATTAGCTGAAAGATATTTTTCTCATCCTGATTTTGCCCCTTTTAAGGTTGTTTGAGTCAACCTTTGTGTTCAGTCTGCTCAAAAGAGTTATTGTGACAATGTTGGGAGACAGAATTTGTAAATCAATTTTAAGGGGGTACACCCCTATTAATTTTTCCTGCCTGTTAAAAAGTCAGCGGCCAATTTCTATTGTAGTAAGTAGATAGGACAGTGTTGCAATTGTTCTGATTGTGATTTTTATGTGGTTGCTTCCACAAAGTCACACATAGCTATCAGAATCTTACGGGCGCCATGCTACCGGTATACACCGTATGCACATATTTACGATATTATTTCATTTGATTCCGATGGCACAGATGTGCTTCCATACATTAAAATTTTGTCATGAGACATTGACAAATGTATTTTCCGACCAAAAAAATAAAGTTTATTTTTACAACTTGAACATAGATCTTGTTTACCAATAGCATACAAGGAAAATATAAATGGCATGTATTAAAAAATAGAATGTAGAAAGACTGCACTTTATCAATTTCTGACGTAAGTTTTGTTTTTGATGACGTCATTAATTTTGTTTGCGCGTGAGGCGCCTTACAGCCGGTAAAACAGTGTATGGTGCTGTTATCTGGCCATTACTTATTTAATGCTTTTTCTGCGGATTAAATCCTAATTTTCTCAGAACTGGCACGGATATTTTTTGAGGACTTTTTTGGTAATTAATATAACATAGCCATGTGTTTTGGTGTTAAAAGAATTTCTCAAGGAATTAGTTGGACCATAAAAATTAAAGTACCTCGCCTAATATTCATTTCTTCTGCCTTAAATAAACTTTTATTTTTTTGTGTGGGGCAGGTGGGGAGCAGGTGCGACATCAGCTTCACTGAAATTGAATCTCTGGTTGTAACTTTTCATAAACGAGGACAAGCATAAAATCTCGGACGAGTTCGAATTTGACCAGCAGTTTTCCAGTTACATCCCCTTGAACATAAAAATTTTCCCATAGACTTATAATGGGAAAACGACGTCTTCATTTTTTAGCTCACCTGAGCAAAGCTCAAGGTGAGCTTTTGTGATCACCTTTAGTCAGTCGTACGTGCGTCGTGCGTCGTCAACATTACCTTGTTAAGACTCTAGAGACCACAATTTTGCTTCAATCTTCATGAAACTTTACCAGAATGTTTGGCTTGATGATATCTGGGTCAGGTTCGAATATGGGTCATGTCCGGTCAAAAAGTAGGTTAGTAGGTCAAATATAAAAACCTTGTTAAGACTTAAAGGCCACAGTTTTGGTCCAATCATCCTGAACCTTGCTCAGAATGATCATCCTGACAATATCTTGGTCAAGTTCGAATACGGGTAATGTCAGGTCAAAAAGTAGGTCATATCATAGCAAAACCTTGTTAACGCTCTAGAGGCCACAGTTTTGGTCCAATCATCCTCAAACATGCTCAGAATGATCACCCGGACAATATCTCGGTCAAGTTCTAATATGGGTCATGGGGTCAAAAAGTAGGTCAGTAGGTCAAACCATAGAAAAACCTTGTTAACACTCTAGAGGCCACAGTTTTTGTCCAATAATCCTCAAATTTGCTCAGAATGATCATCCTGACAATATCTCGGTCAGGTTTGAATATGGGTCATGTCAGGTCAAACAGTAGGTCAGCAGGTCAAATCATAGAAAAACCTTGTTAACGCTCTAGAGGCCACAGTTTTGGTCCAATCATCCTTAATCTTGCTCAGAATGATCATCCTGACAGTATCTCGGTCAAGTTCGAATATGGCTCATGTGGGATCAAAAAGTAGGTCAGTAGGTCAAACCATAGAAAAAACTTGTTAACACTCTAGAGGCCACAGTTTTGGTCCAATCATCCTCAAATTTGCTCAGAATGATCATCCTGACAATATCTTGGTCAAGTTCAAATACGGGTCATGTTGGGTCAAAAAGTAGGTCAGTTGGTCAAATCATAGAAAAACATTGTTAAGACTCTAGAGACCACAGTTTTGGTCCAATCATCCTCAAACTTGCTCAGAATGATCATCCTGACAATATCTTGGTTAAGTTCGAATATGGGTCATGTCCGGTCAAAAAGTAGGTCAGTAGGTCAAATAATAGAAAAACCTTGTTAACACTAGAGCCCACAGTTTTGCTCCAATCATCCTCAAACTTGCTCAGAATGATCCTCCTGACAATATCTCAGTGATGTTCTAATATGGGTCATGTGGGATCAAAAAGGAGGTCAGTAGTTCAAACCATAGAAAAACTTTGTCAACACTCTAGACGCTATAGTTTTGGTGCAGTCATTCTCAAATTTGCTAAGAATGATCATCCGGACAATATCTCGGTCAAGTTAGAATACGGGTCATGTGGATCAAAAAGTAGGTCAGTAGGTCAAATCATAGAAAAACCTTGTTAACACTCTAGAGGCCACAGTTTTGGTCCAATCATCCTCAAACTTGCTCAGAATGATCATTTCTACAATATCTAGATCAAGTTCGAATATGGGTCATGTGGGGTCAAAAAGTAGGTCAGTAGGTCAAATCATAGAAAAACCTTGTTTACACTCTAGAGACAGCAATTTTTAAGCTCAAGGTGAGCTTTTGTGATCATCTTTTGCCCGTCGTAAGTGCGTCGTGCATCATTCATCATGCGACGTGCGTCGTCAACATTTACCTTGTTCATCCTCGAGACCACAATTTTGCTTCAATCTTCATGAAAATTTACCAGAATGTTTGTCTTGATGATATCTGGGTTAAGTTCGAATATGGGTTATGTCAGGTAAAAACTAGGTCAAATTCCATGAAAACCTTGTTCACCCTCTAGAGACCGTAGTTTTGCTTCAAACTTCATGAAACTTTACTAGAATGTTTGACTTGATGATATCTGAGTCAGGTTTGAATATGGATCATGCCAGGTAAAAAACTAGGTCACTAGGTCAAGTTCCTTGAAAACCTTGTTCACCCTCTAGAGACTTCATTTCATTTCAATCTTCATGAAAATTTACCAGAATGTTTGTCTTAATGATATCTGGGTCAAATTCGAATATTGATCATGTCAGGTCAGAAACTAGGTCACAAGGTCAAATTCCTTGAAAACCTTGTACAGCCTCTAGAGGCCACAATTTTTGCTTCAATCTTCATGAAACTTTACCAGAATGTTTGTCTTAATGATATCTGGGTCAAGTTTTAATATGGGTCATGTCAGGTCAAAAACAAGGTCACTAGATCAAATTCCTTAAAAAACTTTGTTCACCCCCTAGAGACTGCAATTTTGCTTCAATCTTCATGAAACTTTATCAGAATGTTCGTCTTGAAGATATCTGGATCAAGTTTGAATATGGGTCATATCAGGTTAAAAACTAGGTCACTTGGCCAAATTCCTTGAAATCCTTGCTCACCCTTCAGAGACCGCAGTTTTGCTTCAAACTTTATGAAACTTTACCAGAATGTTTGCCTTGATGGTATCTGAGTCAAGTTTGAATATGGGTCATGTCAGGTCAAAAACTATGTCACTAGGTCAAATTTCTTGAAAACCTTGTTCACCCCTTCGAGGCCACAATTTTTCGCATCAATCTTCATGAAACTTTACCAGGCTGTTTGTGTTGATGATATTTGGGTCAAGTTTGAATATGGGTCATGTCAGGTCAAAAACTAGGTCACAAGGTCAAATTCCTTGAAAACCTTGTTCATCCTCTAGAGACTGCAATATTGCTTCAATCTTCATGAAACTTCACCAATCTGTTTGTCTTGATGATATCTGGGTCAAGTTTGAATATGGGTCATGTCAGGTCAGAGACTAGGTCACTAGATCAAATTTCTTGAAAACCTTGTTCACCCTCTAGAGACTTCAATTTCACTTCAATCTTCGTGAAACTTTACCAGAATGTTTGTCTTGATGATATCTGTGTCATGTTCGACACCAGGGGTCATAATTGCTTTTTGCACAAACAAAGTCATGTTACATATCAAATGGAAGGTAACAAAGAGTGGAATAGTGCTGCAAAACATTTTCCCAGAGAGCATGTCTAGAGGTCACCAGAGGTCATATAGTAGGATTACGGGTCCTTTTTTCCGATTATCCCACAACTCTCCCAGGCTTTTTGATGTAGAATCTTGAAATTATCACAGGTATATGGAAGAAGACTAGAGGAACATATTAAAAATTTGATATGGCTCCCAACTAGGGTAGGGGCCTTACCCCCGCCCATAGGGTCAAAAATATATTTTGTAGAAACATAGTCAAGTTGCATATCAAATTGAAGGTAATGAAGAGTAGAATATAGTGGAGGCATGTCTTCGGGTCACCAGAGGTAAACAATAAGTATTTGGGGTCTTTTTATTGTGACATGATTATTACAGCACGGCGATATGCCATGCCGTGCCATCGACCTGCACTAGTTTGTTGTTTCAATTTAATTTAAATGGCCTGTTCAACACTATTTAACTAACTTCGAGCAGGTCAGTTTACTTATCCACACTTCCTATGCAGGCTTATGCAGTTAAACAGTACAGTGCATACTTTTTTTCATCAGAAACCAACAACTGCTCGTATTGAATCAGCATAAGGGAGAGAATGACTCTAGAAAAGATCTTATGATCAATCTCCATGAAAGAATGTTGCTGACCGTGGCAGGTATCAAACCAACATCATCCTGATCACCAGGCGTGCATTTAACTTAGCCACCATGGCAATCCATTCATAATTTCCATAAACAACATTTCCTAAACCTTTGAACACATCCTAGTCAGACTTGACTGAAATTATCTTTGGGTTGTCCTCTTTCAAAGTTGTTAAATCCTTCTGCTCAATACAGAACTGTAGTTGCCATGGCAACAAATAGCGCAAAATTAACATTAACCTTTTAAAACCTTATCTGAAAATCGAAAGCCAAGGCGACAGGTAGTTGATATGTAACCGCTTCCAAAGTTGTTACAATAATAGGTCTGTGTTCAAAATTGGCTCCACCCTCTAAGTCACGTATTAGTAAGTCACATATTTTATTTAGACACAAGGAAAAACCAACAGGGCCCACAATTTTGACATGGCAAACCAATAAAAATCTAGGCCTTGGCCTTTGATATTTGGTTTGTAGCTTCATTTAAACATTTTGTTCTAAAATCAGGAAGCTTGGCATTTGATATTTTACTTCGTCTAGTAGACCTCTACGAAGATTGTTAAGATAATAGCGTCAAAAAACTTGTAGCATCTACCTTGTCAAACTTAAATATTAACGATCTAAATCTTACCTCAGGTGAGCAATTTAGGACCATCATGGTCCTCTTGTTCACAGCCATTTCTGATCTGATCTTCATCAATCTTGCAGATAACCAGGAGGGCTTACAGTCTACGTCGAGTTAGAATTTGGGCTGCACGGGACAAACAGCTTCTGAGTTACCTGCCCTTGAGCATAAATGTAAGTAAAACATGGTGTCTCCAGCTTTTCTCAGCCATTTTTGATTGGATCATTTTGTAACTATTGGTAAAAATGACAAGCATAAAATCTCGAGCGAGTTCGAAGTTGACTTGAATCTGACCAGTGGTTTTCCAGTTACATCTCCTTGAGTGAGAAAGATTTTCCCATATACTTACAATAGGAAAACGATGTCTCCAGCTTTTCTCGACCATTTCAAATCAGATCTTCATCAAACTTGCAGATAAGCAGGAGGGGCATACAGCCTATGTTGAGTTTGAATTTGGGCCACGCAGGTCAAATGACTTCTGAGTTACCTGCCCTTGAGCATAAATATTAGCGAAAAATGGTGTGTCCAGCTTTCCGCAACCGTTTTTGATCTGATCGTTTTGTTACTTGTGGTAAACAAGGACAAGCATAAAATCTCTAATGATTTTGGCTTGGATCTGACCACCGGATTTCCAGTTACATCCTCTTGAGGGTGAAAAACTTTCCCATAAACTTACAATGGGAAAACGATGTCTCTAACTTTGCTTGGCTATTTCTAACCTGACCTTCATCAAACTTCCAGATAACCAGAAGGAGCTTACAGTCTATGTTTAGTTCGAATGTGGGCCACATGAGATAAAAGGCTTTTGAATTACCTGCCCTTGAGCATAAATATTAGTGAAAAATAGCGTCTCCACCTTTTCTCAGCCATTTCTAATCTGATCTTTTTGAAACTTTCAGTAAACGAGAACAAGCATAAAACCTCAGATGAGTTTGAATTTGGCTTGAATCTGACATTTGGTTTTGCAGTTACAGCCCTTAGAGCCCGAACAATTTTCCCATAGACTTACAATGAAAAAACGACGTTTCCAACTTTTCTCCGCCATTTCTGATCTAATCTTCATCAAACTTGCAAATAACTTGGAGGGACATACAGTCTACATTGAGTTCGAATTTCGGCTGCATGAGACAAACAACTTTGGAGTTACCTGCCCTTGTTTATTGATTTGAGGTTTAACATCCCTGTCAGCACAGTGTAGGTCATTTTGGAGACGTTGCTTCTAGTTTTGTGGGACTTTTGCCCGACATCGAGATGAAATTATATCTTAAGCCTTTTCCACCCAATGAAATCAATAGGGTCATTATTCATGGACGGTCCAACTGGCACCACTTTTCCTGGGCAGGCTTACTGAACCAGAAACTGCGACATTCTCCAAAAATATGGCCAAAAGGTTTGTTGTTCAAGGGAACATTATCACATAATTCTACAATTATGGTAGCGCTTGAAGAAGTAGATGTGCTGCATGATGCTGCAGAGCTGAAACCGACTCGCACACGAGTACTGGTAAACCACTTAAAGAGAATCTAAGCCTGCCCAGGCAATGCGGTGCGAGTCGGTCCGTCCATGCTTATAAATCCTATTGGGTTCATTGGGCGACAGGGCTTCATCTCAATGTTGGCTAAAGTCCCACAAAATTGGAAGCAATGTCTCCAAAATGACCTTTACAATGTTGACGGGGACGTTAAACCTCAAATCAAACAAACAAACAAAATCTACAATTATGGATCAGAATCCTGTTTCCTTTATGCATATGTTCAATGGATGTCTGAACTGTGTTGCAGGTTTCAATGTCGGACATAATTCTGCAATATCCTATTTCCTTTAAGCTCTTGTTCAATGCATGTCTTAACTGTGTTGCAAGTTTCAATGCCCTGCATCAACTACTGTAGGAGGAGTTGCAGAGACTAAGAATAGTACTACTGTAGCGTGTACCGGGTCGTCCACGAAGCAACGCGGTCACCTATCCAGGTACTAACCGCAATCTTCGTTGCTTAACTTCGCGAATAAGCCAACCACTCTACCCGCGTCGCTAAAAGAGCCGGCTCCTACAGCAAGGCTGTAGAAGTGTAATTTATCCATAACCGTTACATTTCTCCCCCTAACCTCTTGACTTCGTCCCGAAGTCACACATGCCTCACAAGGCTAATCACGAAGGCGGAATCTATGTAACAAACCAGCGGTACTGTTTCTATCCCACCGCTGCCACCAATGTAGCGTGTACCGGGTCGTCCACGAAGCAACGCGGTCACCTATCCAGGTACTAACCGCAATCTCCGTTGCTTAACTTCGCGAATAAGCCAACCCCTCTACCCGCGTCGCTAAAAGAGCCGGCTCCTACAGCAAGGCTGTAGAAGTGTAATTTATCCATAACCGTTACACTACAGTGTGATGTAAAGACGTATGTACGGACAAGGACAATACGGGCCTCCGTGGCCTAGTGGTTAAGAGCGCTGACTCTTGATCATTAGGTCTCTCACCGCTGTGGTTCGAGCCTCGCTCGGGTCACATGTGAGACGCCAAATTCTGCAACGGAAGGTCAGGTGGTTTTTCTCCGGGTACTCCGGTTTTCGTCCACCTCTGATTAACGATCGGCTCGATATGAGTGAAATAATCTTGAAAGGGCCATAGAACCAAAAAAAAAAACGGACAAGGACAAACTTCGTGTCAGGGGCATAAAAAGAAGACTGCCATCGCCTCCAGAATTTTCTGACGCGATATACTGTAGTGTGTGAAGTGATAGCCCATTCTGTACAGGAAACCTCAAAAGGGGTAATTAGCAAACAGTGCAGGCCCAGATCAGATGCTGCAGAATGCGGCGTCTGATCTGGGCCTACACTGTTTGCAAAAAGTTCAGCCATTTTCCTAATAAATTTGGAATAAAACACAACATGACACACCCGTAAATTTTGAAATGGACTCCTGCTATAAATACTCTGTCAAAAAAGTAACTTTACCAACTTCCCGGTAAATTCCAGTAGCTATCCCATAGCTATTCAGCTAAAAATGGCTGTAGACATGTGAATCGGACGTTTAGCTTGAAAATGCATAAAGTTGCATTTGCCAACACTTTTCTGCACAAGAGTTGTCTTGCAATATGTGCCTACAAAGGTGTTGCAAGGAATTTGGCATTGCACATGCACAGATGATCTTTATATCCCCTTTTTATCCTGATATAGCGATCAGCCTGGCGTCTGTCCGTAGATGCAACCTTGTGATGGCCATAACTCCTATACCCTTTGAGATTCATTGATGGTTCTTGGCACAATTGTTCACAAGGCGGACTGGGTGTGCATTGCACAAGCACCAGAACTAGGGGATGCCATACTTTTTGAGTTATCTCCCCTTTTAATAAAATAGAATGACTTCTTTGTGATGGCCATAATTCCAATACCCTTTGAGATATATTGATTGTACCTGGCACAGTTGTTCACAAGAATGAGACAGCGTGTCATGCACAAGAACCACAACTCTGGTTGCCATGGTTTTTGAGTTATCTCCCCTTCCAATAAAATAGATTGACTACCTTGTGATGGCCATAACTCCAATACCCTTTAAGATATATTGATGGTACCTGGCACAGTTGTTCACAAGACCAAGATGGTGTGTCATGCATAAGAATCACAACTCTGGGTGCCATGGTTTTTTAGTTATCTCCCCTTCCAATAATATAGAATCACTACCTTGTGATGGCCACATCTCCAATACTCTTTGAGATATATTAATGGTACTTGGTACAGTTGTACTTGAGGTTAAGCAGGTGTGTTATGTGCAAGAACCACAACTCTGGGTGCCCTGGTTTTTTAATTATCTCCCCTGACAATATAACCTTGTGATGGCCATAACTCCAATACCCTTTGAGATATATTGATGGTACTTGGCACAATTGTATACAAGGTTGAGACGGCGCTTCATGCCTAAGAACCACAACTCTGGGTACCATGATATTTGAGTTATCTCCCCTTCCAATATAACAGTATGACCCCCTTGTGATCACTGTACCTCCAATACCCTTTGAGGCATATTGGTGGTACTTGATGCAGATGTACACAAGGTTAAGCAGGTGTGTCATGCTCAAGAATTACAACTCTGGGTGCTCTGGTTTTTGAGTTATCTCCCCTGACAATATAACCTTGTGATGGCCATAACTCCAACACCCTTTGAGATATATTGAAGGAACTTGACACAATTGTATTCAAGGTACAAAATGGGTGTCGTGCAAGAACCACAACTGTTGGTGCTGTGGTATTTGAGTTATCTACCCTACCAATTTAATAGTATGACCAGCTTGTGATCACCATATCTCCAATACCATTTGAGAAATATTGATGGTACTTTGTACAGAAATACAGGAGCTTAAGCAGGCATGTCATGCGCAAGAACCACAGTTCTGAGTGCCCTGGTTTTTTAGTTATCTCCCCTGACAGTATAATCTTGTGTTGGCCATAACTGCAATACTTTTGTGATATATTGCTGGTTTAATTCTGGTGCACTTTCTATTGGTGAACAATCTTCTGAAGGCCATATTGGCTTTTGGTCGCGGGATTTGCCATCTCTTCCGATGGCTATTTTTTGTGTCTGAGATGAAAGTTCATGTCCATTGAGCATCATCTCACATCACCTTTAAAACATCTCATGATGCTGCACTTCAAACAAGGCTTTATGAAATTCTCAAATTATCTCCCTTGCAATTAATAATATAGCAATTTTAAAACTCTGGTTATTTCTATTCATGTCATTCAATTTTTGCAATTTCTTTAAAAAGCGATTTGTTGCCACCATTGCTGTTGACCATAATGGAAAATAATGTAGAAAATTCATGCAGCATTTAGCACTACCGTTTGCAATTTTCTATGGAGTTTCAATTGAAAGCAGCATTTTGCACACAACTTCAAAGAATTGGAGGCCTATAATTGATAGCCAGTTTCTCTTAGCAAAGGGAACTGCAGTTCCAAATCTTTGTGAACAGACACACAGGACATCTAATAAAAGGTTACATGAATCATATTTTAGAAATCTTGTGCTAAGTGCAATTTTTATGGTGTTAAATATTGGTATTTTTAATTATTTATTCTGCGAAATTGTCACAGTGACCCCTTGGGTGTTTAAAACAATAGCACAGGCTGGCAAGTTTACACAAACAAAAACAGTTTGGGCTTTACATGAAGACATGAATACTCTACCAAAGCAATACCAATTTTGTGTATTTTTCATTTGTAGTAACCATGGCAACAGAAGCAATTTTATGTGCAGGAACTTTTTTGACTGAGTATATAAGGAGGAAGATTCCATTTGGTACAGAAATTTGTTCTATACAAGAGGGCCCAATGGCCCTATATCGCTCACCTGTTTACCAGAAAATCATTAGTGTAGGAGACCACTTGACATTGCTACATACTAAATATCTAAGCTCAGGCAAAGCGGTGTCCATGCTTATAAACCCTACTGGTTTCATTGGGCGACAGGGCTTGAGATGTAATTTCATCTCAATGTCTGGTACAAGTCCCACAAAATTGGAAGAGACATCTCCAAAATGACCTATACAGTGTTGTCGGGGATGTAAAACTTCAAATCAAACAAAATCTGTGCCTTATGGTTTTGGAGAAAAAGATTTTTTTTAAGTTTTTTCCAGTATAAGACTATAGAAGCTAATGAGCCCTGGGCTTGGCCAATTTTGACCCAAAGGGCACGGTTGGCAGGATTTATGTAGGCGACCATTTTGTGTTGCTATATACTAAATATCTAAGGTCTGTACTTCATGGTTTCAAAGAAGATGTTTGAAGCTTTTTTCCATTATAAGTTTGTTGGAGTTAAGGGGCCACAGGATTTGGACCCCAGGGGCATGATTGGCAGGATTCATGTAGGCGACCACTCGACATTGCTACATGTTTTTTTTTCTTTTGTTTTTTTTTTATTATAAGGGCCCTGTGGTTTCAGAGAAGAAGACTTTTGAAGTTTCTCCAATTGTAAGTCTATGGAAGCTAAAGAACCCTGGGGAGGGGCCAATTTGGATCCCAGGGGCATAACTGGCAGGATTTATATAGGTGGCCACTTGACGTTGCTACATTCTAAAAATCTAAGCTCTGGGCCTTATGGTTTCATAGAAGATTTTTTCCATTATAAGCCTATTGGAGGTGATGAGCTCGGACGTGGCCAATTTTCACCCCAGGGGCAGGGTTAGCAGGATTAATGTAACTGGCTATTTCATGTTGCTAGATACTAAATATCTAAGTTCTGTGCTTCACAGTTTCTGAGAAGAAGATTTTTGAAGCTTTTTTCCATTATGAGTCTATGGGAGCTAAGGGGCCCCGGGGCGTAGCTCATTTGGACCCCAGGGGCATGATAAGCAGGAAATATGTAGGTGACCACTTGCCATTGCTACATGCTAAATATCTAAGCTCTGGGCCCTGTGGTTTCAGAGAAGAAGATTTTTGAAGTTTGTTTTCCATTATGAGTCTATGGGAGCTAAGGGGGTCCCAGGTGTGGCCCAATTGGATCCCAGGGGCATGATTGGCAGGATTTATGTAGGTGACCACTTGACATTGCTACATGGTAAATATCTAAGCTCTGGGCCCTGTGGTTTCAGAGAAGAAGATTTTTGAAGCTTTTTTTCCATTATGAGTCTATGGGAGCTAAGGGGCCCCGGGGCGTGGCCCGTTTGGACCCCACGGGCATGATTGGCAGGTTTTATGTAGGTGACCACTTGCCATTGATACATGCTAAATATCTAAACTCTGGGCCTTACCCCCGCCCATAGGGTCAAAAATATATTTTGTAGAAACATAGTCAAGTTGCATATCAAATTGAAGGTAATGAAGAGTAGAATATAGTGGAGGCATGTCTTCGGGTCACCAGAGGTAAACAATAAGTATTTGGGGTCTTTTTATTGTGACATGATTATTACAGCACGGCGATATGCCATGCCGTGCCATCGACCTGCACTAGTTTGTTGTTTCAATTTAATTTAAATGGCCTGTTCAACACTATTTAACTAACTTCGAGCAGGTCAGTTTACTTATCCACACTTCCTATGCAGGCTTATGCAGTTAAACAGTACAGTGCATACTTTTTTTCATCAGAAACCAACAACTGCTCGTATTGAATCAGCATAAGGGAGAGAATGACTCTAGAAAAGATCTTATGATCAATCTCCATGAAAGAATGTTGCTGACCGTGGCAGGTATCAAACCAACATCATCCTGATCACCAGGCGTGCATTTAACTTAGCCACCATGGCAATCCATTCAGAATTTCCATAAACAACATTTCCTAAACCTTTGAACACATCCTAGTCAGACTTGACTGAAATTATCTTTGGGTTGTCCTCTTTCAAAGTTGTTAAATCCTTCTGCTCAATACAGAACTGTAGTTGCCATGGCAACAAATAGCGCAAAATTAACATTAACCTTTTAAAACCTTATCTGAAAATCGAAAGCCAAGGCGACAGGTAGTTGATATGTAACCTCTTCCAAAGTTGTTACAATAATAGGTCTGTGTTCAAAATTGGCTCCACCCTCTAAGTCACGTATTAGTAAGTCACATATTTTATTTAGACACAAGGAAAAACCAACAGGGCCCACAATTTTGACATGGCAAACCAATAAAAATCTAGGCCTTGGCCTTTGATATTTGGTTTGTAGCTTCATTTAAACATTTTGTTCTAAAATCAGGAAGCTTGGCATTTGATATTTTACTTCGTCTAGTAGACCTCTACGAAGATTGTTAAGATAATAGCGTCAAAAAACTTGTAGCATCTACCTTGTCAAACTTAAATATTAACGATCTAAATCTTACCTCAGGTGAGCAATTTAGGACCATCATGGTCCTCTTGTTCACAGCCATTTCTGATCTGATCTTCATCAATCTTGCAGATAACCAGGAGGGCTTACAGTCTACGTCGAGTTAGAATTTGGGCTGCACGGGACAAACAGCTTCTGAGTTACCTGCCCTTGAGCATAAATGTAAGTAAAACATGGTGTCTCCAGCTTTTCTCAGCCATTTTTGATTGGATCATTTTGTAACTATTGGTAAAAATGACAAGCATAAAATCTCGAGCGAGTTCGAAGTTGACTTGAATCTGACCAGTGGTTTTCCAGTTACATCTCCTTGAGTGAGAAAGATTTTCCCATATACTTACAATAGGAAAACGATGTCTCCAGCTTTTCTCGACCATTTCAAATCAGATCTTCATCAAACTTGCAGATAAGCAGGAGGGGCATACAGCCTATGTTGAGTTTGAATTTGGGCCACGCAGGTCAAATGACTTCTGAGTTAAGGGGCCACAGGATTTGGACCCCAGTGGCATGATTGGCAGGATTCATGTAGGCGACCACTCGACATTGCTACATGTTTTTTTTTCTTTTGTTTTTTTTTTTTATTATAAGGGCCCTGTGGTTTCAGAGAAGAAGACTTTTGAAGTTTCTCCAATTGTAAGTCTATGGAAGCTAAAGAACCCTGGGGAGGGGCCAATTTGGATCCCAGGGGCATAACTGGCAGGATTTATGTAGGTGGCCACTTGACATTGCTACATGGTAAATATCTAAGCTCTGGGCCCTGTGGTTTCAGAGAAGAAGATTTTTGAAGCTTTTTTTCCATTATGAGTCTATGGGAGCTAAGGGGCCCCGGGGCGTGGCCCGTTTGGACCCCACGGGCATGATTGGCAGGTTTTATGTAGGTGACCACTTGCCATTGCTACATGCTAAATATCTAAACTCTGGGCCCTGTGGTTTCAGAGAAGAAGATTTTTGAAGTTTTTTTTTCCATTATGAGTCTATAGGAGCTAAGGGGCCCCGGGGCGTGGCCCTTTTGGACCCAAGGGGCATGATTGGCAGGAATTATGTAGGTGACCACTTGCCGTTGCTACCTACTTAATAACTAAGCTCTGGGCGCTGTGGTTTCAGAGAAGAAGATTTTTTAAGCTTTTTTTCCATTATGAGTCTATGGGAGCAAAGGGGCCCCGGCGTATGGCTCATTTGGAACCTAGGGGCATGATTGGCAGGAATTGTGTAGGTGACCAATTGCAATTGCTACATGCTACATATCTAAACTCTGGGCCCTGTGGTTTCAGAGAAGAAGGTTTTTGAAGCCTTTTTTTTTCATTATGAGTCTATGTGAGCTAAGGGGCCCCGGGGCGTGGCCCATTTGGACCCTAGGGGCATGATTTGCAGGATTTGTGTAGGTGACCACTTGCCGTTGCTACATGCCAAATACCTCAGCTCTGGTCCCTGGGGTTTCAGAGAAGAAGATTTTTGAAGCTTTTTTCCATTATGAGTCTATATGAGCTAAAGGGCCCCGGGGCGTGGCTGTTTGGACCCCAGGGGCATGATTGGCAGGAAATATGTAGGTGACCACTTGCCGTTGCTACATGCTAAATATCTAAGCTCTGGGTCCTGTGGTTTCAGAGAAGAAGATTTTTGAATCTTTTTTCCATTATGAGTCTATGGGAGCTAAGGGGCCCCGGGGCGTGGCCCATTTGGACCCCACGGGCATGATTGGCAGGATTTATGAAGGTGAACACTTGCCATTGCTACATGCTAAATATCTAAGCTCTTGGCCCTGTGGTTTCAGAGAACAAGATTTTTGAAGCTTTTTTTACATCATGAGTCTATAGGAGCAAAGGGACCCTGGGGAGTGGCCCTTTTGTACCCCAGGGGCATGATTGGCAGGAATTATGTAGGTGACCACTTGGCGTTGCTAAGTGCTAAATATCTAAGCTCTGGGCGCTGTGGATTCAGAGAAGAAGATTTTTTAAGCTTTTTCCATTATGAGTCTATGGAAGCAAAGGGGCCCAGGCGCGTGGCCCATTTGGAACCCAGGGGCATGATTGGCAGGAATTATGTAGGTGACCAATTGCCGTTGCTACATGCTAAATATCTAAACTCTGGGCCCTGTGGTTTCAGAGAAGAAGATTTTTGAAGCTTTTTTTCCATTATGAGTCTACGGGAGCTAAGGGGCCCCGGGGCGTGGCCCATTTGGACCCCAGGGGCATGATTAGCAGGAAATATGTAGGTGACCACTTGCCGTTGCTACATGCTAAATATCTAAGCTTTGGGCCCTGTGGTTTCAGAGAAAAAGATTTTTTAAGTTTTTTTTCATTATGAGTCTATGGGAGCTAAGGGGATCTCAGGGTGTGGCCTATTTGGACCCCAGTGGGCATGATTGGCAGGATTTATGTAGGTGACCACTTGTCATTGCTACCTGGTAAATATCTAAGCTCTGGGCCCTGTGGTTTCAGAGAAGAAGATTTTTGAAGCTTTTTTTAGCTCACCTGTCACGTAGTGACGAGGTGAGCTTTTGGGATCACTTTTTGTCCGTCGTCCGTCGTGCGTGCGTGCGTCCGTAAACAATTTCAAATAAGTATATCTCTAATACCCCATTGCCAATCTTGATCAAATTTCATGTGAAGCATCATCAGGTAGGGGGAAAGGCTGCATAAGGTTTTTGGCTGATCAGATTGGAATTCTGGTTGCCATGGCAACATATAGCTCCCATAGACTTATAATGGGAAAAATTTAAAAATCTTCTTCTCTGAAACCACAGGGCCCAGAGCTTAAATAATTAGCTTGTAACAATGTCAAGTGGTCACCTACATAAATCCTGCCAATCATGCCCCTGGGGTCCAAATTGGCCACACCCCATGGCCCCTTAGCTCCCATAGACTCATAATAGAAAAAAAACTTCCAAAAATCTTCTTCTCTGAAACCATAGGGCCCAGAGCTTAGATATTTAGCATGTAGCAATGGCAAGTGGTCACCTACATAATTCCTGCCAATCGTGCCCATGGGGTCCAAACGGGCCACGCCCCGGGGCCCCTTAGCTCCCATAGACTCATAATGGAAAGAAGCTTCAAAAATCTTCTTCTCTGAAACCACAGGGCCCAGAGCTAAGATATTTAGCATGTAGCAACGGCAAGTGGTCACCTACATAAATCCTGCCAATCATGTCCCCGGGGTCCAAATGGGCCACACCCCGGGGCCCCTTAGCTCCCATAGACTTGTAAAGAAAAAAATAACTTCAAAAATCTTCTTCTCTAAAACCATAGGGCCAAGAGCTTAGATATTTAGCATGTAGCAATGGCAAGTGGTCACCTACATAATTCCTGCAAATCGTGCCCCTGGGGTCCAAATTGGCCACACCCCATGGCCCCTTAGCTCCCATAGACTCATAATAGAAAAAAAATAGAAACCATAGGGCCCAGAGCTTAGATATTTAGCATGTAGCAATGGCAAGTGGTCACCTACATAATTCCTGCCAATCGTGCCCATGGGGTCCAAACGGGCCACGCCCCGGGGCCCCTTAGCTCCCATAGACTCATAATGGAAAGAAGCTTCAAAAATCTTCTTCTCTGAAACCACAGGGCCCAGAGCTAAGATATTTAGCATGTAGCAACGGCAAGTGGTCACCTACATAAATTCTGCCAATCATGCCCCTGGGGTCCAAATGGGCCACACCCCGGGGCCCCTTAGCTCCCATAGACTCATAATGGAAATAAGCTTCAAAAATCTTCTTCTCTGAAACCACATGGCCCAGAGCTTAGATATTTAGCATGTAGCAATGGCAAGTGGTCACCTACATAAATCCTGCCAATCATGCCCCTGGGGTCCAAATGGGCCACGCCCCGGGGCCCCTTAGCTCCCATAGACTTATAATGGAAAAAAGCTTCAAAAATCTTCTTCTCTGAAACCATAGGGCCCAGAACTTAGATATTTGATATGTAGCAACGGCAAGTGGTTACCCACATAAATCCTGCCAATCATGCCCCTGGGGTCCAAATGGGCCACACCCCGGGGCCCCTAAGCTACCATAGACTCATAATGGAAAAAAGAACTTCAAAAATCTTCTTCTCTGAAACCATAGGGCCCAGAGCTTAGATATTTAGCATGTAGCAATGGCAAGTGGTCACCTACATAATTCCTGCCAATCCTGCCCCTGGGGTCCAAACTGGCTATGCCCGGGGCCCCTTAGCTCCCATAGACTCATTATGGAAAAAAGCTTCAAAAATCTTCTTCTCTGAAACCACAGGGCCCAGAGCTTAGATATTTAGCATGTAGCAATGGCAAGTGATCACCTACATAAATCCTGCCAATCATGCCCTTGGGGTCCAAATGGGCCACACCCCGGGGGCCCTTAACTCCCATAGACTCATAATGGAAAAAAAAGCTTCAAAAATCTTGTTCTCTGAAACCGTAGGGCCCAGAGCTTAGATATTTAGCATGTAGCAATGGCAAGTGATCTCCTACATAAATCCTGCCAATCATGCCCCTGGGGTCCAAATGGGCCACGCCCCGGGGCCCCTTAGCTCCCATAGACTCATACTGGAAAAGGGCTTCAAAAATCTTCTCAGAAACCACAGGGCCCAGAGCTTAGATAATTAGCATGTAGCAATGGCAAGTGGTCACCTACATAAATCTAGCCAATCATGCCCCTGGGGGTCCAAATGGGCCACGCCCTGTGACCCCCTTAGCTCCCATTGACTCATAATGGGGAATAGCTTCAAAAATCTTCTTCTCTGAAACTGTGAAGCACAGAGCTTAGATATTTAGTATCTAGCAACATAAAATAGTCACCTACATAAATCCTGCTAACACTGCCCCTGGGATTCAAATGGGCCACACCCCGGGGCCCCTCAGCTCCTTTAGACTTATAATTGAAACAAGAGGCTCAATGAGCCTAAACCGCTCACCTGAGGAACTTAAGTTTTAACAATTCACAGACTTGACTACTAAATCTGCTAATAGAATCCAGCCCATTGGATACTAAATCTGCTAATAGAATCCAGCCCGTTGGGGGCATAATCAGAATTTTTCATATGGAAGTTATCATTTTTCAGCAATTTTTTTCAAGGTTTTCATATAGAATGTGCATATAAAGTTTCAGGGTCCTAGGCTTATTGGTTTCCAAGATACAGGGGGTCATTTTGACTATGTCAAATTTGTCAAAAAGGGCCATAACTCTGTAAGTATTCGATGCGACACGCCCAAAAGTTAATCAGCGCATCGTCACATGGTCAGGGTACTGTATACCAAATATCAACTCCATCGGTCAAAGGGTTCTTAAGTTATCGCGTCCGCAAGAAAAGCGTAACGGACAGACGGACAGACTGACAAGGCCAAACCAATATGCCCCCTCAACTTCTCCGAAGTTGGGGGCATAATCAGAATTTTTATTATGGAAGTTATCATTTTTCAGCAATTTTTTTCAAGGTGTTTGAGCGGGAATATTTTGTATAATGTACCGTATTGATCCTATGTTTTCGGACAGACAGGCATATGCAAACAGTGCGGACCTAGATCACACTGCTCCTAGAGGAGCAGTCTGATCAGGGTCTTCACTGTTTGCCATTCCATCTGCACATTTTGGACACACTTTTGAAGCATGAAATTACTCTGCTCGAATTTTAGAATAATTACAGCACATCTTTGGGGTGTCCAAAATTTTAGGACTTTTATGGTAGGAGTTGTTTTCTAATAAGAAGACATCTCAGCATTATCTAATTAATTGCATAACTGAACTGACCTGGCTGCAGAATTGTATGGCCAAAGTAATTAGAAACTTACCGGCGTGTTTTAGTATTATGGATTAATTATCAGGGCGCAAAAAGTTAGTAGTAGTTTTAATACACAAATCTGCAGGCAGATATAATTCACTGACTACTCCCAGACTTTTCACTGACCAAAATTAATATTTCCTTGACCATTTAACAATGACTAAAAACCTTCTTCCCTTACAACCATCTTTTCCGATTTATTAGCTTTAAACTTGAGAACAATTTTTCAATTTTTTTCCTGGACTGAAGACGAGAATCCTTATATTATAAACTTGTAGAATCTTTACAATCTTTAATAAAATTATAAGAATTAATAAACCACCAAAAATCAAACAGCAGATGTGCTAAAGAAGTCTGGAAAACTTGCAAAACATTACAATAACTTTGTAATGGTTGCAAAATTTCCTGACCATTCCCTGAATCTTTTATTTTTTTTTAAATTTCTCTGATCATTTCACAAAATTCCCTGACTTTTCCCTGACTGTGAAGAAAAACAAAATTCCGTTGACTTTTCTAAAACCAAAAGGGCACCCTGTGCAGCATGTCATTTTCTTCCATTTTCATCCATAGAAGATAGGTGCTCAGCTTATAGAAGAAACATCTTTCTTCTATGATCACATGGCAGCTTTCTTCTATAAGCACATGAACAGTGGGTCATTCCTTAAAATGAGCACTTTTTGATCATCGAAACCCTTTCTAAACAGCTTAACATAACTTAATTGTGCCATTAAATCGTTTACGACGTCAATGGGCTTTGATGACATTATTAAATTAGCACAATGTTGCGTGTAACGTCGCCTCCCAGCCAGCCAAGGCAGGCGGGGGCATAAAAATAATCCATCATGAGCCAGTTTATGTAGGATAGGGAAACCTTACCCTCGGGGTCGGAATTTCAACCAGGGACTCAGCATAGCCTTGTTCCTGGTTGAAATTCCGACCCCTTGGGAAACATTTCCCTATCCTACATAAGCACTCATGATGGATTCTTATAATCTGCTTTCAAGTGTGCTTCTTCTTAATACATGTATCCGTTTTGAAGTTAAATCTAACCAATTCACATGATGTTTGAGGATGGTTTAAACGATACAGGAATACTTTTTTTCCTCCCCATTTAATTTGCCAAGTTCTGTTGTTACTTTGTAGATTTCCTCTTCTGACTTTGGAGAATCTTTGTAGGTATGAATAAGAATATTTCAACGCCCCATTTTACATGTGAATGTATTTACAAGTGAAAGTGCACATACTGAATTCTGCTATCTCTTAAGAGCCGCTACTCTCTTTGTGTGAATTTTGTACTCTCTGGTTTGAAGGTTCTAACAACTCCCTTGTATGGCTGTCAATATTTTCAGCATCGAAAACCACTGAAGCATCCAGTATGTTTACGGTGTCAAGAACTCTTGTTTTCACAAATGATACACCTTTACTGCTTGCATCTTCCATTGAATGGTCTGAACATAGACAAGATGCATAAAAATACTGTCCTGCTTTTAAGTAAATACACCAAAACCTTTTTATAACACTATTGTTGGGGTCCAAGGCAATTTCTGTGTTAGTTATCCAAACAGCGTTATATTGAGAGTAAAATGTATAGATTAAATAGGAAAATTGTCTTTTATAGCCTGTTGGGGTCCATTACTCAGCCGTGTTGTATCCAAAACCGTGTTATGAAGAGGTTCAAGTGTACATCATTTTATGATATTCCAATGTTTTCGTTGACTATATGAGCCTACCCACTCATACTGTATAACGTTTAAATTTAGCGGATGCAAATTTTCACGGTTTTCATCTAAGGACCTTTTAGCGGTTTTCAATTTTAGCGGATTTCCAATTTCAGGAAATAAAAATTCGCGCAAACACAAATGCATAAAAAGTGATTTCTAGCATTGCCATGCATGTCCGATGCGTTCAACTTCTACACAGTGATTCGCAAGTCAAACACGGTGATTTCAAAGCGTGTTCATTGAATTGTTCTCCAATTAAATGCATCATTGAAGCAAGTGAGTGCAAGTGAGCGATTGCCCTTTGTGTGTGAGCGACAATAATAATCAGTTTGATTGACATTTGATTGATATAAAACTGCTTCACCTTTTTCATTTTGGTCATTCAAAAATATGATAAAAATATTTGGTTTGTTGTATTTTCTTACGCTTTTTTTTATCTTAATTGGCGGTTGTTTATTTTAGCGTTTTTTCCTTTGACCGCTAATAGCGCTAAATTAAAACCACCGCTAAATATAAACGTTATACAGTATATCCAACATGCACAAGGTCTAATGATGCTTTACATTACTGTAGAAACTCTGACATGAACATCATCAGAAGATGTCAGGTCCAGTTTAGCATTTATGTGAACTTGCATGCAAATATCTCAAACAGATTTCATCTTGCAGAGCACACATGAGTTTATCAAAGGTCCATCAGAAAGTATACCTATGGACACCTTGTTATCATCTTTAGGGATACCTTGTTACAAATTTTATATCGAATTTTAAAATGCTCAAGGGCACATAACTCTCAAGCAAATAATCCAATTCTGCTCAAAATCAAACTTGACCTATGCCAGTCCTGGATATCTGCAAGATTAAAGCTGATCTGAAAAAAATTGAAGCAACTACATGTAGAATGATAACAAAGTTTTCCTAATGTAAAATCTATAGGTGCTTTATGTTACCATGGCAACAAGAGTTCCAATCCCATCTACCTCCAGGCCTTATGCAGTCATTACCCCAGCTCAATGGTGCTACATATTAAATTTGATCAAGATCGTTCAAGTAGTATTGGAGATATACATCTCTGAAATTTCCATTGACCCTAATGCAAAAAGAGTCAAGTACAGGTAACTCCTAAGTGAATGATCCAATTCTTCAAGTTATCGAAGTTGACTGAAATTTCAAGCCTGTCCTGGTAATCTGCAAGAATAAAGCCAATCCAAAAAAAAAATTGAAGCCGCTATGGTGATGACAACATTCTCCCCATGTTACGTCTATAGGAAATTTTTTAGTCGCTCAAGAGCAAGTAACTCCTGAGTGAATTATCTGATTCGGTCCAAAATCGAACTTGACCGAGATTTTATGCCTGTCCTTATTATCTGCAAGAATGAAGTCGATCAGAAAAAAATTGACGGAGCTAGAGTGATGACAAGCTTTTTCCTATGTTAAGTCTATGGGAGCTATATGTTCCCATGGTAACCAGAGTTCCACTCAGATCTGCATGAAAACCTTATGCAGTCTTTCCACTTGCCCAATAATGTTACACATGAAATTTGATCAAAGTCGGCCAAGTAGTCTTCAAGATATACATTTTTGAAATTCACATTAACCCTTATGCAAAAATGCACAAGGGCAGGTAACTCCTAAGTGTATGATCCGATTCTGCCAATTATCGAACTTGACCGAGATTTCATGGCTGTGCTTGTTATCTGTAAGAATGAAGCCAATCCGAACAAAATTGAAGCAGCTACAGTGATGACAACATTTTCCCCATGTTAAGTCGATAGGCAATTTTTCGGGCGCTCAAGGGGACGTAACTCTTGAGTGAATTATCTGATTCGGCCCAAAATCAAACTTGACCCAGATTTTATGCCTGTACTGGTTATCTGCAAGAATGAAGTCGATCAGAAAAAAATTGACGGAGCTAGAGTGATGACAAGCTTTTTCCTATGTGAAGTCTATGGGAGCTAGATGTTGCCATGGCAACCAGAGTTCCACTCAGATCTGCCTGAAAACCTAATGAAGCCTTTCCACTTGCCCAATAATGCGACACATGAAATTTGATCAAAGTTGGCCAAGTAGTCTTTAAGATATACATTTTTGAAATTCCCATTAACCCTAATGCAAAAACACACAAGGGCAGGTAACTCCTAAGTGAATGATCCGATTCTGCCAGTTATCGAACTTGACCGAGATTTCATGGCTGTTCTGGTTATCTGCAAGAATAAAGCCAATCTGAAAATAATTGAAGCAGCTACGGTGATGACAACATTCTCCCCATGTTAAGTCAATAGGCAATTTTTTCAACGCTCAAGGGCACGTAACTCCTGAGTGAATAATCCGATTCAGCCCCAAATCGAACTTGATCGAGATTTCATGCCTGTCCTCGTTATCTGCAAGAATGAAGTCGATCAGAAAAAAATTGACGGAGCTAGAGTGATGACAAGCTTTTTCCTATGTTAAGCCTATGGGAGCTCTTTGTTGCTGTGGCAACCAGAGTTCTCATCCGATCTGCACAAAAACCTAATACAGCCTTTCCCCCTACCTGATGATGGTTCATATGAAATTTGATCAAGGCCGGCCCACTGGTTCCAGAGATATACTTCGTTGAAAGTGTGGACGACGGACGACGGACGCCGGCTCGTGGTATACTAATACCTCACATGAGCCTTCGGCTCAGGTGAGCTAAAAACAGAAGAGGCTACCATGATGAAAAGGTCAAAAATCGACATTTTCAGCAATCAAAGGGATGTAACCCTATGATAAATTGGCTGACTTGGCCAGTTTTCAAACTCATCCCAGGTTTTATCCCCAGCCACCTTACATAAAAGTTTCAGAAAGATCCGATCAAAACTGAAGGGGCTACGGTGATGACAAGGTCGAAAATCAGCATTTTCAGCAATCAAAGGGAAGTAACACTATGTTAAATGAGCGGACTTGGCCGGTTTTCGAACTCATCCGAGGTTTTATCCCCAGCCACCTGATATATAAGTTTCAGAAAGATCCGATCAAAACTAAAGGGGCTACAGTGATGACAAGGTCGAAAATGGGCATTTTCAGCAATCAAAGGGAAGTAACACTATGTTAAATGGGTCGACTTGGCCGGTCTTCGAACTCGTCCGAGGTTTTATCCCCAGCCACCTTATATATAAGTTTCAGAAATATCCGATCAAAACTGAAGGGGCTACGGTGATGACAAGGTCGAAAATGGGCATTTTCAGCAATCAAAGGGACGTAACTCTATGATAAATGGACCGACTTGGCCGGTTTTCGAACTCATCTGAGGTTTTATCTCCTGCCACCTTACATATAAGTTTCAGAAAGATCTGATCAAAACTGAAGGGGCTACCGTGATGACAAGGTCAAAAATCAGCATTTTCAGCAATCAAAGGGACCTAACTCTATGATAAATGGGCGGACTTGGTCGGTTTTCGAATTCATCCGAGGTTTAATCCCAAGCCACCTTACGTATAAGTTTCAGAAAGATCCGATCAAAACTGAAGGGGCTACGGTGATGACAAGGCCGAAAATGGGCATTTTCAGCAATCAAAGGGACGTAACTCTATGATAAATGGGCCGACTTGGCCGGTTTTCGAACTCATCCGAGATTTTATCCCCAGTCACCTTACATATAAGTTTCAGAGAGATCCTATCAAAACTGAAGGCGCTACAGTGATGACAAGCATTTTCCATAGTAAGTGTATGGGACCTTGTGGTTGCCATAGGAACCAAAGTTTTAGAGCAATTTCGAAAAAAAGTTTATGTCATCAATGCCCCACCAGAGGCATGCTACAGATGAGAAATGATTGAGATCAGCCTGCAGGATACAGAGATATAGCTGCTCAAAAGTGTGGACGGACGACGGACGGACGACGGAGGACCCACTATACTATAAGCTCCCCTGGAGCCTTCGGCCCAGGTGAGCTAAAAAGCTTCAAAAATCGTCTTCTCCGAAGCCATAAGGCCCAGAGCTTAGATATTTAGTGTAGCATTGTCAAGTGGTCTCCTTCACTAATGATTTTCTGGTACACACGTGAGCGATATAGGGCCATTGGGCCCTCTTGTTCAATTATGAGTCTATGGGAGCTAAGGGGCCCCGGGGCATGGCCCATTTGGACCCCATGGGCATGATTGGCAGAATTTATGTAGGTGACCACTTGCCATGGCTACATGCTAAATATCTAAGCTCTGGTCCCTGTGGTTTCAGAGAAGATTTTTGAAGTTTTTTTTTCCATTATGAGTCTATAGGAGCTAAGGGGCCCCAGGGCGTGGCCCTTTTGGACCCCATTGGCATGATTGGCAGGAATTATGTAGGTGACCACTTGCCGTTGCTACCTGCTACATATCTAATTTCTGGGCGCTGTGGTTTCAGAGAAGAAAATTTTTTAAGCTTTTTTCCATTATGAGTCTATGGGAGCAAAGGGGCCCCGGCGCGTGGCCCATTTGGAACCCAGGGGCATGATTGGCAGGATTTATGTAGGTGAACACTTGCCGTTGCTACATGCCAAATACCTCAGCTCTGGGCCCTGTGGTTTCAGAGAAGAAGATTTTTTAAGCTTTTTTTCCATTATGAGTCTTTAGGAGCTAAAGGGCCCCGGGGCGTGGCCGTTTGGACCCCAGGGGCATGATTGGCAGGAATTATGTAGGTGACCACTTGCCATTGCTACGTGCTAAATATCTAAGCTCTGGGCGCTGTGGTTTCAGAGAAGAAGATTTTGTAAGCTTTTTTCCATTTTGAGTCTATGGGAGCAAAGGGGCCCCGGGGCGTGACCCATTTGGAACCCAGGGGCATGATTGGCAGGAATTATGAAGGTGACCAATTGCCGTTGCTACATGCTAAATATCTAAACTCTGGGCCCTGTGGTTTCAGAGAAGAAGACTTTTGAAGCTTTTTTTTTCCATTATGAGTCTATGGGAGCTAAGGGGCCCCGGGGCGTGGTCCATTTGGACCCTAGGGGCATGATTGGCAGGATTTATGTAGGTGACCACTTGCCTTTGCTACATGCCAAATACCTCAGCACTGGGCCCTGTGGTTTCAGAGAAGAAGATTTTTGAAGCTTTTTTCCATTATGAGTCTATATGAGCTAAAGGGCCCCAGGGCATGGCCCATTTTGACCCCAGGGGCATGATTGGCAGGAATTATGTAGGTGACCACTTGCCGTTGCTACATGCTAAATATCTAAGCTCTGGGCCCTGTGGTTTCCGAGAAGAAGATTTTTGAAGCTTTTTGTTCCATTATGAGTCTATGGGAGCGAAGGGGCCCCGGGGCGTTGCCAATTTGGAACCCGGGGGCATGATTGGCAGGAATTATATAGGTGACCACTGGCCCTTGCTACATGCTAAATATCTAAGCTCTGGCCCCTGTGGTTTCAGAGAAGAAGATTTTTCAAGCTTTTTTTCCATTATGAGTCTATGGGAGCTAAGGGGCCCCGGGGTTTGGCCAATTTGGACCCCAGGGGCATGATTGGCAGGAATTATGTAAGTGACCACTTGCCATTGCTACATGCCAAATATCTCAGCTCTGGGCCCTTTGGTTTCAGAGAAGAAGATTTTTTAAACTTTTTTCCATAATGAGTCTGTAGGAGCTAAAGTGCCCCTGGGCGTGGCCCGTTTGGACCCCAGGGTCATGATTGGCAGGAATTATGTAGGTGACCACTTGCCGTTGCTACATGCTAAATATTTAAGCTCTGGGCCCTGTGGTTTCTGAGAAGAAGATTTTTGAAGCTTTTTGTTCCATTATGAGTCTATGGGAGCGAAGGGGCCCCCAGGCGTGGCCAATTTGGACCCCAGTGGCATGATTGGCAGGAATTATGTAGGTGACCACTGGCTGTTAATACATGCTAAATATCTAAGTTCTGGGCCCTGTGGTTTTAGAGAAGAAGATATTTTAATTTTTTCCCATTGTAAGTCTATGGGAGCTATATGTTTCCATGGCAACCAGAATTCCAATCTGATCAGCCCAAAAACCTTATGCAGCCTTTCCCCCTACCTGATGATGCTTCTCATAAAATTTGATCAAGATTGACCATGGGGTATTAGAGATATACTTATTATAGCCCCGCTTTGAAAAAGTGGGGCTATATTGGATTTGCCATGTCCTTCTGTCATTCCGTGATTCCGTTAATTTGTGTTGGCTCCATAACTTTGTATCTGCTTAACATATTTTCATGAAACTTCACACAAATGTTAAACACCATAAGACAATGTGCAGAGCGAAGGAATTATAACTGTGGATTGCCTACTTTTGGAGTTATTGCCCTTTGAACATTTTCCGTAATTCCGTAATTCCGTGATTCCGTTAATTTGTGTTGGCTCCATAACTTTGTATCTGCTTAACATATTTTCACGAAACTTCACACAAATGTTAAACACCATAAGACAATGTGCAGAGCGAAGGAATTATAACTGTGGATTGCCTACTTTTGGAGTTATTGCCCTTTGAACATTGAAAAATGGCAATTTTAATTGTGTCCGCTTCATAACTCGAAAACCGTTTGAGATATTTTTAGGAAACTTCACACAAATGTTAAGCACTATGAGACGATGTGCAGAGCGCAGGAACCATAACTCTGCATTGCTTATTTTTGGAGTTATTGCCCTTTGAACATTGAAAAATGGCAATTTTAACAGTGTCCGCTTCATAACTCGAAAACCGTTTGAGATAATTTCATGAAACTTCACACAAATGTTAAGCACTATGAGACAATCTGCAGAGCGCAAGAACCATAACTCTGGTTTTCGTATTTTCTGTGTGTCTGTCTGTGTGTCTGTCTGTGTCTGTTAACAATTTTCGTGTCCGCTCCATAACTTTAAAACCCATTCACATATTTTCATGAAACTTCACACAAACATTAAACACCATGAGATGGTGTGCAGAGTGCAGGAACCATAACTCTGGATTGCCTAATTTTTGAGTTATTTCCCTTTGAATATTGAAAAATATCAATTTTAGCCGTCTTTGCTCGATAACTCAAAAACCGTTTGAGATAATTTTATGAAACTTCACACAAATGTAAAGCACCATATTACGTGTGCAGAGCGCAGGAACCCAAACTCTGGATTGTCTACTTTTTCAGTTATAGGCTTTTGAATATTAAAAAATGGCAATTTTAACTATGTCCGCTCCATAACCGTTTCTGATATTTTCATGAAACTTCAAATAAATGAAAAGCACCTTGAGATGATGTGCAGAGTGCAGGAACCATAACTCTGGTTTGCCTACTTTAGGAGTTATTGCCCTTTGAACATTTAAAAAGGCAATTTTGACTGTGTCGGCTCCATAACTCACAAGCCATTTGAGATATTTTCATGACACTTCACACAAGTGTAAAGCACCAGGAGACAATGTGCAGAGCGCAGGAACCCTGACTCTGATTTGCCTACTTTAGGAGTTATTACCCTTTGAACATTGAAAAATGGAAGATGAAATTTAGTATAAACATGGACATTCTGGTAATGTATCATGCTCATTGAAATGAGGGACAAGGGCTCACAACTCTTAGAGTTTTTCCAGATAATGTATAATTTTCAACAGTTATTTCTTGTTCATAACTGTTTTCTCTGCAGCTTAAATAACTTTCTTCTCTGACAGCGCTGAAGCGGGGCTATAGTCAGATCCTCTGACAGCTCTAGTTTGAAATTGTTTATGGACGCTCGCACGCACGACGGACGAAAAAAAGTGATCACAAAAGGTCACCTTGTCACTACGTGACAGGTGAGCTAAAAAGGGTTAACCTTTGGAAGCAAGGAGTACACCACAGAACTGAAAAATATGGAGTGTAAATGTTTTCTGGGCCAGACTAGCTAGTTTTGGCCAATTCGGCCTCATCAGTGACCCTCAGATATTTTCAAAATTCCACAATGAAATCAATGATCCCAAAGGACAAGAAAATATAATCTACACTATGATGTAGGGCAGGGAGACGTTTTACCGCCGCCACACAGTCCCACACACCAGCTGTAGTGAAGTTAAATATGTACTATAAAAGGGTTATCCTTTGGAAGCAAGGAATACACCAAAGAACTGAAAAATATGGAGTGTACATGTTTTCTGGGCCAGACTAGCTAGTTTCGGCCAATCAGGCCTCATCAGTGACCCTCAGATATTTTCAAAATTCCACAATAAAATCAATGATCCCAAAGGACAAGAAAATATAATCTACACTATGATGTAGGGCAGGGAGACGTTTTACCGCCGCCACAGTCCCACACACCAGCTGTAGTGAAGTTAAACATGTTCTATAAAAGGGTTTTCCTTTGGAAGCAAGGAATACACCACAGAACTGAAAAATATGGCGTGTACATGTTTTCTGGGCCAGATTAGCTAGTTTCGGCCAATTAGGATTAATGACCCAACTGGTGACCAGGAGGTCACTCATTCATTCTCCAGCAGGTCCTACAGTATTCATGGTGATGGATCATAAAATATTTTTGGTCATACACTCCATCACCACCCACCCCCCCTCCCCCACCCTGCTGGCAGAAGAATGTGCACTGTACGGGTTGACTGCCTAGAAGGCCTAGGCCTGCCCAGGAAAAATGTATGGTTATCTGGCCAGCTAAACATGGCCATGAGTTTTTGAGTGGGCCATAACCAAAACAAAGCAAGAGCTAAAATGCCACGTTTGTATAATGACCTGTCCATCAGCCCAGATATTACACTGGGAAAAGTAGGGTTTGCAAGGGTTTTGTTTGTTTTGGAGTTTTATGGCCCAGTCAACACTATTTAGGTCATATTGAGCCAGTCAATTTACTTAACCACACTTCCATGCCAGGCTTAGACTAAGCGGTTAACCAGTACAGTACACATTCCTTTGCCAGAAACTGACAACTGCCCTTCTTGCATTAGCAGAAGCGAGAAAATTACCACAGAAAATGTTTCATATCAATCTCCGCGAAAGAATGTTGCCGCTCCTAGCAGGTATCAAACCGGCAACCTCCTGATCATCAGTCAGATGCGCATCCAACTGACCTACCAAGGCAAAGGTAAACAGTATCATATGAGCCCCGCCAAGCGAATTTGTGTCTTCGAGCATTCTGTCATGACAAATTTTAACTGCGCATGCCCAGCCATTCTGAGGGGCCAGGTATATGGCTTTCTGTCTAAAGGTTCCTCTTGATTCACTGCCTGTATGAGCGAGCAGCGAAGGTTCTGGAGAGACTGCGCGGAAGCGCAGGCTCGCCTGAACCTTCGCTGCTCGCATAGGCGATAAGTACCAAAATCGCTTGACGGGGCCCATATGAACCGGCGCATGACAAAACCTACAATAAGATCCGTGTGACCAGCAGAGACTCAAATCAACCTGCACAACCATTTACTATAACAAGACCTTTGGCTTAGGTATCCTTGCTTAGATATGAACCTATAGTAGGTACATGCGCTCAGCGAAGACTGATCAGACTGCACAAATGCCCAGGCTGATCTGAGTCTTCGCTGGTCACTCAAGCCTTCTTGTATGTTTTGTCATGCGCTGGCTCATATTTTCTTCAAAATGCAAATATATGACCAAATCTGTGGGCTTGTAAGTGCTAAGATCTTCACTATTTGTACTAGAACTGATAAAACAAACAAACACAAAACATACAAAAAGTAAATTTATTAGAAAATAATGAATTTGATGGTAGAGGTAATATTGATAAAGAGTTTAACAACAAGTATAAACCTACAATCACAATCATACCATGTTGATATAAGAAAACAATTTCTTACTTACCGTAAAAGTCGGATACCTTGAGAACTTTCTATCATTCTCCTAAAATTTTAACACATTTCTTTCGCGATCCAGCAAGGAGTCCAAAAAGTGGAGATGGACTTGCAAACGGTACAGACCCTGATCAGACTGCTCCTTCAGGAGCAGTCTGATCTGGGTCTGCACTTTTTGCTTAGGCCTGTCTGTCCCCAACACTTAGGATCAATATGGTATATAATCTTGATAGAGGGTGGACTGTGAAATATAAATTCACAATGGCACATACTGTGTGAACTGATATTCACAACGGACAGAATAATGACATGTTCATATTTTGCAGTCAGCACTCAAAAACACTTGTCAGTTAAGATAAAAATGTGGAAAAGGAAAAGCAATATTTCTGATCTAATATACAGGACCCTCATTATAACGACAGTATTTGTTCCCTTGCATTTTGCCATAATAAAGAATTTGCCCTTATAAAGAATCCCAATAAGGATGTATGATGGGTAATAAAGAGGCCTTTACTAGGGCTGGCTAATCGGAGCTGAAAAGTTAATCGATTATCAGTCCTGTCATTGCAATCGATAATCAATTAGTAATCGCTAAGGTTTTTGTCATAATTTTACCTGTCTGGCTTTCTATCCGAGCATGACACTTACCATATGTTGCACTTTACCATATGTATATTTGAACAGACAGGCCTGAGCAAACAGTGTAGACCCAGATGAGACGCTGCAGAATGCGGCGTCTCATCAGGGTCTGCACTGTTTGCCACTCATCCAGCTATTTTAGGCATAACTTTGGGTAGTAAATTGTACCTATCAAGTAATCGATTAAAAGCAAATCGGAAATGATAATCATTTTTGTGGAATTTACCGATCGATTATTCGATTATACGATTAATCGTGTCAGCCTTAGCCTTTACCCCTTGATGTCTCCAAGAAACAAAGGTTGTAGACATTTTTCTGAATCGCATCTATAACATTTGTTTGTTGAAGTATTAGATTACACATCGATATAGAAGTTTCTAACCCGAGCAATGCCTGCACCGATCTGAAGGATCTTGAGCTAAGGATGAATTCCATTTTAAGTGTCTTTACAAGGAGTTTTGTCATTACAAAGAGGGTTGACTGTATGACACAGGAAAGAAACACACCACTGAACAACATTTTCTGAGGGACTCTTTTTTAATGCAGAAGTCAATAGAGGTATGAGTAACACATCATTACTCCAAGAAAGGGAGTGTTTGAGTTTTACATCCCAACAACAACTAAGGTCATACGGAGATGGGACCTCGGTTTAAAGACCCATCCGAAAGTCTGGAGAAGCCCGGGATCGATCCTGTGACCCCTGGTTTACAAGGGGAGTAGCGTAATCACTACACCATGGAGGCTTCTATCTCCAAGAAAGAAACGTGAAAATTTGTCAGAACGATTTTAACAGATATCCACATTTCACACAGAAATGTGAATATTTGTCATAGTTTGTCTCACTGAGGCAATTCTAAGAAATATCCTCAACGTATCTTTCTTGGACTGTTACAAAAAAATAATATTCTTCCATATTTCCATTTATCTGTCTCATTCCGAGCTAAGGATCCATTCCACTGAAACTGCCGTCACAACGAGTTCTGACGTTATGTCTGATGTCCTTATAGTGAGGGTTGCCTATACCACAGGTTCTTGAAGTTAAGAAACCAGAAATTCAACTTCGGTGAAGTTGATGTCGCACCTGCTCCCCACCTGCCCAACACAAAAAATAAAAGTTTATTTAAGGCAGAAGAGATGAATATAGGGCTTTGAGAAGAATCCATAGCCTATATATGTGAGGTAAAAAACTGACTAATTTCACAATGTGATAAAATGAACTAAAATGATCCAAGAATTATATCCAAAGCATAAGAACATCCTCATATCATGGTGAAAACACAAGTTTCAAAATGATTAGTATAAAACTGTAAGAGGAGTTGCGATGACGAGGTACCTCTCGTATATCAACTGAAGGTTAACAATGACTAAGTTCACAATGTGGAAAAAGTGAAAAAATTTGATCTGAAGATTAAGTCCAAACCACATGCAGGGCCTCATGCCATGGCAAAAACACAGGCAAAGTTTCAAAATGATTAGTATAAAACTGTAAGAGGAGTTGCAGTGACAAAGAGGTACCTCCTGTATATCAATTGAAGCTTAAAAATGACTACCTCCTGTATATCAATTGAAGCTTAAAAATGACTAAGTTCACAATGCGCAACAAGCGAAAAAAAATATTCTGAGAATTATGTCGAAATCACATGCACATCCTCATACCATGGCAAAAGCACATGCAAAGTTTCAAAATGATTGGTATAAAACTGCAAGAGGAGTTGCGATGACAAGAGGTACCTATTGTATATCAACTAAAGCCTAAAAATGGCTAAGTTAATAATGTGCAAAAAGTGAAAAACAAGAGGGCCCAATGGCCCTATATCGCTCACCTGTGTACCAGAAAATCATTAGTGTAGGAGACCACTTGACATTGCTACATACTAAATATCTAAGCTCAGGCAAAGCGGTGTCAATGCTTATAAACCCTACTGGTTTCATTGGGCGACAGGGCTTGAGATGTAATTTCATCTCAATGTCTGGTAAAAGTCCCACAAAATTGGAAGAGACATCTCCAAAATGACCTATACAGTGTTGTCGGGATGTAAAACCTCAAATCAAACAAAATCTGTGCCTTATGGTTTTGGAGAAAAAGATTTTTTTAAGTTTTTTCCAGTATAAGTCTATTGAAGCTAATGAGCCCTGGGGCTTGGCCAATTTTGACCCAATGGGCACGGTTGGCAGGATTTATGTAGGCGACCACTCGACATTGCTACATGCTAAATACCTAAGCTCTGGGACTTATGGTTTCAGAGAAGATTTTTGAAGATTTTTTTCCCCAGGGGCATGATTGGCAGGAATTATGTAGGTGACCACTTGCCGTTGCTACCTGCTAAATATCTAAGCTCTGGGCGCTGCAGTTTCAGAGAAAAAGATTTTTTAAGCTTTTTTCCATTATGAGTCTATGGGAGCAAAGGGGCCCCGGAGTGTGGCCCATTTGGAACCAAGGGGCATGATTGGCAGGAATTATGTAGGTTACCAATTTACGTTGCTACATGCTACATATCTAAACTCTGGGCCCTGTGGTTTCAGAGAAGATTTTTGAAGCTTTTCTTTTTTCCATTATGAGTATATGTGAGCTAAGGGGCCACGGGGCGTGGCCCATTTGGACCCTAGGGGCATGATTGGCAGGATTTATGTAGGTGACCACTTGCCATTGCTACATGCCAAATACCTCAGCTCTGGGCCCTGTGGTTTCAGAGAAGAAGATTTTTTAAGCTTTTTTCCATTATGAGTCTATAGGAGCTAAAGGGCCCCGGGGCGTGGCCATTTGGACCCCAGGGGAATGATTGGCAGGAATTATGTAGATGACCACTTGCCGTTGCTACATGCTAAATATCTAAGCTCTGGGCCCTGTGGTTTCAGAGAAGAAGATTTTTGAAGCTTTTTTTTCCAGTATGAGTCTATAGGAGCTAAGGGGCCCCGGGGCTAGCCCTTTTGGACCCCAGGGGCATGATTGGCAGGAATTATGTAGGTGACCACTTGCTGTTGCTACGTTCTAAATATCTAAGCTCTGGGTGCTGTGGTTTCAGAGAAGAAGATTTTTTAAGCTTTTCCCATTAAGAGTCTATGGGAGCAAAGGGGCCCCGGGGCGTGGCCCATTTAGAACCCAGGGGCATGATTGGCAAGAATTATGTAGGACACCAATTGCCATTGCTACATGCTAAATATCTAAACTCTGGGCCCTGTGGTTTCAGAGAAGAAGATTTTTGAAGCTTTTTTTCCATTATGAGTCTATGGGAGCTAAGGGGCCCCGGGGCGTGGCCCATTTGGACCCTAGGGGCATGATTGGCAGGATTTATGTAGGTGACCACTTGCCGTTGCTACATGCCAAATACCTCAGCACTGGGCCCTGTGGTTTCAGAGAAGAAGATTTTTGAAGCTTTTTTTCATTATGAGTCTATAGGAGCTAAAGGGCCCCGGGGCGTGGCCCGTTTGGACCCCAGGGGCATGATTGGCAGGAATTATGTAGGTGACCACTTGCCATTGCGACATGCTAAATATCTAAGCTCTGGGCGCTGTGGTTTCCGAGAAGAAGATTTTTGAAGCTTTTTGTTCCATTATGAGTCTATGGGAGCGAAGGGGCCCCGGGGCGTGGACAATTTGGAACCCAGGGGCATGATTGGCAGGAATTATGTAGGTGACCACTGGCCGTTGCTACATGCTAAATATCTAAGCTCTGGGCCCTGTGGTTTCAGAGAAGAAGATTTTTGAACCTTTTTTTCCATTATGAGCCTATGGGAGCTAAGGGGCCCCGGGGTGTGGCCAATTTGGACCCCAGGGGCATGATTGGCAGGAATTATGTAGATGACCACTTGCCGTTGTTACATGCCAAATATCTCAGCTCTGGGCCCTTTGGTTTCAGAGACGGAGATTTTTTAAGCTTTTTTCCATTATGAGTCTATAGGAGCTAAAGGGCCCCTGGGCGTGGCCCATTTGGACCCCAGGGGCATGATTGGCAGGAATTATGTAGGTGACCACTTGCCGTTGCTACATGCTAAATATCTAAGCTCTGGGCCCTGTGGTTTCTGAGAAGAAGATTTTTGAAGCTTTTTGTTCCATTATGAGTCTATGGAGCTAAGGGGCCCCGGGGTGTGGCAAATTTGGACTCCAGGGTCATGATTGGCAGGAATTATGTAGGTGACCACTTGCCGTTGCTACATGCCAAATGTTTCAGCTCTGGGCCCTTTGGTTTCAGAGAAGAAGATTTTTGAAGCTTTTTTCCATTATGAGTCTATAGGAGCTAAAGGGCCCCTGGGCGTGGCCCGTTTGGACCCCAGGGGCATGATTGGCAGGAATTATGTAGGTGACCACTTGCCGTTGCTACATGCTAAATATCTAAGCTCTGGGCCCTGTGGTTTCTTAGAAGATTTTTGAAGCTTTTTGTTCCATTATGAGTCTATGGGAGCGAAGGGGCCCCCCGGCGTGGCCAATTTGGACCCCAGGGGCATGATTGGCAGGAATTATGTAGGTGACCACTGGCCGTTGCTACATGCTAAATATCTAAGCTCTGGGCCCTGTGGTTTCAGAGAAGAAATTTTAATTTTTTCCCATTGTAAGTCTATGGGAGCTATATGTTGCCATGGCAACCAGAATTCCAATCTGATCAGCCCAAAAACCTTATGCAGCCTTTCCCCCTACCTGATGATGCTTCTCATGAAATTTGATCAAGATTGACCATGGGGTATTAGAGATATACTTATTTGAAATTGTTTACAGACGCACGCACGCACGGACGGACGCACGACGGACAAAAAGTGATCACAAAAGCTCACCTTGTCACTACGTGACAGGTGAGCTAAAAATATTCTGAGAATTATGTTGAAACCACATGCACATCCTCAAACCATGGTGAAAGCACACGCAAAGTTTCAAAATGATTGGTATAAAACTGTAAGACGAGCTGCGATGACAAGAGGTACCTATCATATATCAACTGTAGTTCACAATGTGGAAAAAGTGACAAAAATTGATCGGACGATAAAGTCCAAACCACATGCGCATCCTCATACCATGGCAAAAACACACACAAAGTTTCAAAATAATCGGTATGAAACTGTAGGAGGAGTTGCGATGACAAGACACCCAGTGTAAAATGTTGACGGAAAGACGGACGGACAACTGGACGAACGGACGGACGGAAACTTGCATGCCTATGTCTTCCTGCTGAAGCAGGTGCGACAAAAAGGCCAAACATCACGTGAACAAGTCTGTGAAATAAAGACCCCACTAACACCACTTTTTATAGAGAAAACTGGGGCTTACAGGGGTAAACATTATTTTCCTTATTTCTGCTCCAAGACATATGTTGTGGGTACTCATTAGAACCGCCTCTATGAGGCGGTTCTAACCAGCACCCAAAACCTATGTTTGGAGTATAAATAAGATAAATATCACAAATCTTCATCAGAAAAAATAGCTTTTTGGGGGTTTGAAAAATGTACAATATCACACGGATGTGTTATCTAATGAATCAATGATCTTATAGGTTCATATTTATATAAATGTGAAGCATATATACCCATAATTACTGTTTTTTTAGTCAAGGAGTAAACTTCAAGCACCTGTGCCTCTACTATTGGATCAGAAAATCCCTTCTTTCAAAGACTTCAAATTTCAAGACAAATCTTTTATTTTTTGAGAACTGAGGCTAACTATTTTAAGAGAAATGGATACACATAGCAGGTTTTTTGGTAATTTTTCAAAGGAAGACAACTTTTGGGACTTTCTGTTCATTTCCTGTAAGCTGGAAAAGAGGTCTGCTCTTAAAGGAAAGAGTTGCTCTTTAGGAGCAAATTCTCTACTTCAAGAACAGACCACTGTTGCCTCCCCTGAAAGTGGTTTTCATTCACCTTAACCTATTACATGCCAACCACAAAATTTGTCGCCTGCATTGTCTGCTAGTAATTTTTTTTGCAAACAGTGTGGACCCAGATCAGACTGCTCTATGAGCAGTCTGATTAGGGTCCACACTGTTTGCCTGTATGCAAAAAAATATTTTTTAAAAGTTTGCAAGAAGCAGAATCAGACTACAAAAGCAGACGACAGTTTCAGGCATTTTTCTTGGCATGTTAAGGGTTAAGTAAACATTTACTTCAACGGTTCTCCATTGCAAAGTGGGTAAAGGTACTGTCTCTTTATCCCTAGGTCTCTCACCTCTTGGAGCCTCCCTTACGTCACATATGAGATGCCAAGATCTGCAACAAAAGATCAGGTGATTTTTATCCCGGTACTCTGGTTTTCGCCTATTGACACAAATTGGCTTGAAATAAGTGAAATAATGTTGAAAGGGCTGTAACCCCTACCCAAGCATAAAACAACAACATTTACTTCAGGACATAAAACTTATGTAAAAAAGTATCAATGAGGCATCTAGATAATTACATACAAACTCCAGACCAGCTAGAGAGAAGCATACGACTACATGTATAAGAAAAAATTACTTATCAAATCAAACTTATTTTCAAAATGTCTACAAATTTTTACAGCATTACATTTATGTTGGGTCTAGTGGCACAGCTGGATATAAGTTGGACTTGTTAACAAGGAGATTGCAGGCTCAACCCCCCCCCCCCCCCCACACACACACACACACCCCTGGTCCAGCAACAGCCTTCCATGGAGATTAATCATGAAATAATATAAATGTTCATTCTCTTCTGCTGATCTTAGCAAGGCAGTTGCTGGCGACTAGCAAAAGAAAGAATGTGCACAGTATTTGTTAACTGCTTGGATGAAAACTGTGCAGGGCTAGGTTAACTGACTGGCTCTCATGACCTAAATAGTGTTGACTGGGCCATTAAGGGGAATAGGAACACCTTCAGGAGAGGTAACTCTGGAAAAAGTATTTTTATCTCTATGTCAATAGGGGTCAACTCTTAAGGAAAGAATTTGCTCCTGAGGAGCAAATTCTTTCCTTTAAGAGTGGACCCCTTTTTCAGTGGGACAGGTCTTATAGAAAAGCGAACAGGACGCCCCAAAAGTTGTCTTCCTTTGAAAAATGGCGGAAAAATCTACCAGGTGTTCCCATTCCCCTTAAACTACAATACAAATGAAGGCTGTTTATAGGCACATGGGCCTCTTTATAACATAACAATTTTCTTTTGCTGCACTGTTTTGCATATACATGTGAATACTATTTAAAGTTGGATCTAACAATATTGAATCCAAAATGGTGAATAAAACCTATTATCATATGACGTCGCGTCTGAGAATGTAATGACACCAGGTATTAAATTCGGTAATCCACCAGTGGATTCATTATAAAAATTAGTTAGATACATCCTGCAACATTACATGTACGACGTCATGTATACTAATGACAAATTATTTTGACATTATTGTACAAAATTTGTGAATTAAATACGTTTTAAATGGGACTCCTTTATAGCATGTAGTTTAAAGCAGGTGCGACAAAAAAATGAAATTCAGTAAAAACTGCATGATAATACACTTGGAATGTATTCTTTGAAGACAATCAAAATTTATCACATGTCAGGAAACTAATAGAATTGCACACACATTGATGGGGGCCAAGGCCCTCCTCCTATGCCCAGCAATTAGTAGAGTTGCACATAAGTTGATTGGGGCCATAGCCCTTTTCCTCTGTCAGACAACCAACAGAATTGCACACAAGTTGATGGGGGCCATAACCCTCCTCCAATGTCAGGCAACTAATAGAATTGCACACAAGTTGATGTGGAATATAACCCATCTCCTATGTCAGGCAACTAATAGAAATGCACACAAATTGATGGGGGCCATGGCCCTCCTCCTATGTCCAGCTACTAATAGAATTGCACACAAGTTGATGTGGGCATAGCCCTCATCCTAAGCCAGGCAATTAATAGAATTGCATACAAGTTGATCGGGGCCATAACCCTCCTCCAATGTCAGGCAACTAATAGAATTGCACACAAGTTGATGGAGGCCATAGCCCTTCTCCTATGTCAGGCAACTAAAAGAATTGCATGCAAATGGATGGGGGCAATGGCCCTCCTCGTATGTCTAGCAACTAATAGAATTGCACATAAGTTGATGGGGGCATAGCCCTCATACTATGCCAGGCAACTAACAGAAATGCATACAAGTTGATGGGGCCATAACCCTCCTCCAATGTCAGGCAACTAATAGAATTGCACACAAGTCGATAGGGACTCTAGCTCTTCTCCCATGTCAGGCAACATACAGAATTGCACACAAATTTATGGAGGCCATAGCACTCCTTCTGTGTCAGGCAACTTATAGAATAGCACACAAGTTGATGGGGACCATAGCCCTACTCCTATGTCAGGCAACTAATAGAATTGCTCACAAGCTGATGAGGACCATAGCCCTCTTATGTCAGGCAACTGACAGAATTGTGAACATGTTGATAGGGGCCATAGCCTTCCTCCTACATCAGGCAACTAATAGAACTGCACACAAGCTGATGGGGGCCACAGCCCTCTTATGTCAGGCAACTAACAGAATTGTGAACATGTTGATGGGGGCCATAACCTCCTCCTATGAAGTAACAGGTACCCAAAACTTGTTTTGGCTTTTAGAAGAATGCACAGTGAAACTTTAATGACTCGAACACCAACAGTTTGTACACCATGCATAAAGTCAAACCTGTTCTTGAGTCCCTAGGGAATTCCTCCTACAGCCCTAATTAAGACAAAGTAAGGGATAATATTGGGAGATTTTTATCTTTTATATTGAAAATATATGTTGTGGGTACTCATTAGAATCACCTCAATGAGGTGATTCTAATGAGTACACACAACATACCTTTGTTTCATAGAATATCGAAAAGTTACACATTTATTAAAATATTTCCATTATGCCTCCTGGCCTGGCACTATGACTAATCACAGTGGGTCAAAGTACCTGTGATGTGAAAAAAAAATTCTTGATCCCAAAAGTGTTCAAACCACTGAAGTTTCACTATATTAAATGGAATGATTTATGTTGTATGTACAGTCATGAACTTTACAAACAATCATAGCAACAGATAAAGTAAGTATTTTGTGATAACTGAAGGATACCGTATTTTGCCGTGTATAACACGCACTCGTGTATAATACGCACCCGATTTTGAGCATCAGATCGGTGGGAAAAAAAAATTAAGTTCGTATCTATAACACCCTTCAGTTTTACCCAGATGCCCCACAGGTAAAAGTTGGTCTCTGTTCCGGACTTAAACAAATTTGGAGTATGGCAATGTGACATTACAAGTGTAAATGTTTTTTGTTTGTTTTTTTCTTATTTCTCCATATAAACGGAGAGGCGGTTCTAATGAATACCTACAACATAGGCTTTTATGGAGAATTGATAAAAACTATCCTTCAATTATCATAAAATACTTATAATATCTGTTTCTATGAAAATATAACATAACATGGGCCATGACAAGTGGCAAATGTGTCTTTGGTCACGTGTGTCACTTGTATTGCATTGTATCTATGTTTTGTGTCTTGTCATGCCTTCAGTCATAGTCCAAAGTTAGGATTGAAACTGAACAAACTTTATCTTACTTATCTTATATGTGCACCCAGTGAACTCAGAACAGCCTGCACATCTGCGCAATCTTATCAGTCTTCACAGTGCTCTTTATAGGGACACCTCTGAAACATAGCTTCTGCCTTTTTTCTTTTTGTGTGGAGTTTAATGCCACAGTCAACACTATTTAGGTCATGTGAAGCCTGTCAATTTACCTTACCACAATTTTCCTAAGCAGATTTATACACAAGCCATTTATCAGTGCAGTACATATTCTTTCACTAAAAAAAGCCAACTGCCCTTCTTGATCAGCGGGTGAGAGAATGACCGTAGAAAAATTTCATGATCACGAAAGATTGTTGCCGACCTGGTGGGGATCAAACCTGTGACTTCCTGATCACCAGTCAGGCTTCTGCATGCAGTCTGGGAAGGTTGTATTCTGACCTACTGGGACGGCAGACTGTGTGCTTAGGCATAGTGAACATTACAAATATAGAGTAGAAATTAAATGGCTCGAACACATTCTTGAGTCCAAAGGGAATTCCTCCAAATATGATATAGGGATAATGTAGGGAGATGTTTTTCCTTTATCTTGCAAATGTATGTTGTGTGTGCTCATTAGAATCGCCTCAATGAGGCGATTCTAATGAGTACACACAACATACATTTATAATATCTAACACCGAAAAGATATCCTACAATTACCTGGTAGGGCACGAATAGTTACCCTCCGTGACTCGAACTACCGCTTTCTCAAACAAATTTTCATGGTCCCATTGTAGTTCGGACTATCGAAGTTTGCCGTATTACGCACATGCATCACGAAAAAAGATTTGCAATAATGAGAAATCGTGTAAAGATAAAGTACTTTCATATAATAGTGTCTGCTCTTCCTCTTGCGAGCAAATTCTTTCCATAAAGAGTAGTCTTGTCTCGGAGAAAGTATTTTTCTGTATATTTCTAGTTGTACGTAACAATAGCTTTCTTCTGGCTATAAGAAGCCTCCGTGGTGTAGTGTTTACGCTACTCGCCTTGTAAACCAGGGATCGCAGGATCGATCCCGGGCTTCTCCAGACTTTCGGATGAGTCTTTAAACCGAGGTCCCGTCTCCGTATGACCTTAGCTGTTGGTGGGATGTAAAACTCAAACACTCACTCACTCTTCTGGCTATGCAACTGTCTGCACATATCCAAAGACATTTTGTCACTTGACACAGTCCATATAAACTTTTTAACTAAATTTTCAAGGATGAACAATTACAGTTGCCTCCCTCTATGAACTTCAAAGACATAGTTTTGATTTGTGCTTTACTGTCAGTTAAGAATATTGCACTTGTACTGTACAATTTATCAATCATAACTTTTTTTTCATTATTTTTCAGCAAAAATAAGGCTTGATATTTCATGTGTGTGTGGAGTCTAATTCTACATTAAAGTAGAAAAAAGATTATCATATTTTTTTTGAAGAATGTACGGCTTCACATTTCATATGAATTATCTGCAAGGCAATATGTGACCTGTCTGCTAAGCAGACACATATGATATTTTTCTTTAGAGCCTTTAACCCTTTTTGTACCAAATGAAATCTTCCTCCTTATATATAGCAGGAGTCCATTTCAAAATTGAGGGGTGTCAGGCTGTGTTTTCTTCAAAATTGATTTGGAAAATGCCTGAACTTTTAACAAACAGTGGAGGCCCTGATCAGATGCCGCACTCTGGGGCGTCCGATCTGCGCCTGCACTGTTTGCCAGGGTACCCGTTTTGGGGTTTCTGGTACTAAATGGGTTAAGGCCCCTTCAAAATTAATTCACTTATACTAAGTTGATCATTAATCAGTAAAGTATCTGGAGGAGTGAGTGAGTGTTTCAGTTTTACGTTCCACCAACAGCTTAGGTCATACGGAGATGGGACCTCGGTTTAAAGACTTATCCAAAAGTCTAAAAGTATCTGGAGGAAAACCACCTGTGGGCTAAAACATTGCAGAACCATTTTACACATGACCACAGCGGAGCTCAAAGCCACAGCAGTGAGAGTTTTACCCTTATCTTGCTGTTCACAACAACCCCTATCTTTGGAAACAGTGTAGATCCAGATCAGATGGCTTCTGAAGAAGCCATCTGATCATGATCTACACTGTTTGGCATTCAGTTTATGAATTTGTAGCAATAAATTACATCGAGTAATTTGATTGGTTGATAAACCTGAAAAATATGAGGCCTGAGAAATGGGTGTGGCTTAAATGAATATTCAGCAAGAGAAGGGTTAAGAGACTGGATTATAACCAATATGCCATGGAGGCCTTTGATTCACAGGAAATATCAAGCCTTATTTTCTCTGAAAAATAATAAAAACTAATGGAATGCCGCAATTAAGACCACCTAAAATTAGGACTAATTTTGCTATAAAAAGCTTATTTTGTAGGGTACACTGAATTTTTCTTAATGTTTTCTGCCAACAATGTCCTCTAGTCAGGGACCACCTTTGGGACTGTTCAAAAGTGGTCTTAAAGACCACTTTTGAACAGTCCCAAAGGTGGTCTTAATATAGGAATTTTACTATATATCTGGAAATAACACCTGCTGTAGCAGAAAATTGTGCTTGAACCCTTATCCTGCTGAATGAATTAATTTAGCCACACCTATTTCTGACTATCAACCAATCAAATAACTTGATAGAATGTATTCATTCAATTCAAAATCTGTATGACAAACAGTGTCGATCCTGATCAGATGGCTTCTTCAGAAGCCATCTGATCTGGATCTACACTGTTTGCAAAGGTAGGGTAGTCCTGTTCAGCAGGATTCGGGTTAAACTTTTCAACTCTGTAAACTAGCACAGATATCTATGTAGTCAGTGGAAATCCCTACTAGATGGCACATAATGAGCCATTTTATCAGGGTCTATACTATTTGCCATCCTGTTAACAGGCCCTACTAAACCCCTGTTTCCAAGAATGGACTTGTCAAAATTCAGAGATAAAATAGTCCATTTCAGAAACTCAGGGGTGGAAGGGTTATGGTCCAATACTGTCCAAATGTTTTGGATACATATCTATTGAGTCCAGCAAGTGACGACCTGATTGTAAAAATGTCCACGTTATTTTTCCATATTTCGAAACGAAACTGCATGTTCAGACACCTTTCCAACATCGCCTCCATTTCGATCATCATTGTTTTTGTGAAGATCTCGCACTGTCTCTCTAACACTGCCAAATCTCTTGTACCTCACGTGTTGGCAAAACCCATCTGCATTTGGAAATACATGAAAACCTGAAAGAAAATTGAACCCTTCTTGTACTAAATGGTATCTTCTGCCCTAAATATAGCAGGAGTCCATTTCAAAATCTAGGGGTACCAGGTTGAGTTGGTTGATTTCAGGAACTGATTTAATTGGGTGAACGTTTTGAAAACAGTGAAGGCCCTGATCAGATGCCGCATTCTGCGGCATCTGATCTGGGCCTGCACTGTTTGCTAGTGACCTGTTTTAACCCTTAAGCTACAGAGGAAAACAACATCTGAAAATGTCGTCTGCTGAATCTTCTTGCAAACTTTTCAAAAATAATTTTGCATACAAACTGTGTGGACCCAGATCAGAGGAGCAGTCTGATCTAGGTCTACACTGTTTGCAACAATGACATTTAAAGTAACTGGCAGACAACAAAGCAGATGACATTTGTTGTGATTGGCATTTTATGGGTTAAGGATTCCCGTATAAAACTGGTTAGGGTAACAAATTAATTACGGTATGTCAACAATACAGTGAAACATCAATGGCTCGAACATCGATAACTTGTGTTTGCCATAGCTGAGTCACACAAGGTTCTGAGTCCATGGGATTTTCTTTTCATAAATTCCAGTATTTTTAAACACAATAGATGCAGGTAAACTTATATATTTAATTTCTGTTTCTCTTTGAAGTGAATGTCCATGGTCACAAAGGCTCCGTGAGCTTGAGCTTGAAGCCTTGTCACCCAAGTTCCCCTTGGGGAGGGGTGTTCCCTGGGAGGACCTCTATGCCGATGACCTTGTTATGATAGCTGAATTACCGTACTCGATGAATATGTCAGGAGGCTCATGACTTGGAAAGATGCCATGGAGAAGGGCTGAGAGTAAGTGACCCAGGGGTGAGAACAGTCCAAAAATCTCAATCCTGAAAATCTGCTATCCGAATCCTGAAATGACCCTAATGTTATCTTGAAATAAAAAAAAAATGGGTTTACCCTTCCAATATCAATGGAGATTAGTTGCTCCATGCTTAGTTGTAGCTAACCATTTAATTAAGACATGTTAAAACTTCAAATGGACAACAATAAATGACAATTTATATGCATCATGCCAAAGCTCTCAATCCTGAAATCAGGATTAATCCTGAACTTTCTCACCCCTATAAGTCAGGAAAGATGAGGATCATGATCTGTGGTCTAGACCTCCTGTAGAGTGATCAGGTGAGTTCCCATGCACCATCTGTCACATCGGAATGAGCATCAATAGCATCTTTTGCATTGGCTGCAAGCTCTGGGTGCATAAGAAATGCTGTGGGCTCAAGCACTTGACAGAGGACCCTGATTGCAGGTGTACATGGTGCCAGGAAACTGTACGACCCTTAGATGGTAGACGACTTCCTGACAAGTCAGACAAACTGGAGGTGGTAGCTTCCTTTTGCTGGCTAGGAGACATGATCTCAGCAGTCGGTGACTGAGATTTTTCGACCACAGCCTGGAAGAAACTCAAGAATCTGTTATCAGTTTACTCTTCCCACCACCTCTCGTTCAACATGCGTGGCTGCGTGTACAGCTCTTGTGCAGAACGCCATGTTCCATGCCAGACTGGGCCATAGACAAAGCCAAACCTCCAACGTCTGCAGCAGAATGACAGGGCAATAATCAGACAGATCTGCAATGTCTAGGTGCAAGACACTGTCATCATCAGGTTCAATACCCGGCTTGGCTCAGACTTTCGGATGAGTCTTTAAACCGAGGTCCCGTCTCTGTATGACCTTAGCTGTTGGTGGGACGTAAAACTAAAACTCACTCACTCACTTGGCATTGAGGACCTGGACCTCATCCTGAACAAAAGAGAGAAGGCTCCGCTGGCATGGACCGTGTGCTTCAACGGTCCAAACTGGTTTGACTGTTATAGACACATGCAATTCTCTGACGGTGAAACTGGTTTGACTGTTTGGGATTTAACGGCCCAGTCAACACTGTTTAAGTCACCTTGAGTCAATCAGTTAATCTACTATATTTTGCCTGGGCAGACTTATACATAAGTGGTTAACAATAGGGCTTATCCGGAAAATGCCAACTTTAAAACTTGTGCACCTAGCCTTTTGAAATTTCACATAGTCTCTGATTTCGATAAAACTAAGAAATGCTGAAAATTTGAAATTGATATATTGAATAGTTCCAGAGTTACAGCCACTCAAATATATAAGGAATACATAGCAAAATGTGGAGTTTGTACCTAGGTAGGTACAAATGAGCAATTTTAATATACTTGATTTAAATGGGTTTCTGTACTAAATAATGCACAGCATTAATATTTCTTATCCAAATATGTTTATATTTGACAGACTCATGCCTAGATAATATACCTATAAAATTATGCTGTCACATTTATAATTTTGTTGCTGTTTATGAAAATAGGAACATTTTTCTCTCAAATGACCATATTTGGAATTACAGAAAATTAAATAGCCATATCTCCAAAACCAGCATTGATATTTTATTCCAACTTTCAGGATTTTTCTAAACTTGTTAAATACTAAGTGATAAAGGACTGAAAGCCAAATTTATAAAGGTTGCAAATTTAGCATTTTCCGGAGTAGGCCTATTACAGTGCACATTCTTTTGCCAGAAGCTTACAAATACCCTTCTTGAATCAGCGGAAGTAAGAAAATGACCATAGAAAAACTGCTGAAAAACATAGTTTGTGGGCACTTTTTAGAACAGCCTCAATGACGCTGTTCTAATGAGTACTCACAATCTATAGTTTAAGCATAGTTTTTGGTTACTTGTTAGAACAGCTTCAATGAGGCCATGAGGCTGTTCTAATCTATGTTTGCAGCAGAAATATGATAAATATCAAAACTTCACCTGAAAAATGTTAGATCTACAGATATGAACTAGAAAAAGTGTCCATAGGACACGGATGCCCCCGCCAAATGCCATTCATAAAAAATATTACAAATGTACTTCAAATCAATCATAAAATATATGCATCAATGTTTACAAAATATTGGTGCATATATTTTATGACTGCATGTATATTAACCTGATTTTATTTAGAGGCATCTACAGTTGTCTTCATATATCAATCTCAGTGTGATGAATGCACCTGTGTAGTTTTATGAATATATTACATACGGTTTAGGAGTTATGGCCCGGACACAGTTTACTATATGGTACAAAGTCAAGGGCAGATAATCCAAAAACCAAAAATGCCAGAGTTGTCTTCCTTGTTCATGACACATCATCTCAGTGTGATGAATGCACCTGTGAAGTTTCATGAATATATTCCATACAGTTTAGAAGTTATGGTCCGGATACGGTTTACTATATGGTACTAAGTCAAGGGCAGATAATCCAAAAACCAACTAGAAATGCGTCCATAGGACACGGATGCCCCCGCCTGAAAATTCATCCATAGAAAGTTATTGACCGTGTTTAAGTTTTGGACCCTCTTTTCACATTTGACCTCTAAGTATGACCTTGACCTTGGAGGTAAGGACCTTGGTTTTGTGCGAGGCAGATTGTCTCATGATTGCCAACATTTCTGCCAAGTAATTTCAAAATCCATCCAGAGATAAGGAAATTATTGACTGCGTTTAATTTTCGGACCATTTTTTTACCTTTGACCTCTAAGTATGATCTTGACCTTGGAGGTACGGATCTGGGTTTGCAAGTGACACATCGTCTCATGATGGTTAACGTTTCTTCAAAGTAATTTCAAAATCCATCCAGAAATAAGTAAGTTATTGACTGCGTTTAAGTTTCGGACCCTTTCTTTGACATTTGACCTCTAAGTATGACCTTGACCTTGGAGGTACGGACCTGGGTTTTGCACGTGACACATCGTCTCATGATGGTTAACATTTCTACAAAGTAATTTCAAAATCCATCCAGAAATAAGAAATTTATTGACTGCGTTTAAGTTTCAGACCCATTTTTTTTTACCTTTGACCTCTAAGTATGACCTTGACCTTGGAGGTACCAACCTGAGTTTTGCACGTGACACGTCGTCTCATGATGGTTAACATTTCTGCCGAGTAATTTTAAAATCCATCAAGAAATAAGTATTATTTACTGCGTTTAAGTTTCGGACACATGGACGCACAGACGAACGGACGGACGGACAGGGGCAATGCTATATGCCCTTTCCGCATTCTTCGAATGGCGGGGGCATAAAAATGCAAGAGTTGTCTTCCTTGTTCATGACACATCGTCTCAGTGTGATGAATGCACCTGTGAATTTTCATGAATATATTCCATACGGTTTAGGAGTTATGGCCCGGACACGGTTTACTTTATGGTACTAAGTCAAGGGCAGATAATCCAAAAACCAAAAATGCAAGAGTTGTCTTCCTTGTTCATGACACATCGTCTCAGTGTGATGAATGCACCTGTGAAGTTTCATGAATATATTCCATACGGTTTTTAGAAGCCTCCGTGGTGCAGTGGTTACGCTACTCGCCTTGTAAACCAGGGATCGCAGGATCGATCCCGGGCTTCTCCAGACTTTCGGATGAGTCTTTAAACCGAGGTCCCGTCTCCGTATGACCTTAGCTGTTGGTGGGACGTTAAACTAAAACTCACTCACTCACTCCATACGGTTTAGGAGTTATGGCCCGGATACGGTTTACTATATGTTACTAGGTCAAGGGCAGATAATCCAAAAAACCAAAAGTGCAAGAGTTGTCTTCCTTGTTCATGACACATCGTCTCAGTGTGATGAATGCACCTGTGAAGTTTCATGAATATATTCCATACGGTTTAGGAGTTAAGGCCCGGACACGATGTCGGGACGGATTGACGGAAGGACAAACAAAACGGACAGGGGTAAAACTTAATGCCCTTCCGCTATTCTCCGAATAGGCGGGGGCATAAAAATGCCATTATAGCATAAGGGTGTGCTATCGGAATGCTTGACCAACCCTCCTGTCCTAAAGACAATTTAAGAAATTCCATCTTTACCTTGATCTCCTTATCTTCAGAGCCAGAAAACAAGAAATCGCCATAAAGCAGCAACGTGTTAACACTGCCGTCATGTCTCTGGAGTGACTGTATTGGTAACATGTTCTCTAAATTCCAGATCTGTAATCATTAAAGCAGAACCTGGATAATTCAAAGACTCTTTAAAATATAAAGGTTGAATATAGACACTTGTGGGATCATTGGGACCTCCAAATTAATTTGAATTGATAAGTAATCTGAGATATCACCAGTGACTTTGAACTATCAAGTAATGAGTTATCACCAGTGATTTTGAACAATCAAGTACTTTGAATAATCACCAGTTACCAAACGCCAGGTAATTTTATTTTTCTACTTTTTTGTGCAACCAATTGAGAAAATAATTTCTTGCAAAACTTATGAATAACACTTATTATTTTATACTCTGCAGTGAAATCAATGCATATCTGAAACAAATAAAAATGATATTTTCACACTGTGAAAATATATGATATTTCACACTGTGAAAAATTAGATGACCATGTTATTTTCACAGTAGCAGCCCAGACTACTTTTTCTTGCCAAAATTCATATGTTATCGATAAAATAATTCTGTAAAATACCTTGAAAAGCACTCTTTGAACTGTAAAAATGCTGTATTCAAAATGGTGATCTGTTTATGCTTTGAAACTGACAATTGAGACGTCATAGCCAGGTCAAAATTGTGACGTACGATGCAATTGATCAATTACTGTAAATATCCACATAAAACGCTAAAATAAAAAGAAAATTTACTTTTTTTAAGGTGGATTGCAAAAATATTTCATCTCTTGTGTTCAAAACATCTGAATTTTCACTCGTGCTTCGCACTCGTGAAAATTTGGATGTTTTCAACACACTCGATGAAATATTTTTGCAATCCACCTTAAAAAAAGTAAATATCCTCTATTTATCACTTTGAAAAGAAAGAAAATCTTTTTTTGATTCCCTTTGATGATAAACAATTAAAATCTGTATTTCAGTTTGGTATGATTCCGCAGGAAAAAAGGTTTCCCCAGCTCCCCACCCCTCTTTTTATACTGGGTTTTGGATGGTTTTGTTAATTTGAATTGGAGTTTTATGGCCCAGTCAAAACCATTTAGGTTATATCAAGTAGGTCAGTTTAAACCACACTTTTCCTGGGCAGGCTTATACATAAGGGTATCGCCGGTACTGCACACATTCTTTTGCCAGAAACAAACAACTGCCCTTCTTGAATTAGCAGAGGGGAGAAAATGACAGTAGAAAAGATTTGCTGATCAATCTGAACAAAAGAATGCTCCTCAAAAGAATGTTGCCAACTCTGCAGATATCAAACTAGTGCCTCCTGATCACCAGTCAGATGTCCCTTTGGACTGAGCTACAAAGGGTGACCAGGTTTTCAAGGATCAGGGGAGGTGGGGATGAGAATCCAGTAATCCATTTTCTGACAAATACTTAGGGGTCATGACAATCATACTGTGATATGATTGCTATTTTCAGAAATGAATTTGTACTAACAAAGGTTTTCCATTCTTATGTTCTAATTACAGCTCGTGGGGTGCTCTTCAAAACACACCTGGCATTTCTGATGACATACTGTACAAGGGAGACAACTTTAGTGACGTCCTGGTTTCTTTCCTGCAACCCCCACAAAAGAAGTCTACTCTTTAACTCTTATCCTGCTATTCACGACAACCCCTATCTTTGCAAACAATCTAGATCCAGATCAGATGGCTTCTGAAGAAGCCATCTGATCAGGATCTACATTGTTTGACATTCAGTTTATGAATTTATAGGAATAAATTACAGCAAGTAATCTGATTGGTTCAAAGTCAGAGATGGGTGTGGCTAAAATGAATATTCAGCAGGATAAGGGATATGAAAAGAATTTGCTCCATGGGAGCAAATTTTTCCCTTTTAGAGCATAACCCTGTTGATATGAGAGACAACAGGTTTCTGGAAGAGTTGCTTTCCTTGAAGGTGTCTTCATTCACCATAACACAGATTTCTTTTAATGTATTGGTAAGTGTATAGTAGTCGCAGATAAGATTGACTAGGCGGAGCTATTCAGGTGTTGTCAATATATGCCAAATTCGCTGAGTCCACCAGAAGATTCGGTAGAGTGCCTTTCGCATGCTTGCGCAAGCGGACCAAATGGCCATACACGCCACAGCTTTGTTTTGTGTTACAGTTGAATTCACACAATCGGATGACTTGATTTAGCTTTTTGTTAATAGAATATTCCAAAGGCAGGTGCAAACCATAGCTCCGCCTAGTCAATTTTATCTGCGACTACTAGTAATATATGCCAAATTCGCTGAGTCCACCAGAAGATTGGGTAGAGTGCCTTTCGCATGCTTTCTGCAAGCGGACCAAATGGCCATACACGCCACAGCTTTGTTTTGTGTTACAGTTGAATTCACACAATGGGGTGATTTGATTTACCTTTTTGTTAATAGAACATTCAAAAGGCAGGTTCAAACAATACCTCCGCCTAGTCAATTTTATTTGCGACTACTATACACCCTGATAAAACCCTTTTTTCTCTGAGATACAGTTAAGTTTGTCACAGTAATCAATACAGGGACTTGTTAAAGTGACAGGCACTGTGACTCACTAGTCATTATGAAAACACGCCTATACAAATACATTGTAAACTTTACCGCTGAAAAAAATGAAAATTTTAGGATGAAAAATTGTGATATTTTTCTTATTTCTGCTCAAAATATATCATTAAGGCAGTTCTAACGAATACCCACAATGTATATTTTAGAGCAGAAATAAGACAAACAAGGTTTACCCCTGTAAACCCGTTTTACTACATAAGTGGTATTCAAGGGGTTCAAACTTATATAGGTGTGTTTTCATGATGTTGAAAAGCTAAGCATGCAGATTCTATGGAACCAGTGAAATAATTAATCTTAACAATGAAACTTAACATTCTAGAGTGAATTAGCTGTGACTCTTCAAAAGGAGATTACTTTTTATAAAACAGGAAGTAGTTTTCTGGTACCTGAATCAAAATGGGAGCTACCGGTACTCTAAAAACAAGACAGATTTCACTTGAAGTTTATGCACCAGTAAGGTAGCATTGCACTAAAATTACTGGGAGGTGCCGGATTTTATCACTTGTGGACCGAGCTTTTAGTTGCATTCTAAATACCAGATTTGCTTCCATTGGATATATATCGCATGTTTTATTTCAATGTGAGAAAATGATAGGTATAAGGGACTAAAATGATAATGTGTCATAAATATATCTGCAAGCTCAAAGAAATTATTGCTGGTTTTATATGGTCACCCCTCCTTTAAAAATGTTGGTTTGTATTTACTCTGCTCTAGTAGGTAAACAAACATGGTTGACTGTAACTCCAAAAGGAGCAGATCAACATGTGGATTTTTATCTCATTAACTTGTTGGGCTAGGATGGCTCTATAAACAAGTTAGGTTTGAAAAGTTTTGTATGTGTAGTTTTTGTGGGAGCAGGTAAAAGGTTACTATTGTCGCCTATGGAAAATATTTAGTGGTAAGCTCCCTAAGTGCTCTTCTTATTATGGTTTGCTGTTCCAATATACTGACATCCTCCAATATCAGCTCTCCAATGAAACAGGTAGAACTAGAGAAAGCGACCAGTGGGTCACAGTATACCCCCGGCCAGTGCCACCCTCTGATATATCTTTCGAGCATGTATGTAACATGAGTGAAGAAGTCAAGAAGCTAGAAGAATCTATAATCTGCTTATAAATCTAAACCAAACATAATCTTTCTAAATGGACCAAGGGAGTGAGAGCATCAAAGTTACTGAAGGGGTGGGGGCATCAATGTTACTGATTTGTTTGTTTTGGAGTTTTACGGCCCAGTCAACACTATTTAGGTCATTTTTGAGCCGGTCAGTTTACCTATCAACACTTTCCTGGGCAGGCTTATACGTAAGCGGTTAACCAGTACAGTGCACATTCTTTCGCCAGAAACTGACAACTGCCCTTCTTGAATCAGCGGAAGGGAGAGAATGACCGTAGAAAAGATTTCATGATCAATCTCCACGAAAGAATGTTGCCGACCCCGGCGGGAGTCGAACCCGCGTCCTCCTGATCACCAGTCAGACGCGCATCCGACTGAGCCACTGAGGCCGGCATCAATGTTACTGAAGCAGCAGGGTGGGGTATGTATCAATGAAATCTTGGAACTGGTATGCAACATTAAAGCAAGTATCAATTGAATTTGTCTTAGAGTTTAGAACATTATGTAACAGGCATCTATAAACTTTGTCATAAAACTTTAACCAAATGTAAACTTTCTAAGTCCATGAACCTGAGGTCTAGGTCACTGGGTGGGGAAGCGACATGCATCTCAAAATCTTTGGACTTTACAACATACAGGCATCTATAAACTTTGTCATAAAACTTTAGCCAACGTAAAATTTCTAAGTCTGTGACCTTGACCTCAAGGTCATTGTGGGGGGTGGAACATGCATCAATGAAATCTTTAGACCAGTATGTAACTTCAGTGTAAGTATCAACTAAATCTATCAAAGGGTTCAGAAGATACAACCTCTTAGAAACTTTAACGCAAAACTTTAACCAAGATGTAAAATTATTTCTAAGTCTGTGACCTTGACCTCAAGGTCACTGTGGGGGGTGGGACATGCATCAATGAAATCTTTAGACCAGTATGTAACTTCAGTGTAAGTATCAACTAAATCTATCAAAGGGTTCAGAAGATACAACCTCTTAGAAACTTTAACGCAAAACTTTAACCAAAATGTTTACGGACGGACAGACGGACGGATGGATGGACGGACGCACGGACGGAAACACGGACAGACGGACGGACGAACGGAAGGACGAAAACTATATACCCCCATAGCATACTTCGTATGCCGGGGGTATAAAAATGTCTCTGCCCTAGCCATACCCATGTTTTAAATGAGGTCAGCCTGAAACCATTTTATACAGGCAAAACCCTGATATTGGACATGGGCAAACAGTATAGGCCAAGTTCTAAAACCACAGAACATAGCATTTGATCAGGGCCTCTATTGTTTGCAAAATGTTCAGCCAGTTGCAAAATAAATTTCTAAAAATAAATTAACCGGACACTCCTAAATTTTGAAATGGACTCCTGCTATGCTATAGACGGATCCAATGTTTTGACATGTGACCTTGTTTACATTTCACTGCGCATGCGCCAATTACCTCCCCTGTAGAGGTACTCTTTTATCTGGTTGGCAAAACATGACTGTTGCCGTACAGTGTCAATGAGAATTTCGAATATTTATCGTGTGATTAAACTCATTTCTACTCCACTTGTCAGTTTGTGTTTTTGAAGTAACTAGAGCTGTCAGAGGATCTGACTATAGCCCCGCTTCAGCGCTGTCAGAGAAGAAAGTTATTTAAGCTGCAGAGAAAACAGTTATGAACAAGAAATAACTGTTGAAAATTTTACATTATCTGGAAAAACTCTAAGAGTTGTGAGCCCTTGTCCCTCATTTCAATGAGCATGATACATTACCAGAATGTCCATGTTTATACTAAATTTCATCTTCCATTTTTCAATGTTCAAAGGGTAATAACTCCTAAAGTAGGCAAATCAGAGTCAGGGTTCCTGCGCTCTGCACATTGTCTCATGGTGCTTTACACTTGTGTGAAGTGTCATGAAAATATCTCAAATGGTTTGTGAGTTATGGAGCCGACACAGTCAAAATTGCCTTTTTAAATGTTCAAAGGGCAATAACTCCTAAAGTAGGCAAACCAGAGTTATGGTTCCTGCACTCTGCACATCATCTCAAGGTGCTTTTCATTTATTTGAAGTTTCATGAAAATATCAGAAACGGTTATGGAGCGGACATAGTTAAAATTGCCATTTTTTAATATTCAAAAGCCTATAACTGAAAAAGTAGACAATCCAGAGTTTGGGTTCCTGCGCTCTGCACACGTAATATGGTGCTTTACATTTGTGTGAAGTTTCATAAAATTATCTCAAACGGTTTTTGAGTTATCGAGCAAAGACGGCTAAAATTGATATTTTTCAATATTCAAAGGGAAATAACTCAAAAATTAGGCAATCCAGAGTTATGGTTCCTGCACTCTGCACACCATCTCATGGTGTTTAATGTTTGTGTGAAGTTTCATGAAAATATGTGAATGGGTTTTAAAGTTATGGAGCGGACACGAAAATTGTTAACAGACACAGACAGACACACAGACAGACACACAGAAAATACGAAAACCAGAGTTATGGTTCTTGCGCTCTGCACATTGTCTCATAGTGCTTAACATTTGTGTGAAGTTTCATGAAATTATCTCAAACGGTTTTCGAGTTATGAAGCGGACACTGTTAAAATTGCCATTTTTCAATGTTCAAAGGGCAATAACTCCAAAAATAAGCAATGCAGAGTTATGGTTCCTGTGCTCTGCACATCGTCTCATAGTGCTTAACATTTGTGTGAAGTTTCCTAAAAATATCTCAAACGGTTTTCGAGTTATGAAGCGGACACAATTAAAATTGCCATTTTTCAATGTTCAAAGGGCAATAACTCCAAAAGTAGGCAATCCACAGTTATAATTCCTTCGCTCTGCACATTGTCTTATGGTGTTTAACATTTGTGTGAAGTTTCATGAAAATATGTTAAGCAGATACAAAGTTATGGAGCCAACACAAATTAACGGAATCACGGAATTACGGAAAATGTTCAAAGGGCAATAACTCCAAAAGTAGGCAATCCACAGTTATAATTCCTTCGCTCTGCACATTGTCTTATGGTGTTTAACATTTGTGTGAAGTTTCATGAAAATATGTTAAGCAGATACAAAGTTATGGAGCCAACACAAATTAACGGAATCACGGAATGACAGAAGGACATGGCAAATCCAATATAGCCCCACTTTTTCAAAGCGGGGCTATAATAAATGATATAGAACCAGTCTCTTCTGACATTTTATCGCACATTTTGTTGCCTTAAAAGCGTTATAAAACTACCCACCATCAAAAGTTGTTGATGCACTTTATTTAAGGAGGGTCGCGCATAATTAACTCTGTCGTAATCAGGTTCGAATTTTTACCTCAAAATGATTTTTGTTTCTATTTAGTTTTCAAAGTGTTTTCTGAGGTTTTTGTAACATTTAATAACCATTGCAATGTGCATTTTGTTATAAATTATTTTGCGACTTCATAGACTACTTTCCGGTCTAGTCCGCATGGCTGGAAGCACAGGAAAATAGAGGGATAAACAGACTAACCCTGTATTTTTCCAGCTACTGGTTTGTTTCCTCCGATTGCAGCCCATCAGCTGTCAATGGCAAATCTGAACTCTCTTTAACGCACGATGTTTACTTTATTTTTCCATTGGTGTCAAAAATATAGCCTCGAAGAGTCTATCAGTTCACATATTCCACAGCAATACTTTGTCAACACAAACAAAACAATGGATCAATAGTGACGTTTACTTTGGTTTGCGTGACGTCATATATATGGAAAGAAAACACTGCATTTTGATAACTAAAAGTGCAGACTGTAATGCTTGGCAGCGCACAATATTTTTTTGACTGTCAGTCGCAGTCTCAGGTTCAATTACTGTTAAGCCATCTCAGTGAACAAATAGCCTCCAAAATGACCTTTACAGTGTTGACGGGAACGTTAAACCTCAAATCAAACAAACAATAATCAAGCATAAGCAAAAGGGTGTACAAGAAAAAATCCCTTTGATCTGTTTCGAATATATAGATGATGGTTTAGGTTGTGCCACACGGAGCCTTTGTATGCCCACATATCCACCATCATAACAGAATTTTGTCAATGTACCGGCTCCAGCCAATCGGGTTGCATGATGCTTTCACGCAGAGCTGAGACCGACCGCACGTGAGAACTAGTAAACCGCTTAGAGGTTCTAAACCTGCCCAGGAAAATGGGTCCGAGTCGGACCGTCCATGCATATAAACCCTATTGGTTTCGTTGAGCGGCAGGGCTTGAGATGTCATTTTAACGTCAATATAATATTGGTCATTTTGGAGAGGTTACTTCCCAATTTGTGGGTCTGTTTACCCGACATTGAGATGAAACCTGACATCCAGTGAAACCAACCTATATGTTTATATGGACCGTCCGTCTTGCACCACTTTACCTGGGCAGGGCGGTCTACTCGTACTCATGAGTGATTGGGTTAGTATCATGCAGCACAATCTTTTTCTTCAAGACCAGTTCGGGGCTATCATGCATTGTAGAGACTATACATATGAGAAGTTCTTGGGCGACGCCTTTGAAGTGGTGTAGCACACTGACGTGATTCAGCTATGATTACAGAGCCAGCAGCCATAATTAGGATCTTGCACTCAACAGGTGTAGCCCCCCCCCCCCCCCCCCCCCCGAACAGAACTCGCATGACAAGACATAAAGCACAATGATGGAATGCATTAGGCTGAGAAAAGAGCCTTGAGGAACACCGACCTTCAATTCCAATTCTTCAATGGAACCAACACAAAAACGCATACGGCTCCGCGAATTAGCATACACCCACTGGACCATTCGAACATTCCACTCCTCCACTTCAAATTTTCTCTGTGCCTCCCAGATGACTTTCCGAGACACTCAACCAAATGCCTTCTCAAGGTCCACGAAAGTCACTATGTGGGAATGCAACTGCCATTTTGGCTTTCCGCTAGTGATGTTTCCATTACGGTCTAGTTATTCATGTTCGTGGTTCTTTCCCTTTGGTGTGTCTGATCGCAGGTGTTGGGTAATTGTATCGATTCCAGGTCATTGCCATCTGTTTCTGTTGATGAGATTCTGCCTTTATAGGCACACCGTCCTTGATAGACGTAGTACTGAATATCATAAAAGTCTTGTAAAATAGTATAAAAGTTTTGTAAAACGCGTGTTACAAGTTAAAAGCAAGCTACCACCATTGTCAAGTTCATATATAAGATATATATATATATATATACAGTTACTTTACAGCCACAGATAAAAGTGTCTCTGTCTCAGATTAAAAGGTAACTGGTTCTCATGTGTGTCGCTGTGATCTTGTTCTACGTTTTTTTATAGAAAGTTCAAGCTCTTTATATCGTATTGCATGTAGTGTATATAATAGTCGTCTACTATGGTAACTGAGTCTATGAACATGATCTTCAAGAGTGTGATAGTCACTGTCTGCACAGTCTGTTAACACTATACTGCCGTCTACAACCAACTGCAGCTTGGTATATCTCGATAAGAATGGATATTCACGATACATCTGGCTTAGTACATCGTTGATGTCTTGTAGTATAGGCTTTCTGTATTTGTCGAGGTATGAACAGTCGAGGAGAAAGTGCTTCATGGTTTCGTCGTCATTACCACATAGTAGACATGTTGGATTAACATTGTTCTGGTTGAATTTGGCTCTATTCGTTTGGAGAATATAGGTTCCAGTTATGACTTTACATTTAATTGGGATTCTATTGATATCTCTGTTGCTATGTTGATATGGGGTAATCGCCGGATGGCACCTTCCTACAGTATATAGCTTTGCTAGGTATTTCAATGATGAATACAGTATGGACTGCGATAGAATTCGCTCTCGCCAGTATTTGTTGATAACTTTGTTATACTGCTGTTTCCATGAGCACTTAGAGATTGGCCCATTTAATAGCACCTCTGGATCTGGTAGATCATATTTTATTAGTACTTTCTTGACAGCGATGAACCAACTATGACTGTTAAAGGACTTCGCTAGGCGACGTTCGATGGAGCCATCGGAGAGTCTTGAGATATTGCCAAACAATCTCTTCTATCCACTTTCGGAAAGTAAAAGGATAACTTATCTCACCTCCCTTTCACAGTTTGCATAAACAGGCAATAGATAATTAAATAGCGTTTCCGGTCAATATGGCATGAAAAAAAAAAATGTCAAAATTATAGAAAAAAAAATAATTAGAAGTGTTTCTACTTTCTCTATAACGTTGGCAGGAACTTAAATGGGAAAAAGGAAATTTTTATATTCTTTTGCATCAGCTTATTGTATTTTTTTTTTTTTTTTTTTTTATCAATTTCAACCCATTTCATTAGGGGGTGGGGTAATAAATTGTCAAAAAAGAAAGCTAAAAATGTATAATAATGTTTCCCAGGTATATTAATAACATACCTCTGACATAGTTTGAACGTCTGCGACAATGTTAATGGCTTCATATCTTTTAAACATGAACAAAACGACAATATGGCTATATCAGAACATGCATTTTTTGGCCAGAAAAATCCATTTTTCACACCATAAAACTTATAAATGAAATTGTGTTTCAATTCTAATGAAAAACTTTGATTCATATCACATTAAGGAAGCAAAAGTATGTGCAATAATAAAGGTATAATACTTGTTTTTGTCATTTAAACAATATCTTAATGCTTTTTTAGCCATTTTTATTGGGGGGTGGGGTAATTTTTTCTGCAATATTTCTCTCAGATGCCTGGTGACATGGTCAAATTTCACGCCTATTTTGTGTATCTAATATTATTACACAATATATGTGAAAATAAGAAAAATCTAAAGACGAAAAATGCATTCTTTTTTCAAATATAGCGAAAATTGCATCTCAAAACAGCAAAACATGCAGAAAAGGACATTTGTAAATAGGTGTTCCGACAAAAATCTTTGAAAGAGTTTGTCTTTCATACATAGGTACGCAAACATGACATTATCCTGCATTGTGTTTTTTTAACCAAACTTGGAAATATTGTTTTAAACAATTGTTATCGACAATTTGTCAATGACTGGGGTAATTATTGAAACATTCGATAAATTCGAAAACAGTACCCATCTTTAAGGCTAAAAAGCTCGAAAAAAAGCCTGGTGTGCCTATATTTTTATACCGGCAAACGAGTGCAGAGATTTCAAGCTACAAAATATAAGCAAATAAAAAAAATCTAAAGAGAAAAGAATTACTCCCCACCCTCCTTAACAAATGGAAATAAGATTAAAGCATGTATATTTTCTATCCAATTTTATACGAAAAAGAAGCAGTTTAATGTCAAAAATGGTTTGTGGCAAACAGTTTTGATAGAAAGACGATTTAACAATAGTTATTGCAGAAAATAATTCGTGCTACATCAACAGTAGAGTATGGAACCGGAAGTTGTTTTGCCCACCAGATAAAACGAGGCTAATGACCTTTGACCTTGTGTGACGTAGACTTTGGATGTGTCTATATGTAATGTGGAAAATTCTATTCAGGACAAAAATGGGTAAAATGATAGGAGACTAAATTCAGAAACAGGAAAAGGCCAACTGATACACTGTCTGAAACAGGAAGTGACCTGTCCTTACAGTAACAGGAACAGGAAGTGACCTGTTGATACCGTTATGAATGTGGGTACTCCTATAGGAAAGAATTGGTTGATTTGCAGAGAAAATTCTTTCCTTCCAATCCCCCCACTCCCCCCACCCCACTCCCACTCCCCCTGACAGGTAGACAAATCGTTTTATGCAAGATTAATCTCCTTGCATTTGTAATGACTGTCCTTGAGGGGAATGATTATGGATACACCTTCAGGGGAAGGCAACTCTTTTGAAAAAAAATATTTCTGTCTTCACTAGCAATAGGGGTCTACTCTTAAAGAGTAGGCCGCTCTTTAAGCCTTTTTGTATTGTGGGGCTCATTTTAACAGCGAAAACAAACAGGATAGGAAGTCATGAAACTGGTATCCCTTGTAAAAAGTAAAACAAATCGCAGAAACAATTTCAGCAGTTTCTAATCACCTTGATTGATTGATTGTATTGGGGTTAAATGACACATCAACTATTATGGGTCATTTGGTGTCGTCTCTCAGAGAAAAGGGATAGAAGAGATTGTAGAGGAAATGAAAGAGAGGGACAGGGGAGAAACAGGAAAATGAATGGTAAAGAAGAAACAGAAGAAATAGTAAATACATGGTTAGTGTCTTTAATAATAAAATATTATCGGTGAGCCTTAGACAATTTTATAGGACGAGCTTTAGCGAGCCCCTATAAAATTGTCGCGGTGAACCGATCATATTTTATTATTAAAGACACTAATCATGTATTTAGTTTATACCGCAATTCAAAACAATCAAGGGATTTTGCAATAATTTAGCAAATTTAAGCAAAAAAGACAGCAGACAGTGTGGCATGCTAAACGACATTCAGTGCCATGGCGCGCACACGTAGTATAACGTGACGTCAACGAGTGCAAAGTTTCTGACGTCACCGCGCCACAATGACATCAGAAACAACATGGACGCTCGAATAAAAGTTTCTCAGTGCTTTACATTCTGTATGAAAATCTGCAAATATATAGTTTATTTTAGCTTTAGAAATTATTTTCGAAGTTGAGACGAAACTGCAGTAGCAGTGCGGAGTTATTTCAACGGGCCATTCAAACCAGGAAAGGCCGAGAAGGTAAGAATTTAACTGAAAATTCTGAAAATCTGTTCAAATACATATTGCAAAGATTTTAACTTGCAGTTTCGTTGTTTTCCCATGTATAAAAGTCTGCATGTTATTGTTAACACTTGTAAATTAGTGACCTGAAAAGTATGTCCGGTGTATAATCGGTCACTAGACGTATTATAGGTCAGTAGAAGGTATTATAGGTCACTACCGATTAAAGCGTGCAGTTATTCGACCCCCTTTATTAGGTTACTAGAATGCCTGATTGCGGTATAAATATAAATGTTCACCCTCTACCCTTACCTGCTAAAGGGATAGCAGGCCTTGCCAAACTGTAAGCCAAGGTCCCTGCCCATCGGGGCTTGAAGAAATAGATGGGCTGCATGATGCTTCCATGCAGAGCTGAAACCGACAGCACACGAGTTGTGGTAAACTGCTTAGAGGATCTAAGCCTGCCTAGGCAAAGCGGTGCTAGTCGGTCCGTCCAGGCTTATAAACACTATTGGTTTCATTGGGCGACAGGGCTTGAGATGTCATTTCATCTCAATGTCGGGTAAAAGTCCCACAAATTAGAAGCAACGTCTCCAAAATGACCTCAATAGTGTTGATGGGGACATAAAACCTCAAATCAAACAAAACAAAACCAACTGTAAGCCAGTATCAATAAGCCACCCCAGTAACGTAAGATACACAACACCTTTGCCTCACCCAACCACCCCATTAAATTACACTGAATATAAGAAATCACCTGAATAGATTTGTCCCCGGAGGCTGAGAACAGAAACCGTCCAGAGGGCGGAGTAACAAGACATTGTACAACACCAAAATGCATCCTCAATTCTTGAATGTATTGGTAAGACTGGGCATCAAACACTTGTATTCCATGATTGTATGTGCCTACAAAAAAAATGACTGACATGAAAAAAGTCCAGATAAGGAAGTGTGAGTTAAATTGTCCGATGCATTTAAGGTAAAAGTCCCACAAAATTGGAAGCAAGGTCTCCAAAATGACCTAAATAGTGTTGAGGGGGATGTTAAACCCCAATTCAAACAAAAACCAGATAAGGAAATCCATGGTTTTAGCTTGGGATAGAAATTCTGTTCTAACCCTGGTGTTCTGACTCAGGGACAGGGTAAAAATCGAATATTCTTGTGTGTTTCATAAATGCACTGGTTGAAAACGACCTTGTATGTGCAGTCATTAAGTTTGACGTCACAGCACATTATTAAACGTCACTAAACATCACTGTTGTGTCATCACAATATGGCGGACGTCGGCAACCGGAGTGACTGCAGTATTAAAAACCCATGCTCAGAAATAGAAGGGATGCAAGAAAAAGAAGCCTACATGGGTGTGAGGGCAGAATAGCAAAATCCGTCCCTTGCGATCGCTGTCAGCCATCACAAGGCTTGCCAAGTGATGACGGACAGTGATCCCGAGGGACCGAGTTTTCTATACACCTCTCACACCCATGTAAGATTCTTATATTAGTACCCATATGAAGGATGAGAATTCAGGTAAGCACATGCATGAAGCATCGATCACCTGTCAGAACTATCAGTTGATTATGCCAGTGCTGATAGCTCTGACAGATGATCTTAGCCACACCCACTTCTGACTTTGAACCAATCAGATTATTTGGTGCAATTTAATTCTTGCAAATTGACAAACAGAATGTCAAACAGTGCAGATCCTGATCAGATGGATTCTTCAGAAGCCATCTGATCTGGATCTACACTGTTTGCAAAATCTGATCTGGATCTACAATGTTTGCAAAAGTAGGGGTTGTTGTGAATAGCAGGATAAGGTTTAAGTATCATCACTACTTCCTGTTTTTATTTTTTAAGGTTCACCACCTTTATTTTTCTTTTTTGTTAAAGGCTGTAATTGGCATTTTAAAATAGATGTATTTCAGTATTGCTTTTTATGTAAAAAAAAAAGGGGGGGGGGCTTGACATTTCTTTACAAGAATAAAATAAATGTCAAGCTCTGCTTTCAAGGAAAATGAAAATAAGACTTGATATCCATTCAAAATGCCCCAGGAGAGTCACTCTGACTGAATTTTAAATCCCCCATCTTCAAAAAAAAAAGAATAATTAAAGCCACCCGGTTTTTTACATCTGCAGATTTTGTTTAGAAAATGCAAATTTCAAAGGCTAAAATGGCCTTAATATGCAATATCATTCATGGTTAATATAGAATCTGCAAGCTCATTTCTTTTTTTTTTTAATCACCTTCATAGATTTATCTGATGATGACGAGAAGCAATACCCTCCACAAGGGGAAGCAACTATGGCTGTCACCACCCCTATGTGACCTTTTAGCGATGATATGTATTCATAACTGGTGACACTGAATAGGTGGATATTTCTGTTGTATGTCCCTGTAAAAACATGAGCTATAAATAGGCAAACAAGCTGATATATTCAAATTCAAACCACAGCCCCTGCCCATTGGGACTTGAAGAAATATATGGGCTGCATGATGCTTCCACGCAGAGCTAAAACCGACCCGCACACGAGTACTGGTAAACAATTTAGAGATTCTAAGCCTACCCAGGTAAAGCGGTGTGAGTCTGCCCGTCCATGCTTATAAACCCTATTGGTTTCATTGGGCGACAGGGCTTGAGAGGTCATTTCATCTCAATGTCGGGTAAAATTGGAAGCAACATCTCCAAAATGACCTATACAGTGTTGACGGGAACATTCTGTGGCATCTCATCTTGGTCTACACTGTTTGCTCAGGTCTGTCTGCCCCAATAGGTAAATATGGTAATCAATTCTTGCTTAAAACAGATTGGCATAGCTGTTTGAAGTCATTTCTGAATGGACCATACGCTCCGCTCAATCAACAAAGTTCCATGTGTATAGCTAATGCACTTTGACATGAGACTGATGACCTATATTAACCCTTGTCCTGCTGAATATTCATATCTGTCACACCCACTACTAATTATCAACCAATCAGATTACTTGATGCAAATTATTGCAACAAATTCACAATCTGAATGGCAAACAATGTAGATCCTGATCAGATGGCTTCGTCAGAAGCCATCTGATCTGGATCTTCATTGTTTGGAAAATAAGGCATATCCGGGCTCAGCAGAACAAGGGTTAACCATAATTTCACACTTGAATGAATGTATATATTCATCTTCGCCGTTTTCCAAAGAGGTTGATATTGTTATTCAACACATAAGAGGTTGGTAAATGGATCGCCATTCAATAGACGCCGAAAATTCACGAGAGGTTTAAGAAACCCGCCTATTAGGTGATAACATGACTAATTTATTCTTTGCATAGAGGTCAGTGTCATGTCAAATTGTACCAGCTCTAAATACTAATTTCACACACTGTCTAATCACAGTTGTTGTTTTTTCCCTTACAAGTCTTAAAGAATAGCTGTAACCTAATGGTATGCTGCATAGCATTGTTGCTCTGGAATAGGCATCATTATCTTTAAACTTTGCTGATGTTAGCTTCTATTCAATTTTCTTGGAATTAAAGTCATTGCTTGCAATGTTCAGAACACGTTTCCATGTCATTTTTGATGATTTTTCAAGCATTTATGACAAATTTATATGGATTTTTTTGGATAGGTTTGATAAAAGGTGTCTATGGAATTTTTAAACCCTCTCTATGCAGAAACTTTCTGTGAGAAATCTATGGAGAAATAGATTGGGCTGCAAAGTGCTTCCAGACAAAGCTGAAACCGACCGCATAATACGAATACCGTAAAAATTCGGCTATAAGACGAGGATTTTTCCCTCCAAAATGAGCCCAAAAAAATGACCCCGTCTTATAGCCGAGGTCATGGACTACAGGCTTTTTTCCGGCAATGTCCGGCGAAGACCAGGCATACGGAAAATGCCGATCGGTGATTTTTTAATTGATATAAATCGCTGCCCACAAACCACCGCTACCATTTTTCTGCACGTGATTGGTAAATGACGTCATCCGACGCCAGTATCCCCACACGTGTTTAATGTCATTGTGTGTATCTCTTTCATAAAAAAATGTTTGGAACCGTTAAAAAAAATATTTTCTGGATAGCTGAACGGTTGTGAATAGAGGTGGATAGAAAACCAGCGCTTTGCACAGCTCCCGAATTATCCCCAGAAGCTCCGTGTCAATAAACAGCAATAGCGTTCGACTTTTCCCGCCAAAACATAGCATTCATGAGGTCGTAGAAAAGTCCGTTTTTCTTATGCAAATATCTACCGTTAGATGTAGCTAATTGTCTGGGGGCGATTAAATCATTTTCACATTGATTGCGGATTAAATTTTATGATTGGAGGATAAACGCAAATTAGAGACATAACTTGACCATATTTTCACACCTTATCGACACGCACCGCAGGGTGGCAATTATATGACAGGGATTAACGATAGTGTCATACTTGAACCGTAATAAATACACAGATAGTTTGTCTCTGAATTGACAGTGCAGCAATTACATGTATTGCGATTTACTTACTGGTCTAGTTTTACCGTAAAGACTGACAGTTGTAGACGATTTTTTTTGCACTTGTCCGACCGGGCGTCATAAGATAAAAGTGCACCTGCCTGGCGCGATCTCGGTCTTGTCCCGGGCTGCCGGGAAATGGGTTTGTCAGCCCCTGTCGTCTATTAAATAGAAGTCTGTCTAGCCTGAGCCAGCAAAGCATGTACCGGGCCGACAGCGATACGACGTATCGGCCCGACGTTGTTTCTCTTCGTAACTCCCAAAACGAGAACACAGTATGTCAACAGACATAAACAACCCATGTGAGTGGTAAGTAGAGGGGTTTTCTGACAAAAAAAGTCCGATTTCTCACATCTAAACAGCATCTGGCAGTAGCAGATAGGCCCCGACAGATATGGAAAAAATTTGACCCGTCTTATAAAAGAGTATAAGCAAAATCCCACCTTAGAAAAGGTGAAAAAGGGGTCCCGTCTTATAGCCGAATCGCCTTATAGCCGAATTTTTACGGTACTAGTAAACTGCTATGAAGGTCTAAGCCTGCCCAGGCAAAGTGTTGCGTTTCGTCTTATGGGTTAACCCATTTAGTACCGGAAACCCCAAAACGGGTACCAGGGCAAACAGTGCAGGCCCAGATCAGATGCCGCAGAACGCGGCGTCTGATCAGGGCCTCCACTGTTTGCAGAAAGTTCAGCCATTTTTCTAAGCAATTTTGAAGAAAACAACCTGACACCCCTAAATTTTGAAATAGACTCCTGCAACATATAAGGAGGAAGATTCCATTCGGTACAAAAAGGGTTAAATATTCAGCATGGTGAGGGTCAAGTTATGCAAGAATAGCGATCATTCATGTTTGTTTCATTGCATTAACCCATGTCCTGCCCAACCAGGACATGCTCTACCTATGCAAACAGTGAAGATACAGATCTGGGGCCAGTTGTTCAAAGCATTTTTAGCTTAATGAGCTTGTTAGCAGTCAAATTGTTAACTGTTCTAGTAAGTAGAATAGGATACCTGCTGGGGTCAGCAACATTTTTTCGTGGAGATTGATTATGAAATCTTTTCATATCGTCATTCTCTACCGTCATTCTCTACCTTTCGCTGATTGAAGAAATGCAGTTGTCAGTTTCTGGTGAAAGAACGTGCAATGTACTAGTTAACTGCTTACGTATAAGCCTGCCCAAGAAAAGTGTGGATAGGTAAACTGACCGGCTCAAAAATGACTTAAAATAGTGTTGACCGGGCCGTTAAACTCCAATACAAACAAAGAAACAAATAAGTGTGGACTGGGTTATTAAACTACAATACAAACAAACAAAACAAAAGTAAGTACAATACCAACTAGAGCTGTCAGTGAAACTGACTAGGGCCCAGGCAGCGCTATCAGAAATTTGTGGATGGACAGACATACAGACAGACAGACGGACGGACGGACAGAGTGATTACTATAGGGCACCCACACTTTCAGTGCGGGGCCCTAAATATAGAGGTATTTTTGCTGAAAAATGTGAGCAGCTTTTTGCTCACATTTTTCAGCAAAAATATCAATATATTTTCCATATTAAATGACCAAAGTTTTTTCAGCAAAAATATCAATACATTTTCCATATTAAATGATCGAAGTTTTTTCAGCAAAATTATCAATATATATTTGCCATTTTAAATGATTGAACTTTTAGCGATACGTTTGCTTACGTCATTAGTTTCAGAAAAATAATTTGTGTTTTTGTTTTTTATTTCTTTGTTACCTGCAATAATGTGTTTGGCAGTTACAGCTAGTGAATATACAGAGCCATACTGATGATCTACTTTTCCTTTGAGACTAAACGGTTCATTGACATCCCAGATATCAATAGTATTGTGAGATCCACTGTATATTTTATCCTGCAAAAAAAAAATAGTATAACTAAATGATTCATTGAAATCTTCGATATAAATAGCACATATATTATGAGATCCGCTGTTTATTTTATCCTGCAAATAAATTAGTGAAACTAACTGGTTCAATGACATCACAGATATCAATAGTATTGTGAGGGTGCTGTTTTTATTTGTTTTATTTGAGGTTTAATGTCCCCATAAACACTGTATAGGTCATTTTGGAGATGTTGCTTCCAGTTGTGTAGGACTTTTGCCCGACATTGAGATGAAATGACATCTCAAGCCCTGTCACCCAATGAAACCAATAGGGTTTATATGCATTGACAGTCTAACTCACACCATTTTTTCCAGGGCAGGCTTAGAACCTCTAAGCTTTTTTCCTAGTAGTCATGTGCGGTCAGTTTTAGCTCTGCAAGGCAGCATCATGCAGGCCAATCTATAACCTCGCTATAATGATGATCCCTAGCCACAGAAATCAGTATAATGTGGGTGTTCCATGGCTCACTTTTTTGCATGAATTATGGATAAAAAACATACAAATTAGTTTCAAAGTTTTGAGAAAGGTTCTGCGTAAAAAATGACGAAACTGACTAAAGAAATGAGTTCAAAAGACAAAACTAACTATAGAAATGTAAGTGAGGCATTTGGAGTCTAACCGTTGGTTTTCTTTTGCTCCAGCGTTTCAGTGGTTTCTTGCTGTCGAGTCCTCACTGTTGTTTCATCTCTGTGGTTGATTGATTTTTCGGTGTTCACGGAGATGTTGCACTGATGAGTTTGGAGGCGTTCCTGCGGACTGAACAAACTATTTGTCTAAATTGCGATGGAAGTAAGGGCGAGGATTGTGGCCACGTAAAATTAATTTAAGCCCCCCAGTGGAATTCGTTTCAGCTGACCGTTCCAAGGCGGTTCTTCTGTCGCGGTTTATCTTTGTTATGGTTTGTCTTTGGGTGCTTGTGTCGCTTATATCATTTTATTTTGGATAGCCTATTGGCTATTTTGTGGGAAAGTAACTGTCCTTTTGGCTTTACGCTATTGATGTTTATAATAGGGTCTGTTGTTTCATGTTTGTGTTTCTTTCCCTTTGGTGTCTCTGATGGAAGCTGTGGGTAAATTGTATCGATTCCTGATCATTGCCTCCACTTCTATTTTTCAAAAACATAAAATGGACTATAGAAATAAAAGTCAAGACAAAACTGATTCCAAAAAGGAAACCGACTTCAGAAACGAAAGTCAAAAGACAAAACAGCCTACAGAAACAATATTCAAAAGATGAAACTGACTGTTGAAGACGAACAAAAGCAAGGCTGTCATGTGGACTTTACATTATTTATTTCTTATCTCGAAGTACTCAATTAACCTGATTTGTTTGTTTGAACTGAGGTTTTACATTCCCGTCAAAACTATTTAGGTCATTTTGGAGATGTGGCTTACAAATTTGTGGGACTTTTACCCGACACTGAGATTAAATGATAACTCAAGCTCTGCTGCCCAAACAACCAAAAGAGTTTTTATGTAGGGATGGTCTGACACGCACCACTTTGCAGGAGGCCTTCATGCGGACTGAAATTTATTTGTCTTAATCGCGACGGAAGTAAGGGCGAGGATTGTGGCCATGTGAAATCGATTTAAGCCCCCCAGTGGAATTTGTTTCCGCTGACCTTTCCAAGGCGGTTCTTCTGTCGCAGTTTATTTTTGTTATGGTTTGTATTTGGGTGTTTGTGTCGCTTATATTATTTTATTTTGGATAGACTATTGGCCATTTTGTGGGAAAGTAACTGTCTTTTTGGCTTTCCGCTGTTGATGTTCTGGTCTGTTGTTTCCTGTTTGTGTTTCCTTCCCTTTTGTGTCTCTGATGGGAGCTGTGGGTTAATTGTATGGATTCCTGATCATTACCGTCACTTCTACTTTGAGATCTTCTCAATTAATTTTACCGGTAATTGCTACTCAAGGCAGACAAAATACTCTGATCTAATTTACGATTATTGTTCAAATGTCTTGTAAATGGTTGTGTTATTTGCCGAAATTTTTGCTCAAATGCACACACTTTCATTTGTGCAAACATATCTGTATGCAGTTATAGGTAGTTAACATAGAACTTCTTAAAATGAATTGGGGCTTACACAAGGCCCCATTCTCCGCCAAATACTCTTTAGCGTTTAGCTATTGAGAAAATAATTTTTAATGGTTCCAAATGCAATTTTTATTAAAGAAACACACAACATTAAAACAAAGCAATGACATAAGACACCTGTATTTTACATCCTTGAATGAAATGGCTTATGTCATAAATGTAAACAGAGGTAACAATAGAACAATTTTGTTACCATGAATTGGCTTATGAGATAAATGTGAACTAAGGTAACAATATTACAATTATGCTACCATGAAAATCAGAAATGGCTATCAATGTCATAAATGTGCATTAAGGTGATAATATTACAATTATGTTACCATGAAATTGCTATTGTCATACATGCATCCTCAGGAAACAATATACAATTATGTTACCATGAAATGGCTATTATTTTCAAACGTCTGTACATAGGTAACAATATTACAATTATGTTACCATGAAATGGCTATTATTTTCAAATGTCTGTATATAGGTTACAATATAACAATTATGTTACCATGAAATGGCTATTCTTTTCATACGTCTGTACTTAGGTAACAATATAAAATTATGTTACCATGAAATGGTTATTATTTTCATATGTCTGTACTCGGGTAACAATATACAAATATGTTACCATGAAATGGCTATTATTTTCACATGTCTGAACATAGGTAACAATATTACAATTATTTTACCATGAAATGGCTATTCTTTTCATACGTCTGTACATAGGTAACAATATTACAATTATGTTACCATGAAATGGCTATTATTTTCATACGTCTGTACTAAGGTAACAATATACAAATATGTTACCATGAAATGGCTATTATTTTCATACGTTTGTACTCATGTAACAATATACAATTATGTTACCATGAAATGGCTATTATCTTCATATGTCCATACTTAGGTAACAATATTACAATTATGTTACCATGAAATGGCTATTTTATTCATACTTCTGTACTTAGGTAACACTATTACAATTATGTTCCTATGAAATGGCTATTATTTTCATACGTCTGTACTTAGGTAACAATATTACAATTATGTGACAATGAAATGGCTATTATTTTCATACATCTGTACTAAGGTAACAATACTACAATTATATTACCATGAAATGGCTATTATTTTCATACAGCTGTACTTAGGTAACAATATTACAATTAAGGTTACTATGCAATGGCTATTATTTTCATATGTCTGTACTTAGGTAACAATATTACAATTATGTTATCATGAAATGGCTATTATTTTCATACATCTGTACTTAGGTAACAATATTACAATTATGTTACCATGAAATGGCCATTATTTTCATACGTCTGAATTTAGGTAACAATGTTACAATTATGTTACTATGAAATGGCTATTATTTTCATATGTCTGTACTTAAGTAACAATATTACAATTATGTTACCATAAAATGGCTATTATTTTCAAACGTCTGTACATAGGTAACAATATTACAATTATGTTACCATGAAATGGCTATTATTTTCATACGTCTGTACTAAGGTAACAATATACAAATATGTTACCATGAAATGGCTATTATTTTCATACGTCTGTACTCATGTAACAATATACAATTATGTTACCATGAAATGGCTATTATCTTCATATGTCCATACTTAGGGAACAATATTACAATTATGTTACCATGAAATGGCTATTTTTTTCAAATGTCTGTACATAGGTAACAATATTATAATTATGTTACCATGAAATGGCTATTCTTTTCATACGTCTGTACTTAGGTAACAATATACAATCATGTTACCATGAAATGGCTATTATTTTCATATTTTCATATGTCTGTACTCAGGTAACAATATACAAATATGTTACCATGAAATGGCTATTATTTTCACATGTCCATACTTCAAACGTCTGTACATAGGTAACTAGACAAAAGTGCCCAGTGGGGCACGTATACCCCCGGCCAGTGCCATCAACTAGCTGAAACAAGTCATACTGATCATGTTTGCAAAATTTCAAGTTTCTATGTACAGTAGTTATTGAGAAATCTTTGACACAAAATAAAAATATACACTTTTAAACAGCAAGAACTATTTTCACATGTCTGTACATAGGTAACAATATTACAATTATGTTACCATGAAATGGCTATTCTTTTCATACGTCTGTACATAGGTAACAATATTACAATTATGTTACCATGAAATGGCTATTATTTTCATACGTCTGTACTAAGGTAACAATATACAAATATGTTACCATGAAATGGCTATTATTTTCATACGTCTGTACTCATGTAACAATATACAATTATGTTACCATGAAATGGCTATTATCTTCATATGTCCATACTTAGGGAACAATATTACAATTATGTTACCATGAAATGGCTATTTTATTCATACTTCTGTACTTAGGTAACACTATTACAATTATGTTCCTATGAAATGGCTATTATTTTCATACGTCTGTACTTAGGTAACAATATTACAATTATGTGACCATGAAATGGCTATTATTTTCATACGTCTGTACTAAGGTAACTAGAGCTGTCAGAGGATCTGACTTTAGCCCCCCTTCAGCGCTGTCAGAGAAGAAAGTTATTTAAGCTGCAGAGAAAACAGTTATGAACAAGAAATAACTGTTGAAAATTTTACATTATCTGGAAAAACTCTAAGAGTTGTGAGCCCTTGTCCCTCATTTCAATGAGCATGATACATTACCAGAATGTCCATGTTTATACTAAATTTCATCTTCCATTTTTCAATGTTCAAAGGGTAATAACTCCTAAAGTAGGCAAATCAGAGTCAGGGTTCCTGCGCTCTGCACATTGTCTCATGGTGCTTTACACTTGTGTGAAGTGTCATGAAAATATCTCAAATGGTTTGTGAGTTATGGAGCCGACACAGTCAAAATTGCCTTTTTAAATGTTCAAAGGGCAATAACTCCTAAAGTAGGCAAACCAGAGTTATGGTTCCTGCACTCTGCACATCATCTCAAGGTGCTTTTCATTTATTTGAAGTTTCATGAAAATATCAGAAACGGTTATGGAGCGGACATAGTTGAAATTGCCATTTTTTAATATTCAAAAGCCTATAACTGAAAAAGTAGACAATCCAGAGTTTGGGTTCCTGCGCTCTGCACACGTAATATGGTGCTTTACATTTGTGTGAAGTTTCATAAAATTATCTCAAACGGTTTTTGAGTTATCGAGCAAAGACGGCTAAAATTGATATTTTTCAATATTCAAAGGGAAATAACTCAAAAATTAGGCAATGCAGAGTTATGGTTCCTGCACTCTGCACACCATCTCATGGTGTTTAATGTTTGTGTGAAGTTTCATGAAAATATGTGAATGGGTTTTAAAGTTATGGAGCGGACACGAAAATTGTTAACAGACACAGACAGACACACAGACAGACACACAGAAAATACGAAAACCAGAGTTATGGTTCTTGCGCTCTGCACATTGTCTCATAGTGCTTAACATTTGTGTGAAGTTTCATGAAATTATCTCAAACGGTTTTCGAGTTATGAAGCGGACACTGTTAAAATTGCCATTTTTCAATGTTCAAAGGGCAATAACTCCAAAAATAAGCAATGCAGAGTTATGGTTCATACATCTGTACTTAGGTAACAATATTACAATTATGTTACCATGAAATGGCTATTATTTTCATACGTCTGTATTTAGGTAACAATGTTACAATTATGTTACTATGAAATGGCTATTATTTTCATATGTCTATACTTAAGTAACAATATTACAATTATGTTACCATAAAATGGCTATTATTTTCAAACGTTTGTACATAGGTAACAATATTACAATTATGTTACCATGAAATGGCTATTATTTTCAAATGTCTGTACATAGGTAACAATATTACAATTATGTTACCATGAAATGGCTATTCTTTTCATACGTCTGTACTTAGGTAACAATATATAATTATGTTACCATGAAATGGCTATTATTTTCATATGTCTGTACTCAGGTAACAACATACAAATATGTTACCATGAAATGGCTATTATTTTCACATGTCCATACTTCAAACGTCTGTACATAGGTAACTAGACAAAAGTGCCCAGTGGGGCATGTATACCCCCCGCCAGTGCCATCAACTCAGCTGAAACTAGTCATACTGATCATGTTTGCAAAATTTCAAGTTTCTATGTACAGTAGTTATTGAGAAATCTTTGACACAAAATAAAAATATACACTATTAAACAGCAAGAACTACAAAGGGAAATAACTCTAAAAGGCCTGACCCCTTGGCCCTTATTTTCTTTCCCACAATACAAGTAGTCATACTGATCATGTGTGCAAAATTTCAAGTTTCTATGTGAAGCAGTTCCTGAGCTATCTTTGACACAAAATAATTGTTTACGGACACACAGACAGACAGACAGACAGACAGACAGACGGAAAAGACAAAAACTATATACCCTCATTGCTTACTTCGTATGCCGGGGGTATAACAATATTACAATTATGTTACCATGAAATGGCTATTATTTTCATACGTCTGTTCTCAGGTAACAATATACAATACTGTTACCATGAAATGGCTATTATTTGCATACTTCTGTACTCATGTAACAATATACAATTGTGTTACCATGAAATGGCTATTATTTTCATATGTCCATACTTAGGCAACAATATTACAATTATGTTACCATGAAATGGCTATTTTATTCATACGTCTGTACTTAGGTAACAATATTACAATTATGTTCCTATGAAATGGCTATTATTTTCATAGGTCTGTACTTATGTAACAATATTACCATTTTGTTACCATGAAATGGCTATTCTTTTCATACGTCTGTACTTAGGTATCAATATTACAATTATGTTACCATGAAATGACTATTATTTTCATACAGCTGTACTTAGGTAACAATATTACAATTAAGTTACTATGAAATGGCTATTATTTTCATATGTCTGTACTTAGGTAACAATTTTACAATTATGTTATCATGAAATGGCTATTATTTTCATACATCTGTACTAAGGTAACAATATTACAATTATGTTACCATGAAATGGCTATTATTTTCATACGTCTGTACTTAGGTAACGATATTACAATTATGTTTCTATGAAATGGCTATTATTTTCATATGTCTGTACTTAAGCAACAATATTACAATTATGTTACCATGAAATGGCTATTATTATTATTATTTTTTTTTTTTAATTTGCAATTTTGTTTTTCAAAATCATGTAACATCTCCATATGTACTATACATACATGTATATATATGCCTTAATATGTCTTTTGAAAAAGTTAGAGATAATAAAAAGGGCAAAGGTTCTGGAGACTAGGGTACATTACATGTTTGTCAAAAAGCCCACACAATAACAGTCTGACAGGTCAGCCTTAAAAACCAATGGACTATTATAAGGTCAGACCCCGATACACCTTCAAAATGCCAAGTTGTCAATAGGATGTGGTTGATATAAAAATTACCAGCGTTTGACATAAACGTATAGTGGAAGCATAATGAAACGCATATATGGCCTCAAATTACCGTTTTCATCAAAATATTTACCAAAAAATATCCAGTAGGAATGTTTTTATCAGTTCAAGGGAGATAACCCAAATTCATTAAATGTTCAATTCTAGATGTAAAGAAGCAATTTCAATAATGTTTTTGTTGCAAAAAGATCAATTTAATGTAAATTTAAGAAATAATTGGATCTGAACCTGTTACAAAGCAAATTTTCCAATGTTTTAAGCACTAATGACCACCCAGGGCCTTCTACATGTACCAAAATCAGACCTCAAGTCAACCCAATCAGGAAATTTCTGTTCTGTCGTCTGACCTGTCGGACTAATATACTGACCGGAAATAGAAACTATACACTTTTAAATTGTCTCGCCTGACAAAACAAGTGGATAATTCAGTTAAAAATTACTGATTAAGGATTTGACTAACTATAGACATGAATCCTGTAACAATTTAAAGAAAATCTGGTGTCCAAAATAAAAGTTTTTGGGGAAAATGTAAAAAAGTACATTTTTCAAAAAATCTGATTGTAATCATATTTTGACTTCAACATTTTTGCGTATAGGTAACAAGTGAAAAGCAAGGAATAAAAAAATAACATAACTTCTAAAATTTATCGAGAAACAGACATTTTATTGAAATCTCAAAAACTGCTTTTTTCAGCGAAATTTTCAAAATAATGTTTCACGCCATAAATCGACCCAAAAGTGCCTTCAGTCCTTTCAGCATTTTTAGCTGTGTCTTAAATAGTGATAAAAACAAAAACCGCAATCAGAAATGCCATACTTTTTGCTCACTTCCGGTGGTTTGGTCCAATATTTAAAGGTCGATAACATGTCAGCCATTGTGAAAATTTTAATTTTGTAAACAATATTCCCAAAGTTAGATGATACGTAATAACTGGTAAAAATGGGAATCACATTCGCGACACAAAATGTTTGACCCAATGGAAACTTGAACAGCAAGATTTGGACCCTTACTTTGAACCTGTGGCTTTACCCGTTAAATTGTAGCTATCATTAAACATTTTATTCAATCAGTCAGACATGCCACTGATGATAATTTATATAATTGTAATTCAAATTTCATTAAAATGTTTTGCCAGTGACAACTTAAAAATGGGTGTATAGTTACTATTTCCGGTGAGTATAGAATAACTATCTTATAAAACATCACTCTATAAAGGACCTATATGGAAATGGCTATTATTTTCATAAATCTGTACTTAGGTTAACAATATTACAATAATGTTACCATGAAATGGCTATTATTTTCATACATCTGTACTTAGGTTAACAATATTACAATTATGTTACCATGAAACCGTGCTTACCCTTTCTGGGTTCAATGCCAGAGCCCTAACCCAGTGGTGCAGGCCTGATGTTGTGTGCTTTAAGGTCAGTGTTTTGGCATCCCAGACCTGAAAAACAAGACAAGCAATAGCCAAGCTAACAAACTGAATCAAAGCAGAAAGTTACTATCTCTGTAGACTGGTGCAGACTCCAATGCAGTGTAGATCCATATCAGAAGTTATACTAAAAATTAAAAACAAGAGGGCCATGACGGCCTGGCCCTGGATCGCTCACCTGATCCATAGAGTAACAAGTGGGCCCCGGGGTGGGCCATTACTGACCCCAGGGCTATAATGTGCATAATGTTGATGAAGGTCTAAAAAGGTGAAGCTTCATACCAAATATCAACAAAGGCTATAATTTGAACAATCTTGGCAAAGGTCCACTAGATGAAGCTACACACCAAATATCAAAGACCTGGGCCTTGTGGTTTCAGAGAAGAAGATTTTTTTAAAGATATTCCCTATATAAGCTTATGTAAAACCAAATGGCCTCAGGGCTATAATTTAAACAATCTTGATAGAGGTCCAATAGATGAAGCTTCACACCAAATATCAAATACCTGGGCCTTGCTGTTTCAGAGAAGAAGATTTTCAAAGATTAACTCTATACAAGTCTATGTAAAACCAAAGGGCTCCAGGGCGGAGGCATTTGTGGCCCGAGGGCTATAATTTAAACCATCTTGGTAGAGGTCCACTAGATGAAGCTCCATACCAAATATCGAAGACATGGGCCTTGCAGTTTCAGAGAAGAAGATTTTTAAAGATTTCCCTATATAAGTCTATGTAAAACCAATGGGTCTCAGGGCGGGGGCATTTTTGGCCCTAGGGCTATAATTTGAACAATCTTGATAGACGTCAGTGACTAGATGAAATGTCGCACCAAACATCAAAGACCTAGGCCTTGTGGTTTCACAGAAGATTTTTAAAGATTTTCCCAATATAAGTCTATGTAAACCAAAGGGCCCGAGGCGGGGGCATTTTTGGTCCCTGGGCTATGATTTGAAAATCTTGGTAGAGGTCCACTAGATGTAGCTTCATGCCAAATATAAAAGACCTAGGCCTTGTGGTTTCAGAGAAGAAGATTTTTCAAGATTTTCCCTATATAAGTCTATGTAAAACCAAAGGGCCCCATGGTGGGGGCATTTTTGGCCCCATCACTATAATTAAAACAATCTTGGTAGGCTTCCACTAGATGAAGCTTCATACCAAGTATCAAAGACCTGGGCCTTGCGGTTTCAGAGAAGAAGTTTTTTAAAGATTTTCCCTATATAAGCCAATGTAAAACCAAAGGGCTCCGGGGCGGGGGCATTTTTGGTCACAGCACTATAATTTGAATAATCTTGGTAGAGGTCCACTAGATGAAGCTTCATACCAAATATCAAAGCCCTGGGCCTTGCGGTTTCAGAGAAGAAGATTTTTAAAGATTTTCCCTATATTAGCCCATGTAAAACTAAAGGGCCCCTGGGCGGGGGCATTTCTTGCCCCAGCACTATAATTTTAAACAATCTTGGTAGGGGTCCACTAGATGAAGCTTCATACCAAATATCAAAGACTGGGCCTTTCGGTTTCAGAGAAGATGACTTTTAAAGATTTTCCCTATATAATCCTATGTAAAACCAAAGGGACCTGGGCGGGGGCATTTTTGGCCCCAGCACTATAAATATTTGAACGATCTTGGTAGGGGTCCACTAGATGAAGCTTCATACCAAATATCAAAGACCTGGGCCTTGTGGTTTCAGAGGAGATTTTTAAGTTTTCGGTGAAAAAAATCTATTTTTGGCTCCTGTGACCTAGATGTGCAACGGACCGGAACCATTTGAACAACTTTGAAAGGGGACCACCTAAGGATCATTCCTGTGAAGTTTGGTCAAAATCCGATCACTGGTTTAGGAGATGTTGTTTGAAGAAATTGTTTGCGCACATACGCACACATGACGGACGACGGACAAAAAGTGATCCCAAAAGCTCACCTCGTCACTACGTGACAGGTGAGCTAAAAATTGGGACACGTTGGCTACTTGTTGTAATTCTCCTAAAATTTTAACAAATTTTTTCATGATCCAGCAGGGAGTCAAAAAGGTGCAAACGGAATGGCAAACTAGATCCTGATCAGACTGCTCCTGAATGAGCAGTCTGATCTGGGTCTACACTGTTTGCTTAGGCCTATCTGTTCCAATACTGAGGATCAATACAGTACTTTATTTTTCATCCTCTTAATAATTTCGACTTAACTACAAATTTGCATGAAATCATCTTGTCATCCCCCACAACCCCCCATTTACAAGACTGAGTGTGTCCAAATTCAGATGAGTCCACTTCAGAATTTCAGGAGTGAATCTAAGGGTTAAGAATAAAGGATGCACCCAACACATTTTTCACCATATTTACACTTATGTGGGCTAATTTTGCACATTTAAAAGTTTGACTTTTGTTTTCAATTATTCCAATGAACTAAAACCTGTTTTGTAGTGATATGTTATAAAGCTGTCATAGCTTGTTAAAAGGCAACAGCATTGAAACCAGTAGTATCTCTGTTGCAATCATATTGTGGTATGTCTGCAAAAAGACCGAACCCTATGTTTTGATGCCGACAATTTTATCTGCTAATTCTGCCCACCTGAGCCCAGTTCTTCAAACCATCATTAGATTAACTAGAAATGCGTCCATAGGCCAGGGATGCCCCCGCCTGAAAATATGTCTATGTTCGTATTCATCCATAAAAAGTTATTGACCGTGTTTAAGTTTTGGACCCTTTTTTCACATTTGACCTCTAAGTATGACCTTGACCTTGGAGGTAAGGACCTTGGTTTTGTGTGAGGCAGATTGTCTCATGATGGCCAACATTTCTGCCAAGTAAGTTCAAAATCCATCCAGAGACTAGAGAAAGTGCCCAATGGGTCACGTATACCCCCGGCCAGTGCCATCCCCTTTTAGTGGAAATGACAATTTGTCTGTAGCATTGAACCTTTCCATATAAACTTTCCATTTAGTCCACTGAGAATAAATATTGTATTTCAACAACAAGGAGTATAATGAAAACAGTTAACACAAAACTTGGAGGTAATCAAAATGCCAAAGTCTTAATTATTGACCCCTAGCCCCACCCAGGGGCTTGACCCAGGACCTTAGATATTCCATCTGAAAGTTAATACTATAGCTATATTCTGTACCAAATATGAAGAGAATCTAACATGAGGTTACAGAGATAGGAGCAATCAAAAAGGTTGAACACAAAACTTTGAAATAAAAGTTGACAAACGGACGGTCAGCCCACCCAGGGGCTTGACCCAGGGGCTTAGATATTCCATATGAAAGGTAATGCTATAGAGATATCCTTTACCAAATATGAAGAGAATCTAAGATGTGGTTACAGATATACGAGCAATCAAAAAGGTTTAACACAAAACTTTGATAACAAAGTTGACAAACGGGCGGACAGCTCACCCAGGGGCTTGACCCAGGGGCTTAGATATTCTATATGAAAGGTAATGCTATAGAGATATCCTTTACCAAATATGAAGATAATCTAACATGTGGTTACAGAGATATCAGCAATGAAAAAGGTTTAACACAAAAATTTGAAGTAAAAGTAGATGAACAGACAGATGGACAGACAGACAGCCCACCCAGGGGCTTAGCTATTCCATATCAAAGGCAATGCTATAGAGATATCCTTTACTGAACATGAAGAGAATCTAACATGTGGTTACAGAGATACCAGCAATGAAAAAGGTTTAACACACAACTTCGACGTAAAAGTAGATGAACAGACGGACAGACAGCCCACCCAGTGCTTCACCCAGGGGCTTAGATATTCCATTGAAAGGTAATGCTATAGAGATATCCTTTACCAAATATGAAGAGAATCTAAGATGTGGTTACAGAGATATCAGCAATGAAAAAGGTTTAACACAAAACTTTGACGTAAAAGTAGATGAACAGACAGATGGACAGACAGACAGCCCACCCAGGGGCTTTGCTATTAGGTAATGCTATAGAGATATCCTTTACCAAATATGAAGAGAATTTAACATGTGGTTACAGAGATATGAGCTATCAAAAAGGTTTAACGCAAAACTTTGACGTAAAGGTTGACGAACGGCGGGACAGACTGAAGTACGAACAAACGAACGAACGAACTAACTAACGAACAAGCCAACCAACCAACGAACGGAGGGAAAGACAAAAACTATATACCCCCTGACATACTTTGTATGCTGGGGTATAATAAGAAAGTTATTGACTGCGTTTAAGTTTCGGACCATTTTTTTAACTTTGACCTCTAAGTACGACCTTGACCTTGGAGGTATGGATCTGGGTTTGCACGCGACACATCGTCTCATGATGGTTAACATTTCTTCGAAGTAATTTCAAAATCCATCCAGAAATAAGTAAGTTATTGACTGCGTTTAAGTTTCGGACCCTTTTTTTTGACATTTGAACTCTTAAGTATGACCTTGACCTTGGAGGTACTCACCTGGTTTTTGCACGTGACACATCATCTCATGATGGTTAACATTTCTTCAAAGTAATTTCAAAATCCATCCAGAAATAAGAAAGTTATTGACTGCATTTAAGTTTCGGACCCTTTTTTTGACCTTTGACCTCTAAGTATGACCTTGACCTTGGAGGTACGGACCTGGGTTTAGCAAGTGACACACAGTCTCATGATGGTTAACATTTCTGCCAAGTAATTTTAAAATCCATCAAGAAATAAGAAAGTTATTGACTGCGTTTAAGTTTCGGACGCCCTGACGCATGCACGGACGGATAGACGAACGAACGGACGGACGGACAGGGGCGCTATATGCCCTTTCCACCATTCTTCGAATGGCGGGGGCATAACAAGCTCGTTAGTGGTCACAATGTTTGCCCCCAACCATAGGGGCTTGAAGAAATATATGGGCTGGACGATGCTTCCATGCAGAGCTGAATCCGGCCCGCACACTAGTACTGGTAAACCGCTTAGAGGATCTAAGCCTGTCCAGGAATCGTGGTGCGAGGCGGACCGTCCATGCTAATAAGCCCTATTGGTTTCATTTGGCGACAGGGCTTGAGATGTCATTTCATCTCAATGTCGGGTAAAAGTCCCTCAAAATTGGAAGCAACATCTCCAAAATTACCTTTACAGTGTTGACGGGGAAGTTAATCCTCAAATCAAACAAAACAAACAAGTGGTCACAATGTCAACTGTTCTGGTAATAAAAATATCTATACAAGAGGACCATGATGGATCCTATATCACTCACCTGAGCTTAGAGATTAGCATGTGGGTCCCGGGGCAGGGCAATTTTTGGTCCCAGGTCCATAATTTGAACAATTTTGGTAGAGGTCCACTAAATGAAACTTAAAATCAAATATCAAAGTCTTGGGCCTTCTGGCTTCAGACAAGAAGATTTCTAAAAGTTTTCCATCTATAAGTCTATGTAAGACCAGTGGGCCTCGTAGTGGGGTGAATTTTGGCCCCCGGGCTATGATTTGAACAAACGTGGTAGAGGCCCACTAGATGAAGCTTCATACCAAATACCTATGATCTGGGCCTTTTGGTTTCAGACAAGAAGATTTTTAAAAGTTTTCCCTATAAATGCCTATGTAAAACCAGGGGGGCCCTGGTGCGGAGGCATTTATGGCCCCAGAGCTATAATTTCAACAATCTTGGTGAGGTCCACTACATGAAGCTTCATACCAAATATCAGAGACCTGGGCCTTCTGGTTTCAGACAAGAAGATTTTTTAAAGGTTTTCCTTATATAAGCCTATGTAAAACCAGTAGGCGCTGGTGCCGGGGCATTTTTGGACCCAGGACTATAATTTGAAAAATCTTGGTAAAGGTCCACTAGATGAAGCTCCATACCAAATATCAAAGACCTGGGCCTTCTGGCTTCAGACAGGAAGAGTTTTAAAGGTTTTCCCTATATAAGCCTATGTAAAACCAGTAGGCCCTGGCACAGGGGCATTTTTAGCTTCTGGGCTAAAATTTGAACAATCTTGGTAGAGGTCCAGTAGATGAAGCTTCATACCAAATATCAAAGACCTGGGACTTTTGGTTTCAGACAAGAACTTTTTAAAAGTTTTCCCTATAAATGCCTATGTAAAACCAGGGGGCCCTGGTGCGGAGGCATTTATGGCCCCAGAGCTATAATTTCAACAATCTTGGTGAGGTCCACTACATGAAGCTTCATACCAAATATCAGAGACCTGGGCCTTCTGGTTTCAGACAAGAAGATTTTTAAAGGTTTTCCTTATATAAGCCTGTGTAAAACCAGTAGGCGCTGGTGCCAGGGCATTTTTGGACCCAGGACTATAATTTGAAAAATCTTGGTAAAGGTCCACTAGATGAAGCTTCATACCAAATATCAAAGACCTGGGCCTTCTGGCTTCAGACAGGAAGAGTTTCAAAGGTTTTCCCTATTAGCCTATGTAAAACCAGTAGGCCCTGGCGCAGAGGCATTTTTAGCTTCTGGGCTATAATTTGAACAATCTTGGTAGAGGTCCACTAGATGAAGCTTCACATAAAAATTTCAAAGACCTAGGGCTTCTGGTTTCAGACAAGAAGATTTTTAAAGGTTTTTCCCTATATAAGCCTATGTGAAACAAGTAGGCCCTGGTGTGGGGGAATTTTTGGCCCCAGGGCTATAATTAGCTCATCTGGGCTGAAGGCTCCAGGGAGCTTATAGTATAGTGGGTCCTCCGTTGTCCATCCGTCTGTCATCCGTCTACACTTTTGAGCAGCTATATCTCTGTATCCTGCAGGCTGATCTGAATCATTTCTCATCTGTATCATGCCTCTGGTGGGGCATTGATGACATAACTTTTTTTTTGAAATCGCTCTAAAACTTTAATTCCTATGGCAACCACAAGGTCCCATAGACTTACTATGGGAAAATGCTTGTCATCACTGTAGCGCCTTCAGTTTTGATAGGATCTTTCTGAAACTTATATGTAAGGTGACTGGGGATAAAAACTCAGATGAGTTCGAAAACCGGCCAAGTCGGCCCATTTATCATAGAGTTAAGTCCCTTTGATTGCTGAAAATGCCCATTTTCGACCTTGTCATCACCGTAGCCCCTTCAGTTTTAATCGGATCTTTCTAAAACTTATATGTAATGTGGCTGGGGATAAAACCTCGGATGAGTTCGAAAACCGGCCAAGACCGCCGATTTATCATAGAGTTACGTCCCTTTGATTGCTGAAAATGCCGATTTTTGACCTTGTCATCACCGTAGCCCCTTCAGTTTTGATCGGATCTTTCTGAAACTTATATGTAAGGTGGCTGTGGATAAAATCTCGGATGAGTTCGAAAACTGACCAAGTCGGCCCTTTTATCGTAGAGTAACGTCCCTTTGATTGCTGAAAATGCTGATTTTTGACCTTGTCATCACTGTAGCCCTTTCAGTTTTGATCGAATCTTTCTTAAACTTATATGTAAAGTGGCTGGGGATAAAATCTCGGATGAGTTCGAAAACCAGCCAAGTTGGTCCATTTATCACAGAGTAACGTCCCTTTGATTGCTGAAAAGCCGATTTTTGACCTTGTCATCACCGTAGCCCTTTCGGTTTTGATCTGATCTTTCTGAAACTTATATGCAAGGTGGCTGGGTATAAAGCCTCGGATGAGTTCGCATATCGGCAAAGGTGGCCTATTTAACATAGAGTTAGGTCCCTTTGATTGCTGAAAATGTTGATTTTTGACCTTGTCAACACTGAAGCCCCTTCAGTTTTGATCGGATCTTTCTGAAACTTATATGTAAGGTGGCTGGGGATAAAACCTCGAATGAGTTCGAAAACCGGCCAAGTTGCCCCATTAACTATATACTTATGTCCCTTTGATGGCTGAAAATGTCAATTTTTTACCTTGTCATCACCGTAGCTCCTTCAGTTTTGATCGAATCTTTCTGAAACCTATATGTAAGGTGGCTGTGGATAAAATCTCGGATGATTTTGAAAACTGACCAAGTCGGCCCTTTTATCGTAGAGTAACGTCCCTTTGATTGCTGAAAATGCTGATTTTTGACCTTGTCATCACTGTAGCCCTTTCAGTTTTGATCGAATCTTTCTGAAACTTATATGTAAAGTGGCTGGGGATAAAATCTCGGACAAGTTCGAAAACCAGCCAAGTTGGTCCATTTATCACAGAGTAACGTCCCTTTGATTGCTGAAAAGCCGATTTTTGACCTTGTCATCACCGTAGCCCTTTCGGTTTTGATCTGATCTTTCTGAAACTTATATGCAAGGTGGCTGGGGATAAAGCCTCGGATGAGTTCGCATATCGGCAAAGGTGGCCTATTTAACATAGAGTTAGGTCCCTTTGATTGCTGAAAATGTTGATTTTTGACCTTGTCAACACTGAAGCCCCTTCAGTTTTGATCGGATCTTTCTGAAACTTATATGTAAGGTGGCTGGGGATAAAACATGAATGAGTTCGAAAACCGGCCAAGTTGCCCCATTAACTATATAGTTATGTCCCTTTGATGGCTGAAAATGTCAATTTTTTACCTTGTCATCACCGTAGCTCCTTCAGTTTTGATCGAATCTTTCTGAAACCTATATGTAAGGTGACTGGAGATAAAACCTAGGATGAGTTTGAATACCGGCCAATTTGGCCCATTTATCATTGATTTACATCCCTTTGATTGCTGAAAATGCCGATTTTTGACCTTGTCATCACCATAGCCCCTTCAGTTTTGATCGGATCTTTCTGAAACTTATATGTAAGGTGGCTGGGGATAAAATCTTGGATGAGTTCGAAAACAGGCCAAGTCAGCTGATTTATCGTAGAGTTATGTCCCTTTGATGGCTGAAAATGTTGATTTTTGACCTTGTCATTACCGTAGCCCCTTCAGTTTTGATCGGATTTTTCTGAAACTTATATGTAAGGTGGCTAGGGATGAAACCTCGGATTTATTATGGAGTAACATCCCTTTGATTGCTAAAAATGCCAAATTTTGACCTTGTCATCACCGTAGCCCCTTCAGTTTTGATCGGATCTTTCTGAAACTTATATGTGAGGTGGCTGGGAATAAAATCTTGGATGAGTTTGAATACTGGCCAAGTCTGATCGGATCTTTCTGAAACTTACATGTAAGGTGGCTGGGAATAAAACCTCAGGTGAGTTCGAATACCGGCCAAGTCGGCACATTTATCATAGAGTGACGTGCCTTTGATTGCTGAAAATGCCTATTTTTCTACATTGTCATCACTGCTGCCCCTTTAATTTTGAACGGATCTTCATGAAACTTACAAACAAGGAAGTCAGGCAGAAAGCTTGAAGGAGTTTGAAAACTCTTGTTTTTGAACTTGTCATCACAATAGCCACTTCAGTTTAGATCGGATCTTCTTAGCAAGTCAGGAATAAAAGCTTGAATGAGTTTGAAAACAGGTGAGGTCAGCCTGTTTATCATAGAGTTACATTCTACTTGATTTTCAGAAAATGCTTACCCTGTCATCACCATGTCCTCCCATAAAGCCTTCAGTAAAGGTTGGCACTTCCTTAAACTTTGAATCTGTTAGCTCAGGTGAGCGATACCGGACCAAGCTAGCTTGGTCCTCTTGTTTTAATAATCTTGGTAGAGGTCCACTAGATAAAGCTACATACCAAATATCAAAGAGCTGGGCCTTGCGGTTTCAGAGAAGGTTTTTCAAGTTTTCAGTGAAAAAATCTATTTTTTGCTCCTGTGACCAGATGTGCAACGGACCGGAACCATTTGAACAACTTTGGAAGGGGACCACCCAAAGATCATTTCTGCCAAGTTTGGTTAGAATCTGTTCAGTTGTTTAGCAGGCGATGTCTTTTATAGAAATTGTGAATGGACAGACAGATGGGTGGACGGACGGACAGTGACCGATCACGAAGCCTTCGGCTCAGGTGAGCTAAAAAGTAGTATTTTTGCTGAAAACAAGAATTCCGCCGAAGGCTAAGTCGCGCCTGTTGGGGCGCAAAGTCACCGAACCATGACATCTAGGCCAAAATAAAACATAGATGCTTGCATAAAAGGCTTGTACTAAGTATCATTAATGAAGTTCAAATAATTCTTGAGAAATGAACTTAACCATTAGGGTGAACGCTAGGGTGGTGGCAATATTTTACAAAGTCAGTGAACCATAATATGTAGGTCAAGGTCAAATATGGATGCTTGCATTTAAGTTGCCATCCCGAGATATAAGTTTGTACCAAGTATCATTTATGAAGCTCTTATGGTTCTTGAGAAATTAACTTGACCAGTAGGGTGAATGCTAGGGTGGTCGCAATATTTTACAAAGTCAGTGAACCATGAAATTTAGGTCAAGGTCAAATATGGATGCTTGCATTGAAGTTGCCATCCACAGATTCAAGTTTGTACCAAATATCGTTAAAGAAGCTCTTATAGTTCTTGAGAAATAAACTTGACCATTAGGGTTAACACTAGGTGGTCGCAATATTTTACAAAGTCAGTGAACCATGAAATGTAGGTCAAGGTGAAAAATGGATGCTTGCATGTAAGTCGCCATCCCAAGACACAAGTTTGTATGAAGTATCATTAATGAAGCTCAAATAGTTCTTGAGAAATAAACTTGACCATTAGGGTGAACACTAGGGTGGTGGCAATATTTTACAAAGTCAGTGAACCATGAAATGTAGGTCAAGGTCAAATATAGATGCTTGCATGTAAGTTGTCATCCCCAGACACAAGTTTGTACCAAGTATCATTAATGAAGCTCTTATAGTTCTTGAGAAATAAACTTGACCATTAGGGTGAACGCTAGGGTGGTCGCAAATGTTGACGCCTTGACGAACAGACTGACGAACGAACGGATGAACGAACGGACGGAAAACCGGGCGCCTATATCGTGCAATGCTAATAGCAGGTGTGACAAAAAAATGAGAGCAGCTTCTCACATTTTTTCAGCAAAAATATTAGCATTTTTGCCTTATGAAATGTTCAAAGTTTTAACGATATGTTAATGGCATCATTTTGAACAACTGGCCCCTTATCAAGATATGATATTTTAAATCTTTCTTATGAATACTCCAAATGGAATTTGATAAGCACTCTTTTCACAAAAGCCGTCTTTGTTTCACATTTTCGGCCATTTTTGCAATGATGATGATGATGATGTGTATAAAATGAGTTAAACAAGACCTCATTACGTAAACACACTTATACAGATACATTGTGTAAATTTTACTGCCAAAAAATAAACAAGAGGACCAAGCTAGCTTGGTCCTGTATCGCTCACCTGAGCTAACATATTCAAAGGAAGTGCCAACCTTTACTGAAGGCTTTATAGGAGGACATGGTGATGACAGGGTAAGCATTTTCTGAAAATCAAGTAGAATGTAACTCTATGATAAACAGGCTAACCTCACCGGTTTTCAAACTCATTCAAGATTTTATTCCTGACTTGCTAAGAAGATCCGATCTAAACTGAAGTGGCTATGGTGATGACAAGTTCAAAAACAAGTTTTTAAAACTCCTTCAAGCTTTCTGCCTGACTTCCTTGTTTGTAAGTTTCATCAAGATCCGTTCAAAACTAAAGGGCAGCAGTGATGACAATATCGAAAATAGGCATTTTCAGCAATCAAAGGCACGTCACTCTATGATAAATGTGCCGACTTGGCCGGTATTCGAACTCACCCAGCCACCTTACATGTAAGTTTCAGAAAGATCCGATCAGACTTGGCCAGTATTCAAACTCATCCAAGATTTTATTCCCAGGCACCTCACATATAAGTTTCAGAAAAATCCGATCAAAACTGAAGGGGCTACGGTGATGACAAGGTCAAAATTTGGCATTTTTAGCAATCAAAGGGATGTTACTCTAAAATAAATGAGCCGACCTGGCCAGTTTTCGAAATCATCCGAGGTTTCATCCCCATCCACCTTACATATAAGTTTCAGAAAAATCTGATCAAAACTGAAGGGGCTACGGTAATGACAAGGTCAAAAATCAACATTTTCAGCCATCAAAGGGACATAACTCTACGATAAATGGGCTGACTTGGCCTTTTTTTTCGAACTCATCCAAGATTTTATCACCAGCCACCTTACATATAAGTTTCAGAAAGATCCGATCAAAACTGAAGGGGCTACCGTGATGACATGGTCAAAAATCGGCATTTTCAGCAATCAAAGCGACGTAACTCTATGATAAATGGGCTAACTTGGCCGGTATTCCAACTCATCCTAGGTTTTATCTCCATTCACCTTACATATAGGTTTCAGAAAGATTAGATCAAAACTGCAGGGGCTACGGTGATGACAAGGTAAAAAATCGACATTTTCAGCCATCAAAGGGACATAACTATAAAGCAAATGGGGCAACTTGGCCGGTTTTCGAACTCATCCGAGGTTTTATCCCCAGCCACCTTACATATAAGTTTCAGAAAGATCCGATCAAAATTGAAGGGGCTACAGTGATGACAAGGTCAAAAATCAACATTTTCAGCAATCAAAGGGACCTTACTCTATGACAAATAGGCCACCTTTGCTGGTATGCGAACTCATCCGAGGTTTTATCCCCAGCCACCTTGCATATAAGTTTCAGAAAGATCAGATCAAAACTGAAAGGGCTACGGTGATGACAAGGTCAAAAATCGGCATTTTCAGCAATCAAAGGGACGTTACTCTGTGATAAATGGACCAACTTTGCTGGTTTTCGAACTCATCTGAGATTTTATCCTCAGCCACTTTACATATAAGTTTCAGAAAGATTCGATCAAAACTGAAAGGGCTACAGTGATGACAAGGTCAAAAATCAGCATTTTCAGCAATCAAAGGGACGTTACTCTACGATAAATGGGCCGGCTTGGTCAGTTTTCGAACTCATCCGAGATTTTATCCCCAGCCACCTTACATATAAGTTTCAGAAAGATCCGATCAAAACTGAAGGGGCTACGGTGATGACAAGGTCAAAAATCCGCATTTTCAGCAATCAAAGGGGCGTAAGTCTATGATTAATAGGTGGACTTTGCCGGTTTTCGAACTCATCCAAGGTTTTATCCCCAGCCACATTACATATAAGTTTCAAAAAGATCCGATCAAAACTGAAGGGGCTACGGTGATGACAAGGTCGAAAATTGGTATTTTCAGCAATCAAAGGGACGTAACTCTATGATAAATGGGCCGACTTAGCCGGTTTTCGAACTCATCCGAGTTTTTATCCCCAGTCACCTTACATATAAGTTTCAGAAAGATACGATCAAAACTGAAGGCGCTACAGTGATGACAAGCATTTTTCCCTAGTAAGTCTATGGGACCTTTTGGTTACCATAGGAACCAAAGTTTTAGAGCGATTTCGAAAAAAAGTTTATGTCATCAATGCCCCACCAGAGACATGCTACAGATGAGAAATGATTGAGATCAGCCTGCAGGATACAGAGATATAGCTGCTCAAAAGTGTGGACGGATGACGGAGGACCCACTATACTATAAGCTCCCCTGGAGCCTTCGGCCCAGGTGAGCTAAAAATTTAAAGATGAAAAATTGTGAAATGTTTCTTATTTCTGCTCAAAATATTTGTTTGATTTGAGGTTTAAGGTCCCCGTCATGTAAAGGTCATTTTGGAGACGTTGCTTCAAATTTTGTGGGACTTTTACCCAACATGAGATGAAATGACATCTCAAGCCCTGTCGCCCAATGAAACCATTAGGGTTAATAAGCACAGACGGGCCGACTCACACCGCTTTGCCTGGGCAGGCTTAGATCCTCTAAGCGGTTTACCAGTAGTCGTGTGCGGGTCGGTTTCAGCTCTGCATGGAGGCATCATGCACCCCATATATTTGTTCAAGCCCCGATAGGCGGGGGGCCGGGCAGTCAGAATTATAGATGCGTTTTCCTGATGTTAATTATACCCATTCTACCGGCAGCTATGATTAAGCCTCAGAACTAGCCACGTCTAGAGCAAATTTACATAGTTCTAAATACTAGATCTAAAGGTGTTTGATCCTCTGAAATTTGACAATACGTACCTTAATTAGAGAAAAGGACGATGTGAAGAGATTATCACCTACAATCACCATGGCACTGATGATATTATCATGGGCATTCTGAAATGGAGAGAAAAATCATTTGTTAGCCAATTTCACTGACAATTTGTGAGCACTATCAGCCAATCATATTGGTTATTTGTGAGCACTGGAAGCTAATCATAATGGCTACTTTTGAACACTTGCAGCTAATCATATTGGTTACTTGTGAGCACTGGCAGCTAATCATAACAGCTACTTGTTAGCACTGGCAGCTAATCATATTGGCTACTTGTGAACACTGGCAGCTAATCATAATGGCTACTTGTGAGCACTGTCAGCTTATCATAATGGCTACTTATGAGCACTGGCTGCTAATCATAATGGCTACTTGTGAGCACTGGCAGCTAATCATAATGGCTACTTGTGAGCACTGGCAGCTAATCATAATGGCTACTTATGAGCACTGGCAACTAATCATAATGGCTACTTGTGAGCACTGTCAGCTATTCATAATGGCTACTTGTGAGCACTGTCAGCTAATCATAATGGCTACTTGTGAGCACTGTCAGCTAATCATAATGCCTACTTGTGACCACTGTCAGCTAATCATAATGGATACTTGTGAGCACTGTCAGCTAATCATAATGGATACTTGTGACCACTGTCAGCTAATCATAATGGATACTTGTGAGCACTGGCAGCTAATCATAATGGCTACTTGTGAGCACTGGCAGCTAATCATAATGGCTACTTGTGAGCACTGACAGCTAATCATAATGGCTACTTGTGAGCACTGTCAGCTAATCATAATGGCTACTTGTGAGCACTGGCAGCTAATCATAATGGCTACTTGTGAGCACTGGCAGCTAATCATAATGGCTACTTGTGAGCACTGACAGCTCATCATAATGGCTACTTGTGAGAACTGGCAGCTAATCATAATGGCTACTTGTGAGCACTGGCAGCTAATCATAATGGCTACTTGTGAGCACTGGCAGCTAATCATAATGGCTACTTGTGAGCACTGACAGCTCATCATAATGGCTACTTGTGAGCATTGTCAGCCAATCATACTGGCTATTGTGAGCACTGTCAACAGATCTTTTTGGCTACTTGGGACCACTGTCAGCCATTCATACTGGCTACTTTTTTCTGGTTTGGGTTTTATCCCCCTTTCAGGATTTATTTCACTCATATCGAGCTGATCGCTAATCAGAGGTGGGCGAAAACCAGAGTACCCAGAGAAAAATCCACCTGAACTTCTGTTGCAGAACTCGGCATCTCACATATGACCCGAGCCAGGCTCAAACCACAGTGGTGAGAGACATAATGATTAAGAGTCGGCGCTCTTATCCACTAGGCCATGGAGGCCCGTTGAAAAATAATTTAGAAGAATCAATGTTTTCTAGCCCAGCTCATGAAAAGCGGGTCATTATCACAAAGGCTCAGGCGAGACTGCACATAAGCGCAGTCTCCCCTGAGCCTTTACTGCCCACAGACATGAAGGAGAGACCTTAACACATATCCTGCTGAATAAATTAATTTGCAACGCCCACTGCTGAATATCAACCAATCAAATTGCTTGAAACAATGTATTCATTAAAATTCACAAACTGAATAACGAACACTGTAGATCCTGATCAGATGGCTTCTAAGGAAGCCATTTGATCAGGATCTACATGGTTTGCAAAAGATAGGGGTTGTCCTGTTCAGCAGGATATGGGTTAGGGTAGCTTTATGCAAGATGTGAAGCATTTATCCCTAACAGTTACCTGCTGAACCTTGTATGTCCCTTTTGAGCTGGCTCTTTCGAACCATAAAATGCCAGTCACAGCAATTGTCATCTGCTTTGTCATCTCCTTGTTACTTTGGAAGCGTGTAGACCCGGATCAGACTGCTCATTAAGGAGCAGTTTGATCTGGGGCCATACTGTTTGCGTGTATGCCAAAAATATTTTTCAAAACCTTTGCAAGAAGATGTAGCAGACGAAATAAACAGACAACATTTTCAAATGTATTTTTCTTGGCATCTTAACCCTAATCGTGCTGAACACGACAACCCTTATCTTTGCAAACAGTGTAGATCCAGATCAGATGGCTTGAAGAAGCCATCTGATCAGGATCTACACTATTTGCCATTCAGTTTGTGAATTTGCAGCAATATATTACATCAAGTAATCTGATTGGTTCAAAGTCAGAAATAGGTGTGGCTAACTTAACTAGAATGTTTTCAGAGGAAAACAATGTCCCTCCACCATAAAAATATCTTAAACACCCTTTTGAATATATAACTAGGTTAAAGTCACCAAAATGTAAGCTGCAAACAAGCCATTTTAATCAAAATGGCAATGAAAGAGACAGTGTGCATATGAGAGAGAATTACAACAGAAAATGTTTCATAACCAATCTCCATGAAAGAATGTTACCAGAGCAGGCCGAGTTTAAATCTTCGAACTCCTGATCACACAGCTAACTAAGCCAACAGGGCTAAGAAATACTATCTACAGGTATAGAGCCAGGTAAGGCAGTGTAATGAGGATTACTTGGGGAAATTTTTTCTTATTTGTCCAAAAAAGCAAGTCATGGGTACTTGTTAGAATTGCCTCAGCGAGGCGATTCTAACAAGTACCCACCACCGTACCTATGTTTCTAACAAGAAATAATTAATCAATGAATGAAATTAATCTAACGTTCATTGAATTATGAACAACATCAGGTCACGAGCAAAGTTAAAGTGAACCCCGAATCACTTAACTTTGCTCCTGACCGGATGTTGTTCATAATTCAATGAACATTAAACAAATTACCTTTATTACTTATAATTACATTATTTTCCATCCATTATGTGAACAAAAACTTCAGGAGCCAGTTGTTCAAAGCATCGTTAGCTTAGCGAGCTCGTTAGTGATCAAATTGTTAACTCTTCTAGCAAGTACAATATCAGTAATTTTGGTATTTTTGCTGAAACAAGAGGGCCCAGAGGGCCCTGGTTCGCTCACCTGATCCAATGTTTAATAAGTGGGCCCCCGGCGGGGTCAATTTTGGCCCCAGGGCTATAATTTGAACAATCTTTGTAGAGGTCCACACGATGAAGCTTCATATCGAATATGAAAGACCTGGGCTTTGTGGTTTCAGAGAAGAAGATTTTAAAGGTTTACCCTGCATAAAGAAGTCTATGTAAAACAAGATTTTCCCTAAATAAGTCTATGTAAAACCAAAGGGCCCCGGAGCAGGGGCATTTTTGGCCCCAGGGCTATAATTTGAACAATCTTGGTAGAGGTCCACTAGCTGAAGCTTCATAACAAATATAAAAGACCTAAGCCTTGTGGTTTCAGAGAAGAAGATTTTTAAAGATTTTCCCTATAAGTCTATGTAAAACAAAAGGGCCACATGGCAGGGGCATTTTCGGTCTCAGGGCTATAATTTGAAGAAGATTTTTCAAGATTTTCCCTAGTTAAGTCTATGTAAATCCAAAGGGCCCCGGAGCGGGGGCATTTTTGGCCCCAGGGCTATAATTTGAACAATCTTGATAGAGGTCCACAAGATGAAGCTCCATATCAAATATCAAAGACATGGGCCTTGCAGTTTCAGAATTTGTTTGTTTGTTTGAATTGAGGTTTAACGTCCCCGTCAACACTGTTAAGGTCATTTTGGAGACGTTGCTTCCAATTTTGTGGGACTTTTACCCGACATTGAGATGAAATGACATCTCAAGCCCTGTCGCCCAATGAAACCAATAGGGTTTATTAGCATGGACGGTCCGCCTCGCACCGGGGTTCCTGGACAGGCTTAGATCCTCTAAGTGGTTTACCAGTACTAGTGTGCGGGCCGGATTCAGCTCTGCGTGGAAGCATCATGCAGCCCATATATTTCTTCAAGCCCCTATGGGCGGGGGCGATGCAGTTTCAGAAAAGAAGATCTTTAAAGATTTTCCCTATATAAGCCCATGTAAAACCAAAGGGCCCTGGGGCGGGGGCATTTTTGGCCCCAGCACTATAATTTGAACAATCTTGGTAGGGGTCCACTAGATGAAGTTTCATACCAAATAGCAAAGACCTGGGCCTTGCAGTTTCAGAGAAGAAGATTTTTAAAGATTTTCCCTATATACGCCCATGTAAAACAAAAGGGCCCCCGGGCGGGGACATTTTTGGCCCCAGCACTATAATTTGAACAATCTTGGTAGGGGTCCACTAGATGAAGCTTCATACCAATTATCAAAGACATGGGCATTGTGGTTTCAGAGAAGAAGATGTTTAAAGATTTTCCCTATATAAGCCCATGTAAAACCAAAGGGCCCCGGTGCGGGGGCATTTTTAGCTCCAGCACTATAATTTGAACAATCTTGGTAGGGGTCCACTAGATGAAGCTTCATACCAGATTTCAAAGACATGGGCCTTGCGGTTTCAGGGAAGAAGATTTTTAAAGATTTTCCCTATATAAGCCCATGTAAAACCAAAGGGCCCCAGGGCGGGGGCATTTTCGGCCACAGCACAATAATTTGAACAATTTTGGTAGGGGTCCACTAAATGAAGCTTCATACCAAGTATCAATCTCCTGGGCTTTGCGGTTTCAGAGAAGAAGATTTTTTAAGTTTTTGATGAAAAAAATCTATTTTTGGCTCCTGTGACCTATATGTGCAACGGACCGGAACCATTTGAACAACTTTGAAAGGGGACCACCTAAGGTTCATTCCTGTGAAGTTTGGTCAAAATCTGATCAGTGGTTTAGGAGGAGATGTTGCTTGAAGAAAAAGTTTACGGATGCACGGACGCACGCACGCACGGACGGATGCACGACGGACGACGGACAAAAAGTGATCCCAAAAGCTCACCTTGTCACTACGTGACAGGTGAGCTAAAAATGTGAGCAGCTTTTGCATCAGCAAAAGCTGCTCACATTTTTTATGCAAAAATATTAGCATATTTGCCATATTTAATGATCAAAGTTTTAACGATACGTTAACTAACGATGTCGTTAGTTTTGAACAACTGGTCCCTGGTTTGAGGGCTAAAATTGCAATAACACTACAACTGTATGCAGTTTTCCTACTAACAGCGTAAAAGCGCCGTTGACATCATAACGACGTCATCGTCCAGTCAAAATAAGGAGAACCATGGTTTATTTTTCAAGTCATTTAATGATCATGTGACGTCGCATGAGTCAATATATTCATTGGGATATGAACAACATTGTGGGACTTCCTGTTTACTTTTCTACAAGTCCTTTCCCACTGAAAAAGGGGTCTACTATTAAAGGAAAGAATTTGCTCCTCAGGAGCAAATTCTTTCCTTTAAGAGTTGACCCCTATTGACATGAGAGACAAAATACTTTTGCAGGAGTGGTCTCCCCTGACCCTGTTCCCTATTCTCCTAATTAACCTTCTTATTCCTCCTTTTAGTCATAAATCAACAAAATGTTGAGTAAACAAACTTACCTTAATACAGTTGATATTACTAAAGTCCTGTATAGACCACATCTGTATAGCGTTATCACTGCCCCCAGTGTACAAAACATCCCCTCCTATAGTCATTGCTTGAATCTAGGAAAGACAAAACAAGATTTGTTTTTACTTGGGGTTTACCAGCTTTCATTCACTTGGTACATGTTAGTTAATTCAATCAGACTGTTAATTTGGGGGGGGGGGGGGGGGGGGGGGGAGGGTGAAACTGGATTACCCACAGAAATGTGTGTGTGTGTGTGTGTGTGTGTGTGTGTGTGTGAATTCGGGTTTAACGTCGCTTTCAACAATTTTTCAGTCATATCACGACGGTGTCTGGTTGCGACAGGGAGCTCAATGCTCACGTTTATAGTGCTGCCTCACTGAAGTATCATGTCCCAGACACATTACATGATACCACACCCAGTCACAATATCCTGACACTGGATCGACCAGTCCTAGCTCTACCCCGTAAATCTGAGTGCCAAGCGAGGAGCAGCTAGTACCATTTTTAACGACTTTGGTATGTCGCGGCCCGGGATCAAACCCGAGACCTCCCGTTCCCCGGAGCGGACACTCTACCAACTGAGCTATCGGGGCCGGTACCCACAGAAATAACACCTGATCTTCTGTTGCAAAACTTGGTGTGTGACATGTGACCAAAGCAAGACTAGATTACAAGATATATTTCAATACTTACATTAAGGTTAAAGAGGAATTCTAATGCAATAGTGTAACGTGACGTTTGACTGAAGAACATCAAAATTTGTGACAGAATATCCTGTAATATACTGTCGGAAACCCTACGTCATCACGTAACATTGCTTTGACTGGGTTGCATTTGGCTTTATGCAGCTTACAAAGCTTGCTGCATTGAGCAAAATAGTACAATTTTTAACAAAATAACTGAATAAGTGCATTAAAATCGGAATAACTGAATTCAAAACTGTCCTATGGGGATGTAAAGTGTTGGTTTTACGGTCGCAAATTCTGTTTAACAGCTCTGCTGACGTGTCTCCATGAAACAAAATTTCCAACCGTGAAATGCCAATTTAACTCCCCAAATGATAATTTTGAATACAGTTAAATGTATTCTCTGAGTTTAAAAAGAAAATCTAGCCTTGAGAATATAAAACATCTGTTCAGGCTGAACTCAGCTGAGCATAAATAGGAGTCTATAACTTGTTTGGTTTGGAGTTTAAGGGGAATGGGTACATCTTCAGGGGAGGCAACTCCTTCAAAAGTAGTTTTGTCTCCTATGTCAATAGGGGTCAACTCTTAAAGGAAAGAATTTGGGCCATGAGGAGCAAAGTCTTTCCTTTACGAGTAGACAGAATTTGCTCCTGAGGAGGAAATTTTTTCCTTTAAGGGAAGACCCCTTTTTCAGTGAGACTGGGCTTATAGAAAAGCGAACAGGAAGTCCCGAAAGTTGTCTCCCTTTGAAAAATAGTGGAAAAATCTGTCAGGTGTTCCCATTCCCATTAATTGTCCCAGTCAACACTATTTAGGTCAAGTTGAGCCAGTCAGTTTACCTAACCATTCTTTTCCTGGGCAAGCTTCTACATAAGCTATTTGCCGGCCTTGGTAGCTCAGTCGGAATCGCGTCTGACTGGTGATCAGGACGCGGGTTTGATACTTGCCGGGGTCGGCAACATACTTTCGTGGAGACTGATCATGAAATCTTTTCTATGGTCATTCTCTCCCTTCCGCTGATTCAAGAAGGGCAGTTGTCAGTTTCTGGCAAAAGAATGTGGACTGTATTGGTTAAAGAATAGTGTGGTTAGGTAAACTGACCGGCTCAAAAATGACCTAAAATAGTGTTGACTGGGCCATTAAATTCCAATTCAAACTAACAAACAAAAATAGAGGATCTTACACGAGTGGTCATTTCATATTAAATTTATGAAACGAGCCTTCGGCGAGTTTCATAAATTTCATATGAAATGACCACGAGTGTAAGATTCTGTTTATCATATGACCACTTTAAATTTGATTTCATCGCCTTTTATTTTGACAAATTTTCCACAAAAAATGCATTGTTGACATGGACGTCGTCATGACGTTACTGAATCCCGCCAAAGTGTTATTACACGTGTGGTCATACGATTTTTATTACACGACGTTATCCACTGCTTATCAACGACGTCATGTGATAACATAAGCTATTCACTAGTAGAGTTCACATTCTTTCCCTGAAAACTGACAACTGCCCTTCTTGAATCAGTGGAAGGAAGAGAATGAATGTGGAAAATATTTTATGATCAATTTCAATGAAAGAATGTTGCGGGACCCACAACCCGCAACCTCCTGATCACAACTAAGATGTGCATCCGCCTGAGCCACATAAACCTGCTTATGTCTACAAATAACTCAATCCATAACATATTACATGTCGACAGATAAGACAGGGTATCCACATATTATTATTTCTTATTTCTGCATGAAAATATATGTTGTGAGAACTCATTAAAAGCGCCTCTGCGAGGCGCTTCTAATGAGTACCCACAACATATGATTTCGTTCACAAATAATTAAAATATCAGTACTTTTTGGATGAAAAAAGCTCCTTATCTGGAGCTATACGGCATAAAACTGAAACGTACAAGAGCTGTCACTATAGGTGACCAATGCCCCCCGCGGGAGCCAATTTCTGAGTTTTTGCAAAATTTCAAGGGGTGATAATTCAGCCAAAAATGACAACAGAGTTATGGCCCTTGGTCAGAATGTAGCCCTTATGATGGTGAATAAGTGTGTGAATATTCATGGGGCTAGGTCAAATACTTTTGAAATTATGATCAAAGTTAAAGTTTTTGTGACGGACAGACAGACAAACAAACAGACGGGGACACAGACAAACAATCAAACAGACAGACAGGGCAAATACTATATGCCCCCCGAATCAAAGATTCTCGTGGGGGGGCATAAAAATCATTATATAAAGTGGAAAAGATAATTCTGGATAAATTGGGTTAACTGTAAGTAAGCATACCTCGCCAGTGTGTCCCTGTATAGTTTTGATACAGCCCCTTGAGAGATTCTCCAGGTCCCACACTTTGATCATACAGTCCGACCCTGCTGTGTACAGCTTCTTGTTCTTTGTACTCATACACCAAACTACACCCTGGTGACCCCTGTAGATTTAACAATGAAGAAAACAGTATGAACCTTTGAACCCAATTTTAAATTTTTGGAAAATATGTTCTATAAGAGGGTTATCCTTTGGAAGCAATACAGCAATTTTATTTTTAAATTACTTTAAGGGAATTTCATGTGAATTGTCTTACCAGAAGAACTCTGGACCTTCGACTGATCATTCAACCTTCGACTCACAAACAGCAACATTTCTCAAGTATAATTAAGATTGGTCATTGTCAGTAATGACAAACTATTAACCCCACAGGAGCTTTGAGCTCAGGTGAGCTAAAAGAGCATGTTATGTACAGTGAAATTCCACTATTGTTTGTTTGTATTGAAGTTTAACAGCCCAGTCAACACTATTTTAGGTCATTTTAGAGCTGGTCAGTTTACCTATCCACACTTTTCCTGGGCAGGCTTATACGTAAGCGGTTAACCAGTACAGTGAACATTCTTTCGCCAGAAACTGACAACTGCCCTTCTTGAGAAATTCCACAATAAAGACCAGCTAAAATTAAGTCTTATTTTGCTTTTAAACATACATTTAAAATGCTTATGTTATTCTCTCTTTGTCTTTGCTACACCCAGTGTCCTCTAGTCAAGAACCACCTTTGGGACTGTTCAAAAGTGGTCTTAAAGACCACTTTTGAACAGTCCCAAAGGTGGTTTTAATAAAGGAATTTTAGTGTATATAGAGACAAAAACAGTTTAAGCCATCACGGAAGATCATCATCTATTACACATACTCATAAATAATCCAGTACAAGAATACCGCCGAAGGCTAGGTCTTGCCTGTGGGGGCGCAAAGTCACCCAACCATGATATGTAGGTCAAGGTCAAACATAGATTCTTGCACAAAAGTTTCGATTCTTAAATGCAAGCTTGTATTAAGTATCATTAAGCTCTAATAATTCTTGAGAAATGAACTTAACCAATAGGGTGAATGCTAGGGTGGCCGCAATATTTTACAATGTCGGTGAACCATGAAATGTAAGTCAAGGTCAAATATGGATGCTTGCATTTAAGTTGCCATCCACAGATACAAGTTTGTACCAAGTATCATAATTGAAGCTCTTATAGTTCTTGAGAAATAAACTTGCCCATTAGGGTGAACGCTAGGGTGGTCGCAATATTTTACAAAGTCAGTGAACCATGAAATATAGGTCAAGGTCAAATATGGATGCTTGTATTTAAGTTACCATAGCCAGATTCAAGTTTGTACCAAGTATCATTAATAAAGCTCTTATAGTTCTTGAGAAATAATCTTGACCATTAGGGTGAACGCTAGGGTGGTTGCAATATTTTACAAAGTCAGTGAACCATGAAATGTAGGTCAAGGTCAAATATGGATGCTTGCATGTAAGTTGTCATCCCCAGATACAAGTTTGTACCAAGTATAATTAATGAAGCTCTTAAAGTTCTTGAGAAATAAACTTGACAATTAGGGTGAACGCTAGGGTGGTCGCAAATGTTGATGCCTTAACAAACGGACGGACGAACGAATGGACGAACGAACGGATAGAAAACCGGGCGCCTATATATTGCGCCATGCTAATAGCAGGCGCGTCAAAAATGATTATTCAGTATCTGTCTTATTTCTTTCCTCTTGGTGCCAATATTGGTGGTCATGGCCTTTGAATCTGGCTTTTTCTTAAGTTTAATGACAGAGCACAAAGCAGTAATTGTTTGTGACAATGAGCATTGACAGAGCATAGATCAGCAATTGATGGCTAAAAATGGTTCAGTGACAGGGCATAGAGCAGCAACTGTTGGTGACAATGTACACTGACAGAGCATAGATCAGCAATTGTTGGCTAAAATGTTCAGTGACAGGGCATAGATCAGCAACTGTTGGTGACAATGTACACTGACAGATCATAGATCAGCAACTGTTGGTGACAATGCACACTGACAGAGCATAGACCAGCAACTGTTTGTGACAATGTACATTGACAGAACATAGAGAGCCAACTGTTTGCTCCAATATACACAGACAGAGCATAGAGCAGCCAGCTGTTAGCTCCAATGTACATTGAAACAGCATAAAGCGGCAACTGTTTGCAACAATGTATACTGACAGAGAATAGAGCAGCAACCGTCTGTGTCAATGTGCTCAGAGGACATTGTTGTAAACAGTTGCTAATCTACCCACTGATCTCTCAAATTCTATATCTAGCACAGTGGGTAACATTAAAATTTCAAACAGCACCCAGGCCCGAAGTTAACGTTTTTTATGCTAAACTCACTTCAGCATGAAATCTGTAATGCTCATAACTATTAAAATACAAATATACAAATGCATGATGCAATATTTCTGCACAGATGAGCAAAGAATGTTGTTTGTCCTGGTTAAACATTAAAATTATATCAAAGTTTTTTTAAAGACTCATTGGATCTGGATGTTGACAGAATCTCAGGACATAAAATGCATAACTGTGCATGAACTATGTAAAGTGACATGTTTTATATGATTTCCCATACCATCCAACAAGATGAAAGAATTATCTTTATATAGCATGGTCTATTTGTAACACTGTTTATTATAACAAGGTTTTAGGTACAACACAATTCAAAGAAGGATCCTAAAAATGTATAGATTACATGGGTATATATAAAAATCAACGTACATTGTCATTATTGTGTATACAATGAAATTCCGCTATTAGGACCACCTAAAGTGTGGACTAATTCTTCTTTAAAATGCTTATTTAGTAGGCTCAATTATTCTTTCTTTGTGTTTTCTGCATAAAGTATCCTCTGCTCAGAGACCATCTTTGGGACTGTTCAAAAGTGGTCTTTTTGTATTTGGATATAACACGGTTGTTTTTGGCTTTTGACCAGAACAAGTGTTATATCAAGGCTTTGAGGTTACTGCACCACAACTTCATTATAACACGGTTTGTTATAACTCGGTCTTGGATATAACACGGTTTCAAGAAGGATCCCAAAAATGTATAGATTATATAGAAAAAATGACCATAAATGGTCACTTTTTCTATATAATCTATACATTTTTATTTGGATATAAGACAGTTGTTTAACTAACACAGTTTCTGCTTTGTACCCCAACAGTAGTGTTATAAAGAGGCTGGGGTATATATTGTATCTACTGTATGTATTCTGATAGTCAGGCCTTAGCCAACAGTGTAGACCCAGATGAGATGCCACAGAATGTGGTGTCTCTTCAGGGTCAACACTGTTTACCTCTTATTTTCAGACACAACATCAGGTAGTAAATTATACTTATTTAAATTTTAGAGCAAGTATGGTAGTAAGGAGTTGAGGCGTAAATACAGTACTGAAGAGATGGTCAGAATGTTACCCTAAAATGCCTTTAATTTGTTTGTTTGATTTGAGGTTTAACATCCCCATCAACATCATTTTGGAGACGTTGCTTCCAATTTTGTGGGACTTTTACCCAACATTGAGATGAAAATACATCTCAAGCCCCGTTGTCCAATGAAACCAATAGGGTTTATTAGCATGGACGGTCCGACTCGCACCGCTTTGCCTGGGCAGGCTTAGATCCTTTAAGCGGTTTACCAGCACTCGTGTGCGGTCGGATTCAGCTCTGCGTGGAAGCATCATGCAGCCAATCAATTTCTTCAAGCCCCGATGGGTGGGGGCTGTTGAAGTTTCAATGTATTTATAATGACAAGAGAATCAGCATGTTAACTCAAGATGCCATGAAAAACTGCATCTTAAAATGTTGTCTGTTTTTGCCATCTGCTGCATATTCTTGCAAACATTTCAAACACATTTTTGCATACAGGCAAACAGTGTGGACCCTGATCAGACTGTGAGCAGTCTGATCTGGGTCCATACTGTTTGTGAAAAAAATACTTCTAAATTACCAGCACATATTGATGACAATTGTTGTGATTGGCATCTTATGGGTTAAGTAAACTGCAACAGTCGTGTGCAGACCAAATGACAATGCTGGGAACCTTTTTTTTAACTTCTTTAGAACAATTACAGACCTGAGAGTTCCGATACATTTAAACTGGAAAGGCATAGCCCACTTCTCATATCTCGCTGTTGACGGTGGACTACCAGACAGGGACTTCCTGAACGAACCTGCAAGAGAGAAATTTGAAATTTAACCCTTATCTTGCTGTTCACAACAACCCCTATCTTTGCAAACAGTGTAGATCCAGATCAGATGGCTTCTGAAGAAGCCATCTGATCAGGATCTACACTGTTTGGCATTCAGTTTATGAATTTGTAGCAATAAATTACATCAAGAAATTTGATTGGTTGATAGACAGAAATGGGTGTGGCTTAAATGAATATTCAGCAAGATAAGGGTTAAATTAGTCAGTGGATGACAAAAGTTGCATTAAGAGAGAGCAGCCTGAGATCCTAGGCAACTGAACTTACCAATCTCTCTTTCAATAGCACAGAATCCATAGAAGGCTCATGTGACCAGCAAAGACTGATCAGCCTGTGCGGATTCACACATCAAGAAAACACGCCTACAAAATTCTGACCCTCTTGAACCCCACTTTTATGTAGTATTACTGGGTTTGCAGGGGTAAACCTTATTTTTCTTCTTTCTGGTCTAAAATATAGATTGTGGGTATTTGTTAGGACCGCCTCAAAGAGGCGGTTCTAACGTGTACCAACAATCTGTATTTTGAGCAGAAATAAGAAAAATATCACAAATTTTCATTTTAAAATTTTCGATTCCGGCAATAAAATTTGCAATGTATTTGTATAGGAATGTTTTCGTAATGGGCTGATCTGAGTCTTTGCTGGTTGATCAAGTCTCACTGGAGGTCTAATGTTTTGTCTTATGGTAGGTTTTGCAGTGTGCTGGATCTAATAATCTCATTAACCATTTAGTACCAAATGAAATCTTTCTCCTTATATATAGCAGGAGTCCATTTCAAAATTTAGGGTTGTCAGCTTGTGTTTTCATCAAAATTTATTAGGAAAATGACTGAACTTTTTGCAAACAGTGGAGGCCGTGATCAGATGCCACATTCTGCGGCGTCTGATCTGGGCCTGCACTGTTTGCCACTTACCCCTTTTGGGGTTTCCGTACCAAATCGGTTAAATTGTGAAGAGCTAAAACAATTTGGTGCAAGTTTTTTTTTATAACTACAGACAACCTTCTTTGTTTGTTTGATTTGAGGTTTAACCTCCCTGTCAACACTGTAAAGGTCATTTTGGAGACATAGCTTCCAGTTTTGTGGGACTTTTACCCGATGTTGAGATGAAATGACATCTCAAGCCCTGTCGTCCAATGAAACCAATAGGGTTTATAAGCATGGACTGTCCAACTCTTGCGCACCGCTTTGCCTGGGCAGGCTTAGATCTTCTAAGCAGTTTACAACCTTCTTTATACCGACGTTCTTTATAACGGCAAAACTCTTTATGACAGCAATTTCAATGGAATTACTTCATAGCTAAAGGCTTAGCCTCGGTTCCAAGCGGCGTGTGCTTCCCTTGGGCTGGAAATGCAAAAATAGAGTCCACAGTCATGAAAGATTCTTGTAATTTTATACTCCAAGAAACAAATGTTATAGATATTTGTTAGATTTGCCTCGTCGAGGCGATTCTAACGAATGTCTATTGGAGTAATGATGGGGAAAAGGCCTTTTATTACCTATCATACTCCTATCTAGAATTCTATATAACGGCAAATTTTTTATTACAAATTCTTTATTACGGCACAATAATAGGGAACAAATACTGTCTTTATAAGGAGGGTCCTCTGTACAAAAGAAGTGACAATGACACAGAAATATCTGCCTCCCTTTACTCTCAGGGAAGCTGTCAAAGGATAGAAATTACTCCCTTTGGGAGCACCCATTTTGAAAGGGATTCAGAATTACTGTCATCTTGCTACAACACCTTGCATCAATATTAACCCTTATCTTGCTGAATATTCCATTTCGTTATATCAACCAACAAATTACTTGATGTAATTTATTGCTACAAATTCAAAAACTGAATGCCAGTGTAGATCCCGATCAGATGGCTTCTTCATCTGATCTGGATCTACACTGTTTGCAAAGATAGGGGTTGTCGTCAACAGCAAGATAAGGGTTATAGCATAAAATAAACTTTTATGTTGTGAATCAGTGGTGTAATGTCACTTCATATGTCCCATATGTAAGGTGTAATATCATCCACGTGCATCGCAAAAGTTATCACCTTGTCAAAGACAATGTAAAGTTTTCTGAACAAGTTTATATAATGTGTAACAAATTTCAACGGAAAAAAACAAGAGCACCGCATACAGGTGCCAGCGCTCGGCTACAAAAATTCTAAGTCGAAAAAGGGGCATTACTGTGCCAAGAATATTTTGAGGGTTACCTCACCTATTGGTATGAGTTCCTCTTTTCATAATGAACAACTAGTCCGAGTTTCAAGTTAATATGTCCAGTAATGACAGAGATATTACAAAATGTCCAAGTTTTTGCACGACCACGACGACGCCAGAGCTTTGACAATACCTCGTCGTTTTCTCAAAAACAGCCGAGCTAAAAAACAAACAAAGAAAATGGTCATTTAATAAAAAGTATCTCACATATTTTTTATGAAATTCATGAAACTCACCAAAGGCTCATTTCTTAAGTTTAACTCTTATCATGATGTTCACGACAACCCCTATCTTTGGAAACAGTGTAGATCCAGGTCAGATGGCTTCTGAAGAAGCCATCTGATCAGGATCTACACTGTTTGACATTCAAGTTATGAATTTGTAGGAATAAATTACATCAAGTAATCTGATTGGTTCAAGGTCAGAAATGGGTGTGGCTAATCTGAATATTTTTAACAAGAGAAGGGTTAATATGAAATGATCACTCATGCAAGATCTCGGCAGACAGCAATATTTTTCTTAATTTCTCAGCAAAAAATCGGGCTTAATATTCCATGTGAATTGCTGCCAGGCAGATGTCCACATGAGATTTCAAGTATGATTTTCTCTGAAAAATAATAAAACAATTGACTGATGTCTGATGCATTTTAGCCTGGAAGTAACTCTTATACATTTGTTTTTTGTTTGCAGTTTTTTTGGTTTGTTTTTTTTTATAAAAGGGACAACTTTAAGGAAAGGGTTCACTCCCCATTGGGAGCAAATTCTTTCCTGTAAGAGTAGGCCCGGTTCAGGAGAGCAATTTTTTTCTTTCAATGGCCACATTTATGACCAAGCAAATCATCCAATAAGATCTAGAGTAGCCCTAATTTCAAAAGATGTCTTCCGCCATGTCTCCTTCGTAAATAGTAAACAGTACTTCACCTGAATATGCATAAATTTTTACTTTATACTGTATCTTTCATTTATCATGTCTTTAAATATACCACAACCTCTGTTGTGATCCAAAATACAAAATAGGCTAGTTAAATGTATAGATTATATAGAAAAATGACCATTTATGGTCATTTTTCTATTTAATCTATACCTTTAAGGGGATCCACCTTTAAACTGTGTTATCATAATGGACAGTGTTCTAGAGAGATTTATATGTTTGTAAAAATGAGACATGTACATCATGCAATGAGTTTGGTATGAATGCTCGGTGTAGATGCCATGCAAATAATTGTCTCTTCATCCGAGCATTTCACAATAAGTCTCAGAAGGAGCAGAAAGCAGTCTTTACTGTGCACAGTCTTCACTGTGCACTGTATGGATGACATTGAACCCTAACTGTTTTTAATGCCATCACGGAAACACGCCTGTATAATTCTGACCCCCTTGAACCCCACTTTTATATAGCAAAACTTAGGTTTCAGGGGTAAACCTTATTTTTCTTATTTCTGCTCTAAAATATAAATTGTGGATACTCGTGTATGCTCGTTAGAACAGCCTCAATGAAGCAGTTCTAACGCGTACCCACAATCTATATTTTGAGCAGAAATAAGAAAAATATCATCATTTTTCATGTTAAAACTTTCAATTTTTTGGCGGTAAAATTTAGAATGTATTTGTATAGGTGTGTTCTCGCAATGACCCGGGCTTTTGAAGGACCAGAAAGCAGTCTTCACTGTGTACTGTATGGATGACATTGGACCCAAACTTTCTTTACGCAGTCAAGAAAAAGGCTGTATTCTGGGTAATTTGTTTGTTTGTTTTTGAGTTGAACAGCCCAGTCAACACTATTAGGTCAAATTTCAAGCCATTCTCTACCTGGGCAAGCTTATGATGTATAACTGGTTAACCAGTACAGTGCACATTGTTTCGTCAGAAACTGACAACTGCCTTTAATGAATCAGCAGAAGGGAGAGAATGACCGTAGAAAAGATTTCATGATCAATCTCCATGGAAGGATGTCACCGACCAAACCTGGAACCTCTTGATCACCAGTCAGATGCGAATCTGACTGAGCTACCAAGGCTGGCTGCATTCTGGGTGAGTGAGTACGTAGGCTGACCTGCATCAGGTAAACAAGTCCAAGCAATGAACACCCCTGTAAACCTCACTCTTTATAGGGAAGCATCTGGTTTACACATGTATATTTTCCTTATTTCTACTCAAAATGGTACGTTATGGATACTCTTAAGAACTACCTCACTCTTTAGAACCACCTCAACCTTAATGAGGTGGTTCTAACAAGCACTCATAATCTCTGTTTGAACTAGAAATAAGGAAAATATAGAAAAAATTTCATCTGAACATGTGTACGCTCATTCTAGGAAATGAAAGACACCATTTAGCGCACAGGAATGTTATCGTTTTGCAAGTCTTCATTCAGCACTAACTTCTGGAGACATATTTGTGTTTGATGTGGAGCTCATATGATGCAAAACAACACACTTCTTGTCTGCTGGTCACTTTGAAACATTGTTGCAAACAGTGTGGACCCAGATCAGACTGCTCCACTAGGAGCAGTCTGATCAGGGTCCACATTGTTTGCCTGTTTGCAAAAATTAGGTTTGAAAAGTTTGCAAGCATATGCAACAGATGACATAAACAGACAACATTTTCAGTTGCAGTTTTTCTTGGCATCTTAAGAGTAAAGGCATGCTCAATATGCAAAATATCAGAATGATTAAGGTGAAGGGATATATCTGTATCATTTTAAAAAGGGAGACAACTTTGAGGACTGTTTGCTTTCTTATGAACTGAACCTTCTGGAATAGGGGGTCTTCTCCAAAAGTAAAGGATCTGTTCCTATGAAACAAATTCTTATGACTGAAACCTTCTGGAAAAGGGGTCTTCTCCAAAAGTAAAGGATCTGTTCCAATGAAACAAATTCTTATGAACTGAAACATTCTGGAAAAAGGGGTCTTCTCCAAAAGTAAAGGATCTGTTCCTATGAAACAAATTTTTATGAACTGAACCCTTCTGGAAAGGCGGTTTTCTCCAAAAGTAAAGGATCTGTTCCTATGAAACAAATTCTTATGAACTGAAAACTTCTTGAAAAAGGGGTATTCTCCAAAAGTAAAGGATCTGTTCCTATGAAACAAATTCTTATGAACTGAAACCTTTTGGAAAAAGGGGTCTTCTCCAAAAGTAAAGGATCTGTTCCTATGAAACAAATTCTTATGAAATGAAACCTGGAAAAAGGGGTCTTCTCCAAAAGTAAAGGATCTGTTCCTATGAAACAAATTCTTATGAACTGAAACCTTCTGGAAAAAGGGGTCTTCTCCAAAAGTAAAGGATCTGTTCCTATGAAACAAATTCTTATGAACTGAAACCTTCTGGAAAAGGGGGTCTTCTCCAAAAGTAAAGGCTCTGTTCCTATGAAACAAATTCTTTCTTTAAAGTGTACATCCCTATTGATAAGGAAGGCAAACATTTTTGAAAGAGTTGCCTCCCCTGAAAATGTATCCTTTTGCCGTAAGATAATAATGGTGAAGATATATCGTGTTTTACAGGACCGACTGCATGTAACACTATAAACCCCTCTCCCCCTTTTTAGTTATTCATTTTAGTTTCGTTTGTCCTTTCAGTTTTACTCTTATCATGCTGTTCACGACTACCCCTATCTTTGGAAACAGTGAAGATCCAGATCAGATGGCTTCTGAAGAAGCCATCTGATCAGGATTTACACTGTTTGACATTAAGTTTATGGCTTTGTAAGAATAAACTACATCAAGTAATCTGATTGGTTCAAAGTCATAAATGGGTGTGGCTAAACTGAATATTCAACAAGAGAAGGGTTAATGTTTGTCACGTTGGTGATTCTGATTCTTTCCTCCATTATGTATATGGCTCCTTTTTGTCAGGTTGGGATATTCTGAGTCACCACCTGTTTGGGAAAGAGCTGCTGACTCGGTTTACCTGTGGTCTGTTTTGTTTATTGTTGTCACTCCATGTTTAGACTTCTATCCCGCCCCCGCCCATTGTGACTTGAAGAAATATATGGGCTGCATGATACTTCCATGCCAAGCTGAAACCGACCCGCACACAAGTACTGGTAAACCGCTTAGAGGATCTAAGCCTGGCCAGGCAAAGCGGTGCGAGTCCATGCTTATAAACCTTATTGGTTTCATTGGGCGACAGGGCTTGAGAAGTCATTTCATCTAAATGTCGGGTAAAAGTCCCACAAAATTGTAAGCAATGTCTCCAAAATGACCTTTACAGTGTTGACGGGAACGTTAAACCTCAAATCAAACAGAACAAATCTTTTCCTAGTGATATTGTGGGAAGAATTTCAGATCTGATTATATCAGTTCCTGATCGTTTCTCTTTTTTAATTTTCACTATCAGTCACAGGATTTTATGTTTGTCAACCCTTATCTTGCTGAATATTCATTTAAGCCACACCCATTTCTGTCTATCAACCAATCAAATTACTTGATGTAATTTATTGCTACAATTTCATAAACTGAATGCCAAACAGTGTAGATCCTGATCAGATGGCTTCTTCAGAAGCCATCTGATCTGGATCTTCACTGTTTGCAAAGATAGGGGTTGCCGTGAACAGCAAGATAAGGGTTAATATTCTCAAACTTGTTCTCTCATAAATTCAAGCCTTTGTCAAATGCAACACAACCTTTCTGTAAACTATTGTTGGGGTCTAAAGCAGAGACAGTATTACTCAAACAAGCGTGTTACAAATGATGATGTAAAAATCTCATAGAGAAATGACTATTTATGCTTTTTTTAATTATCTATGTATTTTTGGGCTCCATATTTAAACTGTGATATTATCCAATAATGTCAAATATAGTATTTTGTTAAGAAAACATCTCACCACAGCAATTAACATAGAGCATGCACAAATAAATTGGTCATTACAAAATACAGTTCAACCTGTATTAAGCAAGCACCTATGGGATATTCAAAAAGTGCTTGTTTAAGACAGGTGCTTGCTTGACACAGGTGAATTTCAATGCATTTTCCTTTTACGGGAACTGAATGCCTGTTTGAATGCCTGTTTGCTTAAGACAGCTTGCTTGCTTAATAGAGGTGGCCACTAAGACAGGTTTGACTCTAGTGAAATAATGAAAATGGTAAAGTACAACAGTGCAGGCCCAGAAGATCAGATGCCACACAAAGTGCATATGCATAGCTTATAGGTTTACGGATGATCTCTGACATCTGCATCAGGAAGTCAACTCTTTTGGCTCAGTGGTTAGGACAAAGGACATGTATTTGAGCGGCCCAGGGTCCGAATTCCATCACAGGCTGGGATTTTATTCAGCTTCTTATAACTTTCATGTCATATGACATATTACAAGGAGGTTTGTACTTTAACCGGAAACCCTAAAACGGGTAATTTTCAAACAGTGCAGGCCCAGATCAGACGCCGCAGAATGCGGCGTCTGATCAGGGCCTACACTGTTTGCAAAAAGTTCAGCCATTTTCCAAATAAATTTTGAAGAAAACACAACCTGACACCCCTGAATTTTGAAATGGACTCCTGCAATATATAAGGAGGAAGATTCCATTTGGTACAAAAAGGGTTAACCCATTTTGTGTTCAACAGAATCTTTCTCACCATATACCGTATTTACCGTAAATATTAGCAAACCTCGGTAGCTCAGTCGGATGCGCATCTGACTGGTGATCAGGAGGTTGCCGGTTCGATACCTGACGGTGTAGGCAACATTCTTTCGTGGAGATTGATCATGAACTCTTTTCTTCGGTCATTCTCTCCCTTCCACTGATTCAAGAAGGGCAGTTGTCAATTTCTGGCGAAAGAATGTGCACTGTACTGGTTAACCACTTATGTTTAAGCCTGCCCACGAAAAGTGTGGATAGGTAAACTGACCGGCTCAAAATTACCCAAAATAAAGTTGACTGGGCCATTAAACTCCAATACAAACCAAAACCATTAGTATTCGGACACCTCAACTCCTTACCATACTTGTTCTACAATTTGAACAAGTACGGTTTACTACATGTTAAGTTTTTGTCTGGAAGTGGCTGGATGAGTGCCAAACATTGTAGACCCTGATGAGATGCCGCATTCTGCGGCATCTCATCAGGGTCTACATGGTTTGCTCAGGCCTATCTGTCAGAATACATCAATATAACAGGAGTCCATTTTGAAATTAATTCAGGGATGACAGGTTGAGTTAGTTCAAGAAATCTGTTAAAAAAATGGCTTAACTTTTTCCACCCAGTGAAATTTCTGATCAGACCTGGGCCTGCCACATTTGCCAATGTTCTGTTTTTGAGGGTTTCCTGTTTAAAATGGGCTAAAGAAAAGAATACATATTTTTCTTCAGGGAATGGAGAACAGAAATCATTCATATGATACAGCTGAAGATGTAGATCTTTTCAAAAAAAGAAAAGGTAAAAGAATTTGTATACAAGCTATTAGAGGCCAGGGTCCGTTTGCTCAAAGCATTATTAGTTTAACGAGCTCGTTAGTGGTCAAATCGTTCTAGCAAGTACAATATCTAAAACTCTGGTATTTTTGCTGGACTAATGTAAGTAGCTTTTACATTTTTTTTCAGCAAAAATATTACTATATTTGCCACATTTAATGATCAAAGTTTTAAAATATGTTAGCTAACGGTTTTGCTAGTTTTGCTAGTTTTGAACAACTGACAACAGTTGTGGAAAGGTAACAATATCGTTAGTGAATTAACCTGCTAAGCATGACCTGCAGACAGCATTTTTAGCAATTTTCTTTTTTTTCTTCTTATTTTTCAGGGAAAATAAGTCTTGAAAATACATGTGAATGGTCTGCCAGCAAACAAGTCACATATAATGTCATGTCTTACTTTCTATGAAAAATAATTTAAAAAATCAGATTGTTGTCTGCTTAAGGATTTTATGTAGCAGTTGGAAGGCTTAAAGCATTTTTTTTTACATTTAACGTGGCAAATCATTAACATTTTTGCTGGAAAAAAATTGAGTAGCTTTCACACTGCAAAAGCTATTCACATTTTTTTCAGCAAAAGTATCATTGTACTAGATACTGTCGACCATGAAGACACCAACAAAAACTATATCTGAAAATGTTGTCTGTTTATGACTTCTGCTGCGTCTTCTTGCAAACTTTTTAATAATACTTTTACATACAGGCAAATAGGATGGACCCTGCTCAGAATACTCCTCTAGGAGCAGTCTGATCTGGGTCCACACTCTTTGCAACAATGACTTTTACAGTAACCAGCAGACAACAGAGCAGACGGCAATTGTTGTAACTGACATCTTTAGCATTAATATTTTGACCACTGACGAGTTCGCTAACCTATCGAGGGTTTGGACACCTTGGCCTAGTATGCTAATTACTTACTCTTTATATGTGCAGGTATTAAATCTATCATTAAAAGTTTAAAAAAAAATAAAGGAACTTGAAACAAAGCAATAAAATGTATTTTGGAAAGAGATTCTGCTTATCCATGTTAACCCTTGTCCTGCTGAGCCCAGGTATGCCTTATCTTTCAAACAATGTACATCCAGATCAGATGGCTTCTGAAGAAGCCATCTGATCAGGATCTTCATTGTTTGTCATTCAGTTTATTAATTTGTTGCAATAATTTGCATCAAGTAATCTGATTGGTTGATAATCAGTAGTGGGTGTGGCATATTTAAATATTTGATAGGACAAGGGTTAAGTAAAATTAAAAGCATACCCAAATCATTCTCTATTTGCTTGTTTTTTCACAAAGCTTCATGACAGGCAACGTCTATCAAGTTCATGTAACGAACACCCCTGTAAACCCCGCTTCATATGCTGAAAACCAGTTTTATAGGGGTATTTCCTTGCACACCAGACAAGGAAATCTGTGATTTTACCCTGGGATAGAAATTTATGTTCTGACCCTGGTTTTCCTACCCAAAATCTAATATAATCGCGTGTTTGATAAATGCACTGATTGAATAAGACCTCGTATGCGCCGTCGTTAAGGCTGACGTCACAGCACGTTACGTGACATCACTAAACATTCCTATTGTGTCATCGCAATATGGCGGACGTCGGTAACCAAAGTGACTGCAGCATTAAAAATCCATGCTAAAAATGGAAGGTATGCAAGAAAAAGAATCCTACATGGCCTCGTGATGCCGGACCGTGACCCTTGGGACGGATTTGTCCATCCATCCTTCACACCCATATAAGATTCTAATATTCCTCATGTCTGCTCATGTCTATCTTGTGGGTACTTTATAGAATCACCCCAATGATTGGGATACAATAAGAAAAATATCACAAATTTTCATCAGAAAAATGACCATTTTGGCAATATGAAAGAATGCACTATGTCACATAATTGTGACCATATTGGCAAAAAGGTGGACTATTTCACTGGGTAGATGGTCATAAAAGTTCAAGTTATAGTATGTAACAGTCTCTAGTGTATTGATCGATTGATTGATTGTTTTGGGTTTAACAACATGTCAACCCTTGCGGGTCATTTTGTGTCATCTCCCAGAGAAATGGAGAAGAGAGATAGTAGAGGGGATAAAAGTGAGAGACAGAGGAGAAAGAGGAAAATGAATGGAAGTGTAAAATCAGATGAAATAATAACACTCCCCCTCTACCCTTACCTGCTTTAACCCTTTCAGTACCGGAAACCCCAAAACGGGTAGTTGGGAAACAGTGCAGAATGGGGCGTCTGATCAGGGCTAACACTGTTTGCAAAATTTTCAACCAATTTCCAAATAGTTTTTGAAGACTAGAAATGTGTCAATACAACACAAATGCTCCCGCCCAGGGACCTACCTCACCCCCCCCCACATCACCTTAAGGTCATGCGCCAGGGGCGGGATTATGGCTGAATGAAACTTTTGACATGTATCTATCATTATTCCAAATATGTAGCAAATCCATCACATGGTTCAAGAAATATGAGCTCTCAAAAGATATAATATAAAAAATTTCTATGTCTGTGACCTTGACCTTCACTTAAGGAGTGGGGTGTATGGCTCAATGAAACTTTGGACCTGCAACTATTGTCATACCGAATATGAAGCAAATCCATTATAGAGTTTGGAAAATATAAGCTATTAACATACTTAATTTTGAAAATTTCTATGTCTGCGACCTTGCCCTTGAAGTCATAGGCATGGGTGGGGGTATTACTGAATAAATCTTTGGACCTGCATCTATCATTAAACCAAATATGAACCAAATGAATCATAAAAGTTAAAGTTCAACGTGGTACAAATACCTTAACCTGAGTGTTAAACATTAAAAATTTCTAGGTCTGTGACCTTGACCTTGAGACCATGGGTAGGTGTGGGGGTATTGCTGGATAAAACTATTTGGAAATGGACTCCTGCTACATATAAGGTGGATGATTCCATTTGGTACAAAAAGGGTCAAGGACAGCAGGCCTTGCCCAACAGTAAACCAATGTCAGTTGTACACCCCACTGTAGTGTATTGAACCACTAGGATACACATGCTCACACTGGTATGTGCCAAGAAATTCAACATGTCTTCCGATATGGCTACCATAAATATACATGTAAAGAAGGGCTGTAATAATTTTGAGGTTTTGTTTTGTTTGTTTGATTTGAGGTTTAACGTCCCCGTCAACACTGTTAAGGTCATTTTGGAGACGTTGCTTCCAATTTTGTGGGACTTTTACCCGATATTGAGATGAAATGACATCTCAAGCCCTGCCACCCAATGAAACCAATAGGGTTTATAAGCATGGACAGGCCGACTTGCACCGCTTTGCCTGGGCAGGCTTAGATCCTCTAAGCCGTTTACCAGTACTCGTGTGCGGGTCGGTTTCAGCTCTGCGTAGAAACATCATGCAGCCCATATATTTCTTCAAGCCCCGATGGGCGGGGACCATAAATTTGATGTACTCTTTTGCAGAGACATCCCATGGTAACCTGATAAACTATTATTAGCTAAATGGTCTCAGCATGTAAGCTGCATCTGGATTACTGATGTACAATACTTTTGTTTACAAGACCAATTTGTCACTTCATAGCTAATGTAAAATCAGACAAGGTGACACAACTCTACACAACTCTACACAACTGTTTTCTTTGTAATGAACACTGTATGTCTATCAAAGCTCTCTCTGTCTGACTGTCTGTTTGTTGTGAAGTTGGGAGGTAAGAGGGTGATGTGCATGTGTTTGTATTTTGACATCAATGCATCAGATCTAGAGCTTTTGCAAACTGTATTTGATTTGATGCAACTTGAATTTGAGCCAGCACATGACAAAACCTATAGTAAGACAGGTGGGCCCAACGAAGACTCTGATCAGTCTTCGTTGTGCACTCTAAGGATACCTAAGGGCCCAATGCTCCTTCACGCAGCAAGAGAAGTCTCTGGTTAGACTATACGGATGCGCAGGCTGATCTGAGTCTTCAATTGGCGCACATGTCTTATTGTAGGTTTGTCGTGCACTGGCTCATTTGATTTGATCCATTATCACAAAACTTACTTGATCTGGGTCTCCCTTCTGCAGCATGACCAGGTGAATTCATTGACCTCCTGTTTCTTACAGCAACCAGCTGGTCAACAGTGGCTGCAAGATTGTCATACTTCTGCTGTAGCTCTTTGAATGAACTGAAAGACAAGCAAACAATGCAATGCCCAGCATTATTGAAAGACAAGAAAACAATGCCATGCCCAGCATTATTGAAAGACAAGCAAACAATGCAATGCCAAGCATTATTGAAAGACAAGCAAACAATGCCATGCCCAGCATTATTGAAAGACAAGCAAACAATGCCATGCCCAGCATTATTGAAAGACAAGCAAACAATGTCATGCCCAGCATTATTGAAAGACAAGCAAACAATGCAATGCCAAGCATTATTGAAAGACAAGCAAACAATGCAATGCCAAGCATTATTGAAAGACAAGCAAACAATGCCATGCCCAGCATTATTGAAAGACAAGCAAATAACGCAATTCCAAGCATTATTGAAAGACAAGGCATCGCATGCGATACAAATCCCCTCGCACAAGACAACTTTGTGTGTGGAAAACAATGAAATGGCAAAAGTCCAACTTGCTTGAGATATTATCATATGCAACATTTGTGTAAAGTTTGTTTAAAAATCCATCAATAAATGTAGGTTCTAGAGTGATAATAATGTTTCTCTAAAAATAGCCATAGTGACCTTGATTTGAGCCCATGGCCGCGAAAGTAGATCTTACTCAAGATATAATCATAAGCATCTTTTGTGTGAAGTTATATTAAAGTCTGTTAATACATGTAGGCAGTAGAGCGATGACAAAGTTTTTCTAAAAATAGCCACAGTGACCTTGATCTTGAGGCCATGACCTTGAAAGTCAAAGCAACTCAAGATATTATCATAAGAAACATTTGTGTGAAGTTGTGTGAAGTTCTATTAAAATCCATCAATAAATGTAGGCACTAGAGCAATGACAAAGTTTTTCTAAAAATAGCCACAGTGACCTTGACCTTGAAAATCAAAATAGCTCGAGATATCATCATAAGGAACATTTGTGTGAAGTTATATTGAAATTTGTGAAAAAATGTGAGCGCTAGAGCAATGACAAAGTTTTTCTAAACAAGAGGCCTACGGGCCACAATGCTCACCAGAACTCAGGGGGCCACTGCCCACTGGCAGCAATGTATTTTAATTAACCATGGAAGCCCTGCTCCCAAGGCTGCTACAGATAAAATCTCGACCCAATCAGACTAGTGGCTTCAGAGGTCTGATGTCGCTTGAAGACAACAGATGACAGTTGACAATTTCCCACCTGTGGCAATAGGCCAAAAAGAACATTATTAAAGGAACATTTCTATGAAAGTTTGACAAAAGTCTTGAGAGGCATTAATGTCATTTTTCAATTTTCCCCATTATAAGTCAATGGAAACTCTTAACTTGCCATAGCAAACAAACCAAAGAGCCAAAGTTCATAAACCTCAGGCACTGCCCAATGGAGCCCTGATTGGTGTCACTAAATGGGTCTTATAAAAAGGAACAGAGACATATATGGTTTAGCGGTGGGGATATGTATGGTTCCTGAGACGTAAGGCCTTTTAAGCAATGGAGGGATTCGGGCATGGCAGATCCCAGAAAAGCCAAAGATTGTTGTCACTGAATATGTCTTATCATAAAGATCAAGAATATATATGGTTAAATGGTGGGGATCTGAACGGTTTCTGAGATATGAGGCCCTTTTATGAAGTGGAAAGGAGAGAAATGGCCCCTGCGGACCCCCAAAGACAGGGTTGACTGAATGTGTCTAATAACAATGAACAAGAATATATGTGATTATAGGATGGGGATTTGAATGGTTTCTGAGATATATTGCCTATTATTAAGTGGAGTCTTATCATCAGGAACAAGAATATATATGGTTTAGGGGTGGGGGATCTGAACGGTTTCAGAGATATATGGATTTTAATGAAGGGGTGGGACATGACCCGTGGAACCCCGGGGGGACCCCCATGCTGGTGTCACTGTTTGCGTCTTATCATAAGGAACAAGAATATATATGGTTTAGGGGTGGGCTCTGAACAGTTTCTCAGATATATGGTCTTTTGTGGTGGAGTGTGGCCCCGGCACAAGCTGGGTGACCCCTAGGTTGGTGTCACTGAATGTGTCTTATCATAAGGAACAAGAATATATATGGTTTTGGGGTGGGATCTGTAAGGTTTCTGGAATATTTAACCTTTTATGAAGTGGAGGGGGTTGGGCATGGCCCCCCGCACATCCCGGGAGACCCCCAAGTTGGTGTCACTGAATGCGACTTATAATAAGGAATGAGAATATATATGGTTTAGGGGTGGGGATCTGTAGGTTACTGGGATATTGGGCCTTTTATTCAGTGGAGGGGGTGGGGCATGGCCCCGGCACATCCCGGGGGACCCCCAGGTTGTGTCACTGAGTCATCTTATCATAAGAAACAAAAGTATCTATGGTTTTGGGGTGGGGATCTCAATGGTTTCTGAGATAAATGGCATTTTATGAAGTGGAGGGGGTGGGGCATGTCCCCGGCACATCCCGGGGGACCCCCAGGTTGGTGTCACTTAATGCATCTTAACATAAGGAACAAGAATATATATAGTTTAGGGGTGGGGATCTGAATGGTTTCTGAGATAAATGGCATTTTATGAAATAGAGGGGGCAGGGCATGTCCCCAGCACATCCCGGGGGACCCCCAGGATGGTGTCACTTAATGCATCTTATCATAAGGAACAAGAATATATATGGTTTAGGGGTTGGGATCTGTAAGGTATCTGAGATATAAGACATTTTATGAAATGGAGAGGCGGGGTATGGCCCCGGCACAACCTAGGGGACCCCCAGGTTGACATAAAAGCATTATGGCTGAGAGAAGTTTACTCAAGGAACATGTCCATGTAAGTTTTGTCAAAATATCTGCATTATCATTAAATATCTTCAGTTTTCCCCATTATAAGTCAATGGAAACTCTAAGTTGCCATAGCAACAAAACTAAAAGGCCAAATTTCATAAAAAAACACAAAACCTGTAAAGGCAAATATGGTGGATATTTTCATAAAGTCTCAGCCTCCTAGAGCATATGGTTTCTGAGGAGATGATTTTTTAAGTATTTTTTTTCTATTTTTTGCATTTTGGTTTCCATGGCAACCAATAACAAGAGGCCCATGGGCCACTATGCTCACCAGAGCTCAGGTTGGCACTGCCCAATGGCAGCCATGTATTTTAACATGATATCATTTTAAACCCCCATGTCCAAATGAGCATCTTTGTGGACTCAGTATCTGAAACATTAGGCCTTTTATGCAGTAGAGGGGGTGGGGCATGGACCCAATGGAACCCTGGTTGGTATCACTAAATGTGTCTTATCATAAGGAACAAGAATATATATGGTTTAGCAGTGGGGATCTGTAAGGCCCTCTTAAGTGGTGGAGGGGTTGGGGCATGCCCTGTTGATCCCAGGAAAGCCCAAAATTGTTGTCCCTAAATGTGTCTTATCATAAGGACCAAGTATATATATGGTTTAGGGGTGGGAATCTGAACGGTTTATGAGATTTGAGGCCCTTTTATGAATTGGAAAGGATAGGAATGGCCCTGTGGACCCCCCTACAGTAGGTGGGCTAATAATAAGGAACAAGAAGTTATAACATATATGATTATGGGGTGGAGATTTGAATGGTTTCTGAAATATAAAGCCTTTTATGAAGTGGAAGGGTGGGGCCCATTGCCTCAGCACAAAGAGACCCCCATGTTTGTGTGACTGAACAAGTCTTATCATAAGGAACAAGTATATGGTTTAGGGGTTGGGATCTGAAGTATTTCTGAGATATATGGCTTTTAATGAAGTAAAGTGATGGGGCATGGCCTTGGCATGCCCTGGGGACTCCCAAGCTGGTGTCACTGAATGCCTCTTACCATAAGGACGATGAATACATATGGTTAAGGGTGGGGCTAAGAACAGTTTCTGAGATATAAGGCCTTTTGTGAAGTGGAGGGGTGGGGCAAGGCCCCGGGAGACTCCCAGGTTGGTGTCAATGAATGTGTCTTATCATAAGGAACAAGAATATATATGGTTTAGGGGTAGCCATCTGTAGGGTTTCTGAGATATTGTGAGATTATGAAATGGAGAGGGTGGGGCATGGCCCCAGCACATCCCTGGGGACCCCAGGTTGGTGTCACTGAATGCGTCTTATCATAATGAACAAGCATATACATGGTTTAGGGGTGAGGATCTGAACAGTTTCTGAGATATATGGCCTTTTGTGAAGTGAAGGGGTGGGGCAAGGCCCCGGCACATCCCTGAGGACCCCCAGGTTGGTGTCAATGAATGTGTCTTATCATAAGGATCAAGAATATATATGGTTTAGGGGTGGGGATCTGTAAGGTTTCCGAGATATTGGGCCTTTTATGAAATGGAGGGGGTGGGGCATGGCCCCGGCACATCCCGGGGACTCCCAGGTTGATGTCATTGAATGGGTCTTATCATAAGGAACAAGAATAAATATGGTTTAGGGGTGGGGATCTGAATGATTTCCAAGATATTGGACCTTTTATTAAGTGGAGGGGGTGGGGCATGGCCTCGGCGCATCCCTGAGAACCCCCAGGTTGGTGTCACTGAATGCGTCTTATCAATAGGAACAAGAATATATATGGTTTAGGGGTCGGGATCTGAATGGTTTCTGTGATATATGGCCTTTTATGAAGTGGAGGGGGTGGGGCATGGCCCCGGCACAACCTGGGGGACCCTAAGGTTGGCGTAAAAGCATATGGCTGAGAGAAGTTTACTCAAGAAAAATTTCTATAAAAGTTTTGTCAAAATATCTGCAATGACTTGGCAGTAAATGCTATTTTTCAATTTTTTCACCATTATAAGTCTATGATAACTCTAAGTTGCCATAGCAACCAAACTAATAAGCCGATTTTCATAAAAAACACAAACTTTCAATCCCCCAGCCCAAGGATGCTACAGATAAAATTTGGGCCCAATCGGCCCAGTGGCTTCAGAGGAGAAGATGTTTAAAGGTGTTGACGTCACCAGACGCAGACGCAGACGACGGACAACTGCCTATCCTATAAGCTCCCCCGGAGCCTTCGGCTCTGGTGAGCTAACAAGAGGCCCATGGGCCACTATGCTCACCAGAGCTCAGGTGGGCACTGCCAAATTGCAGCCATGTATTTTAACATGATATCATTTTAATCTGCCAAATGAACCCCCATATCCAAATGAGCATCAATGTGGACTCAGTATATGAAACATTAGGCCTTTTATGAAGTAGAGGGGGTGGGGCATGGACCCAATGGAGCCCTGGTTGGTATCACTAAATGTGTCTTATCACAAAGAACAAGAATATATATGGTTTAGCAGTGGGGATCTGCATGGCTGGAGATATAAGTGGAGGGGTTGGAGCATGCCCTGTCGTTCCCAGGAAAGCCCAAGATTGTTGTCCCTAAATGTGTCTCATCATAAGGACCAAGTATATATATGGTTTAGGGGTGGGAATCTGAACGGTTTCCAAGATATCCTTTCATGAAGTGGAAAGGAGAGGACTGGCCCCTGCGGACACCCCTACAGTAGGTGTGCTAATAATAAGGAACAAGAACATATATGAATATGGGGTGGGGATTTGAATGGTTTCTGAAATATATGGCCTTTTATGAAGTGGAAGGGCGGGCACATTGTCTCAGCAGAAACAGACCCCCAGGTTGGTGTGACTGAATGAGTCTTATCATAAGGAACAAGAATATATATGGTTTAGGGGTGGGGATCTGAACTATTTCTGAGATATGTGGCTTTTAATGAAGTCAAGCGGTGGAGCAAGGCCCGGGCATGCCCCGGGGACTCACAAGCTGGTGTCAATGAATGTGCCTTATCATAAGGAAGATGAATATATATGGTTTAGGGGTGGGGCTCTGAACAGTTTCTGAGATATAAGGCCTTTTGTGAAGTGCAGGGGTGGGGCAAGGCCCAGGGAGACCCCCAGGTTGGTGTCAATGAAAGTGTCTTATCATAAGGTACAAGAATACATATGGTTTAGGGGTGGGGATCTGTAAGGTTTCCGAGATATTGTGATATTATGAAATGGAGGGGCTGGGGCATGGCCCCAGCACATCCCTGGGGACCCCCAGGTTGGTGTCACTGAATGTGTCTCATCATAATGAACAAGAACATATATGGTTTAGGGGTGGGGATCTGAACAGTTTCTGAGATATATGGCCTTTTGTGAAGTGAAGGGGTGGGGCATGGCTCCGGCCCACCCCGGAAGACCCCCAATTTGGGGTCAATGAATGCGTCTTATCATAAGGAGCAAGAATATATATGGTTTAGGGGTGGGGATCTGTAAGGTTTCCGAGATATTGGGCCTTTTATGAAATGGAGGGGCGGGACATGGCCCCGGCGCGTCCTGGGGGACCCCCAGTTTGATGTCACTGAATGCGTCTTATCATAAGGAACAAGAGTATATAGGGTTCAGGGGTGGGGATCTGAATGGTTTCCGAGATATTGGGCCTTTTATGAAGTGGAGGGGGTGGGGAATGGCCTTGGCACATCCCGGAGGACCTCCAGGTTGGTGTCACTGAATGCGTCTTATCAATAGGAACAAGAATATATATGGTTTAGGGGTGGGGATCTGTAAGGTTTCTGAGATATCAGTCATTTTATGAAGTACTGGGGGCGGGGCATGGCCCCGGCACAACCTACTGGACCCCCAGGTTGACATAAAAGCATATGGCTGAGAGAAGTTTACTAAAGGAACATTTCTATGAAAGTTTTGTCAAAATATCTGCAAAGGCTTTGTAGTTAATGCCATTTTTCAATTTTCCCCATTATAAGTCTATGGAAAATCTAAGTTGCCATAGCAACCAAAGTAAAGCGCCGAATTTCATAAACCAGAGGACCAGTGGTCCTGTAAACGCTCACCTGACACCTGGTCCTGGTGTACATTTTAATAGTTGATTGACCGTGGCTCAGGGCTCGAGAAAACCGATTTTTTTTCGGTCCCAGACCGAAATTCAGAAATTGGGACCAATTGGAAACGGCCCAAAGCCCCAAAAAATCGGTCCGATACTGGTCCAACATTTAGGAAATTTTCGCTGATTCAGTCAAATATTTAGGATATTATCAAATTCTGTAAACTTAGAACTTACTTAGTTCAGATGTCAATCCGTTAATTACACATGATTAATCCAATAATCGCCTCGTCAATTTGTGTTTCTAGGTCAATAGCTTCATGGGTCTGGAGAAGATTTTGGAAGGCTTTTTACCATATATGGGTGTGGCAGCGATCTTGGTCATGTGACCCAGACCCTGCAAACAAACTTTCGTTCCTTCATCCTACTGAGGCTCCAAATGAAATTTGGCTTTGATTGACCTTTCAGTTTTGGAGAAGAAGATCTTTGAAAATGGTGGACGGACAGACGACGGTCCAAGGTCATTTAATGACCTTGACCTTTCTTATCCACAAATCTTCATGTATTGATTTTGTTTACCTGAGCTACCTATTTTTGTGTCGTAGTCTTCAATGGTTTCCTAAATATTCATTATTTTCACTTTTTCCCATGCAAAAGCCCAAGTCTGCAAATTTGACATAGCCATAAAATAGGTCAAGGCCATCCCAGGGTCACCATTTTTACAAACTATGATGGGCTCAAGTACCAGATGCTACAAGCCAACTTTCAAGGTCATTGGCTTCATGGTTCTGGAGAAGAAGATTTTTGAAGGCTTTTTACCATATATGGGCATGGCTGCCAGCTTGGTCATGTGACCCAGACCCCGCGAACAAACTTTCGTTCCCCCATCCTACTGAAGCTCCACATGAAATTTGGCTTTGATTGGCCTCCCTGTTTTGGAGGAGAAGATCTTTGAAAATGGTGGACGGACGGACAACAGATGGACGGACGACAGACCATGGCTATACTATAAGCTCACCTATGAGCCTAAAGGCTCAGGTGAGCTAAAAATCAATTATTTTCACTTTTTCCCAAGCAAAAGCCTAAGTCCGCAAATTTGACATTGCCGTAAAATAGGTAACGGTCAACCCAGGGTCACCATTTGAACAAATTATGATAGGCCCATGTACCAGATGCTTCCTGCCAAGTTTCAAGGTCATTTGCCTTACGGTTCTGGAGAAGAAGAATTTTGAAGTGTTTTTACCATATATGGGCATGGCCACCATCTTGGTCATGTGACCTGGACCATATGAGCAAATTTTCATTTGTTCATCATATAAAGGATCCATATCAAATTTCACTTGAATTGGGCCAGCCAAAACTGAGAAAAAACTGTTTGAAATATGGAACCTGGTTAATCTTGGTCCCAGGTCACTGAATGATGACTTTTCTTACCCATGAATCTTCATGTATTCATTTACTTTACCTGATCTACCAATTTGGTGACATTGTCTTCAATGGTTTCCTAAAAATCCATTATTTTCACTTTTTCCCATGCAAAAGCCTAAGTTGACAAATTTGACACTGCCATAAAATAGGTCAAGGTCAACCCAGGGTCAGCATTTGTAAAAACTATGACGAGCCCGAGTCCCATATGATATATGCCAAGTTTCAAAGCCATTGGCCTTACGGTTCTGGAGAAGAAAATTTTTGAAGGCTTTTTACCATATATGGGCGTGGCGGCCATCTTGGTCATGTGATCTAGACCGTACTGGCAACTTTTCATTTGTTCAACTCACAAAAGCTCCATATTGAATTTCACTTAAATTGGCTGTAGTTTCTGAGAAAAAATGTTTTTTTTTTAAATATGAAATCGGAGTGACCTTGGTCTAAGGTCAATGAATGACCTTGACCTTTCTTACCCATAGATCTTCATGTTACTTTACCTAATCTACAAATTTTGGTGACACTGTCTTCAATGGTTTCCCTAAATATCCATTATTTTCACTTTTTCCTATGCAAAAGCCTAAGTCAGCAAATTTGACATTACTGTAAAATAGGTCAAGATCAACCCAGGGTCACCATTTGAACAAATTATGATAGGCCTGAGTACCATATGCTACATGCCAAGTTTCAAGGCCATTGGCCTTACGGTTCTTGAGAAGAAGAATTTCGAAGTTTCTTTACCATATATGGGCGTGGTGGCCATCTTGGTCATGTGATCTAGACCATGTTGGCAGCTTTTCATTTGTTCAACTCCCAAAGGCTCCATATTGAATTTCACTTCAATTGGCTCAGTAGTTTCTGAGAAAAAATGTTTAAAATATGGAACCTGCGTGACCTTGGTCTAAGGTCAATTAATGACCTTGACTTTTCTTACACATAGATCTTCATGTATTCAGCTACTTTACCTTATCTACTAATTTTGGTGACACTGTCTTCAATGGTTTCCCAAAAATCCATTATTTTCACTTTTTCCCATGCAAAAGCCTAAGTCGGCAAATTTGACATTGCTGTAAAATAGGTCAAGGTCAACTCGGGGTCACCATTTGTACAAACTATGATGGGCCTGAGTACCATATGCTACATGCCAAGTTTCAAGGCCATTGGCCTTACGGTTCTGGAGAAGAAGAATTTTTAAGGCTTTTTACCATATATATAGGCGTGACGGCCATCATGGTCATGTGATCTAGACCGTATTGGCATTTTTTCATTTGTTCAACTCACAAAGGCTCCATATTAAATTTCACTTAAATTGGCTCAGCAGTTTTGGAGAAAAAAATGTTTGAAATATGGATCCTGAATGACCTTGGTCTAAGGCCAATGAATGACCTTGACCTTTCTGACCCATAGATCTTCATGTATTCAGTTACTTTACCTGATCTACAATTTTGGTGACACTGTCTTCAATGGTTTTCCTATAAATCCAGTATTTTCACTTTGCCCCATGCAAAAGCCTACTTCGGCAAATTTGACATTGCTGTAAAATAGGTCAAGGTCAACCCGGGGTCACCATTTGTACAAACCATGATGGGGCCGAGTACCATATGCTACATGCCAAGTTTCAAGGCCACTGGCCTTATGGTTCTGGAGAAGAAGGATTTTGAAGGCTTTTTACCATATATGGGCATGGTGGCCATCTTGGTCATGTGATCCAGACCCCGCGAACAAACTTTCGTTCCCCCATCCCACTGAGGCTCCATATGAAATTTGGCTTTGATTGGCCCTGCAGTATAGGAGAAGAAGATCTTTGAAAATGGTGGACAGACGGACGGACGACGGACCATGGCTATACTATAAGCTCACCTATGAGCCTAAAAGCTCAGGTGAGCTAAAAACACAAAACCTGTAAAGGCAAATATGGTGAATATTTCCATAAACTTTCAGCCTCATAGAGCATACGGTTTATGAGGAGATGATTTTTTAAGTATTTTTACGGCGTAGCCGTTATGGTTTTGCTTTTGTCCTACATTTTTCGTTATTCCATTGGTCAATAAAACCAAATGACCAAGGAGATGACCATTTCATTGGTCAATGATTTGCATAAATAAATCTACTCAAAAGTACGACAGTTTACTGAAGTTTTAACCTAGGAAATGTTTCGTTTTTTATGTGAGACATGAATGAAAAATATATAGTTTTGGCTTGCTCACTGTCTTGTCCTTTGATGACCATACGTCATATGTATAATTGTGTTTCTAGTGAATTCTGTAACTGCTGCGGTGAATAGCTATTTTGACCTAATTTCACGTGGTTGGTCTATATAGCGAAAGGAACCATTTCGCGAAAGGAAGGTTCCTTTCGCGAAAGGAAGAATTTTCTGCGAAAGGAATTGTTTGTTTGATTTGAGGTTTAACGTCCCCATCAACACTGTGTAGGTCATTTTGGAGACGTTGCTTCCAAGTTTGTGGGACTTTTACCCGACATTGAGATGAAATGACACCCAAGCCCTGTTGCCCAATGAAACCAATAAAGAGATATAGCATGACAAAAACATGTAAAAATCGCATTACAAATTGACAGATGTTTAATTTACAGAATATGCTAAATAAAATTTGCAGTGTATCATTTGTCTTCAGCATACTTTATGTCCTCCATTTTAACACAAAATGGACATTTTCGAATATCATTAATGTTATATAAATTCTGAAAAGGAATAAGTGTAATTTGAGTTTTAATTAGGTGCACATAAGATCAAGTTTCCGTCCGTTTGTCTGCTCGTCCGTTTGTTCGTCCGCCTATGCGTTTACGTTCACCATAGCGACAACCCGAAATGTTAACCCTAGAATTTGTGTTCAAAAACAGTAAATGATAACGTTTTCTTATTTGTTGTGCATATACTTGAGATCATATGCTCTTGAAATGAGGTCATGTTTTTAACCTTGACCTTTTACATTGACCTTAGCTCAAACAGGCGGGACACCGCCCTCTGCAAAGCTATTTTTCCTCGCGTGACATCTGAATTGTTTGAATACAGTAAACCAGTTCATAGCTAGACAATTGTTGCTGTCACTATTGTAGCTCATATTGCACGACCCGCAGAAAAAGCGACCGACTGAAGTCGGTTGATTTTCTAAGAGTGCCCTAAAATCACCGTGTCATTCTGTCAGTCTGTCTGTCCGTCCGTAACCCGTTTGTGAAAATTGGTGATAGTGACTTAACCGCTTGGAATATTTAAACAATTTTAGGCATACTGATAGATATCAATGAGATCTAACCAATGAACTTACGAAATATTATATTCAATTTAGTATAGGCTCGCCGAGGCGAAAAAATGTGAAAATTTTCGAACTGCTTCTCCTCGGAAACCGTTGGGCCGATTGAAGTCAAATTTCATATGGAGCCTCTATGGGATGGGGGAAACCAAAATTTGCTCATGGGGTCCAGGTCACATGACCCAAATGGCCACCAAGCCATATATGGTCTGTCTGTCTGTCCGTCCGTAACCCGTTTGTGAAAATTGGTGATAGTGACTTAACCGCTTGGAATATTTAAACAATTTTTGGCATACTGATAGTATCAATGAGGTCTAACCAATGAACTTGCGAAATATTACATTCCATTTAGTATAGCCTCGCCGAGGCGAAAAATGTGAAAATTTTCGAACTGCTTCTCCTCGGAAACCTTTGGGCCGATTAAGGTCAAATTTCATATGGAGCCTCTATGGGATGGAGGAAACCAAAATTTGCTCATGGGGTCCAGGTCACATGACCAAAATGGCCGCCAAGCCATATATAGTAAAACCCTTCAAAATAGTCTTCTCCAGAACCACTTGGCAGATTTCCACGAAACTTGATAAATAACATCTGGGACATAGGCCCATCATAAATTGCTAAAATGGTGACCCTGGGTTGACCTTGACCTTCTTTGTGCCTAGGTCAAAGTTTGACACATATGCTTTTGTATTGGAAAAGTGAGAATTCATTTTATCCTGCAAACGATTCAGAATACAGTACTAAAGTATTAGATATATTTTTGCTCCTTACGATAAGGCGCATTTATTGGGGGAACCATTTTAGGTCCAGGTCACATGACCAAAATGGCCGCCATACCCATATATGGTAACACTCATCAAGCTAAAAGCATCCGGCGGGTCGTGCACTTCAGCTGAAGCACAGGTTTCTAAACAACCTTCCAATTAAATCTACGCCGCATATCTTTTTTAAAGATATTTATTGTTTTTTCTATTTTTTCATTTTGGTTTCCATGGCAACCAATACAAATGAGCAGTAGGCCTAAAATCATATGGCAGATAGTAGATTGCCTAAGGAATATTTCTATGAAAGTTTTGTCAAAATATCTGCAGTGGCTTGGCAGTAAATGCCATTTTTCAATTTTCCCCATTGTAAGTCTATGGGAGCTCTAAGTTGCTATAGCAACCAAACTAATGGGCCAATTTTCATAAAAAACACAAACTTTCAATCCCCCAGCCCAAGGATGCTACAGATGAAATTTGGACTCAATCGGCCCAGTGGCTTCAGAGGAGATGTCGTTTGAAAATGTTAACGCCAGACGACGACAACGACGGACAACTGCCTATCCTATAAGCTCCCCCGGAGCCTTTGGCTCTGGTGAGCTTAAAATGAACAGAAGGCCGAAAATCATACGGCAGATAGTAGATTGCCTAGAGAACATTTCTATGCAAGTTTTGTCAAAATATCTGCAAAGGCTTGGCAGTAAATACCATTTTTCAATTTTCCCCATTATAAGTCTATGGAAACAACAAGTTGCCAAAGCAACCAAACTAATGAGCAGATTTTCATAAACAAGAGGCCCATGGGCCACAATGCTCACCAGAACTCAGGCGGACACTGCCCACTGGCAGCCATGTATGGTTTCAGGTTTTAATTTATTGATTATAAAATCTCCAAAACAAACCCCCATTTCAAAATGAGCACCCATGTGGACTCTGTATCTGAAATATTAGGCCTTTTATGAGGAGGAAGGATGAGACATGAACCCAACAGAGCCCTGAATGGTATCACTGAATCCATCTTATCATAAGGCACATGAATATATATGGTTTAGGGGTTGGGATGTGTACTGTTCCTGAGATATAAGGCCTTTTAAGCTGCGAAGGGGTTGGAGCATAGCCCTGGCAGACCCCAGGAAAGCCAAGATTGTTGTCGCTGAATGTGTCTTATAATAAGGACCAAGAAAATATATTGTTTAGGGGTGGGGATATGAACAGTTTCCAAGATATGAGGCCCTCTTATGAAATGATGAGGAGAGGAATGGCCCCTGTAGACCACCAAGTTTGTGTGACTGAATGTGTCTTATCATAAGAAACAATAATATATATGATTATGAGGTGGGGATCTTAATGGTGTCTGAGATATATGGCCTTTTATGAAGTAGAGGCATGGGCGTTGGCATCAGCATGCTGCCCTAGCACATAGACACATTGATGTGAGTGAATGAGTCTTATTATAGGGAACACAAATATACATATTTTAGGGGTGGGGATCTGAACAGTTTCTGAGATATATTGCATTTTATGAAGTGGAAGGGTGGGGCATAGCCCCAGCACACCCCCAGAGACCCCAAGGTTGGTATCACTGAATGTGTCTCATCATAAGGAACCAGAATATATATGGTTTAGGGGTGGGGGTTCTGAATGGTTTCTGAGATATTGAGCCTTTTACGAAGTGGAGGGGGTTGGGCATGGCCCGGGCACATCCCAAAGGACCCCCAGGTTGGTTTCAATGAATGCGCCTTATCATATGAAACAAGAATATATATGGTTTTGGGATGGGGATCTGAATGGTTTCCGAGACGTATCACCTTTTATGAAGTGGAGTTGTGGGGCACAGCCCCCGTGCGGCCTGGGAGACCCTTAGATTGGTATCACTGAATGCGTCTTATCATAAGTAACAAGAATTTATATGCTTTAGGGGTGGGAATCTGAACGGTTTCTGAGATATTGGGCTTTTACTAAGTGCAGGGGGTGGGGCATAGCCCTGGCACATCCTAGGGGACCCCATGATTGGTGTCACTGAATGCGTCTTTTCATAAGAAACAAGAATATACATGGTTTTGGGGTGGGGATCTGAAGGGTTTCCGAGATATATCACCTTTTATGAAGTGGAAGGTTGGGGCATAGCCCTGGTGCGGCCTGGGAGATCCTTAGGTTGATATCACTGAATGCATCTTAACATAAGGAACAAGAATTTATATGGTTTAGGGGTGGGGATCTGAACGGTTTCTGAGATATTGGGCCTTTTATGAAGTGGAGGGGTCGGGCATAGCCCCCGTGCGGCAAGGGAGACCCTAAGGTTGGTATCACTGAATGCGTCTTATCATAAGGAACAAGAATTTAAATGGTTTAGGGGTGGGGATCTGAATGGTTTCTGAGATATTCAGCCTTTTACGAAGTGGAGGGGGTGGGGCATAAGCCCCGCCACATCCTAGGGGACCCTCAGATTGGTGTCACTGAATGCGTCTTATCATAAGAAACAAGAATATATATAGTTTAGGGGTGGGGATCTGAATGGTTTCTGAAATATATGGCATTTATGAAGTGGAAGGGTGGGGCATGGCCCCAGCGCACCCCAGAGAGACCCCAATGTTGGTATCACTGAATGTGTCTTATCATAAGGAACAAGAATATATATGGTTTAGGGGTGGGGATCTCAATGGTTTCTGAGATAAATGGCATTTTATGAAGTGGAGGGGGTGGGGCATGTCCCCGGCACATCCCGGGGGGACCCCAAGGTTGGTGTCACTTAATGCATCTTAGCATAAGGAACAAGAATATATATAGTTTAGGGGTGGGGATCTGAATGGTTTCTGAGATAAATGGCATTTTATGAAATAGAGGGGGCAGGGCATGTCCCCGGCACATCCCGGGGGACCCCCAGGTTGGTGTCACTTAATGCATCTTATCATAAGGAACAAGAATATATATGGTTTAGGGGTTGGGATCTGTAAGGTTTCTGAGATATAAGGCATTTTTTGGAAGTGGAGGGGGCGGGGCATGGCCCCGGCACAACCTAGGGGACCCCCAGGTTGACATAAAAGCATATGGCTGAGAGAAGTTTACTCAAGGAACATGTTTATGTAAGTTTTGTAAAAATATCTGCAATGACTTGGCAGTAAATGCCATTTTTCAGTTTTCCCCATTATAAGTCAATGGAAACTCTAAGTTGCCATAGCAACAAAACTAAAAGGCCAAATTTCATAAACAAGAGGGCCATGATGGCCCTGGATCGCTCACCTGATCCATAGAGTAACAAGTGGGACTCGGGGAGGGCCATTATTAACCCCAGGGCTATAATGTGCATAATGTTCAGAGACGTCTAAAATGGTGAAGCTTCATACCAAATATCAACAATGGCTATAATTTGAACAAACTTGACAAAGGTCCACTAGATATGCTACATACCAAATATCAAAGACCTGGGCCTTGCGGTTTCAGAGAAGAAGATTTTTATTAAAGATATTCCCTACATATGCCTATATAAAACCAAATGGCTCCGGGGTGGGGGCATTTTTGGCCTCAGGGCTATAATTTAAACCATCTTGATAATGGTCCACTAGAGGAAGCTTCAAACCAAATATCAAAGACCATGGCCTTGCTGTTTCAGAAGAAGATTTTTAAGGAATATCTCTATATAAGTCTATGTAAAACCAAAGGGCCCCAGGTCGGGGGCAGTTTTGGCCGTAGCACTATAATTTGAACAATCTTGGTAGGGGTCCACTAGATGAAGCTTCATACCAAATAGCAAAGACCTGGCCCTTGGGGTTTCCGAGAAGAAGATTTTTAAAGATTTTCCCCATATAAGCCCATGTAAAACCATAGGGCCCCGGGGTGGTGGCATTTTTAGCCCAAGCACTATAATTTGAACAATCTTGGTAGGAGTCCACTATATGACGCTTCATACCAAATAGCAAAGACCTGGGCCTTGCGGTTTCAGAGAAGAAGATTTTTAAAGATTTTCCCTATATAAGCCCATGTAAAACCAAAGGGCCCTGAAGTGGGGGGGGGGGGGGGGGGGGAGAAGGACCATGGCCTTGTGGGATGAAGCTTCATACCAAATATCAAAGACATGGGCCTTACGGTTTCAGAGAAGAAAATTTTTAAAGATTTTCCCTATATAAGCCCATGTAAAACCAAAGGGCCCCGGAGCGGGCGCATAATTAACCACAGCACTATAATTTGAACAGTCTTGGTAGGGGTCCACTAGATGAAGCTTCATACCAAATATCAAAGACCTGGGCCTTACGGTTTCAGAGAATAAGATTTTTAAAGCTTTTCCATATATAAGCCCATGTAAAACCAAAGGGCCCTGGAGCGGGGGCATTTTTGGCCCCAGCACTATAATTTGAACAATCTTGGTAGGGGTCCACTAGATGAAGCTTCATACCAAATATCAAAGACCTGGGCCTTGCGGTTTCAGAGAAGAAGATTTTTAAAGATTTTCCCTATATAAGCCCATGTAAAACCAAAGGGCCCCGGAGCGGGGGCATTTTTGGCCCCCGCACTATAATTTGAACAATCTTGGTAGGGGTCCACTAGATGAAGCTTCATACCAAATATCAAAGACCTGGGCCTTGCGGTTTCAGAGAAGAAGATTTTTAAAGATTTTCCCTATATAAGCCCATGTAAAACCAAAGGGCCCCGGAGCGGGGGCATTTTTGGCCCCAGCACTATAATTTGAACAATCTTGGTAGGGGTCCACTAGATGAAGCTTCATACCAAATATCAAAGACCTGGGCCTTACGGTTTCAGAGAAGAAGATTTTTAAAGATTTTCCCTATATAAGCCCATGTAAAACCAAAGGGCCCCGGAGCGGGGGCATTTTTGGCCCCAGCACTATAATTTGAACAATCTTGGTAGGGGTCCACTAGATGAAGCTTTATACCAACTATCAAAGACCTGGGCCTTGTGGTTTCAGAGAAGAAGATTTTTTAAGTTTTTGGTGAAAAAAATCTCTTTTTGGCTCCTATGACCTAGATGTGCAACGGACCGGAACCATTTGAACAACTTTGAAAGGGGACCACCTAAGGATCATACCTGTGAAGTTTGGTCAAAATCCGATCAGTGGTTTAGGAGGAGATGTCGTTTAAAGAATTGTTTACGGACGCACGCACGGACGGACGCACGCACGGACGCACGACGGACGAAAAGTGATCCCAAAAGCTCACCTCGTCACTACGTGACGGTGAGCTAAAAACACAAAACCTGTAAAGGCAAATATGGTGAATATTTTCATAAAGTCTCAGCCTCCTAGAGCATATGGTTTCTGAGATGATTTTTTAAGTATTTTTTGTCTATTTTTTGCATTTTGGTTTCCATGGCAACCAATAAATATGAGCAGAAAGCTTAAAATCATACAGCAGATAGTAGATTGCCTATGGAACATTTCTATGAAAGTTTTCTCAAAATATCTGCAGAGGTTTGGCAGTAAATGCCATTTTTCAATTTTCCCCATTTTAAGTCTATGGAAACTACAAGTTGCCATAGCAACCAAACTAATGAGCCGATTTTGATAAAAAACACAAACTTTCAATCCCCCAGCCCAAGGATGCTACAGATAAAATTTGGGCCCAATCGGCCCAGTGGCTTTAGAGGAGATGTAGTTTGAAAGTGTTGACGACGCAGACGACGACGACGCCGACGACGACGGACAATTGCCTATCCTAAAAGCTCCCCCGGAGCCTTCGGCTCTGGTGAGCTAAAAACACAAACTTTCAATCCCCCAGCCCAAGGATGCTACAGACAAAATTTGGGCCCAATCGGCCCAGTGGCTTCAGAGGAGATGTCATTTGAAAGTGTTGACGCCAGACGAAGACGACAGACGACGACGGACAACAGACGACGACGGACAACTGCCTATCCTATAAGCTCCCCCGGAGCCTTCGGCTCTGGTGAGCTAAAAAAAACTGTTGGTTTAGGGGTGGGGATCTGTGAGGTTTCTGAGATATTGGGCCTATCATGAAGTGGAGGGGTGGGGCATGCCCCAATGCATCCCAGGGAACCCCCATTTTGGTGTCACTGAATGTCCTTAATCATAAAGAGCATCCTGGGGGCCCCAGGTTGGTGTCACTGAATGCGTCTCATCATAAAGAACAAGAATATAATTATATAGTCAAGGGGTGGGGATCTCAATGATTTCCTAGATATATGGCCTTTTTATAAAGTGGAGGGGGTGTGGCATGGCCTCGGCCCAACCCGGGGGCCCCTGGTTGGTGTCATTGAATATGTCTTATCCTCAGGAACAAGAATATATATGGTTTAGGGGTGGGGATCTGTAAGGTTTCCGAGATATTGGGCCTTTAATGAAGTGGAGGGGGTGGGGCAAGGCCCTGGGCGCAACCCGGGGGCCACCCCAGTTGCTGTCACTGAATGCATCTTACCATAAGGAACAAGAATATATATGGTTTAGGGGTGGGGATCTGTAAGGTTTCTGAGATATTGGGCCTTTTATGAAGTGGAGGGGGTGGGGCAAGGCCCTGGCGAATCCCAGGGGGCCCCAGGCTGGTGTCACGGAATGTGCCTTATCCTAAGGAACAAGAATATATATGGTTTAGGGGTCGGGATCTGAATGGTTTCTGACATATATGGCTTTTTATGGAGTGGAGGGGGTGGGGCAGGGCCCCAGCACAACCCAGGGACCTTCAGGTTGGCACAAAAGCATATGGCTGAGAGAAGTTTACTCAACAAACATTTCTATAAAAGTTTTGTCAAAATATCTGCAATGACTTGGCAGTAAATGCCATTTTTCAATTTTACCCATTATAAGTCTATGGAAACTCTAAGTTGCCATAGCAACCAAACTTATGAGCCGAATTTCATAAACAAGAGGTCCATGATGGACCTAATTGGCTCACCTGAGTCAAGTTGTATTATCTTTTGATGATGTTTTTATTTTTGTCTATGCACTATTTGTTCAATGTCGCAGAACCAGGTGGAGATTTTGTAAAATTTTTCTTAAATTCAGTCACTGTGTTCAAAGGATGTGGATTCTCAGCATCAAAAATGCCTCAAGTGTGGAGAAGCTTGGGACTGAACCAATGAAACTTGGTTTATTAGGCAAGTAGTTTAACCATTTCACCATAGAAGCTTCTAAACTAATTTTCTGATAACATGAAATTGTGTTAGTTTGCACTGGAGTTTTTGTATTTAAATATAAATGACTTAAATATAAATGACGTTAAGTTTTGTTTTTAGAAATTTCGAGCATAAACACTTAAGTTTGTTATGAAGTCAGTTTTATTTTGGGAAACAATAGCATATTTCAAAGCACTGACAGCACTGGTTGGCCAATTGTCTTGGAATGTAGACTAGGAAAATGATCCTGAATTGCGGTATAGACTGTTTACATTTCGTTTATTACTTGTACATTTCTGTACTGTAAGCAAAATGTGTAAATTCCGATTGGACGCCACATTCTGCAGCATCTGACTCAAAATTTCCTGCACTGTAAGTAACAAAGTAGACTTTGATCAGACAGAGGCCATATTCTGTGGCATCTGTTCTAGGTCTACACTGTTTTGTCAACCTCAACCCCTAATATGGAAAATGGCAGAACCTTTTACAAACAATGTAGGCCCAGATCAGACGTTAAGTTCTGCAGCATCTAAACTGGGCCTTCACTGTTTGCCAATCCCGGGTTGCCAGTATCCCATTCTAAGTTTTCGGCACAAACTGGGTAAAAATGATGTAATTTATTCCTATAAATTCACAAACTGAATGTAAGTGTAAATCTTGATCAGATGGCTTCTTTAGAAGCCAAGAAGCCATCTGATCAGAATCTACATTGTTTGAAAGATAAGGCATATCCAGGCTCAGCGGGGCAAGGGTTAATTTGTTTGTTTGTGTTGAGCTTTACATCTCTGTCAACACTATTTAGGCATGCCAATAGTTTATGCCAGCTTGATTCTTTTCTGTGCCTTGGCTCAGAATTCATTTATTAATACTGTAATTAAATCTCTATAAGTGTATCTTGCATCACTGATATTGGCTCACAGTTGGACAAGGCCTACTGTCCTTGCTGCAAGTATGGGTAGAGGGAGGAATGTTATTTCTTCTGTTTCTATATACACTTCCTTCCATTCATTTGCCTCTTCTCCTCTGTCCCTCACTTTCATATCCTCTACTATCTCTCCTACTTCTTTTCTCCATTTCTCTGAGAGGACACAAAATGACCCACAAGGATTGATGTGTCATTAAACCAAAAACAGTCAATCAGTCAAATCTTTAGTTCATAGAGCTGTAGATATGGTGGGTATTTAGGGGTACATTAGCTAAAGTCTCCCTTATTTTTGATAAAAATGTATGGTGTGTATATATTCATTAAGAGCAAGGTGGTTCTAATAAATACCCACAACATATGTTTTATTGATAAGGAAAATTATCCTTTAACTATCAACATATACCCACCTTACCTACATCACTCAATCTAAGCCTGTCCAGGAACCGCGGTGCGAGGCGGACCATCCATGCTAATAAACCATATTGGTTTCATTGGGCGACAGGGCTTGAGATGTCATTTCATCTCAATGTCGGGTAAAAGTCCCACAAAATTGGAAGCAATGTCTCCAAAATGACCTTTACAGTGTTGATGGGGACGTTAAACCTCAAATCAAACAAACAAAACCATCAAAAATAAATAGTTTTTGGTGCTGATTCTGTATACTGCAGCACAGATCCTTAAGCCACCTATATTATTTTCAAGAGCCTAGTAGTTATCTAGCCCATGTTTGCAGCCCTGTTTATAACTAGGTCAAACACCTGGGTCCTAACCTCTAAGTGACTTCTATTATACAATGAGAGCCAGAGACACTGCACAATTTAATATGTATACCTTCTGGCATAACAATATTAGTCACTTCACAGTTTGTTTTGAGTCCTACTGATTCATACCATATTATGCAAGCAGTGACAGAGCTATGTATAATAGTCTTATCTTCAACTGCCTGTTGATATTTTGACAGGTCTAAAACCTTGTTGTTTTTATATAAATGTACTATTTCAAAGAGTGATTAAGATGTTTCTGTTTAACCCTTCAGAATTATCTTCTGCTTTGTGTTGGCTGGTTACTTTAAAGTCATTATTGCAAACAGTGTGGATCCAGATCAGACTGGTCCTATTATGCCCTTTTTGTTTAAATTGAGATTTAATGTCCCAGTCAACACTATTTAGGTCATTTTGAAGATGTTGTATCCAATTTTGTTGGAATTTTACCCAACACTGAGAAGACTTCTCAAGCCCTGCCACCAAAAGAAACCAATATAGTTCATGTGCATAGATGGTCCAAATTGCACCAACTTGCCAGGGCAGGCTAGACCTAAAATAATAATATCCAACAGCCATTGTGTTCAGCAAGGGAAACCATTTTAGCAGCTTTGGTAAAAGGTCACCCAAGGAACATTTCAGTAAAATTTTTCGAAATCTAGCCACTGGCCTAGGAGAAGCTGTCATCTGAAGGTCTTTTCTATTTTTAACTCTGGTGGCCATTTTGTTCATTGGAATAAAACCATTTTCGCAAGTTTGGAAGAGGGTCACCCTTGGAACATTTCTGAAAAAGTATGGCAGCCATTTTGTTCAGCAAAGCAGAACCGTTTTAGCAATTTTGGTAGAGGGTCAGCCAAGGACTGTCTCTGTGAAATTACTCCGAAAACAGGCCATTGGCCTAGGAGGAGATGTTGTTTAAAGGTTTTTTCTATTTTTAGCTCTGGTGGCCATTTTGTTCCGCCGAACCAAACCGTTTTAGCAATGTTGGTAGAGGGTCAGACAAGGACAAGGAATATTTCCGTGAAATTATTTTGAAATCGGGCATTGGCCTAGGAGGAGATGTCGTTTAAAAGTTTTTTCTATTTTTAGCTCTGGTGGCCATTTTGTTCCGCCGAACCAAACCGTTTTAGCAATGTTGGTAGAGGGTCAGACAAGGACCCTCTCTTTTAAATTATTTTGAAATCGGGCCATTGGCCTAGGAGATGTGATTTAAAGGTTTTTCTATTTTTGGCTCTGTCGGCCATTTTGTTCAGCCATGCAGAACCATTTAAGCAATTTTGGTAGAGGGTCACTCGAGGAACATTTCTGCAAAATGATTTTGAAATCCGGCCATTAGCTTAGGAGGAGATATCGTTTTAAGGTTTTTCTATTTTTAGATGTGGTGGCCATTTTGTTCAGCAGAGGGGAACCATTTTAGCAAATTTGGTAGAGGGTCACCCAAGGAACAATTCTGTGAAATTATTTTGAAATCAGGACATTGGCCTAGGAGATGTCGTTTAAAGTTTTTTCTATTTTTAGCTCTGGCAGCCATTTTGTTCAGCGGAGCAGAACCATTTTAGCAATTTTGGTAGAGGGTCACCCGAGGAACATTTCTATGAAATGATATTGAAATCCGGCCATTTGCCTAGGAGGAGATGTCGTTTTAAGGTTTTTCTATTTTTAGATGTGGCGGCCATTTTGTTCAGCAGAGCCGAACCATTTTAGCAATTTTGGTAGAGGGTCACCCAAGAAACATTTCTGTGAAATTATTTTGAAATCGGGACATTGGCCTAGGACGAGATGTCATTCAAAGGTTTTTCTATTTTTAGCTCTGGCAGCCATTTTGTTCAGCAGAGCAGAACCATTTTAGCAATTTTGGAAGAGTGTCACCAGAGGAACAATTCTGTGAAATGATATTGAAATCCGGCCATTTGCCTGGGAGGAGATGTCGTTTTAAGGTTTTTCTATTTTTACAAGTGGCGGCCATTTTGTTCAGCAGAGCGGAACCATTTTAGCAATTTTGGTAGAGGGTCACCCGTGGAACATTTCTGTGAAATTATTTTGAAATCGGGACATTAGCCTAGGAGGAGATGTCGTTTATAGGTTTTTCTTTTTTTAGCTCTGGCAGCCATTTTGTTCAGCGGAGCAGAACCATTTTAGCAATTTTGGTAGAGGGTCACCCGAGGAACATTTCTGTGAAATGATTTTGAAATCTGGCCATTTGCCTAGGAGGAGATGTCATTTAGAGAAATTGTTGACGGACAGACGGACGGACGAAGGACAAAAAGCGATCCCAATAGCTCACCTTGAGCACTTCGTGCTCAGGTGAGCTAAAAACACAAACTTTCAATCCCCCAGCCCAAGGATGCTACAGATAAAATTTGGGCCCAATCGGCCCAGTGGCTTCAGAGGAGATGTCTTTTGAAAGTGTTAACGACGATGCAGACGCAGACCCAGACGACGACGACGGACAATGTCCATCCTATAAGCTCCCCCGGAGCCTTCGGCTCTGGTGAGCTAAAAATAGCCACAGTGACCTTGACCTTGAAAGTCAAAGTCACTCGAGGTATTGTCATAAGGAACGTTTGTGTGAAGTTATATTGAAATCAGTGAAGAAATGTAGTCGCTAGAGCAATGACAAAGTTTTTCTAAAAACAGCCACAGTGACCTTGACTTTGAAAGTCGAAATCACTCGAGATATTGTCATAAGGAACAGTTGTGTGAAGTTATATTGAAATCAGTGAAGAAATGTAAGCGCTAGAGCCATGACAAAGTTTTTCTAAAAATAGCCACAATGACCTTGACCTTGAAAGTGGAACTCGCTAGAGATATTGTCATAAGGAACATTTGTGTTAAGTAATATTGAAATTGGTGAAAAAATGTAAGCGCTAGAGCGATGACAAAGTTTTTCTAAAAATAGCCACAGTGACCTTGACCTAGAAAGTGGAACTCGCTAGAGATCTTGTCATAAGGAACATTGGTGTGAAGTTATATTGAAACCAGTGGAGAAATGTTAGCGCTAGAGCGATGACAAAGTTTTTCTAAAAATAGCCCCAGTGACCTTGACCTTGAGGCCATGACCTTGGAAGTCAAACACGCTAGAGACATTTTTAAAAGGAACATTTGTGTGAAGTTATATTGAAATTGGTGAAGAAATGTAGGCACTAGAGTGATGACAATGTTTGTCTAAAAATAGCCACAGTTACCCGAACCTTGAAGTCATGACCTTGTAAGTCGAACTCGCTCGAGATATTGTCATAAGGAACATTTGTGTGAAGTTATATTGAAATCAGTTTTGTTTGTTTGATTTGAGGTTTAACGTCCCCGTCAAAACTGTAAAGGTCATTTTGGAGACATTGCTTCCAATTTTGTGGGACTTTTACCCGACATTGAGATAAATTGACATCTCAAATTGAAATCAGTGAAGAAGAGTAAGCGCTAGAGCGATGACAAAGTTTTTCTAAGAATAGCCACAGTGACCTTGACCTTGAGGCCAGGACCTTGAAAGTCGAACTCCCTCGAGATAAGCCAACCTGTATAAAGCAAGCACCTATGGGATATTCAAAAAGTGCTTGCTTAAGACAGGTGCTTGCTTAAAACAGGTGAATTTTAATGCATTTTCCTTTCTCGAGAACTGAACACCTGCTTGCTTAAGACAGGTTGATTGCTTAATAGAGGTGGCCACTAAGACAGGTTTGACTGTATTTTTATAAGGAACATTTGTGGGAAATTATATTGAAATTGGTGAAGAAATGTAGCTGCTGGAGCGATGACAAAGTTTTTCTAAAAATAGCCACAGTGACCTTGACGTCATGACCTTGAAAGTCGAACTCGCTCAAGATATTGTCATAAGGAACATTTGTGTGAAGTTATATTGAAATCAGTGAAGAAATGTAGGCACTAGAGCGATGACAAAGTTTTTCTAAAAATAGCCACAGTGACCTTGACCTTGAGGTCATGACTTTGAAAGTCGAACTCGCTAGAGATATTGTCATAAGGAACATTTGTGTGAAGTTTTATTAAAATCGATCAAGAAATGTAGGCGCTAGTGTGATGACAAAAGTACGTACAGGACAAATGCTATATTCCCCTTCACAACTATGTTGTGCTAGGGGATAACAAGCAAACAACACAATGCCCAGCATTATTGAAAGACAAGCAAACAACGCAATGCCCAGCATTATTGAAAGACAAGAAAACAATGCAATGCCAAGCATTATTGAAAGACAAGCAAACAATGCCATGCCCAGCATTATTGAAAGACAAGCAAATAACGCAATGATCAGTATTTTTGAAAGACAAGCAAACAATGCAATGCCAAGCATTATTGAAAGACAAGCAAACAATGCCATGCCCAGCATTATTGAAAGACAAGCTAACAATGCAATGACCAGTATTTTTGAAAGACAAGCAAACAATGCAATGCCAAGCATTATTGGAAGACAAGCAAACAATGCAATGCCAAGCATTATTGAAAGACAAACAAACAGCATTATGCCAAGATTACTGAAAGACAAGCAAACAACGCAATACCAAGCATTACTGAAAGACAAGCAAACAGCATTATGCCAAGATTACTGAAAGACAAGCAAACAACACAATGCCAAGCATTACTGAAAGACAAACAAACAACACAATGCCCAGCATTACTTAAAGATACACAAACAACAGGGCCAAGATGGCCCTGAATCGCTCACCTGATTTCAAAGATGCCAAATAGATTCTGAAAGTTCGGCAATCTTGTTCATCACAGCAGAACAATATGAGCTTATTCGGTAGCGGGTTACCTAAGCAACATTCATGTGAAGTTTAAATCAAATTGGCTGAAGGATTTTGGAGAAATTGGCATTTGAATCAAATTTTTTACCTTTTTCTATTTTTAGCTCTGGTGGCCATTTTGTTCATCAGAGCCAAAGGATTTTAGCTATTTTGGTAGCTTGTCATCTAAGCAACACTCCTATGAAGTTTGAATGAAACTGGCCTATGGGTATAGGTCTGAGTTGTCCTTTAAAGGTGTTTCTATTTTCAGCTCTGGTGGTCATCTTGTTCACCAGAGTGGAAATATTTTAGCTATTTTGGAAGAAGGTCACCTAAGCAACAATCATATGAAGTTTGATTGAAATTGGCCAATTGGTGAAGAAGAAGCTGGCATTTAAAGCAAATTGTTGACATTTTTCTATTTTTAGCTCTTGCAGCCATTTTGCTGATCGGAGCAGATCCAATTTAGCTATTCTGGCAAAGAGTCACCTAAGCAACATTCCAATGAAGTTTGACTGAATTGGCCCAATGGTACAGGAGGAGTGGTCATTTAAAGATTTTTCTGTTTTTAGCTCTGGGGACCATCTTGTTCACCAGAGCGGAACGATTTTAGCCATTTTGATAGAGGGTCAGATCGGCAACATTCCGATGAAGTGTTATTGAAATTGGCCCAAGGATTTAGGAGGAGTTGGCATTTAAAACAAATTATTAATGTTTTTCCATTTTTAGCGCTAGTGGCCATTTTGTTCATCGGAGCAGAACCATTTTAGCTAGTTTGGTACAGGGTCACCTATGGAACATTCCTATAAAGATATAATGAAACTTGCCCAATGGTAAAGGAGGAGTTGTTGTTTAAAGATTTTTCTATTTTTTAGCTCTGGTTACCATCTTGTTCATCGAAGCAAAACCATTTTAGCATTTTTGCCAGAGGGTCACCTAAGCAACATTCCTTTGAAGTTTGAATGAAATTGGCCCAAGGGTATAGGAGGAGTTGTCCTTTGAAGATTTTTCTATTTTTAGCTCTAGCAGCCATCTTGTTCATCAGAGCAGAACAATTTTAGCTATTTTGATACAGGGTCATCATAGCAATATTCCAATTAAGTTTGATTGAAATTGGCCCAAGGGTTAAGAAGGAGTTGGCATTTTAAGCAAATTATTGACGTTTTTCTATTTTTAGCTCTGGTGGCCATTTTGTTCATCAGAGCAGAACCCTTTTGGCTATTTTGGTAAATATTTTGGGCTGATAAATCACAAACAAACAAACAAATTTCTGATGACTCTTGACAGGTCTGTGATTAAGGTATGAGGCAGAGCTCAACAAACTTACATTCTACCGCACTTCAGAATGTAACGTGATGTTTGATTGGACAACCTCGAAAATTTGTGATGATTTATACAGTCAACCCTCGCCGGCCTCGTTAGCTCAGTCGGATGCGCAGGTTGGATACCTGCCGGGGTCGGCAACATTCTTTCATGGAGATTGATCATAAAATCTTTTCTTCGATTATTCTCTCCCTTCTGCTGATTCAAGAAGGGCAGTTGTCAGTTTCTGGCGAAGAATAATGTGCACTGTACTGGTTAATAGCTTACGTATAAGCCTGACCAGGAAAAGTGTGGTAAGGTAAACTGACCGGCTCAAAAATGACCTAAATAGTGTTGACTGGGCTGTTAAACTCCAATACCACCAACCAACCGTCAACCCACTTTATACCGACATTCGTTTTAATGGCAAAACTCTTTATAACAGCAATTTCAACGGACTGACTACTTTGCTAAAGGCTTAGCCTAGTATCTGAGCAACGTGGGCTTCCCTCTGGTTAGAAATGCACAAATCCAATCCATAGTCATGAGAGGGTCTTGTAATCTATTACTCCAAGAAACAAATGTTATGGATATTTGTAAGAATCGCCTCAGTGAGGCGATTCTAACATATGTCTATAACATTTGTTTCTTGGAGTAATGATATGGAAAAGACCTTTTATAACCTATCATACTCTTAACTGGGATTCTTTATAACAACAAATTCATTATAATGGCTACATAATAGGGAACAAATACTCAGCAAGGCGATTCTTACAAATGTCTATAACATTTGTTTCTTGGAGTAACTAGAACTGTCAGAGGATCTGACTATAGCCCCGCTATAGCCCTGTCAGAGGAGAAAGACTCATGAATTAAAGGTAAAGACTTGTGAGAGGGTTAAATCCCTAACAAGGTACCTACGCCTTATAGACTTTTCGTGTTATTAGATCTGAAAAACAGTCTAAGTTAAAAAATAGGTTTTGGATAATGAAAGAAGCACATGCAATGATGCACATCTTCAGACCTATATGAAAACACCTGTTAAATTTCAAAAGGATTGACTAGAACTGTAAGAGGAGTTGCAATCACAAGGTAGCAACTCCCTATACATTTTAACATTAGTAGATCTCAAAAATTGTCTAAGTTAAAAAAGGTGAAATAAGTGAAAAAAATTATTTAAGGATAAAGAAAAAAGAATATGCACATCTTCAGACCTATATGAAAACACCTGTAAAGTTTCAAAAGGATTGACCTAGAACTGTAAGAGGAGTTGTGGTCACAAGGTAGCTACTCCCTATACATTTTAACATTAGTAGATCTCAAAAATTGTCTAAGTTAAAAAAGGTGAAATAAGTGAAAAAAATTATTTAAGGATGATGAAAAAAGAATATGCACATCTTCAGACCTATATGAAAACACCTGTAAAGTTTCAAAAGGATTGACCTAGAACTGTAAGAGGAGTTGTGGTCACAAGGTAGCTACTCCCTATACATTTTACAATTAGTAGATCTCAAAAATTGTCTAAGTTAAAAAAGGTGAAATAATTGAAAAAAAATTATTTAAGGATAATGAAAAAAGAATATGCACATCTTCAGACCTATATGAAAACACCTGTAAAGTTTCAAAAGGATTGACCTAGAACTGTAAGAGGAGTTGCGGTAACAAGGTAGCTACTCCCTATACATTTTAACATTAGTAGATCTCAAAAATTGTCTAAGTTAAAAAAGGTGAAATAAGTAAAAAAAATTATTTAAGGATAATGAAAAAAGAATATGCATATCTTCAGACCTATATGAAAACACCTGTAAAGTTTCAAAAGGATTGACCTAGAACTGTAAGAGGAGTTGCGGTAACAAGGTAGCTACTCCCTATACATTTTAACATTAGTAGATCTCAAAAATAGTCTAAGTTAAAAAAGGTGAAATAAGTGAAAAAAATTATTTAAGGATAATGAAAAAAGAATATGCACATGTTCAGACCTATATGAAAACACCTGTTAAATTTCAAAAGGATTGACTAGAACTGTAAGAGGAGTTGCGATCACAAGGTAGCAACTCCCTATACATTTTAACATTAGTAGATCTCAAAAATTGTCTAAGTTAAAAAAGGTGAAATAAGTGAAAAAAATTATTTAAGGATAATGAAAAAAGAATATGCACATCTTCAGACCTATATGAAAACACCTGTAAAGTTTCAAAAGGATTGACCTAGAACTGTAAGAGGAGTTGTGGTCACAAGTAGCTACTCCCTATACATTTTAACATTAGTAGATCTCAAAAATTGTCTAAGTTAAAAAAGGTGAAATAAGTGAAAAAAATTATTTAAGGATGATGAAAAAAGGATATGCACATGTTCAGACCTATTTGAAAACACCTGTAAAGTTTCAAAAGGATTGACCTAGAACTGTAAGAGGAGTTGCGGTAACAAGGTAGCTACTCCCTATACATTTTAACATTAGTAGATCTCAAAAATTGTCTAAGTTAAAAAAGGTGAAATAAGTGAAAAAAATTATTTAAGGATAATGAAAAAAGAATATGCATATCTTCAGACCTATATGAAAACACCTGTAAAGTTTCAAAAGGATTGACCTAGAACTGTAAGAGGAGTTGCGGTAACAAGGTAGCTACTCCCTATACATTTTAACATTAGTAGATCTCAAAAATAGTCTAAGTTAAAAAAGGTGAAATAAGTGAAAAAAATTATTTAAGGATAATGAAAAAAGAATATGCACATGTTCAGACCTATATGAAAACACCTGTTAAATTTCAAAAGGATTGACTAGAACTGTAAGAGGAGTTGCGATCACAAGGTAGCAACTCCCTATACATTTTAACATTAGTAGATCTCAAAAATTGTCTAAGTTAAAAAAGGTGAAATAAGTGAAAAAAATTATTTAAGGATAATGAAAAAAGAATATGCACATCTTCAGACCTATATGAAAACACCTGTAAAGTTTCAAAAGGATTGACCTAGAACTGTAAGAGGAGTTGTGGTCACAAGGTAGCTACTCCCTATACATTTTAACATTAGTAGATCTCAAAAATTATCTAAGTTAAAAAAGGTGAAATAAGTGAAAAAAATTATTTAAGGATGATGAAAAAAGGATATGCACATGTTCAGACCTATTTGAAAACACCTGTAAAGTTTCAAAAGGATTGACCTAGAACTGTAAGAGGAGTTGTGGTCACAAGGTAGCTACTCCCTATACATTTTACAATTAGTAGATCTCAAAAATTGTCTAAGTTAAAAAAGGTGAAATAAGTGAAAAAAAATTATTTGAGGATAATGAAAAAAGAATATGCACATCTTCAGACCTATATGAAAACACCTGTAAAGTTTCAAAAGGATTGACCTAGAACTGTAAGAGGAGTTGCGGTAACAAGGTAGCTACTCCCTATACATTTTAACATTAGTAGATCTCAAAAATTGTCTAAGTTAAAAAAGGTGAAATAAGTGAAAAAAATTATTTAAGGATAATGAAAAAAGAATATGCATATCTTCAGACCTATATGAAAACACCTGTTAAGTTTCAAAAGGATTGACCTAGAACTGTAAGAGGAGTTGTGGTAACAAGGTAGCTACTCCCTATACATTTTAACATTAGTAGATCTCAAAAATAGTCTAAGTTAAAAAAGGTGAAATAAGTGAAAAAAATTTTTTAAGGATAATGAAAAAAGAATATGCACATCTTCAGACCTATATGAAAACACCTGTAAAGTTTCAAAAGGATTGACCTAGAACTGTAAGAGGAGTTGCGGTAACAAGGTACCCACTATCAAATATTACAGACAGACAGATGGAATTCCGGACAAATTACAGACAGACAGACAGACAGACGGAATTCCGGACAAGCCAAATCCAATATAGCCCCCACTTTTTCAAAGCGGGGCTATAATGATGTGGGAAAGACCTTTTATAACCTATCATACTCCTAACTCGGATTCTTTATAACAACAAATTCATTATAACGGCACAATAATAGGGAACAAATTCTACCGTTAGAACGTAGGTCTTCTGTACTGTATTATACTGTGATCAATGAAACTGCTGGAAATATTTACTATGTTATTCTTTGTTCATTGGCAAGATGTAAAGATAATATCAAAAACTGATCTTAAATAAAAACGTCAGTCTGTGTATATAAGCTATACATTTTGAATTGGCCATAATTACAGGCCGTGGAGTGAGTAATTATTTTCTTTGAACCATAACCACAGTTTAAAAAGAGATTGTGATGTCAATATAGACAAAAGATTGATTGATCTAGAAGGCCATGATCAATTATATACTCATTTGCCTGAAATGAGGTATCATCATGTAAATCTATTAATAGGCACACCACCAACTTCTGGACACCGGCAATGGTTTTGTTTGTTTGATTTGAGATTTTACGTCCCAGTCAACATTGTATAGGTCATTTTGGAGACTTTGCTTCCAGTTTGTGGGACTTTTACCCAACCTTGAGATGAAATGACATCTGAAGCCCTACTGCCCAATGAAACCAATAGGGTTTATATGCATGGACAGTCCGACTCGCACCATTTTGCCTGGGCAGGCTTAGATCCTCCAAGCAGTTTACCAGCACTCATGTGCAGTCGGTCTCAGCTCTGCGTGGAAGCATCATACAGTCCATCTATTTCTTCAAGCCGTGATGGGCGGGGGCTAAACACCGGCAATGGTTTCCATGCTATTAAATAAATTTCTTTCGGAATGGTACCTACTCTTACAGGAGAAGAATTTGCTCCCTTTGGAAGCAAATTTTTTTGTGAAAGAAGCTCCCAAGGGAAGGAAATAAATCATATTAACCCATTTGGTACCAGAAACCCCAAAAAAACCTGACAAACAGTGCAGGCCCAGACCAGATGCGGCAAAATGCTGCGTCTGATCAGGGCCTCCACTGTTTGCTAAAAGTTAAAGTTCAGTCATTTTCCAAATAGATTTTGATGAAAACAGAACCTGAAACCCCAAAATTTTGAAATGGACTCCTGCTATATATAAGGAGGAATATTCCATTTGGTACACAAAGGGTTAAACTTGAGTGAGCTGAGCACCCTCGGGAAGAGGGCTTTTCATCTTCTATGTACAGCAGAACTTCGATGACTCCACCCCGATGGCTCGATTTCCTTGGATGAGTCGATCCCGTTTTTGAGTTCACAGAAAATCTTCCAAATACACTATATTGATAATGTAGGGCACTATATTGATAATGTAGGGAGATAATCTTCTTTTACGAGGGTCATTCAGTAAGTTCTGATAATGACCCTATAACATTTTTGCTTTTCATTTTAAAATAATGCAACTTTGCAACTTTGTATGAGTGACAAACAATTATTAAGCTTCTAATTGATGTAGAACACGTTCTCCTGTGACGTGTGATGCCACATTTATATGACGTCATTTGAATGCCGCTCAAGCATCATGGCCATGGTAAGCCTAGATGAACAGCATATTTATATAATGATAGAGAACATTTATGTGACTCTTGCGGTAAATCTGCTGTTTCGTTTAAGGGGAATGGATACACTTTCAGGGGAGGCAACTCCTGCAAAAGTTTTTCAGTTTCCCATGTCAGTAGGGGTCAACTCTTAAAGGAAAGAATTTGCTCCTGAGGAGCAAATTCTTTCCTTTAAGAGTAAACCCCCTTTTTCAGCGGGACAGGTCTTATAGAAAAGCTAACAGGAAGTCCCGAAATTTGTCTCCCTTTGAAAAATGGTGGAAAAATATGCCAGTTGTTACCATTCCCCTTAACACAGTTTATAGATGGATTAGGTGATTTGCAGATGGAAAATTTTATGTTTCCAATGACACCCATAGAGGACAGCCAGTTGAGGTTACAGACAAGTTTCATGTTGAAAAGTTAGGGACCTATTGAATAAAGATTGATTAACATCCGAGGAGTCAGCTGAAAGTCTTGGTATTTCTGTTGGGTCAGCTCATACAATTCTGACACGTCATTTACAAATGTGCCAAGTTTATGCAAGATGGGTGCCACATCACCTCACACAGGACCAAATGACAGACCGGTTAGTGATTGCAGAAAATCACTTAAAAAGATATGAAAATGAAGGCGAACAGTATCTTGAACGCATTGTGGCAATAGATGAGACAAGGCTTCCTAGCTGTGAACCCAAATTAAAGTCACAGTCCTCCTAATGGCACTGTCTCCAGGGTTGCCAAGGCCTGCAAAATTTCGACGAAAACAGGGGAACCTGAAAAAGCTCGCAATTACAGCCTATGATAATGGTGGTGTATTGGCGACAGATTATGTTCTTCTTGGACATACAGTATTATGAAACATTTTTGAAAAAGAAACTGAGACCGGCTGTCAGGAAAAAAACGACCAGCGCTCTTAAAGTCAGGGGCTCTGTTAATTCATGACAATGCAACGCCACATAACTCACACCCAGTGGCATCCAAAATCAAGGAATATAAATGGGAAGTGTTGCCTCACCCCCCTTATTCGCCGGACATGAGTCCCTGTGACTATGACCTTTTTCTTAAACTCAAAATGCCACTCAGGGGAGTTAGATTTAATGACTTAGAGGAGCTTAAAGTTGCTGTGGCCCCAGAGCTTCAATGCATCAAACACTGTTGCCTAGCAACGGGAACTGCGATCTTCTGAACAGATGGAAAGCGGTTGTTAGGAGCAGGGGTAGTGACTTTGAAGGAATATAGATAGGGTAAGTGTGTACCAGTTATAGTTTTCTTACAATAGGGCCATTATCAAAACTTATTGAATGACCCTCATATCTTGCAAATGTATGCTGTGTGTATTCATTAGAATCGCCTCGATGAGGCGATTCTAATGAGTACACACAACACACATTTATGATAAGAACATCCCCCCCATAGGGGCTTTAAGAAAAGATGGGCTGCATGATGCTTCTACGCATAGCTGAAACAGACTTGCACATGAGTACTGGTAAACCGCTTAGAGGATCTAAGCCTGCCCAGGCAAAGCGGTGCGAGTCGGCCCGTCCATGCTAATAAACCCTATTGGTGTCATTGGGCGGCAGGGCTTGAGTTGTCATTTCATCTAAAGGTCGGGTAAAAGTCCCACAAAATCTGAAGCAACGTCTCCAAAATGATCTTTACAGTGTTGATGGGAACGTTAAACCTCAAATCAAACAAACAAATGATAAAGAACACCAAAAAAGATATCCCATAATTATCACCATTATGCCTCCTCAGTCCTGGAATGACACTAATAGTAACCATCCGTGGCTCAAACTAACACTGTCTCAAACAAATTTTCATGGCCCCAAAGGGGGTCGAGCCATTGATGTTCGACTGTAATTACCTTGTAAATTTTGTGAGCTCCACCTGTAAGCTGCTATTACTGGTTTCCAGCTCCATCACACGGTTTGTCAAACTGCTCACTTGGTCAGTCAAATTCTTGTTTGCTGCTTCTAGTACCTGGGTCTTTACAGAAAAGAAACAAGATCTGTCACCTGACAGGGTAGGTTGCCTACTGGCACTTTGTCTTTAACAAAAATATCTTTAGTTCATGACTTTGACCGCAATGTCACAGGCCGAGGCTTATTGCTGAATAAAATTTAAGACCAGTGAGGCACTGCACTCAGTTATCTGTACAATAATAGCAGTCTTGATGGCCAAATTACCTACCATTTCATTGTTAAACTACCTTGTGTATATTTGATATGTATATTTTTTTATCCCATTATAAAATATATTTTAAAGTGTTTAACCCTTGTCCTGCTGAGCCCGGATATGTCATATCTTTCAAACAATGTAGATCCAGATCAGAAGCCATCTAATCTGGATCTACATTGTTTGTCATTTAGATTGTGAATTTGTTGTAATAACTTGCATCAAGGAATCTGATTGGTTGATAATCAGTGGTGGGTGTGGTATATTTGAATATTAAACAGGTCAAGGGTTAAATAAAATCAAAGAACTGACAGCGCTGGTGGGTCGATTGTCTTTTTTCTGAACTGAGACTTACATCATTTCGTTTCACCCTTCAATTTCTGTACTGTATGCAAAGAGTGTAGACCCTGATCAGATGTCTCGTTCTGCAGCATCTGATCTGGGTCTACCCTGTTTGCCTAACCAAACCCATGATTCCATATTAGTTTCTACAGATAACCTTTTATGCTACACTCTGATCTCACATCAGTAAGTTTCTATAAATAACCATTACCTGGGTTTCCTACAAATCAGTGATAGTCACGTGAAAAACAGCACTGAGGAGCTTCTGTGTTTAGTAACTTTGGTTGGATAGACAAATAATCGACCCAAATAGCTGCTTATGGAGCCCACATTTGTTTGTTTGATTTGAGGTTTATCGTCCCTGTCAACACTGTAAAGGTCATTTTGGAGACATTGCTTCCAATTTTGTGGGACTTTTACCCGACATTGAGATGAAATGACATATCAAGCCCTGCCGGTCATGTGAATGGCTGTGTTTCTTTAGAAGCCTGAGCACAGGACAAGGTCAGTTTGGCACATGCGACTAGTGAAGGCTCAGATCAGACTGAGCGGATGCTTAGACAGTCTATCAGGCTGGGGCTGTGACAAAATGCTTCAAGCCTAAACCCTATTGTTTTTTGGGTTTTTTTTTCAAAAATGAGTGATCGGGTTTACAGGAAAGTATCGGTAAGCAGGCTGTCACAAATTTGTCTTGTACAAAATTACTTAACCCATTGCAGGCGGGAAACCCCTAAAGGTGTACCTTGGCAAACAGTGCAGGACCAGATCAGATGCCACAGACTGTGGCGTCTGATCAGGGCCAGCACTATTTACTAACAGAATTTTCCGTCAAAAATAGAAACAAGAGGCTCAATGAGCCTAAACCGCTCACCTGAGGAACTTAAGTTTTAACAATTCACAGACTTGACTACTAAATCTGCTAATAGAATCCAGCCCATTGACCCTTACAGGATATAAGTCATCATTATAATTATTGCATTGCATTCCAAGTTTGAGACTTCTAGCTTCTATAGTTCCTGAGAAATCTTTGACGAAAATTTAACATTGGTCAAAATGGAGAGAAAGAAGAATGAAAGAACAGAAGAACAAATAAGCTGAGAAAGCCCAATGTCTCTTACACAAAATAAGTCATCATTATTCTATTGAATACCAAATTTGATGCTTCTAGCTTTTATAGTTCCTGAGAAATCTTTGATTAAAAATTTAACATTGGTCTATTATCTCTATATGGAGAGAAAGAAGAATGAAGGAACAAATGAACCAGACTAGCTCCAAAACCTAATGCAGCCTTTCCCCTTGCCCAATGGTGCTACACATAAAATTTAAACAAGATTGGTCGACTGCCTTCTGAGATATGCTTCATTGAAAGTGTGGACGACGGATGGACGGACGACAGACGACGGACTCCGGAGCCTTGGTATACTATCAGCTCACTGGAGCCTTTGGCTCAGGTGAGCTAAAAATTCAAGTCGCTATTTCTGTCACAACATTTTCCCTACGTTAATTCTATGGGCAAATTTTTTTGTCTCTCAAGGTCACGTAACTCCGAGGTCAATATTCCGATTCGGCCCAAAATCGAACTTAACCGAGATTTTATGCCTGTCCTCGTTACCTGCAAGTTTGAAGCTGATATGAATAAAAATAAAGTTGCTATGGTGGTCACAACGTATTTTTTTATGCTCAAGGGCAGGTAACTCCAAGGCAAATAATCCGATTCGGCCCAAAATCGAACTTAACCGAGATTTTATGTCTGTCCTTGTTACCTGCAAGTTTGAAGCTGATCTGAAAAAAATTCAAGTCGCTATCGTAGTCGCAACATTTTCCCTAATTAAGTCTATGGGCAAATTTTTTGTCGCTCAAGGTCACGTAACTCCAAGGTCAATATTCCGATTCGGCCAAAAATTGAACTTAACCGAGATTTTATGCCTGTCCTCGTTACCTGCAAGTTTGAAGCTGATATGAATAAAAATAAAGTTGCTATCGTGGTCAAAACGTATTTTTTTATGCTCAAGGGCAGGTAACTCCAAGGCAAATAATCCGATTCGGCCCAAAATCGAACTTAACCGAGATTTTATGTCTGTCCTCGTTACCTGCAAGTTTGAAGCTGATCTGAAAAAAATTCAAGTCGCTATCGTAGTCACAACATTTTCCCTATGTAAAGTCTATGGGCAAATTTTTTGTCGCTCAAGGTCATGTAACTCCGAAGTCAATATTCCGATTCGAACTTTACTGAGATTTTATGCCTGTCCACGTTACCTGCAAGTTTGAAGCTGATCTGAATAAAAATAAAGTTGCTATCGTGGTCACAACGTATTTTTTTATGCTCAAGGGCAGGTAACTCCAAGGCAAATATTCCGATTCGGCCCAAAATCTAACTTAACCGAGATTTTATGTCTGTCCTCGTTACCTGCAAGTTTGAAGCTGATCTGAAAAAAATTCAAGTCGCTATCGTAGTCACAACATTTTCCCTATGTTAAGTCTATGGGCAAATTTTTTGTCGCTCAAGGTCACGTAACTCCAAGGTCAATATTCCGATTCGGCCCAAAATCGAACTTAACCGGGATTTTATGCCTGTCCTCGTTACCTGCAAGTTTGAAGCTGATCTGAATAAAAATAAAGTTGCTATCGTGGTCACAACGTATTTTTTCATGCTCAAGGGCAGGTAACTCCAAGGCAAATAATCCGATTCGGCCCAAAATCGAACTTAACCATGATTTTATGTCTGTCCTCGTTACCTGCAAGTTTGAAGCTGATCTGAGAAAAGTTCAAGTCGCTATCGTAGTCACAACATTTTCCCTATGTTAAGTCTATGGGCAAATTTTTTGTCGCTCAAGGTCACGTAACTCCGAGGTCAATGTTCCGATTCTGCCCAAAATCGAACTTAACCGAGATTTTATGCCTGTCCTTATTATCTGCAAGAATGAAGTCGATCAGAAAAAAATTGACAGAGCTAGAGTGACGACAAGCTTTTTCCTATGTTAAGTCTATGGGAGCTATATGTTGCCATGGTAACCAGAGTTCCACTCTGATCTGCATGAAAACCTTATGCAGTCTTTCCACTTGCCCAATAATGTTACACATGAAATTTGATCAAAGTCGGCCAAGTAGTCTTCAAGATATACATTTTTGAAATTCACATTAACCCTTATGCAAAAATGCACAAGGGCAGGTAACTCCTAAGTGTATGATCCGATTCTGCCAATTATCGAACTTGACCGAGATTTCATGGCTGTGCTGGTTATCTGTAAGAATGAAGCCAATCCGAACAAAATTGAAGCAGCTACAGTGATGGCAACATTTTCCCCATGTTAAGTCGATAGGCAATTTTTCGGGCGCTCAAGGGGACGTAACTCTTGAGTGAACTAGAGCTGTCAGTGAAACTGACTAGGGCCCCGGCAGCGCTATCAGAGGAGTAGGAAAATGTTGATGTTAAAAAAGACGTTTTTTTTTTTCCTTTCACCTCTAAGTATGACCTTGACCTTTGAGGTACGGACCTGGGTCTTGCGCGTGACACACTGTCACATTATGGTTAATATTTCTGCTAAGTAATATTTAAATCCATCCAGGTATAAGAAAGTTATAGATTGGACACAATGAAAAAGACGCTTTTTTGACCTTTTATCTCTAAGTATGACCTTGACCTTTGAGGTACGGCAGTGGGTCTTGCGTGTGGAACTTCGTCACATTATGGTTAAAATTTCTGCCAAGTAATATTTAAATCCATCCAGGAATAATAACAAAGTTATTAATTGGACACAGGAAAGACCCTTTTTTGACCTTTAACCTCTAAGTATGACCTTGACCTTTGAGGTACGGACCTGAGTCTTGCGCGCAACACTCCATCACATTATGGTTAACATTTCTGCCAAGTAATATTTAAATCCATCCAGGAATAAGAAAGTTATGGAGGATAAAAAAATTTGTGGACGGACAGACGGACAGACGGACAGACAGACAGACGGACGGACAGAATGATGCCAAGTAATATTTAAATCCATCCAGGAATAATAAAAAGTTATGGAGGATAAAAAAATTTGTGGACGGACAGACGGACAGACGGACGGACAGACGGACGGACAGAGTGATTACTATAGGGCACCCACACTTTCAGTGCGGGGCCCTAATTATCTGATTCGGCCCAAAATCGAACTTGACCGAGATTTTATGCCTGTACTGGTTATCTGCAAGAATGAAGTCGATCAGAAAAAAATTGACGGAGCTAGAGTGATGACAAGCTTTTTCCTATGTGAAGTCTATGGGAGCTAGATGTTGCCATGGCAACCAGAGTTCCACTCAGATCTGCCTGAAAACCTAATGAAGCCTTTCCACTTGCCCAATAATGCGACACATGAAATTTGATCAAAGTTGGCCAAGTAGTCTTTAAGATATACATTTTTGAAATTCCCATTAACCCTAATGCAAAAACACACAAGGGCAGGTAACTCCTAAGTGAATGATCCGATTCTGCCAGTTATCGAACTTGACCGAGATTTCATGGTTGTGCTGGTTATCTGCAAGAATAAAGCCAATCTGAAAATAATTGAAGCAGCTACGGTGATGACAACATTCTCCCCATGTTAAGTCAATAGGCAATTTTTTCAACGCTCAAGGACACGTAACTCCTGAGTGAATAATCCGATTCAGCCCAAAATCGAACTTGATTGAGATTTCATGTCCTCGTTATCTGCAAGAATGAAGTCGATCAGAAAAAAATTGACGGAGCTAGAGTGATGACAAGCTTTTTCCTATGTTAAGCCTATGGGAGCTCTTTGTTGCTGTGGCAACCAGAGTTCTCATCCGATCTGCACGAAAACCTAATACAGCCTTTCCCCCTACCTGATGATGGTTCATATGAAATTTCATCAAGGCCGGCCCACTGGTTCCAGAGATATACTTTGTTGAAAGTGTGGACGACGGACGCCGGCTCGTGGTATACTAATACCTCACATGAGCCTTCGGCTCAGGTGAGCTAAAAAATTAAGCCTACCATCCCTTATATGACAAATGGACTTGTTCAACATATAGCAATGGAAGAGTTCACTAATATACAATGGGTTAAAGTATCTTGGGGCACTGCTGTTCTAAGCATATATTGTTAGCTTAAAGCGTTCATAAGTGGTCAAAATGTTAGCAGTTCTAGCAAAGTGCAATGTCTAAAGTAGAGGTATTTTTGCAGGAAAAATGTGAGTAGCTACATTATTTTTCAGCAAAAATGGTAGTATTTTTGCAATATTGAATATCTAACTTTTAACCCTTATCTTGCTGTTCACGACTATCCCTATCTTTGCAAACAGTGTAGTCCCAGATCAGATGGCTTCTGAAGAAGCCATCTGATGAAGCCATCTGATCAGGCTCTACACTGTTTGACATCTAATATATGAATTTGTAGGAATAAAATACATCTAGTAATCTGATTGGTTCAAAGTCAGAAATGTCAGAGTCAGAAATGGGTGTGGCTAAATTGAATATTCAGCAGGATAAGGGTTAACAATATGTTAACTAACAACACTGTTAGTTTGCAAGAACTGGACCCAGTTGTAAACGTTCCACTTGAAAGAATTGGCCCCCCACCCATCGGAGCTTGAAGAAATAGATGGGCTGCATGATGCTTCCACGCAGAGCTGAAACCGACCCCCACCCGAGTACTGGTTAACCGCTTAGGGTATCTAAGTCTGCCCAGGCGAAGCCGTGCTGCGAGTCGGTCCGTCCATGCTTATAAACCCTTTTGGTTTCATGGGCGACAGGGCTTGAGGTGTCATTTCATCTCAATGTTGGGTAAAAGTCCCACAAATTGGAAGCAACCTCTCCAAAATGACCTATACAGTGTTGCAACAGTTGGCGGGGACGTTAAACCTCAAATCAAACAAACAAACAAACAAAATTCCACTCGAAAGAAGGCATCAAGCTACCAGTAGTAAAGCTCACCTTTTCTACATACTGTTCTGAGGGTTTCTGTAGGCCCCTGTACCCACAGGTTCCTTCATGGTGTTGGGTATCTTCATAGCTCCCTTGGAACTCACAGCCTGAAGTTGACAAATACACACACTATTTTAGAGAAGACTGTCACTGAGTCTAACTGTTGGTCTTCTTTTGCTCCAGCATTTCAATTTAAATTTAATTTAAATTGCAAACAAACCAAAAAACCAAACAAAAACTTTTTTTGCAGCAGTATACATGTATTTCTGTAAACTAATGACCCAGTCATCATTATTTTGGTCATGTTGAGCAGGTCTAATAACCTAAATATACTTTTCCTGGGCAAGCTTATACATTAACCCTTTCCCACTCAGATACTTGTTTTTACGTGTCTGAACCCCCCCCCCCCCCACCCCCCACCACCACACACACACACACACACTTTTTGAGCCCCAGAACCACCTAAAATCTGCATTCCCCACTCGGCTATGTTTGCGTTAGGATTAGTCGTCCTAAAAATGGCCTGTTTTTTCGTGCGGCTCCCCACTAAAAATATATCAATGGGGAGTTTGAAGGGGAGCTATTGCCCCCTTCAGTCCTTCACCGCCGAAAAAAATTTGGGGCATGGCCCGGCCCGCCGCTGAAATGAAATCTGAGGGTGTCACGGGTCCAAAATGCCTCAAAACTGCTGTTGGCAAAAACAAGCTGCAGACAGTGAAAATGACCAGTGCCAAACCCCTTAATTGTTGCCTTGACAGCAGTGTGAAGATAAAGATTCTGTCAAAAATACATGTGAAATCACACTTTTTGACAACTTTGAGATGCCCCCTCATTACCCTGGCAACAATGATTTAGCCTAAAAAGGTTCCATTTGAAAGGCTTCTGCCGAGTTTGAAAACAGACCGTTCATTGGGAAATAATGGTTATATGAAGTTGCTGTCCTAGACAACACTGTGAAAATCAGCAAAAATTCACAAAGTACTTAAGTGGGAAAGGGTTAAAGAGGTAAACCAGTGCAGTGCAGAAAATGACAACCTCCTTCCTTGAACTAGAACAGTGTTTTTGGTTTTCGTTTAACAGCCCTTTCAAGATTATTTCACTCATATCGAGCCGATCCTTAATCAGAGGTGGGCGAAAACCGGAGTACCCAGAGATAAACCACCTGACCTTCCGTTGCAAAACTTTGCGTCTCACATGTGACCCGAGCGAGGCTCGAACCCACAGCGGTGAGAGACCTAATGTTGAGTCAGCTCTCTTATCCACTAGGCCACGGAGGCCCGTTAACAAGTTTTCATAGGAAAAACATATGTCCCCCACCAGTCCTTCCTTGAACTTGAACCTTGTTTTCATAGGAAAACGTATGTCCCCCACCAGTTTGAACAGACATTTATTTTTAAATAGAATTTCTCTTTTGTGTGTGTGTGTGTGTGTGTTTGGATCATGCATGGAAGGTGAAAGAGGTGGAGTTTTAATTTTGGCATTTTTGTGGGGTAAGCATTCTAAGACCTTGTGTGACCTTGAAAATAAAGTCAAGGTCACCAAAATCTAATCAGTTCTTGTCCCAACAATATACATGTACTGTAGCTGTGCAAGTTTGGTAAAAATCCAACCATTCTTTAGGGAGAGGGTGCAGATAATCTAAGCTCGTATATGACCTTGAAAATAGGGCCAAGGTCATCAAAATCTAGTCAGTCCTTGTCCATGTCCCATTAATGTAGCCGTGCAAGTTTGGTCAAAATCTGTCCATTACTTCAGACTATTACAGTGAAAACTGTGAAAACCAAACTCTGTCTCCTCTGAATTACTATCAAATCTGAACAAAAACTGAAGTCCCGATTAGTTTATCTTGCATATAATTAGGGGATAACTGTATTCAAAATTGTCATTTGGGGAAGTAAATGGGCGGTTTTACGGCAAAGCGTCAGCGGAGCCGTAAAACGCAATTTGTGACCATAAAACCGACGATTTACCTCCCCAAATGACAATTTTGCAATACAGCTATCCCCATTCTAATGCACTTATTTGGTTGTTATCTTAAAATCTGTACTGTTTTTCACAAACGACAAGCGCTGTGAGCTACGTAAAACCAAATGCCAGCCAATGAAAAGCAACGTAACGTGATGCCATTGGGTTTCGGACAGCATATCGCAGAATATACTGTCGCAAATTTTTTAAGTTATTCAAGCGGACGTCGCGTTACATGCGCAAGTGCATTAGAACGCAAATTTCACCTGTCTATTCCGAATCCTGTCTTTTCTGAATTCCGAACACCATATTCAATCTGTGTCATTAAAAACAGATCTGCCTTATCTCAAGAAAACACAGGTTTTGCGGTCAAAAACTCATGTGAAAACACACTTTTTGCCAACTTTGAGATGCCCCCTCTTTACCATGACAACAATGATCAAGTCATTAAAGGTTGCATTTGAAAGGCTACTGCCCAATGAACATTCATACCGAGTTTGGTGTAAAACAGACCATCCATTATGAAACAGTGGCTAGTTGAAGCTGCTGTCAGGTGCAACACTGTGAAAATCAGCGAAATTCACAAAATCCCTGAGTGGTAAAGGGTTAATGAAGAAAATCCCAACTGACCAAAATAATCTTTTTTTCATGATTTTATTGCAAGAAACAATATTTCAGATATAATTAATGCATTTTAGACTAAAATTCCGTAAGTTCCCAGATTTCAGTTAACCCTTTCCCACTCAGATACGTGTTTTTACGTGTTTGCATCCCCCACCCCCATTTTAAGCCCCAGAAGCACCTTAAAATCTGCATTTCTACCCCTGGATAGTTATGTTTGTTTTAGGATTTGTTGGGCAAAAAAGTGACCTGTTTTTTCGCGGGCCTCCCCACTAAAAATATTCTGGGGGGGGGGGGGGGGGGGGCAACATGTATAGCCCACCCCCACCCCCATTTTAAGCCCCAGAAGCATCTAAATTCTGCATTTCTACCCCTGGATAGTTATGTTTGTTTTAGGATTTGTTCGGCAAAAAGTGACCTGTTTTTTTCGCGCGCCTCCCCACTAAAAATATTCTGCGGGATGGATGTGAGGGGGGGGGTTGCCCCCACCCCACCCCCCACAACCACTCCCCCCTCACATCCCGAAAAATTTTGGGTGTATGGCCCAACCAGCCGCTAAAATTTATATCTGAGGGTGTCTGGGGTCAAAAGTGCCTGAAAATTGATGCTGATAAAACATGCTGCAAACAGTGAAAATGGCCAGTGCCAAACACCTTAATTGTTGCCTTGACAGCTGTGTGAAGATTAAGATGCGGTCAAAAATTCATGTGAAAACACACTTTTTGTCAACTGTGAGATGCCCCCTCTTTACCATGACAACAAGGATCAAGTCATGAAAGGTTGCATTTGAAAGCCTACTGCCCAATGAACATTCATACCGAGTTTTGTGTAAAACAGACCGTCTATTATGAAACAGTGGCTAGTTGAAGTTGCTGTCAGGTGCAACACTGTGAAATCGGCAAACTTCACAAAATCCCGGAGTGGTAAAGGGTTAAGCAAGCACCTGTCTTAAGCAAGCACATTTTGGTTATCCATTAGGTGCTTGCTTAATAGAGGTTAGACTGCAGATTAAACAATTATCAGAAAATGCACCAGGTGGAATTGGGGATAATGACACAGACATGGACAGTGAACCAAAACACTAAACAATCATGTACATTGTATAGTAAAATACATACACTAAATGGTAAATCAAACTTTGAGCCGAAGCGTTTTTCTTTGTATTTCCTTTATTTAATACAATTACATGTTTTGCATGTGAATAAATAACCTTACATCACCAAATGATCACCAATGATTTACTCTGAACACTGTCTATTCCAAACATTACGGTCCAAGAGGTGTACGGTTTTCACAGGTTTCACTGTATCATTTAACATCCTTCCTACTTTTTATCTGCACGAGTACTGGTAAACCGCTTAGAGGATTTAAGCCTGCCCAGGCAAAGCGGTCCATGCTTATAAACCCTATTGGTTTCATTGGGCAGCAGGGCTTGAGATGTCATTTCATCTCAAAGTTGGGTAAAAGTCCCACAAAATTGGAAGCAGCGTCTCCAAAATGACCTTTACAGTGTTGACGGGGAGGTTAAACCTCAAATCAAACAAAAAACAAAAACTTTTTATCTGAAGCTATAGGCCGGATTACCTACCTTTATCTTGATGCTGACAAGGTGTAAAGACGCATACTTTAAGATGTTCATCTAGCTCAGACTTCCGGAATTTACCACATGTATTGTTGCGATTCGGACATGGAATAGGCACAAACTCGCACACATCTTCATGTGACTTTCTATCTCCTGAAAGAATTAAAGAAGTTTTCATTATCATGAAAGTCCAAAACATTCTTTCCTGCAGTTCAGCCGAAATCCCTGTGTATTGTTACAGTTAAAAATCGTGTTCTGCTGAACAAGGATATGCTCTGTCTTTACAAACAGTGTAAATCCAGATCAGATGGCTTCTGATCTGGATCTTCACTGTTTGTCATTCAGTTGGTGAATTTATAAGAATAAATTAGTTTGTTTGTTTGTTTTGGAATTTTACGGCCCAGTCAACACTATTTAGGTCATTTTTGAGCCAGTCAGTTTACCTATCAACACATTCCTGGGCAGGCTTATACGTAAGCGGTTAACCAGTACAGTGCACATTCTTTCGCCAGAAACTGACAACTGCCCTTCTTGAATCAGCGGAAGAGAGAGAATGAAGAATAAATTAGAGATCTACATCAAGTAATTTGATTAGTTGATAGTCAAAAATGGCCGTGGCAACATGGTTAAGAGTACAGACTCGTCTGGGCTTTCTACCGCTGTGACCGTGTAAGCATCATTCCAAGGCACAGCATAAGGGAGAAAGCTAATTCCTGCTTAGATAACAGAAGGTACCACATTTTCCCCTTAGAATTTGGACTGTTACAATTTGGACTGTTTTGGACACGAAAACCTCTGCTCAGTGGCAAACATTAAAGATCCTAAACAGACTGCTCCTTCAGAAACACTCATCTGGGTCCATACTGATTGCTAAGACTTATTTTTACGACATTTTAACGTCTGAATATTTTTGGTATACGAGGACTGTTCAAATACGAATGCAAGTAGAACGTTTTCTCATGCACTAATGCAAAAATCACCTAAAAATAAATATCACAGCGTAGAAAAACATTTTACCTATACATTGATACCAAACCCGTTAAAATCCGTGCACTTTAGCCATGTATATCGTTCAATAAACACTGTCTACTCTTGTATACTAATACAAAACATGGTTGAAAGAAGGTCAGAGTACGCCGTTGAAATACGGTCCTATATTAAGAATCGTTGTATTCTTGGTATACGGTGCAAAGACATTTTTGATGAAATATGTTCGGTTTATGGGCAGAATGAAATGTCTTTTCCGACAGTTTTTCGTTGGTGTAAGAAATTCAGCTGTGGGCTAGGCTCAACAGAAGATGCACCACATGATCGTCGGCCGAAAAGAGCAATATCTGCCAAGATGGTTGCTAGAGTGAAAGAAATAGTTGCTACCGATGCATGATACACCACTAGGCAAATAGCTAGTATGGTTGGCATCTCATTAGGAGTAGCTCATACAATTCTGAAGCAGGATTTGAAAATGAGAGAGATCTGTGCTAGATGGATTCCCCATCTGTTGACAGATGAGCAGAAAAAGACACGCGTTCAGTGCACCAAGGAGTTGCTTAAAAAGTTTCAAAATTACAATGCACGGTCTTTCGCTAATGTCTTCACAGGTGACGAGACATGGGTTCACTTTTTTGATCCAAAACGAAAGATTCAGAACAAAATATGGGCAACAAAGTATTGCAAAAGACCATGCATTGCAAAGCGGACCATGAGCGTCAAGAAGGTAATGTATGCCATATTCTTTTCAAATCAGGGCCCTGCTATTCAGGTTGCTGTGCCTAAAGGCAAATCTGTAAATGCGAAGTTTTACAAGAATAAAGTTCTTCAAAAATTGAAGAAATATTTCAAAGAACAAAGACCCGCAACTGGTTTGGCCAATGTCAGATTGCTACATAACAATGCGTCATCGCACAAGGCGTTCATTGTGCAAAACTATCTGAAGCAGCAAAAGGTTGTTGAAATCCCTCACCCCCTGTATTCCCCTGACCTTGCCCCGTGTGACTTTTTTTGTTCCCCAGCTGAAAAAATACTTTTCTGGTCGAAAATTTGTACAGCGCAAACACCTTGGTTATACAATATTCTAGTGCCTTCATAGTATACCTCGAAAAGACTACCAAAATGCATTTAATGATTGGATCAGAAGACTGAAAGTTTGTATATCTGTTAAAGGGGAATACTTTGAGGGGACAAAATAAATTTTTCATCGAAATCTATCACGGAATCATTTTTATGTACTTAGTTGCATTCATTTTGAACAGTCCTCGTATTAAGTGTTTGTTTCTTTTGTCTGTTTTAGAGTTTCACTGCCAGCCTCAGTAGCTCAGTCGATGTGCGTCTGGCTGGTGATCAGGACGCAGGTTTGATACCTGCCGGCGTCAGCAACATTCTTTTATGGAGGTTGATTATGAAATCCTTTCTACAGTCATTCTCTCCCTTCCCCTGATTCAAGAAGGGCACTTGTCAGTTTCTGGCGAAAAAATGTGCACTGTACTGGTTAACCACTTACGTATAAGCCTGCCCAAGAAAAGTGTGGATAGGTAAACTGACCAGCTCAAAAATAGCCATCGGAAGAGATGGCAAATCCCCCGACCAAAAGTCAATATGGCCTTCAGAAGATTGTTCACCAATAGAAAGTGCATCAGAATTAAACCAGCAATATATCACAAAAGTATTGCAGTTATGGCCATCACAAGATTATACTGTCAGGGGAGATAACTAAAAAACCAGGGCACTCAGAAATGTGGTTCTTGCGCATGACATGCCTGCTTAACCCTTTACCACTCAGGGATTTTGTGAATTTCGCTGATTTTCACAGTGTTGCACCTGACAGCAACTTCAACTAGCCATTGTTTCATAACGGATGGTCTGTTTTACACCAAACTCGGTATGAATGTTCATTGGGCAGTAGCCTTTCAATGCAACCTTTCATGACTTGATCATTGTTGTCATGGTAAAGAGGGGGCATCTCAAAGTTGGCAAAAAGTGTGTTTTCACATGAATTTTTGACCACATTTTAATCTTCGCTGTCAAGGCAACAATTAAGGTGTTTGACACTGGCCATTTTCACTGTTTGCAGCATGTTTTATCAGCATCAATTTTCAGGCATATTTGACCCCAGACACCCTCAGATATAAATTTTTGCGGCCGGTTGGGCCATACACCCAAAATTTTTCGGGATGTGAGGGGGGCAACGCCCCCCTTCAATCCCCCCAGAATATTTTTAGTGGGGAGGCGCGCGAAAAAACAGGTCACTTTTTTGCCCATCAAATCCTAAAGCAAACATAACTATCCAGGGGTAGAAATGCAGATTTTAGATGCTTCTGGGGCTTAAAATGGGGGGGGGGTGCAGACAAGTAAAAACACTATCTGAGTGGTAAAGGGTTAAGCTCATGTATTTCTGTTCAAAGTACCATCAATATGTCTCAAAAGGTATTGGAGACATGGTGATCACAAGCTGGTCATACTGTTATATTGGAAGGGTAGATAACTCAAATACAACAGCACCAACACTTGTGGTTCTTGCACATGACATCCCTTCTGTACCTTGTATACAATTGTGCCAAGTTCCTTCAATATATCTCAAAGGGTGTTGGAGTTATGGCCATCACAAGGTTATATTGCCAGGGGAGATAACTAAAAAACCAGAGCATCCACAGTTGTAATTCTTGAGCATGACACACCTGCTTAACCTCATGTACATCTGCATCAAGTACCACAAATATGTCTAAAGGGTATTGTAGGTACGATGATCACAAGGTTTTCATACTGTTATATTGGAAGGGGAGATAACTCATATATCATGGCACCCAGAGTTGTGGTTCTTAGGCATGAAGCGCCGTCTCAACGTTGTATACAATTGTGCCAAGTACCATCAATATATCTCAAAGGGTATTGGAGTTATGGCCATCACAAGGTTATATTGTCAGGGGAGATTATTAAACAAGAGGGCCCAGAGGGCCCTGGTTCGCTCACCTGAGTGTCACTGCCTCGAGGACAATCTACTTTTAGCTCTGGTGGCCATCTTGGCCATCAGCAGAGTGATTTTAGCTTATTTGGTAGGGAGTAACATAGGCAACATTCCTGTGAAGTTTTAATCAAATCTGCCTAAGGTTTTAGGAGGAGTTCATGTTTGAATCATATTTACAATATTTTCTATTTTTAGCTCCCGATATTTTGTACATCTGAGCAGGATTGTTTTAGCTTTTTTGGTAGAGGGTCATCTAAGCAACATTACTTCAAAGTTTAAATGAAATTGGTCCAATGGTACTGGAGGGATGGCGTTTGAAGATTTTTTTTTTATTTTTAACTCTGGCTGCCATCTTGTTCATCAGAGTAGAATGAGTTTACACTATTTTGATAGGGAGTCACCTAGGCAATATTTCTGTGAAATTTGCATCCAATTGGCCCAAGGGTTTAGAAGGAGTTCACATTCTAAGCAAATTTACCATAATAATATATAATTTGAACAAACTTGGTAGAGGTCCACAAGATGAAGCTTCATACCAAATATCAAACACCTGGGCCTTGCAGTTTCAGAGAAGAAGATTTTTATAGATTTTTCCTATATAAGCCTATGTAAAACCAAAGGGCTCATCTGAGAATTAGTGTCTCCAGTACATTCTAGGCCCAAGGGCTATAATTTGAACAAACTTGGTAATGGTCCACTAGATGAAGCTTCATTCCAAATATCAAAGACCTGGGCGTTCTGGTTTGAGACAAGATTTTTAAAGGTTTTCCCTATATAAGCCTATGAAAAACCAAAGGGTCCCAGAGTGGGGGTATTTTTGCCCCCAGGGCTATAATTTGAACAATCTTGAAAAAGGTCCACTAGATGAAGCTCCACACCAAATACCAAAGATCTGGGCCTTGCGGATTCAGAGAAGAAGATTTTTAAAGATTTTCCATGTATAAGCCTACGTAAAACCAAAGGCCCCAGGGGTGGGGGCATTTTTGGCCCAAGGGCTATAATTTTAACAATCTTGGTAGAGGTCTACTAGTTGAAGCTTCATATCAAATGGCATAGAGCAGGGCCTTGTGGTATCAGAGAAGAAGAATTTAAATATTTTCCCTATAAGACTATGAAAAACCAAAGGGTCCCAGGGTGGGGGCATTTTTGGTCCTAGGGCTATAATTTGAACAATCTTGATAGAGGTCCAATAGATGAAGCTTCACACCAAATATCTAAGACCTTGGCCTTGCAGTTTCTGAGAAAAAGTTTCTTTAAAGATTTTCCCTATATAAGCCTATGTAAAACCGAAGGCCCCCGGGGCGGAGGCATTTTTGGCCCCAGGGCTATAATTTGAACAATCTTGGTAGAGGTCCATTAGATTAAGCTTCACACCAAATATCAAAGATCTGGGCATTGCGGTGTCAGAGAAGAAAAGTTTTAAAGATTTCCCCTACATAAGCTTAGGTAAAACCAAAGGCCCCCTGGGCGGGGGCATTTTTGGCTCCAGGGCTATAATTTGAACAATCTTGGTAGAGGTCCACTAGGTGAAGCTTCATACCAAATATCAAAGACCTGGGCCTTGTGGTTTCAGAGAAGAAGATTTTTAAAGGTTTCCCTTTAAAGGGCTATGAAAAACCAAAGGGTCCAAGGGTGGGGCCATTTTCGGCCCCAGGGCTATAATTTGCACAATCTTGAAAGAGGTCCACTAGATGAAGCTTCACACCAAATATCAAAGATCTGGGTCTTGTGGTTTCAGAGAAGAAGATTTTTAAAGATTTTCCCTGTATAAGCCTATGTAAAACCAAAGCCCCCCGGGGCGGGGGCATTTTTGGCCCAAAGGCTATAATTTGAACAATCTTAGTAAAGGTCCTCCAGGTAAAGCTTCACACCAAATATTAAAGACGTGGGCCTGCTGGTTTCAGAGAAGAAGATTTTTTAATGATTTTCCCTATATAAGCCTATGTAAAACCATAGGCCCCTGGGGCGGGGGCATTTTGGCCCCCAGGGCTATAATTTGAAAAATCTTGGTAGAGGTCCACTAGATGAAGCTTCACACCAAATATCAAAGATCTAGGCCTTGCGGTTTCAGAGAAGATTTTTAAAGATTTTCCCTGTATAAGTCTATGTAAAAACAAAGGCCCCCGGGGCGGGGGCATTTTTGGCCCAAAGGCTATAATTTGAACAATCTTAGTAAAGGTCCTCCAGGTAAAGCTTCACACCAAATATTAAAGACGTGGGCCTGCTGGTTTCAGAGAAGAAGATTTTTTAATGATTTTCCCTATATAAGCCTATGTAAAACCATAGGCCCCCGGGGCGGGGGCATTTTGGCCCCCAGGGCTATAATTTGAACAATCTTGGTAGAGGTCCACTAGATGAAGCTTCACACCAAATATCAAAGATCTGGGCCGTGCGGTTTCAGAGAAGAAGATTTTTAAAGATTTTCCCTGTATAAGCCTATGTAAAACCAAAGGCCCCCTAGCGGGGGCATTTTTGGCCCTTAGGTAATAATTTGAACAATCTTAGTAGAGGTCCATCAGGTAAAGCTTCACACCAAATATTATAGACCTGGGCCTTGTGGTTTCAGAGAAGAAGATTTTTTAATGATTTTCCCTATATAAGCCTATGTAAAACCAAAGGCCCCTGTGGCGGGGGCATTTTGGCCCCCAGGGCTATAATTTGAAAAAATCCTGGTAGAGGTCCACTAGATGAAGCTTCACACCAAATATCAAAGATCTGGGCCGTGCGGTTTCAGAGAAGAAGATTTTTAAAGATTTTCCCTGTATAAGCCTATGTAAAACCAAAGGCCCCCGGGGCGGGGGCATTTTTGGCCCTAAGGCTATAATTTGAACAATCTTAGTAGAGGTCCACTAGGTAAAGCTTCATACCAAATATTAAAGACCTGGGCCTTGTGGTTTCAAAGAAGAAGATTTTTTAATGATTTTCCCTATATAAGCCTATGTAAAACCATAGGCCCCGGGGCGGGGGCATTTTGGCCCCCAGGGCTATAATTTGAACAATCTTGGTAGAGGTCCACTAGATGAAGCTTCACACCAAATATCAAAGATCTGGGCCATGCGGTTTCAGAGAAGAAGATTTTTAAAGATTTTCCCTGTATAAGCCTATGTAAAACCAAAGGCCCCCGGGGCGGGGGCATTTTTGGCCCTAAGGCTATAATTTGAACAATCTTAGTAGAGGTCCACCAGGTAAAGCTTCACACCAAATATTAAAGACCTGGGCCTTGTGGTTTCAGAGAAGAAGATTTTTTAATGATTTTCCCCATATAAGCCTATGTAAAACCAAAGGCCCCTGGGGCGGGGGCATTTTGGCCCCCAGGGCTTTAATTTGAACAATCCTGGTAGAGGTCCACTAGATGAAGCTTCACACCAAATATCAAAGATCTGGGCCGTGCGGTTTCTGAGAAGAAGATTTTTAAAGATTTTCCCTGTATAAGCCTATGTAAAACCAAAGGCCCCCGGGGCGGGGGCATTTTTGGCCCTAAGGCTATAATTTGAACAATCTTAGTGGAGGTCCACCAGGTAAAGCTTCACACCAAATATTAAAGACCTGGGCCTTGTGGTTTCAGAGAAGAAGATTTTTTAATGATTTTCCCTATATAAGCCTATGTAAAACCAAAGGCCCCCGGGGCGGGGGCATTTTGGCCCCCAGGGCTTTAATTTGAACAATCTTGGTAGAGGTCCACTAGATGAAGCTTCATACCAAATATCAAAGACCTGGGACTTGCGGTTTCAGAGAAGAAGATTTTTTAAGTTTTCATTTAAAAAATCTATTTTTAGCTCCTGTGACCCAGATGTGCAATGGACCGGAACCATTTGAACAATTTTGAAAGGGGACCACTAAAGTTTGGTCAAAATCTGATCAGTGGTTTAGGAGATGTCATTTGAAGAAAAAGTTTACGCACACACACACACATACGCACGCACTGACGACGGACGACGGACGAAAAGTGATCACAAAAGCCCACCTTGTCACTATGTGACAGGTGAGCTAAAAACGAGGGCACCCAGTGTTGTGGTTCTTGCACGTGACACACCTGCTTAACCTCATGTACAACTATACCAAGTATCATCAATATATCTCTAAGAGTGTTGGAGATGTGGCAATCACAAGGTAGTGATTCTATATTATTGGAAGGGGAGATAACTAAAAAACCATGGCACCCAGAGTTGTTGTTCTTGTGCATGACACACCGTCTCGGCCTTGTGAACAACTGTGCCAGGTATCATCAATATATTTTAAAGGGTATTGGAATTATGGCCATCACAAGGTTGTCACTCTATTTTATTGGAAGGGGAAATAACTCCAAAACCATGGCCACCAGAGTTGTAGTTCTTGTGCATGACACGCCGTCTCAGCCTTGTGAACAACTGTGCCAGGTACCATCAATATATCTCAAAGGGTATTGGAGTTATGGCCATCACAAAGTAGTCATTCTATTTTATTAAAAGGGGAGATAACTAAAAAAGTATGGCATCCAGAGTTCTGGTTCTTGCGCATGACATGCCGTCTCAGCCTTGTGAACAATTGTGCCAAGAACCATCAATGAATCTCAAAGGATATAGCAGTTATGGGCATCACAAGGTTGTCACTCTATTTTATTTGAAGGGGAGATAACTCCAAAACCATGGCAACCAGAGTTGTGGTTCTTGTGCATGACACGCCGTCTCAGCCTTGTGAACAACTGTGCCAGGTACCATCAATATATCTCGAAGGGTATTGGAGTTATGGCCATCACAAAGTAGTCATTCTATTTTATTAAAAGGGGAGATAACTAAAAAGGTATGGCATCCAGAGTTCTGGTTCTTGCGCATGACACGCCGTCTCAGCCTTGTGAACAATTGCGCCAAGAACCATCAATGAATCTCAAAGGGTATAGGAGTTATGGCCATCACAAGGTTGCGTCTACGGACGGACGGACGGACGGAAGTTCTCACGAACGGATACTTAAGTGGCTAGGCGTCGGCATATTGACTACTTAAGCGGCAAATTCTCTTAAGCGGCAAGCCACCTAAGAGCAAATTTTTGCCACTTAAGTACCCAAATAACGGAATAAACCGCATTTGGACTCACGAATATATACTTAAGTGTCAAACAGTCCAAATTTTTTGCCCCCTAAATGTCGTTTCGTTGGTGCGGACGGACGGACAGACGGACGGACGGACGGACGCCAGGCTGATCGCTATATCCCCCGAACCTTTTCGGTCGGGGGATAAAAATGGCCTAAATAGTGTTGACTGGGCTGTTAAACTCCAATACAAACAAACAAATTAGAGTTTCACTGCCCAGTCAATGCAACTAAGGTCATGTTGTGCCAGTCAGTTTACCTTGACACACTCACTATATAACCTTCCAAGCAGGAATCGATTTCGAAATTAACCCATATTGTACTACCGGTAAATGGAATCTTCCACCTTACAGCAGGAGTCCATTTCAAAATCCGGGGGTCTCAGGTTATGTTTTCTTCAAACTTTATTTGGAAATTGGCTAGGCCTTTTGCAAAGAGTGCAGGTTGGTTGGTTGATTTGAGGTTTAACGTCCCCGTCAACACTGAAAATGTCATTTTGGAGACGTTGCTTCCAATTTTGTGGGACTTTTACCCAACATTGAGATGAAATGACATCTCAAGCCCTGTCGCCCAATGAAACCAATAGGGTTTATTAGCATGGACGGTCCGCCTCTGGACAGGCTTAGATCCTCTAAGCGGTTTACCAGTACTAGTGTGCGGGCCGGATTCAGCTCTGAGTGGAAGCATCATGCAGCCCATATATTTCTTCAAGCCCCTATGGGCAAAGGACTTGATCAGACACTGGTTTCTGTGGTGTCTGATCTGGGCCTGCACTGTTAGCCAATTACCCATTTTGGGATCTACGGTTCAAAATTCAGATTGATTTATGTCTAGAAATTAAAGAAAAAATCCTAAAGATTCGGATACCATGAGGACTTGCTGTAATTCTCCTAAAATTTTGGCAAATTTGTTTCATGATCCAGCAAGGAGTCCAAAAGGTGCAGCGGAATGGCAAACAGTGTAGACCCCGATCAGACTGCTCTTTCAGAGCAGTCTGATCTGGATCTGCATTGTTTGCTTAGGCCTCTGTCCCAATACTTATGATCATTATGGTAGTTAAGAAAATGGCTGAACTTTTTATTCAAAACTGAAGGCCCTGATCAGAGTCCCATTCTGTGTTGTCTGATCTTGAATTGCTTTACATATTGGTTCCATAATATCATGTGTTAATATGTTAAACCCAATGACATTTACCTAAATGTATTTTTTGTGGACATCCGCTGGGGTCAGGAACAAGTTTTCCATTTTCCTCTGTGACACCATATCGACAATAGATCTGTAGATCATCTATCTGGCCAACAACCAACCTGACAGGAACAGAAAACTGGATTATTGTTTAGGGTCAATTAGCTCACAGTGTTTTTGGAATTTTTTTCTGACCATGATAAAAGCCTCAGAAGGTCAGGTGAGCTAAACCAGAGGGCCACAGGCCACTACGCTCACCAGAGGTCATGTGGCACCCATCATGGTCATGTGACTACAATCTCATGAATAACTTTTCATTGCCTCATCCCATAGAGGCTCTTCATGTAATTTGGTTTCAATCAGCACAGCAGTTTTAGTGGCAAAGAAGGTAAACAAGAGGGCCATGATGGCCCTGGATCGCTCACCTGATCCATAGGGTAACAAGTGGGCCCCTGCCTGGGAGAGCCATTATTGGCCCCGGGCTATAATTTGAATAATCTTGGTAGTGGTCTAAAAGGTGAAGCTTCATGCCAAATATCAAAGACTGGAGCCTTCTGGTTTCAGACAAGAAGTCCTTATATAAGTCTATATAAAACCTTGCGTTCCCCGGGGTGGGCCATTTTTGACCCCAGAGCTATAATTTGAACAATCTTGGTAGAAATCCACAAGATGAAGCTTCATACCAAAATATCAAAGACCTTGGCCTTCTGCTTTCAGACAAGAAGATTTTCAAAGGTTTTCATTGCCTTGACTTCTGTTTCCTAGGGATATAATTTGAACAATTTTGATAGAGGTCCACTAGATGAAGATTCACACCTAAAATCAAGTCAATGTAAAACCAAAGGGCCCCGGGGCAGGGGTATTTTTGACCCAAGGGCTATGATTTGAACAATTTTGGTAGAGGTCCACTAGATGAAGCTTCATACCAAATATCAAAGAACTGGGACTTGTGGTTTCAGAGAAGAAGATTTTTAGATATTTTCCCTACATAAGCCTAAGAAAAAACAAAGGGCCCCGGGACGGGGCATTTTTGGCCCTAGGACTATAATTTGAACAACCTTAATAGAGGTCCACTAGAAAGTTTCTCCCTAAATATCAAAGACCTGGGCCTTGCGATTTCAGAGAAGAAGATTTTTAAAGATTTTCCCAATATAAGTCTATGTAAAACGAAAGGGCCCCGGGGCGGGGGCATTTTTGGCATTTGAACAATCTTGGTAGAGTTCACTAGATGAAGCTTCATACCAAATATCAAAGAACTGGGCCTTGTAATTTCAGAGATGAAGATTTTTAAATATTTTCCCTATGTACGCCTATGAAAAATCTAAGGGCCCCTTGGTAGAGGTCCACTAGATGAAGCTAGACACCAAATATCAAAGACCTGGGCCATGCGGTTTTCGGAGAAGATTTTTAAGGATTTTCCCTGTATAAGCCAATGTAGAACCAAAGGGCCCACAGGTGGGGGCTATAATTTGAACAATTTTGATAGAGGTCCACTAAATGAAGCTTCACACCAAATATCACAGAACTGGGCCTTGCGGTTTCAGAGGAGATTTTTAAAGATTTTCCCAATATAAGTCTATGTAAAACCAAAGGGCCCCGGGGCGGGGGCATTTTGGCCCTAGGGCTATAATTTGAACAATCTTGATAAAGGTCCACTAGATGAAGCTTCACATCAAATATCAAAGACCTGGGCCTTGCAGTTTCAGAAGATTTTTAAAGATTTTTCCCTATATAAGCCTATGTAAAACCAAAGGTCCCCGGGGCAGGGGCATTTTTGGCCCCAGGGCTATAATTTGAACAATCTTGGTAGAGGTTCACTAGATAAAGCTTCATACCAAATATCAAAATTTTCAGTAAAAAAATCTCTTTTTAGCTCCTGTGACCTAGATGTGCAACAAATTTGAAAGGGGACCACCTAAGGATCATTCTTGTTAAGTTTGGTCAAAATCCGATCAGTGGTTTGAGAAGAGACGTCGTTTGAAGAAAAAGTTTACGCACGCACACACCCACGGATGCACGCATGCACAATCGAAAAAAAGTGATCCCAAAAGCTCACCTCATCACTATGTGACAGGTGAGCTAAAAGTACTGCATCTAAGTCATCCAGGGCAAAGATCAGCAAATGACCTTGACCTTTGGAAGTAATAAACTTATATTTCAGTTGATTGCAAATATCAATTCTATTGCCACAGGCTGCAATAGAATCAGAAAAATTCACTGTTTGCTTTTTTCCATACAAATGTCTCAGTGACCAAATTTGACCTTGACGTAAAACAGGTCAAGGTGAACCAAAGGTCATCATTTGAACAAACTTGGTGGGACCCAAGCCCCTAATTCTATATACTAAGTCTGAAGGTAATTGGTCATTGGTTTCCGGAGGAGAATATTTTAATGGGTTTTACCATATTTATGGGCATGGCGGCCATACTGTTCATGTGACCCTGTCCTTTCCTTACAAACAAAACTTTTGTTCCCCCTTCCCATAGAGGCTCCAAATGTAATTTGGTTTCAATCAATCCAGCAATTTCGGCCCCCGCCCATAGGGGCTTGAAGAAATATATGGGCTGCATGATGCTTCCACGCAGAGCTGAATCCGGCCTGCACACTAGTACTGGTAAACCGCTTAGAGGATCTAAGCCTGTCCAGGAACCGCGGTGCAAGGCGGACCGTCCATGCTTATATACCCTTTTGGTTTCATTGGGCGACAGGGCTTGAGATGTCATTTCATCTCAATGTCGGGTAAAAGTCCCACAAAATTGGAAGCAACGTCTCCAAAATGACCTTTACAGTGTTGACGGGGACGTTAAACCTCAAATCAAACAAAAAATCCAGCAGTTTAAGTGGAGAAGAACATAAAAATACTGAATCCGAGCCATCCAGGACAAAGGTCAGTAAATGACCTGGACCTTTGGAATCGATAAACTTCCATTTAGCTGATTGCAAATATCATTTCTGATGCCAAAGATTACCATCCACTGTTTTGCTTTTTTTCTATACAAATGACTAAGCGACCAAATTTGCCCCTGATGTAAAACCGGTAAATGTCAACCAAAGGTCATCATTTGAACAAACTCTGTAGGGCCTGAGTCCCCAATGCTGCATACCATGTTTCAAGGTCATCGGCCATTTGGTTCCTGAGAAGAAGATTTTTAAAGGCTTTTACCATATATGGGCATGGCAGCCATATTGGTCAAGTGACCCAGTTCTTACGAGTTCTTACGAACACCCCTTTTCAAAGAGGTGTTGTAATTTGGTTTCGATCAACCCAGCAGTTTAAGTGGAGAAGATAAAAAATACTGAATCTGAGCCATCCAGGACAAAGGTCAGTAAATGACATTGACCTTTGGAATTGATATACTTCCCCTATATGCTGCATACTAAGTTTCAGTCATTTGATTCCTGAGGAGAAAATTTTTAAAGGTTTTTACCATATTTCTGGTCATGTGACCAAGATCCCATGAACACACTTTTAATCCCCCACCAAATGGAGGTTCCACATGTAATTTGGTTATGTTGTTTGAAAATGTTGACGACAATGCAGAGGACTGACCACAGCCTATACCATATACCATAAGCTCCCCCGGAGCGTTCGGCTCTGGTGAGCTAAAAAAAAAAAGTAAAAAATTACAAGGTAATATTGGTATCATTGCTCTAGATGTTTTGTTTTTTTCATTTCTCAATAAAACCCCACGTTGTAGGTACTTGTTAGAATTGCCTCATTGAGGCGATTCTAACAAGTACCCACAACATGACACTAACAAAGGCTACATGATTGTATGTCATGCCTGTGGGGGGCGCAGTTACCGAACCATGGAATCTATGGCAAGGTCAAACATGAATGCTTGCATAAAACATTCCTAGATGCAAGTTTGTATCAATTATCATTAATGAAGCTCTTATAGTTCCTATCACCCCTGCACATCGGGGCTTGAAGAAATAGATTGGGCTGCATGATGCTTCCACGCAGAGCTGAAAACGGCTGCACATGACTACTGGTAAACAGCTTAGGGGTCTAAGCCTGCCTAGGCAAAGGGGTGCGAGTCGGCCTGTCCCTGTATATTAACTATTTTGGTTTGTTTGGGCAGCATGGATTGAGAGGTCATTTCATCTAAAAATTGGAAGCAACATCTCCAAAATGACCTAAATAGTGTTGGTGGAGACGTAAAACCTCAATTCAAACAAAAAAAATCTTATAGTTCTTGAGAAATGAATTAGACCTTTCCGGTAAATGCTAGGTTTGACGTAATAGATAACAAAGTCAGTGAACCATGAAATGTAGGTCAAGGTGAAAAATGGAAACCTGCATTTAAGCTGCCATCCCAAGATACAAGTTTGTACCATGCATCATTAATGAAGCTCTTAAAGTTCTTGAGAAGTAAACTTGACCGGTCAATTCAGTGAACGCTAGGGTGGTTGCAAATATTCACACAAAGTCTGTGAACCATAAAATGTAGCTCAAGGTCAAATATGGATGCTTGCATTAAAACTTAAAGTAAGTTGCCATCCATAGATACAAGTTTGTACCAAATATCATTGATGCAGCACTTTTAGAAATTTTTGAGAAATAAAACTTGACCATTTTGGTGACTGCTAGGGTGGTCGTCAATGCTGACGGTTTGACAGACCAACGGACGGCAAATGTTGATGGTTTGACATACAAACAATCGGAAAACCACGCTATGCTTATAGCACACACGACAAAAATGACCATAAAGGATCGGTTTTCTGTATAAACTATAAATTTTAGTTTGGAAATATTATCTCTTAAGATGCCGACAAAAACTACGTCTGAAAATGTCGCCTGCTGAATCTTCTAGCAAAATTTCTTAAAATATCTTTGCATACAGGCAAACAGTGGGGACCCAGATCAGACTGCTCCTTGAGGAGCAGTCTTATCTGGGTCAACACTGTTTGCAAAAAATGACTTTTAAAGACAACAAAGTAGATGACAATCGGCGTGATTGGCATTTTATGGGTTATTATTAAACATGTTTTTTATGCTTCTGCCCCAACAATAGTGTTTTGTTGTATTACGTACCTGTTGACTACAAGCTGTGTTGGCACACACTGATTTCCATCTATTGGACAATGACTTGTACAATTTGCACATTTCTGACAGAAAGTATGGCCACAACTGATATTTATCACAGGATCACTATACAGTTTCTGACACACTGGACACTTCAAGTGTTGGCTTGGTTCACTAGTGAATAATGTTTGAGGCACTTCTCCTTCTTCTTCACTCATTCTCCCTGCTGATCACAGGTCTGAAATAAGAAGATTTATCCAGATACACAACCTCTTTATAACACTATTAATGGGGTCCAAAGCAGAAACCATGTTTGTTAAACAACTGTGTTATATCCAAACAAAAATGAATAGATTGAATGGACCTCTATATAATCTATACATTTTTGATATCCATCTTGAAATCGTGTTATATAAAAAACCGCGTTATATCAAAAAACGTATTAAAATAAGGTTGTTTTTTATTTGAGGTTTAACGTCCTCGTCAACACTGTATAGGTACCGGTAATTTTGAAGATGTTGCTTCCAATTTTGTGTGACTTTTACCCGATATTGAGATAAAATGACATCTCAAGCCCTCCTGCCAAATGAAAACCAATAGGCTTTATATGCCAGGCGCGTAGCCAGGCGGAACCGGGCTTCAACAATATTTTGCCAAGTATGCCTTTACATAAGAATTTACCAAAAAATTTTGTCACATTTTCAGAGGCACCTGCGACTACATCATGAAACCTGAATAAACTCCAGTATATAATACTGGATCGTGATAGCTCAGTGGTTAGTGCACTTGCCTCTGATGCTCAATTCCCGGCAGCGGTGATAAAACTTCGGTGTCCGAACACGTTCCATTGGCATCATTTGCAGGGATGAATGTCATAAAGTGCACCGTCCTTCGGATCGGGACGTTAACTGGAGGCCCCCTGCGCATGGAGAACCATCCCCTGTGCAGGTTAAAGAACCCTACTTTAATTACATGGTAACTGTGTAGGCTTTCATCCTGCAAAACTGGAGTGTATGTAATATACACCACCTGTGTCCCCTCGGGGGTTAAGGCGAAACCGGAAAAAAAGAAAGAAAGAAATAATCGAAAATGGCTATTGTCAGAGATGATTCGAAGGTGTTTCGAGTTTGCAGTTTATCTTGAAGTGTCGGTAATCTTTAGTGTACAATATTTGTCTGCACTGCATGATTACAGCAACATTTTAATGAAATGGACTTCAGAATAACCACATGAAATAAATTCCTCAAAGTGTATTTTTGTTTTGTCATTAGCCCTCAGTCCAGCAGGTCCTTAGTCTGCTTTATATACAGTCCATTTATATCATGAACATGCTCATTGTGTCATCGCGTTTCAACGAGCATGTTTAAATAAATGCACTTCATGCATACAGTTAAAATTACTTATTTGCAAAGCGTGCAAAGCCTTGAGTGGAAAACTCAAACATTCAGTCAATGATAATTAGAAAGTCCAAGAAACAGCCACAGTCAAAGAACACAGCTCATCTCATGTATCTGGAGGAAGAATGAATACGAAATTGACTTAAAATTAACAAGAGCACCGCATGCGGGTGCCAACGCTCGGCTGCAGTTTCTTTTAGTTAAACAAAAATTCTATGTCTAAAAATGGGCATAACTGTGCCAAAAATATTTTTAGGGTTACCTCACCTATTGGTATGAGTTCCCCTTTTCATAATGAACAACTATTCCGAGTTTCAAGTAAATATGTTCAGTAATGACTGAGATTTTACAAAATGTCCAAGTTTTTGCACGACGACGAAGACGACGCCAGAGCTATGACAATACCTCATCGCTTTCTTCGAAAACAGATAAGCCCCCGCCCATAGGGGCTTGAAGAAATATATGGGCTGCATGATGCTTCCACGCAGAGCTGAATCCGACCTGCACACTAGTACTGGTAAACCGCTTAGAGGATCTAAGCCTGTCCAGGAACCGCGGTGCGAGGCGGACCGTCCATGCTAATAAACCCTATTTGTTTCATTGGGCGACAGGGCTTGAGATGTCATTTCATCTCAATGTCGGGTAAAAGTCCCACAAAATTGGAAGCAACGTCTCCAAAATGACCTTTACAGTGTTGACGGGGACGTTAAACCTCAAATCAAACAAACAAATCTTCGAAAACAGCCGAGCTAAAAAATGAAGATACTCAGGACATGCCACACTCAAGGACACAATATATCCAAGCCAACAACGGGATGTGAGAACACACATTAGAAGGGTGAGCAACAAAATCATTTGAGGGCTACCTTAAAAGATCTTAGAACCTGACCCTCGTTGTGGTTCTGATGCAGCTCATCTATCCAGCAAATGTTCGGTCCGTATCGTGGCGCCCTTCTTCATAAATGAACCACCAATGAAACCCTAAAACTTTACAGCAAACAACCAACTCCTTCCCCGTAACAGGGGACAACCTACTACTCCAACAACTTAGATGCACGAAACCACAAAGTAAACCACAATAAGGCCTTAATCAGAGTGTTGGCTTTATTGAAGTGTGACTTCCATACAAACGTAAAAGTAACCGAAAAATTCAAACAAATTGGCGAAAAAGTCAGATAAGAGATAAGTAAGATGACACCAGTGGCCGCCAAATCGTATTAAAATTTCAAAATTTTCCCCGGGGAGCGCCCTCGTACCCCCACCGACGACCCACTCGTGCCTTCGGCACTCGACCCACGCCTTTGGCGTGGGCTTCAACTTCAGCATTTGGCTGGCTACGCCCCTCTATGCATGGACAGTCCAACTCGCACCACTTTTCCTGGGCAGGCTTGGTCAATGAGGTTTACCAGTACTAATGTGCAGTCAGTTTCAGCTCTGCATGGAAGTATCATGCAGCCAAATCTATTTCTTCAAGCCCGGATGGGCTGGGGTTGCATAATGAGGTTGTGGTGTATTCTGCACGTATTTGGATAGACAAAGTAGAAGTAAAACAAAGATCAGGAATCGATACAATTAACTTACTCCACCCATCAAAGACACCAAAGGGAAAGAAACACAAACATGAAGCGACCAGACCATAATGGAAACCTAAAGAAAGGAAGGCCATAAGGACAGTTACTTTCCCACAAAATGGCCAAATGGCCATCCAAAATAAAAAGACACAAGTGATACACACAGTAAGTAACAAACAACAACATAAATTAACTGCTACAGAAGAACCGCCTTGGAACGGTCAGTGGAAAGAATTCCACTGGGGGCTTAAATTGATTTTACATGGTCATAATCCTCGCCCTTACCTCTGTCGCACTATGCACTAGAGGAATGGTAACTATCACTGTAAAACTGATTTTTTCTGTTTTCATACATTTTGAGGTTCGTACATGTAGATACACTGCCCAAAACAATTAAAGGAGCAAACTTTTAAGCCTGTATAACATCACCGCTTGACAATTTTCAAACTCAAGGAAAGGCACTATTTTAAAGTGATATCTCTTAACAATTTTCATGCAAACGTCAAGAAGCAAGGTTCAAGTGCAAAGCAAGAATGTGAGCTACAGCATGGATACCCCTATAAACCAGCTAAAATTCGGTATGGGGCGAGCTGTTCAAAATTAGAGTTCGGGTTAGAGACATGTCAATCCTTTGGTTGTGCGATATTTTGGGCTTCATAGTGACTTCATATGGTTTTAGGCGGATTTTGGGAGAAGTTGAGGTCGCTCAAGCTGTCCCTTTGCTTGAAAATGGGTACACCCAAAGGATCGTTGCTGAACACTTTGACGTATCAAGAAGTGTTGTTGCCAGGCTAGGAGACACTACCAGGAGACAGTGGAGTTTACTAGACGAGAAGGGCAAGGCCGACACCACATGACGTCACAAAGGGAAGATCAATATCTTCGAAATCTAGCTCTACGAAATCGGCAGTATACGACCAGAAGGCTACAAATCGATTTCTAGCATGCAATTGGTCAAAGGATATTCTATCAAACAATATGTAACAGGTTACATAAAGGTGCTCTGAGGACCAAACATCCAGCAAGAGGGCCTATTTTCACCAGGCAACATTGGCGAGGCAATATGAGTTTGCACAAGAACATCAGGGGCCAGTTGTTCAAAACTAACGACATCGTTAGTTAACGTATCGTTAAAACTTTGATCATTAAATTTGGCAAATATGCAGAAATTTGCGGACGCAAAAGCTGCTCACATTTTTTCAGCAAAAATACCAAAATTTACGATATTGTATTTGCTAGAAGAGTTAACAATATGACCACTAACGAGCTCGTTAAGCTAACGATGCTTTGAACAACTGGCCCCAGAACTGTATGCCAGTCTGGCATACAGTTCTGTTCATGAATGAAAGGAGATTTCACCTGACTTCATGTGATCCACCTGTTCAGAGTCTGGAGATGACCCAAAGAACGATACGAGGACTGCAATATTGTGGAAACAGACAGATATGGAGTGGGGTCAGTGATGGCATGGGGTGGAATTTCTTATGAAGGCCGAACAGACTTGTATGTGATAAACGGAGGTACATTGACTGCATTATGGTATCAAGATAAAATTCTAGATCCCATTGTGAGGCCTTTCTCTGGGGCAATTGGTGAGAATTTTATTCTGAAGCAGGATAATTTGCGTCCCCATACTGCTAAAGTGTGCATGGATTACTTTAATCGTGAGACTATTGAAGTAATGGACAGGCCGGCATGTTCTCCTAGAACATGACTGTGTGGGACATTCTTTACAGACATATCTCACAGGGCAGTCATCCACCAATGACTTTGGCAGACCACAGAGGGAAGTCCAAGTCGGATCTCACAAGCTGGAAGTTGTAGCTTCCTTTTGCTACCTTTGTAGCTTCCTTTTGCTGCCTAGGTGATATGCTCTCAGCAGCGGGTGGTTGCGCCTATTCAACCCCATCACGTGTGAAAACAGACTGGAAGAAATTCATGGAGTTGCTACCAGTTCTCTCTTCCCGCCACCTCTCATTCAAGACATGTGGCCGTGTGTACAGCTTTTGTGTGCGGAGCGCAATGCTCCATGCCAGTGAGACATGGCCATTGACAAAGCCAAACCTCCAACGTCTTCAGCGGAATGACAGGGCAATGACCAGCCAGATCTGCAATGTCAAGCCACAGGACGCTGTCACCATCAGGTCCAGCGAGTTACTTGAGCGTCTTGGCATTGAGGACCTGGACCTCATCCTGAAAGAGAGAAGGCTCCGCTGGTATGGACATGTGGAACGCTCCAACGGTGCAGTCAAGACTGCCTGCAACATACAGGTAGGTGGAAAGTGGGGGCCTTCCAGGCCCAAGATGACCTGGAAGCAACTGACAGAAAGAGATTGCAGAGAATGGAAGCTCTCTGCTATCGATCCTCATGATAGACAAGCCTGGAGATCTGGTGTAAGATCTGCCATGCATGCAGCAAGCCAGCTACCTGGAAGGGGGCCCACTTATGTGGACGTTGCCCCTGTATCTGCACTGTCTGTTGATAATGATGTAGATGACTATTCAAGAACTCACAAACATGTTGAGACATGAGTGGGAAACACTAGCTTTACAAACTGTTCAAAATTTGGTTCGTAGCATGCCTTGGCGATGCCAGGAGTGCTGTGCTGCTCAAGGTGGTCATACACATTACTGACAGGAAAAACTGACTGATTTGGGCATGTCTATGACATTTTGCAACTAGAAATGGTGTTTGTAAAACACTATGCCCCAACCATAAGCTTGTCCATAAATGCCCAAATGTTCAAAAGGCCATTATCACAAAAAAACAAGAGGACCAACATGGTCCTGTATCGCTCACCTCAGCTAACAGATTCAAAGTTTCAGGAAGTGCCAACCTTTCCTGAAGGATTTATTGGAACACAAGGTGATGACATGGTACGCATTAATTGCAATCAAGTAGAATGTAACTCTGCGATAAATCAGCTGACCTCAACGATTTTCAAACTCATTCAAGCTTTTATTCCTGACTTGCTTATATGTCACTTTCAAGTGACAAGGTCGAACATCAGCATTTTCAGCAATTAAAGTGATGTAACTCTATGATAAATGGGCCGATTTGAGTGGTTTTCGAACTCATTCAAGTTTTTATCCCCAGCCACCTTACATATAAGTTTCAGAAAGATCCAATTAAAACTGAAGGGGCTACAGTGATAGCAAGGTCAAAAATCAGCATTTTTAGCAATCAAAGGGGCGTAACTCTATGACAAATGGGCCGATTTGGCTGGTTTTCCAACTCATTCAAGTTTGTATCCCCAGCCACCTGATATATAAGTTTCAGAAAGAACCAATCAAAACTGAAGGGGCTGCAGTGATGACAAGGTAAAAAATCGGCATTTTCAGCAATCAAAGGGACGTAACTCAAATACAAATGGGCAGTCTTCGCTGGTATTCGGACATCCTAGGTGCTATCACCAGCCACCTTACATATAAGTTTCGGAAAGATCCGACCAAACCTGAAGGGGCTACGGTGATGACAAGGTAAAAAATTTGGCATTTTCAGCAATCAAAGGGACATAACTCTATGACAAATAGGCCGACTTGGCCGGGTTTCGATCTCATCCAAGGTTTAATCCCAAGCCACCTTACATATAAGTTTCAGAAAGATCGGATCAAAACTGAAGGGGCTACCGTGATGAAAAGATCGAAAATTGGCATTTTCAGCAATCAAAGGGATGTAACTCTATGATAAATGGGCTGACTTGGCCAGTTTTCAAACTCATCTGAGGTTTTATCCCAAGCCACCCAACATAAAAGTTTCAGAAAGATCCAATCAAAACTGAAGGGGCTATGGTGATGACAAGGTAAAAAATGGGCATTTTCAGCAATCAAAGGGACGCAACTCAAATACAAATGGGCAGTCTTCGCTGGTATTCGGACATCCTAGGTGCTATCACCAGCCACCTTACATATAAGTTTCGGAAAGATCCGACCAAAACTGAAGGGGCTACGGTGATGACAAGGTTGAAAATCGGCATTTTCAGCAATCAAAGGGAAGTAACACTCTATTAAATGGGCGGACTTGGCCGGTTTTGGAACTCATCCGGGGTTTTATCCCCAGCCACCTTACATATAAGTTTCAGAAAGATACGATCAAAACTGAAGGGGCTACCGTGATGACAAGGTCAAAAATTGGCATTTTCAGCAATCAAAGGGACGTAACTCTATGATAAATGGGCGGACTTGGCTGGTTTTCGAACTCATCCGGGCTTTTATCCCCATCCACTTTACATACAAGTTTCAGATAGATCCGATCAAAACTGAAGGGGCTACGGTGATGACAAGGTCAAAAATCGGCATTTTCAGCAATCAAAGGGACGTAACTCTATGATAAATGGATCGACTTGGCCGGTTTTCGAACTCATCCAAGGTTTTATCCCCAGCCACCTTACATATAAGTTTCAGAATGATCCGATCAAAACTGAAGGGGCTATGGTGATGACAAGGTCAAAAATCAGCATTTTCAGCAATCAAAGGGACGTTACTCTATGATAAATGGGCGGACTTGGCTGGTTTTCGAACTCATCTGAGGTTTTATCCCCAGCCACCTTACATATAAGTTTCAGAAAGATCCGATTAAAACTGAAGGGCTACAGTGATGACAAGGTCAAAAATGGGCATTTTCAGCAATCAAATGGACGTAACTCTATGATAAATGGGCCGACTTTGCCGGTTTTCGAACTCATCCGAGTTTTTATCCCCAGTCACCTTACATATAAGTTTAAGAAAGATCCGATCAAAACTGAAGGCGCTACAGTGATGACAAGCATTTTCTCATAGTAAGTAAATGGGACCTTGTGGTTGCCATAGGAACCAAAGTTTTAGAGCGATTTCGAAAAAAAGTTTATGTCATCAATGCCCTACCACAGGCATGCTACAGATGAGAAATGATTAAGATCAGCCTGCCGGATACAGAGATATAGTTGCTCAAAAGTGTGGACGGACGACGGACGGATGACGGAGGACCTACTATACTATAAGCTCCCCTGGAGCCTGCAGCCAAGGTGAGCTAAAAATTGGCATTTCAGCAATCAAAGGGACGTAACTCTATGACAAATTGTCCGACTTGGCTGGTTTTCGAACTCATCCAAGGTTTAATCCCCAGCCACCTTACATATAAGTTTCAGAAAGATCTGATCAAAACTGATAGGGCTACCGTGATGACAAGGTCAAAAATTGGCATTTTCAACAATCAAAGGGACATAACTCTATGATAAATTAACCCACGACTTTCGAACTCATCTGAGTTTTTATCTCTAGCCACCTTACATATAAGTTTAAGAAAGATTCGATAAAAACAGAAGGGGCTACCGTGATGACAAGGTCAAAAATCGGCATTTCCAGCAATCAAAGGGATGTGACTCTATGATAAATGGGCTGACTTGGCCGGTTTTCAAACTCATCCTAGGTTTTTTTCCCCAGCCACCTTACATAAAAGTTTCACGAAGATCCGATCAAAACTGAAGGGGCTACAGTGATGACAAGGTCGAAAATCATTTTCAGCAATCAACGGGGAGTAACACTTTGTTAAATGGGCGGACTTGGCCGGTTTACGAACTCATCCGTGGTTTTATCCCCAGCCACCTTACATATAAGTTTCAGAAAGATTTGATCAAAACTGGAGGGGCTACCGTGATGACAAGGTCAAAAATCGGCATTTTCAGCAATCAAAGGGATGTACCTCTATGCTAAATGGCCGACTTGGCCGGTATTCGAACTCATCCGAGTTTTTATCCCCAGCCACCTTACATATAAGTTTCAGATAGATCCGATCAAAACTGAAGGGGCTACCCTGATGACAAGGTCAAAAATCGGCATTTTCAGCAATCAAAGGGACGTAACTCAATGATAAATGGACCAACTTGGCCAGTTTTCAAACTCATCCAAGGTTTTATCCCCGACCACCTTACATATAAGTTTCAGAAAGATCCGTTCAAAACTGAAGGGGCTTCCCTGATGACAAGGTCAAAAATCAGCATTTTCAGCAATCAAAGGGTCGTAACTCTATGATAAATGGGCGGACTTGGCTGGTTTTCAAACTCATCCAAGGTTTTATCCCCAGCCACCGTACATATAAGTTATCGAAAGATCTGATCAAAACTGAAGGGGCTACGGTGATGACAAGGTTGAAAATGGTCATTTTCAGCAATCAAAGGGACGTAACTCTATGATAAATGGGCCAACTTGGCCGCTTTTCGAACTCATCTGAGTTTGTATCCCCAGTCACCTTACATATAAGTTTCAGAAAGATCCGATCAAAACTGAAGGCCCTACGGTGATGACAAGCATTTTCCCATAGTAAGTCTATGGGACCTTGTGTTTACCATAGGAACCAAAGTTTTAGGGCGATTTCGAAAAAAATGTATGTGATCAACGCCCCACCAGAGGCATGCTACAGATGAGAAATGATTGAGATCAGCCTGCAGGATACAGAGATATACATGTAGCTGCTCAAAAGTGTGGATGGACGACGGACGGATGACGGACATCATGGCTGCTCAAAAGTGTGAACGGACGACCCACTATACTCTAAGCTCCCCTGGGGCCTTCGGCCCAGGTGAGCTAAAAATCGGCATTTTCAGCAATCAAAGGGAGGTAACTCAAAGACAAATGGGCAGTCTTGGCTGGTATTCGAACTCATCCTAGGTTCTATCACCAGCCACCTTACATATAAGTTTCAGAAAGATCTGCCCAAAACGGAAGGGGCTACGGCGATGACAAGGTCGAAAAAGGGCATTTTCAGCAATCAAAGGGACGTAACTCTATGATAAATGGGCCGACTTGGCCGGTTTTCTAACCCATCCAAGTTTTTATCTCCAGTCACCTTACATATAAGTTTCAGAAAGATCCAATCAAAACTGAAGGCCCTTTGGTGATGACAAGCATGCTCCCATAGTAAGTCCATGGGACCTTGTGTTTGCCATAGGAACCAAAGTTTTAGGGCGATTTCGAAAAAAAGTTTATGTGATCAACGCCCCACCAGAGGCATGTTACAGATGAGAAATGATTGAGATCAGCCTGCAGGATACAGAGATATAGCTGCTCAAAAGTGTGGACGGACGACGGAGGACACACTATACTATAAGCTCCCCTGGAGCCTTCGGCCCAGGTGAGCTAAAAATTAAGATTTTTTTTTTCAAATGTTAATCAGGTGATGTACTAGTGATTCCAGATCAGCATGTCAAGTTTTTAGGCAACAATTTAAATAGTTTTTTTTAAATATCTTGCTACAAGAAAGAAACACAATTAAATGACCTGAAAATGCAAAGGGCAATCACTCCAACAAAATTTCATTAAATTGTTCGAAAATTTAATCAGGTGATCTCCTCCTCAGCCCAAATCAGTATACCAAATTTCAAGGCTCTAGCTAAAATACTTGTTGAGGTATTTTGCTAACGAGATTTCTGTTATTTAATTAAAAAGGAAATAACGCGAAAAGAGGAGATGTCAGATAAAAAAAAAATGCGCCAACTATTTTTTCATGAGGAAACCATAAACGAAATTTCAAAACACTAGCATACATAGTTCTTAAGTAATACTTTGCACAGGAAATCAACACAATTAAATGGCCATAAATTGTAAAGAGCCATAACTCTTAACAAAATTTCATTAAATTGGTTGAAAATTTATTCAGGTGATCTCCTCCTCAGTCTCAACCAGTATACCAAATAGCTCAAATACTTTCTGAGATATCTTGCTAACAAGATTTCTATCTTATTTAATTCAAAAGGAAATAATGCTAAAAGGGGAGATAAGTCAGATAAGAAAAAAATACAGGTCAACTATTTTTTCACAGAAAATCAACACAATTAAATGGCCAGAAATTGTAAAGTGCCATAACTCTAACAAAATTTCATTAAATTGGTTGAAAATTTAATCAGGTGATCTCCTCCTCTGTCTTTATCAGTATACCAATATGAAGGCTCTAGCTCAAATACTTTCTGAGATATCTTGCTATATATCTATATTATATTACATTTAAAAGGGAAATAACGCGAAAAGGGGAGATAATTCAGATAAGAAAAAAAAAAATGAGGTCAACTATTTTTTTGTGAGGAAACCATATATGAAATTTCAAAACACTAGCATACATGGTTATAAAGTTATGTTATGCACCAGAAAGCAACACAAATAAATGGCCATAAATTGGAAAGGGCCATAACTTTAGAAAAAAATTCATTAAATTGGTTGAAAATTTAATCAGGTAATCTCCTCCTTAGTCCAAAATCAGTATACCAAATTTCAAGGTTCTAGCTCAAATACTTTTTGAGATATCTTGCTAACGAGATTTCTATGTTATTTAATTAAAAGGGAAATAATGCAAAACGGGGAGATAATTCGGATAAGAAAAAAAATACGGGTCAATCATGAGGAAACCATATATGAAATTTCAAAACACTAGCGTACATGGTTCTTAAGTTCTGCTATGCAGAAGAAAGCGTGACGAACGAACGGACAAGCCAGAAGCAATATGCCCCCAACTTTTTCAAAGCTGGGGGCATAATTATCTGACGTAAAGATGGCGATTTCGCAAACATTTATGCAAATTCTTCCATAACATGTTAAAGGCCGTGATTTGTGAACTGGTTGCGCATGTTTGCCATTAACATGTTGCAGATAAAAAGTTATTCATCTTTCTGAATCGTTTCAACATCATAATCCAACAGCTTTATACTATGAGGAAACATGTGTTTGCTCCTTTAATTGTTTTGAGCAGTCTATATAGGTGGAATACTATATTCAATCAATTATTTCAAGGTTTCCTTATATAAGTCTAAGACCTGTGGGCCCTGGGGCAGGGGCATTTTGGCCCCAGGGCTATAATGTGAACAATGTTGATAGAAGTCCACAAGACGAAGCTTCATACCAAATATCCAACCCCTGAGCCTTCTGGTTTCAGACAAGAAGATTTTTAAAGGTTTTCCCTTTATAAGTCAATGTCAAACCAAAGGGCTTCATGGCGGGGGCATTTTTGGCCCCAGGGCTATAATTTGAACAATCTTGGTAGAGATCCACTAGATGAAGATAAACACAAAATATCAAAGACCTGGGCCTTGCAGTTTCAAAGGAGAAGATTTGGGGTTTCAGAGGAGAAGATTTTTCCAATATAAGTAAATGTAAAACCGAGGGGCCTCGGGGCAGAAGCATTTTTGGCCCAAGGGCTATAATTTGAACAATCTTGATAGAGGTCCTAAAGACGAAGCCTCATACCAAATATAAAACGACTGAGCCTTCTGGTTTCAAACAAGAAGGTTTATAAAGCTTTTCCCTATGTAAGTCAATGCAAAACCAAAGGGTCCCGTGCGGGGGGGCATTTTTGGCCCCATGGCTATAATTTGAACAATCTTGATTGAGGTCCACTAGATGAAGCTACACAATGTAGAGATAAACCTTCATGCAGTTATCAAACATGTTATTTATTATAATTTGATACCCATATGTGTACAATATATATCTTAATTATAACGAGAGAAGAATTATAGGAGGTTTTAGGAATTCCGTTTATGACGTCATTCTAGCGCATGCGCAAAGCACTGGCCGTCAATTGATACGGCCATCGCTATTCAAATGTATTGGCGGAACATCAAATGGAAACAATATTCAGACATTTTGAGAGAAAATATACACTTTTACATTTAAATAATGCCTCGAGAAGGAAAAAATGATACTTTGCTTTTATTACTGAAATTCATTTATACTGGATCCGATTTTAATTGACGAAAATCTCTTCGTGAATGACCCATGTCAGTGATCTGTCTACATGTGCAATTTTAATAAATTGAAGATTCCTGTGGATAGGCTACGTTTGTTTTGGTTTAATCAATATTTTATTTCCAGCAAACATCATTGGAACTTACAATACAATCTGACAGTAACAGTAAGCCTGGGGCTTATAAATATCATCTAAAACAAACTGATTTAAGTTGCATTTGAGTGATATGACTGAACATATTGAGTAAATTGGTTGTGATTGAGACAGACAATAGACAGCCAGACAGATAGGCTGACAGGCAGACAAATTGACTGACTAACAGACAAACGGATGGACAGTTAGACAGACAAATAAACATACTGACAGACGAAATAAACTAATGAGTGGACTGACGGACGGGCGTCGAGTCAACGTTGGTTCGACGTCATGCCGTCGACACCCACTCCAACTGGCTTCAATGTCACATGACCGTTGAGATGAGAGAGAGGTTTGACTGACAAACTGACAGTAGACAGACAGACGACAGACAGACTGACTGACAAACAAACGAAACGGACAGTTAGACAGACAAATAAACATACTGACAGTCGAAAAAAAAAATGAGTTGACTGACAGTTTGTTTGTTTGTTTGATTTGTTGTTTAACGTCCCCATCAACACTGTAAAGGTCATTTTGGAGACGTTGCTTCCAATTTTGTGGGACTTTTACCCGACATTGAGATGAAATGACATCTCAAGCCCTGTCGCCCAATGAAACCAATAGGGTTTATTAGCATGGACGGTCTGCCTCACATCGCGGTTCCGGGACAGGCTTAGATCCTCTAAGCGGTTTACCAGTACTAGTGTGCGGGCCGAATTCAGCTCTGCGTGGAAGCATCATGCAGCCCATATATTTCTTCAAGCCCCTATGGGCGGGGGCGCGAGTTGACTGACAGACCGGCGTCGAGTAAACATTGGTTCGACGTAATGCCGTCGACACCCATTCCAATTCACTTCAATGTCACATGACTGTTTAGATGAGGTTTGACTGATCTCTGTATCCAAGAAGGTGCTAATGAGCCATTAACCCTTTTTATGTACCAAATGGAATCTTCCTCCTTATATACATGTAGAGCAGGAGTTCATTTCAAAATTTAGGGGTGTCAGGTTGTGTTCTCTTCAAAATTTATTTGGCTGAACTTTTTGCAATCAGTGTAGGTCCTGTCTGATCTGGGCCTGCACTGTTTGCCAGGGGATGATTCTCCCTGCACAGGGGGCCTCCAGTTAACGTCCCGATCTGAAGGAAGGTGCACTTTATGACATTCATCCCGGCAAATGATGCCAATGGATCGTGTTCAAACACTGAAATTTTATCGCCGCTACCGGGGATCGAACCCGGGACCTCTAGCATCAGAGGCAAGTGCACTAACCACTGAGCTATCACGCTTCGTAATGTGAAATAACACACCTGGCAGCATATCAATGTTTTTCTCATTATTTTACATCAGAATTCGCCAAAAGTTTTAAAAAAATTTCATTGAAATTAACACTTTATCTGTCCCACTGCCTAGAAGAAATACGATAGTTGACGGCCAGGGCTTTTCCCGTTCTATTTTTAGAACCGGAAGTCACGAAAAAAGCTCCTATACATTTTTGGCTCGACGGCTAGGCCCGACCTTGGCTTTTACACCCAACCGCATTGAACTCTTGGTTTATGGGAACCTGTCTGGCATCCCAATTGGAGGTTAAGTAAAAAAAGAAAGATAGATAGACTCAGCTTAATTCCATTTTCATCTCTGCCTCCGGGACGAAACGTTTTGGGGCGAAAAGTCCCGACCTAAAACCAAAGGAATTGTCCTCCGAAGTTGAGGTAAAGACAATGATTGCATACCAAAAAGTTTACTAAAAAACATGTGTCTGAGATAATTGACTGCCATTATTTCATCCGATAAAAACTTTAAAACTTTAGTCTTTCAAAATATTTGCACCAGGAAGTGGGTGCGTAAACTTACCGGAACCGGACATAATTACCGGAACGGACCGAGCAGGACCAAGATACAAGAATTTTATTGAGAATTTTCGGCCCACGTAGGAGCACATAAAGAGGCATATTATAATAATGGATAAACCAAGTAGACAATCAAGGAAAGAATTCCAAACGACAGAGGCATGAAACAAACAAACAAAAAAAAATGGAATACCCGGTGTAAATGATATCTGGGTGATATCATCATGATCCTAAGTATTGGGACAGACACTCCTACCCAAACAGGGCAGACCAAGATCAGGATCAGTCTGGTCAGGGTCCTCACTGTCTGCCACTCCTAGCCGTGTCATGAAACAAATTTTCATATTTAATATATCATAACTTCAGAAGAATTACACCAAGCCTTCAAAGTGTCCCAATCTTCAGGATCTCTATGGTAGTATAAACTCCTTGAGATGTTCAATATAACTCCAAAGCATATTATGCACTATAAACTCTTCTCCTGTTTATGTATCGAACGAAGTTATCATATGCAAAAATTGTCAGATTCTGCACATCATTGTTTTACCGCAAAGATCCTAAATATTGGGACACAGTCCAAATTAAAACAGTGCAGACCCTGATCAAAAGCAATATGACCAGGGTCTACACAGCCTGTCATTCCGTCTGCACTCCCTGCTGTGCCATGAAACTAGTCCAACACAACCTATCAGGAGCAATATGACCAGGGTCTACACTGCCTGGCATTCCGTCTGCACTCCCTGCTGTGCCATGAAACTAGTCCGACACAACCTCAGGAGAATTACAGCAAGCCCTCATGGTGTCCAAATTTTTAGGATCCTTAAGGTAGTATAAACTCCCTGATGAGATGTTCAATCCTAATCCTGCCGAATAAATCAACCTGCCACACCTATTACTCAACTCCTGACCGTGCTTGTTGTAAAATTTGAGCAAGTACAATTTACTACTCAATGTTGCGGGATGACAGACCAATTTCACCACAAACTCCCCAACAGTGGTGACCCCTCGGTCTTAGTCGGACCTTCAAAATACACCACTGCCGCAGGTCCATCAAGACCGAGGGGTCACCACTGATGGGGAGTTTGATTTCACCACGGTGTTGTGTCGTGAGCTGACCCGGAAGGTGATGATTTTCACCAACTTAGGTATTCCATGGGACCGGGGAGTGAGAAAATCGTGCAGACTAGACGGCCATCTTGAAGTAACAACACCACCCAATTTAACCCATTTATCAAGGTTACATCCCCACGTGTGGTCCCACATGCGGGTTATTAAAAATAAATTAATCTTCGGAGTCAAAAGAAAGCCAAGAATGTTACGTTAAAATATATTGGATTTTATTGATTAGATGTTTGCCGGTCAGAATATATTTACATTGTTATGTACAAACCAATGACAGGATTTGTGAATAAATGCTTAACAGGCACTGAATTTGTTTCATGTATTGTACCCGGTGGACACAAATCCTGCCATTATGAGTAAAACGACAACCTCCTCACACGAGGAGGCCGCCAGCATAAGACAGTCATTATAAATCTCCTATAAAGGATATAACCTTTAAACGCCCTGGAGTGCAATTTAAAGGTCAACCAAATCGTACCACCTTTAGAGCATCTATTGGGTGGCTGAGGGTGGGTAAAACATTGGATGTATATCAAGGTCCATTTTTCATAATGGTGGTCCTTCAGCTAGTAGCCTAATAATGACAAAGGATGGAATAATTTCGGCATTTGGCGCGTGAGACGAGCAAAGCCAATCAAATTACTTTGATTATGATGGTTTTCCAACAAGCCACCAATGAAATACGTTATAAGAGATTCATAATGACGTCAGAAGGCGCGATTGTGTAATAACTGGCCAATCAATGGGTTCATAAAAATAACCCAGCATAGGATTCCCTGACAGAACCGAACGGAACGAATAAGACAGAACAGCGGGGAATAAGACAGTTCGCCGAACCCTCAACTTAATTATCAGTTATGTAACATAACTCCACAATTAATCTTCGGAGTCAAAAGAAAGCCAAGAATGTTACGTTAAAATATATTGGATTTTATTGATTAGATGTTTGCCGGTCAGAATATATTTACATTGTTATGTACAAACCAATGACAGGATTTGTGAATAAATGCTTAACAGGCACTGAATTTGTTTCATGTATTGTACCCGGTGGACACAAATCCTGCCATTATGAGTAAAACGACAACCTCCTCACACGAGGAGGCCGCCAAACCGAAGGTCCGCCAAACACCAACCGGAAATTACAAGAATGAGAGGGAAGAACCGGCGTTGCTGTTACCCCCCACTGTCACTGTGCAAAAAACGCTTCACTGTCCATAAAGAGGAAACTCGGAAACAACAAAAAACCTCCTCCTGCAAACCTCACATACCATGCCTCATCACCCGTTCAGCTATACTGAACGTTGTGATGCTGCCAGGACAACAGTCCCTTTACAAGACAATCACCATAGCTCTGCAGGAGGAAGGCTTTAAACACACAAAGCTGAACATGCAAAACACACAGCGCAGCAAAGCAGACACACGGACAACACAACAAAAGGCAAAGACATCAAGCGAACAACACAACTTACTTTAGTCTTCCCCTTGCTTACTTGATTATTCTTTAATCTAGAATAGTTCCTTGCCTGCTTCTGAAAACATATGTGCAATGACTGACTCCAAATAATAAGTATCAACAATGATAAAAATTACCACCAAAAGGGTGATCGGACGAGGAAACTCCTCACCAACCCGGCAGCTACAAGGGAAAGCCCAAATTACATCAGCCTTTGCATAATGCCACCCTATGCCCAACAAGCCCGATCGGTCCAGTCCCAATAGACCGATGAGCTTCAGTCCACAGGGAGAACTTATTCCCTGAAAGGACCAACCAGCCCCACGGGGAGACGTGCGCCCCGGGATGAGCTTTAAAGGTATCAGGCAGCGGGAGGCACCAACAGACTCAGATACCAACTAACCCCTCAGCAAATGAGCCACCGAGTTGATGAAAAACTGACGTAAACGCCTGACACCCTCCAAATTCAGATGCAGACCTTGATCCCTTACAGCGAACAATTCCCTCACTGGCTCGCAATTCTTAAGGAAAGGGCGATAGGTATGAAGAAACTGCACATGCCTATCCTTACACAAAAGTTTCAGTTTTTTATTGGCATCCTTTACCTTGCTGCCTAACCTATTATGATCCTTAGGACGTGGAAGGATTGCCGATACTACTATTATTGTACTGCTGTTCTGACGTGTCAATGTTATCAAATTGTTATAACAACTCATCATTTGTTCCACTGACAACCTAGTTAAATCATTAGTTCCTACATGGAAAATTGTGAATTCTTTATCTAGAGTTAATTTGTCTCTCCTGCAATTGGTTTGGATTTTACAGGCCATTTGGTTGATGTTGATACCTGGGAAACTGATCACTTCACACTGCCTAATCTGGTCAACGTACTTGGCAATGGAATCAGACACTATGGAAACCCTGATGGCTCGTGCTTCTGAAAAGAAAAAAATCTGGTGACAAGAAAAACTCCAAACCTAACCAAATTCTATTATGCGACTAGCCATGTCATGGCTCACGGACAACTTTGACTGAAAATCGAAAGCTAAATAACGTCTGAAGCAGTCAGAAGCCCAATCCCCATGGTGCTGAATAAGAGATGTCGGAACCCCCGACTTGAAGGCCCATGAACAACCCCCGCGTCTGAAACTATGTGACGAGAAAAGATTGGGATCTCTGCCAGACTTGCTTATTAAGGATTTCAGACGTTTTTGAAACTGAGTGTACAACAAGGGGGATATCTTCCTCCCGTTGGGTAAGCTGAATGCAGGATCAGAGCTGTTAGCGGGGCATAGCCTTATCATGTTCTCGTAAGCAGTCAATGGACAGAGAACTGAACCTGGTATCGCGGACAAAGGAATTTCTAACAGTCTGCTACCATATTGATTTGTTTTAGACCACTTGATAAATACAATTAATATGTTTCTGAAAATTTTAACATCCTCTCTCAAAAGCTGTTTATTTGGATCAAAGTCGGCACATGAAATTGGCATCAAATTTGACTTCCTTGCCATGAGAAAAAAAGCAAATAAAAAGGCACACCAAATTGTGGCCTCTGATGGCTTGGTAGTGTCCATAAAACCAAAAATATCCAACAAAATCTGAGGCGTCATGGGAAGAACCCTTTTTGGCAGATGAGGGTTTTTTCTAGCTAAACCCCTGAATAATAGACCTAAATGTACCATTTTTTCAGGTGGGAACTCCATGTCTAGGATATAATGCATGGTTTTCACGCCTGAAATATAGTTCTTCACAGACTCCACAGATTTGAAGGAACGACAGAGAAACTGTGCATACAGGCATAATATGTCTGAAGTTGAAGGCAATGCCTTCAGTCCATAAAATTCACAAAATAAAAAATATGCTTTCCACTGAACCTCCAGATTTCTTGTGGTGCCTTCGGCAAATGCAGCCTTCATAGATTGCTTTACCTCCTTTTTCAAATTCATCAAGGACATTTCTGCAAGAGACAAAATAAAGATACTATAGTGCAATGCCATAGACCTTGAAATTGATCACATCACCAAATGGTATTGAGGTTGAAAAGACTACTGTCAACGATTGTTCTTACTGGATTAGGAATACAAATGCTTTCCCTAAATAGCCTTTCTGAACCTTTGTTCAGGTGATACCTTGACAATATGTCGGCAACTCTATTTTCCTTAGTTCCGATATGCTGTGTCCTAACGATAAACTCGTTAAGAGCTGCGATATAGCAGATCTCTCTTAAACATGCCTGATGATATTCATCACGAGACATGCCTCTGTTGATCAATCTGCATGAGGACATATTATCACACAGAATCCGAACTTTTTTGCCCCTTAATTTTGATCCCCACAATTTCAAGGCTACTACTATAGTCAAAAGCTCTAATGCATTAATGTGAAGATTTCTTTCTTGAATAAAGGGAGGAAATTCTTCATGAAAATATGAAGCCTGCATTATGCCACCACAACCTGACGGACAAGCATCACAAGAAAATATGGCATCTGGTTCAGAGAAATCCTCAAGCAACATCATGGACACCCCATTGTACTGTGGTAGGAATGTTTTCCACCATAAGATGTCCTTGTGCACTGATGGAGGAACTTGTTGGGCGGACTTCTTTCCATGTATCTGACGCAACCACGATAGCAGCCTGCACATAAAAACCCTACTAGCCTGTACACATGAAGAGACAAAGGACAGTTTACCTATAAGAGATTGTAATTCATTCAAGGTTGCCTCCGTCTTTAGCAACCAAGAATCTAGTAGGGAGAGAATTTCTTGCAACCTCTCCGGTGTCACACTGAGAGTTAGTTCTTCAGTGTCGAATAACACACCTATAAATGTCATTCTGGTTGCGGGAGGACATGCCTTCGGCTTTGACTCCTCAATGCCGCAAGATTCCAGCAGACTGCCAAGCTGAGCAAAGGATTCATGTGCAATGGCTGGGTTGTCCGCACCAGCAAAATCGTCCAAATAGTTCAAAACAGCAAATTTCAAAATGTAACACATATATGTGATGGCGTTGGTTACCCTTTGACACACATGAGCGGCCGACCTTAAACCCATGCTTAAATATTTGTCAAAATAGTATTGACCTTCAAAGCCGAAACCCAATAAAGGGACATCACTGGGGTCTACAGGTATTTGTCTATAAGCTCGTTTTAGGTCTCGCTTATATAGATAGCAAACAGCCTTTACCATACTTCTTAACTAACTCGACTAAATCATCGACCCGAGGAAATACCAGACTAACCTGCGAATCCAGATAAGTATTTTTGGGAATTCCGTCGTTTATCGCGGACCCTTCAGGAAAGCTGAGGTCAAGAATTACCCTCCTTTCATCGGAGTCTTTCTTACTGACTGTATTGAAACATTGGATGTATATCAAGGTCCATTTTTCATAATGGTGGTCCTTCAGCTAGTAGCCTAATAATGACAAAGGATGGAATAATTTCGGCATTTGGCGCGTGAGACGAGCAAAGCCAATCAAATTACTTTGATTATGATGGTTTTCCAACAAGCCACCAATGAAATACGTTATAAGAGATTCATAATGACGTCAGAAGGCGCGATTGTGTAATAACTGGCCAATCAATGGGTTCATAAAAATAACCCAGCATAGGATTCCCTGACAGAACCGAACGGAACGAATAAGACAGAACAGCGGGGAATAAGACAGTTCGCCGAACCCTCAACTTAATTATCAGTTATGTAACATAACTCCACCATTATTTGGCGACAAGCGATTAAACGGAAGGGGATTTCTCCGGTCATTTCGTTAGAAATGTATAATTCTTCATGAGTTTATCCTCGAAATCCGTGATAACGGTGAACATGTTACGCTGTTCACTTCGTTATTTATTTAACGTTGGGAATTGTGAAGGGTTCAAATTTACTTCAGGTTTTTTTTTTTTTTTTTTTTTTTTTTTGTTGTTGTTGTTTTTTTTTTGTGTGTGTGTTTTTTGACATGAGGGAAGGTGAACATGATACGCAGTTTCTTTTGTTTACAAAGGGAACTGTGAGCTCAATTGAATAGCATGATGGGTTGAAATTATGGGCATGTGGAGTTTGAGGCATTTGGCTTCTTGGTTTTGCCTCTTTATTTTTTTTTCAACATCGTGATCGAGCCAGTCAGTTTTGGGGACAACCGGTTAGTTTGGCTTTAAGCTCAGAATCAGAATCGCGACGGAAGTAAAGGCGAGCATTGTGGCCACATAAATCGATTTAAGCCCCCGATGGGATTCGTTTCACTGGCCGTTCAAAGGCGGTTCTTCTGTCGCGGTTTATTTTTGTTTGTTTTTGAGTGTTTGTATCGATTAAAATATTTTGTTTTGGATAGGCAATTGGCCATTTTGTGGGAAATAAAAATCAAAAATGAGTTTAAGAGCAATGAAAACATTCATAAGAAAGAAGATGGGTCATACTACGTAGTTTCGGCTTATAAAGCCTCATCAGTGACCCTGTAATGATCCGGCAAAGAAAGCCAGAGGAAATGTCACAGAGTGAAATTATGGAAACTGGAGGAGCGCTTGCGCTTAGGACTTTCTAGTCGTTTCCAGTTATTTCCCCCATTCATAGTTATTTTTCATACATCATATACTCATATATTTCATCTCTCATTAAGCATTAAGCATTCCTGAGTAGCGAATATCAATTTCCGGTGTCCTTATGTAAGTCTCGCGCGCTTTTCACTGATTAACACCGCATGCGCACATTCTTACCTCAGCCTTTGTCAGTCTTTCTTTGTCCCTGGCGAAGGTAGGTCTCACGACAACCTGACGGACACCATCTATATGTTATTCCTAATTACTTAGGATATTTATAATATTATTCAGGTATGCGTTTACTTTATTTCATTATCTTGTTGAACATTTGTAAATTATCATAATTGTCATTATTTCATGAATATTCGTATGTTGCCATTTCGATCTCTCGACCTCGGAGTCAGTCTTTCTTTGTCCCTGGCGAAGGTAGGTCTCACGACCACCTGACGGACACCATCTATATGTTATTCCTAATTACTTAGGATATTTATAATATTATTCAAATGGACGAGGTCGAGAGAGAGAGAAGGTTCATGACATCTATCTCCAAAAACATGGAACCGTCATCTATAGTTGTCATTCTTTGAACCCCGAACCCTCTTGAGATACGGGAGAAGTTATAACGTTGACGTTGAAACAACATCATCACCATGTGGCCACAACCACCTTAAATCCATCAGCCCGTAACAGCATTTTCCCGTGACAGAAACATTCTGCAATTTTGCGAATTTCGAATAGGCAGTCGATTCAAAGACTGATATAAATCAAAATGGGGTCCAAATAATTAAAAATCTGTCTAGAATATGATTCTAAACCAATAATTTATTTCCGATTTCTCAGAATATTCACGCTGATCTCAAAGGACCAAAAGTAAAATATAAACTGCACTATGGTTAAAGTAACTGTCCTTTTGGCTTTCCGCTATTGATGTTTCAATTGGGGTCTGTTGTTCCATGTTTATGTTTCTTTCCCTTTGGTGTCTCTGATGGGAGCTGTGGGTTAATTGTATCGATTCCTGATCATTGCCTTCACTTCTATTTTTTTACTGGTGACAGGTCAAATGGCATTCATACACCAGGACCTGTGATGGGAAGTTAGTCCCTGGCTCTCACCAAAGAGGTAAACTTAGCTACACAATCCTCAGCGCCTTCAGCCGTTGAAATAATCGAATCGGGAAGGGCATTCCGATCTCTTATGGTTCGGGGTAAGAATGATGTCAGTTCTTGCAGCAAGGGTCTGAAATGCCAATGAATGATGATTTCTACAGTGCCTAGCTGGGGGAACAAGGTCATCTGTTGGGATGCTGGCAGCACCCTTCAGACCTTTGTATAAAAGTATTAGCCTACTGTCTTTTCTCCTTTTCTTGAGAGACTCCCATATTAATTTTCCTAGTATTCCAGCCATACTGCCAGTTTCAAACCAGCAACTGCTTGTTACAAATCTATCAGCTTTATTCTGATTTTTTTTTCAATTTCTTCATTAAGGACCACTCCGCTGGGGTCCCAGATACAACTCCCATATTCCAAGACTGGGCGAACAAGTCCTTTATATGCTGCCTCTTTTACACCCTGAGGAGACTGATGAAGATTTCGCCTGAGGAAACCAAGCCATCTATTTGCCTTTGCACACATGTTGCTAATATGTGTATTCCATCTCAAAACGTGTGTGAGTGTCACCCCAAGGTATTTAATGGACTCCACGTTCTCGAGGACAGTTCCATCTAAGGTGTAAGAAGCCTCAATTTTATTTGTTCTTTTCATAGATATCTGCATAATATTGCATTTAACGGGCTGAAATCTCATACCCCATTTTCGTGCCCAACATCATAATCTATCTATATCATTCTGAAGTTTCAGCGATTCCTCTGTATTTCTAATTTCCCGGTAGCAAACACAGTCGTCTACGAACAGTCTTATTTCTGAGTCAATGTCAGTGGAAATATCATTGATGTATAGGGTGAATAACTGGTAACCAAGAACAGTCCCTTGTGGGACTCCAGATAAAACTGGTGCCCACTCTGAAGATTCACCATTAACAACAGCACGCTGTTTTCTGTAGCAAAGTGTAGAATCTATCCATTTAAGAGTATTTCCCCAATTTCATAACCAAAATAACTTAGATTTAAGTAGTTCATGTGGTGGGGTGTCAAAAGCTTCCTCGAAGTCCAGAATAAATGTGTCTACATGTCCCCCTTTGTCCAAGATTTTTGCCCAGTCATTAATTGTGCTCAACTGAGTTTCACAACTATGCCTCTTCCTAAATGCATGTTGTCTGTCTGACAGAAGTTTATGTTCGACCAAGTGGGCTATGATGTTTGAGTTGACTATATGTTCAAGCAATTTACACAGAACACCAGTCAGAGACACAGGGCGATAATTATGGGCAAGAGCCTTATCTCCTTTTTTGAAGAGTGGACAAATGTTCGCTAGAAGCCATTCTTTGGGGATTTCGCCCGTATTAAGAGACTGTTGAAACAGGTGAGCAAAAAATGGACCTAACTCTTGTTAGTTCCTTCAGGACTCTAGGATGTAGCTCATCATGCAGGTCTCCCTTCCCTAGATTATAGTGCAGTTTATATTTTCTTGTCCTTTGGGATCATTGTTTCCATTGTGGAATTTTGAAAATATTTGAGGGTCACTGATTAGGTCTAATTGGCCGAAACTAGCTGGTCTGGCCAAGAAAACATGTACACATAATATTTTCCAGTTATGTTTTGTATTTCTTGCTTCCAAAGGATATCCCTTTTATAGAACATATTTAAAACTTTAGTGGGGGTTAAGCCTTCAAGTAGCATGATCACTCCTGCCAATGACACAACTATATTATCCAAGAATGGGGCCGATCTTTTAGTCATTGGAACCTCGGTGAACTCAGTTTTATTAAACGCATCATTTAATTGACTAACTAGTTCCTCTGCCCTTTCAGAGTCTGATTCGGTAACCCCGTTCGAACTGAACCAATCCTTAGGTTGATGTAATTGGATTGAATTTTGTTCATCTTCTGCCTGTTTTTTCTTGAGGCAATTTTTGGTTGGAAGAAATTCAAAATTGCCTCATGCCAGTTGGGATTTAATGTTGCCTTGTTAGATGATTGATTTTCTCAGTGGAATGGCAGAGGAATACTTGGTTATCAAGAAAGAAGAAAAGGTAATCTCTGTGTTTTCTAAACCATACGATTAACATGTATTTTCTTCTATTTTTCGCTGTATTTTATACGCGAACATTATTATTAAAGGAATACCTAGTCTGTATCATTGTGGCATTAATTCAAGAAATCTATGTAAAATCTTTGGCGCATTCTATAATATTAAGGCGTAACTATACCAAACTAAGCGACACAGAGGCCTTTCTGATATTTAATCTTCATCAGTGTGTCTCAAAGAAGAAGTAAAACAAAGATCAGGAATCAATACAATTAACTTACTCCACCCATCAAAATCACCAAAGGGAAAGAAACACAAACATTAAGCAACCAGACCATAATGGAAACCTAAACAAAGGAAGGCCATAAGGACAGTTACTTTCCCACAAAATGGCCATATGGCCATCCAAAATAAAAAGACACAAGTGATACACACAGTAAGTAACAAACAACAACATAAATAAACCGCCACAGAAGAACCGCCTTGGAACGGTCAATTTCCACTGGGGGGCTTAAATCGGTTTTACGTGGCCACAATCCTCGCCCTTACTTCTGTCGCGATTTAGACAAATAATTTGTTCAGTCCGCATGAAGGCCTCCCAACCCACCAGTGCAACATCTCCGTGAACACAAATAATCAAAGAACCACAGAGGTGAGTAAACGGTGTGGACTCGACAGCAAAAAAACATTGAAATGCTGGAGCAAAAGAAAACCAACAGTTAGACTCCGATGGGCCCGACCAGAGACAGAGCATTAGGCACCAACCAACATTACCTTGAATTAGATCTCTCTAATTCTCAATAAGCCTTTACGTTGGAACCGTCATAGAATCTGAGGCCTGACCCGGCGGCGTGCAATTGAAGAGGGAAGCAAAGTTGCCAACCCTGATTGAGTTAACTACCATGCATGCAGTCTGTCGTATAACATCCATGTTGTACCCAATCTTTTTATATCGAAGAATGATTTTACGAAATTGGGTGCTGAAGTCGTTGCGGTTATATATATTTCTGAATTTATATACTAAGTCACCATAAAATTCGGGTTCCGATAGACCTTGTTGCAGAAGAGATTTAAGCCCAATATTGAATTTTGAAATTAAATCAGAATGGCGTCTATAAAATTTTGAAAATGCTTTGCGTAGTTTATGGTACCGATAACCCTGATTAAGAAGTTAAGCCGTTAATAATTTATTACGAGTGTTGAAGTCAGATACATGACTACACATTCTAGCAAATCGAATTAATTGCGAAATATAAACGCCAAAGTTCTGAAACCGAAACGGATGATGGACAAGACCCGGCAAACACAGCACACCCCCATCCGAGCACATACCGATCGACGTAGCTCATGAGATAGGTCAGCCGGAGGCTGACTAATAGCAAATAGACAAATAGCTGTCTTCATTTTTGGAGAAAATATTTTTTTCTGAGTTTTCTAAACCGAAAATATTATTTAATTGTTAAAAAGAACTGCTTATTACTTAAAAGAAAGGCAGCCACCCAGCGGGCAATAATCGGTTGATTCAACGTTGAGTCAACGTTGAAGGCAAACGTTGAATAAACGTTGATTTGGGGTTGAATATGAAATTTGAATCAACGTTGCACAGTCAACGTTGACTCAAAGTTGACAATCCAACGGTGAATCAACGTTGATATTTCAGTGTTGATTCAACGTTAAGATATTAATGTTGAATAAACGTTGATATTCGGTTGAATATGAAAGTTGAATCAACGTTGAGCAGTCATCTTTGAACCATAGCTTAATTTTCAACCTTGCATCAACGTTGAAATATCAACCATTAAATCAAACTGATAGAACCACAGAAACAGCGTTTAAGAAACCATGATTTATTAAAGAAACGAAACTAACATATAAATTTGCAAACTGTAAATATTTCATACGCATGCAAGGGCGCCCACTTTTTCACTTAAATTTTCTTTTAATATATTACGAGCCACAAACACTGTTGTACTTAAAGTTTGTAGAACTGATCACTGTGGTTTTTTTTTTTGTTCGACATTAGCTACCGCCTGTTCTGTAAGCTGTCTATTTTAGTCGGACGCTAATTTCTTTTCTTTTCTTTTTTAATTCTGTCGGAGTCAAGGGTGGTCCTATTCATAACACTATCTGAAAAACAAGAAAGGCAATTCTTCAAATTACACCACAGATGTATTTTCTCCTATAGATGCATGTTTAGTTACAGGAAGGAATTATTGTGTATTGTGTACACTTTAGAAATGCATTTTTTCTTTCTGCTGTTTATGTTAATATGAACGCAGTGGGTCGCATGCAAATTGAATGAACCCCGAAGGGGTTCGCGTAAACTTTGACCGCGATCCGCTGTCATTCAAGTTTTCTGGAAAAGTATGTATGTGTAAGTGCTGTATGCTCTGAAGTATCAATACCACCTCGCATTAGGATCGTTTTCTAAAAAGCCACCTCTCCTCGAAAAAATGGTGTGAGGATCGATCGAAAATTGAAAAAGCATGAGCATAGAGAAGTTTAAATTCTTAGTTAGTATTTCCTTACTTCATGTGCTAATTACGTAAATAATGAAACCATGCTTGTAAACCGAAAGTATGTATGTGTAAGTGCTGTATGCTTTGAAGTATCGATACCACCTCACCGTGAATGCAGGGCATGAGGATCGTTTTCTAAAAAGCCACCTCTCCTCAACAGACTGGTACGAGGATCGATCGAAAATTGAAAAAAACATGACCATAGAGAAGTTTACATTCTGAATTAGGGTTTCCTTACTTCATGTGCTAATTACGTAAATAATGAAATCATGCTTGTGAACCGAAAATATGTATGTGTAAATGTTGTATGCTTTGAAATATCGATACCACCTCACCATGAATGCAAGGCATGAGGATCGTTTTCTAAAAAGCCACCTCTCCTCAACAGACTGGTATGAGGATCGATCGAAAATTGAAAAAAAAAATAAAACATGCGCATAGAGAAGTTTAAATTCTGAATTAGCATTGCCTTACCTCATGTGCTAATTACGTAAATAATGAAATCATGTATGTAAACCGAAGGTATGTATGTGTAAGTGTTGTATTCTTTGAAGTATTGATACCACCTCACCATGAATGCAAGGCATGAGGATCGTTTTCTAAAAAGCCACCTCTCCTCAACAGACCGGTATGAGGATCGATCGAAGATTGAAAAAAAAAACAAAAAACATGAGCATCGAGAAGTTTAAATTCTGAATTCGATATTTATTGTGTTTAATTCCTTACTTTATGTGCTACTTAAATAGTGAAATCATGAGTGGTGTATGCTTTGCAGTATCGATACCACCTCACCATAACTGCTAAGTATGAGGATCGTTTTCTATGTTGTAAGCCACCTCTCCACAACATACTGGTTTGAGGATCGACCGATAATATAAATATATATGCAGCAAGAGTTTTAATTGTGAATTAGTAATTTAAATCGCACATCATGATAAGTTCTTATTTATGAACAATTTACACTGGATCCTCAATTTTACACGAAAACATGCGGAAAATAACGTTTAATCTTGAAAATGCCATGACCAAAAATAGGATTGAACTAAAAATCTGAGTAAATTAACCTTACAATGACCAAACATTTTTTTTTCGGTTTTACTTATCGTGGTAGACTGGAATCAGTCCAAATGTTCACTCTAATTCACTCTAGACCTATAAATGTCTCTCTGATTACCTACCACATCCCTCTCTGAAACCTGTTCCTTCATCTTCAAAATTTCATTCATTAAAGAAGTCATTATTTATTAGAGGAGAGAAAGATAAATATGCTTATGAACAAACTAGCTAAATAAATGTGGCTGCATGCAGGTAGTGTTTTATAATGCCATACGCTTTGCTGCGTCTATACCACCTGACCATGAATGCTGAATATACTGTTATTGCCATTATGTATGACACTGCATCGGAATTGGGGGCGATGGTGACAATTTCGTAAACTCCGGATTTGAAACCCAATCAGTAGTTTAACTACTGGCGGTCACATCATGTTAACAAGTCCATGCAATGATTACCCTTTTAAACACTACTTTATATAGAGAAAGGTGGGGTTTACATTATTTTACTTATTTCTGCTCCAAAACATTAATGCGCTGGGATGCAGTGGTAAAGCATCGGGTTTTAGATCGAGAGGTCGATTATTATTATTAGTAATAATTGTGGATACGCGTTAGAACCTGCTCTAACGAGCATCTACAATCTATGTTTGGAGCAGAAATATAGAACAAATCACCAATTATCATCTCTGGATCCATAAAATATTGTCCTGCATTACACAGGCATGTTGTCGTAACGATTCCGTTGTAGTTTCTGGTTTTGTACTGTTGGTGCACGCACATTTCGATTGTGTATGTGACGTGTCGTCTCATCATTTCTAACTGTTATTTTGGTGGCTTGTGGTGGCTGTGGTCTTTGATTGTGGCTTTTCCTGAGTAACCTTTTCTTACTAAATAAAATTAACCTCTAGCATGTTCCATGCATACGTACCCATAGCTTGTTGTTGCTTTTTGGAACCGCCTTCTAACGGGTACCCACGACCTATGTTTTGAGAAGAAATAAGAAAAGTAAAATAATAACAATAATAATAATAATAAAAATAATAATAATGCAGGGGTAGGCCTATGCTTCTGTTTTTTTTTTTCACTATTAAAGTTTTTTTTTTTTCTAGATAAAGTGTTATGATTTTAGTTTTGTTTTATTTGAGGTTTAACGTCCCCGTCAACACTGTATAGGTCATTTTGGAGCCGTTGCTTCCAATTTTGTGAAACTTTTTCCCGACATGGAGATGAAATGACATCTCAAGCCCTGTCGCCCAATGAAACCAATAGGGTTTATAAGCACGGACAGTCCAACTCGCACCGCTTTACCTGGGCAGGCTTAGATTCTCTGAGCGGTTTACCAGTACTCATGTGCGGTCGGTTTCAGCTCTGCGTTGAAGCATCATGCAGCCCATTTATTTCTGCCAGCCGCACATGTCTATAAATATGCATTTTTATTCTAAACCCTGTTGGATTACATTTGCACATTATAATGCCTATATAGGGTATAATGGATGAGATTTGGGTAAATAGTGTAGACCCACGTACTACGTACACCCAGGGTATCTTACACTATTTGCATAAAAATACATGTATAATAACAGTAACATATAATAGGGAACGGAATCGTTTAAACTAACCATGTACAGGCATAAAACATATGGGCCTCCTTGGCCTAGTGGATAAGAGCGCTGACTCTTAATCATTAGATCCCTCACCACTGTTGTTCGAGCCTGGCTCGGGTCACACGTGAGACGCAAAGTTCTGCAAGGGAAGGTTAGGTATTTTTTCTCCGGTTACTCCGGTTTTCGCCCACCTCTGATTAACGATCGGCTCGATAACAGTGACATAATCTTGAAAGGGCCGTATAATCCATCACGTGAACTCGTCCGTGAAATTAACACCTCCTAAACCCCACTTCATACAGAGAAAACTGGGGTTTACGGGGGTATATATCATTTTTCTTATTTCTACATTTCTGCTTCAAAACATAGGTTATGGGTACTTGTTAGAACCGCCTCAATGAGGCAGTTCTTACGGGCACCCACAACATATGTTTGAAGTAAAAGTAACAAAAATATCACAAATTTTCATCAGAAAAGAAGCCATTTTTGAGATGTGAAAAATGCACTATGTCGCACGGGTGTGTTATCGTAAAAAAAGGCATAAAACTTGTGGCATAAGATGGTAATCATAAACACCAGACGCTCTAATATTACACGCCTATAATGTGGAAAAACTGATAAGCACAGTTATGTATACACAAAGGAGTAAAGCCAGAGCATAACAAAATTTTAAGTAGTTGACTGAAAATCACATATTTTCTAAAAAGGTTCCCAGTGACTTAAAATAAGCATTACATGGCTCAGAAGCTTGATTTTACTGTTAAGTAATAGAAATAGAATCGTGCATTTTACCGGGCATTTTAATTTATATATTTTTCCTTTGACTGGCCAATTATATATTCATCATTGCACTTCGTTTCGTTCGATTTGAAAGTTTACGGGAAAAATGAAAAAGTTTCTCTTCATTTAAAAGTTAATTTTAAAATTTATAAAGAACAAAGCTATTACAAAATCACTTTTAAATGATATTTTGTATTAACTGCAAGTTGAGAAGCCCGTTTCAGTTTCTGGCGATGTATTTTCATAACTGCGCGTCTGCGTGCATGCGCTTGTAATGCGCACTTGAAAGAGTACAAAATTTATGAATCAAAAGTTTCTTCGTTTCCATTGTATTGTGTGCTATAACACATGCTATTATGAAAAAGTATGCCGTAATAATGATAATAATAAATCTTACCTCGCACAATGAATACTTTTTTTCTGTTGTTTTTTCCCTCTCTGTCTCAAGCTTACACGCTCTTTGAGCATATGATTTTCCCGGCGCGTCACGTCACGACCAAAGGATCAAAAGATATGAAAATAAGATCTAACAAAGCCTGCATTTTTTTTAATAAGAGCCTTCTCATCAACTAGTATTCGTTTTGACGCAGGATAAGCCCAACACTGGCTATGCCAGCGACGTACGTTAGGATAAAACTCTAAATACCTTTTTCTGTTCGGCGCCGCCACTTTTTGATTCTGCGAGCTTCGTGGGAAAGTTCATTCAAAACTTACAAACTGATCAGATCCATATATAATTGGTATTTGACAAGCAAACAACGTAGACCCTGATCGTTTGCCGCACCTGCGCGCCTTCTGGATTTTTATCCCAGTGGGCACATGACGTTAAGGTAACTTCGCATCAACGTCGATGCGACGACGTTGATACGACGTTGACCCGACGTGATGTGCTCTTTCATATTTGCGAGTGTTGTTTTAAAGCAGCAGCAGCAACAACAATAATAATAATAATTTCGTTGTTGTTGTTGTTGTTTATTACGTCGTAATAACCAAATGTTGGTTGTCAGCCAAATTTCAACGTTGATTAAATAATAAGGACATCAACGTTTAATCAGCAGCGTTTTACCAACTTAAGTTCAACTTTGCGGAATCAGTTGTTTATATACAACAACATATCAACTTTGATTCAACGTTATACTGCCAACGTTTAATCAGTGTTGATAAATCACCGTTGAACAGAGGTTGATATAAGGTTGATCAACCAATCAACCTAATTTCAACACAAACTCAACGTTGATTCAACGTTGAGTGCCTGCTGGGCATCTATTAAAAAAGCATTGTTCTAACATTTTAGAAGCATTGTATACTCAATTACTGCCAATTACTTAAAATACAGACTTTTCTAGGTTTTTTGCAGTATTCTATACGAGAAAATTATAGAAAAGTGTCTTGCCCGTCGAATAGCGGAAAAATATTCCAGGAAAAGAATCTCTGGAGTATTTTATACACGGAGGTTATTCTTGAAATATATATAATACAATTTACACACGTTTGTATTTGTCACACCTTGCACAAATGAAAGAGCAAATGTTGAGGCTAAGATTATTGACCAGACAAGTGACCTGATGGAGCATTTGTCGTCTTCTAGACACACAGGCGCCGAACGACAACATCAGTCGAAGAATGAAGACATGATTTCACGTGAAAAAGTAGTCTTTGGCCTCTCCTTAAACAGATAAAAGAAGAAAAAAGAAGAAAAAAAAAGATAGGCCTCATGCCAGTGAATATGGTTCCTACAGTCGTGAAAGAAAACATTCACGTCCAAGATCACATGCTAGGAAATATTAAGTATCAAGAAGGTTACTGTCATCATCAAGAAGGCAAACCACACCAAGGTCAGACTCCAAGGGTTTACGGTCAAGACCACCCTAAAGAAGGCACGCTAAGCCAAGATGGAAGACACCTTCTAGGCATGGAAGGTCAATCTCACCTTCAAGAAGACAGGGATTGTTAAGGTCACCTTCTAGAAGGCATGGAAGGTCAAGATCGCCTTCAAGAAGACAGGGATTGTCATGGTCACCTTCTAGAAGGCATGAAAGGTCAAGATCGCCTTCAAGACGGCATGATGGGAGGAAATCACCTTCAAGAAGGTATGGAAGGTCCAGGTCGTCTTCAAGAAGACATGAAGTGTCAAGGTCCCCTTCAAGAAAGTATGGAAGGTCAATATCGCCTTCAAGAAGACATGAAGCGTCGAGGACACCTTCAAGAATGTTTGGAAGGCATGACTGGTCAAGGTCACCATCAAGAAGTCATGATAAGTCAAGGTCACCAAGAAAGCATGACAAGTCAAGGTCACGCTGCAGATATCCAAGGTCAGGGTCACACACAAGATCATACACTCGACAACACCAGATATCAAGGTCACGTGATTCAAGGTCATAGTCAAGATCGAGAGTGTCAAGACACTGATGCTAGTACTTTCGGTCGAGGTCACCATAGCATAACACAATAGAGATGTTAGTGATGGTGACAACATATCACATCCTGAGGACTCTTCTAGACACTACAGGAAAGAAAGGCGTGGTGATCCGAAACAGCTTCCAAAGAATCGTGGATTTGATGGAAATGCATTCTGGATGTCTTTTAAACATTATCATGTGCTAGTTTTAAAATGGTCTGACAGTGAATTGTCTAAATTGGTCTTTAGAGGGCAAAGCTTTGGATTTCTTCACAATCACTACAAAATAGAAGTGGATGCAATGATCAGGACTCGATTCAATCAACCCACAGCTCCCATCAGAGACACCAAAGGGAAAGACACACAAACATGAAACAACAGACCCTAATGGAAACGCCAACAGCTAAAAGCCAAAAGGATTGTTACTTTCCCACAAAATGGCCAATAGGCTATCCAAAATAAAATAACATATGTGGCACAAACACCCAAAGACAAACCATAGCAAAAATAAACCGCGACAGAAGAACCGCCTTGGAACGGTCAGCGGAAAGGTATTGTGGGGGGGGGGGGGGGGCTTAAATCGATTTTACGTGGCCACAATCCTCGTCCTTACTTCCGTCGCGATTTAGACAAATAATTTGTTCAGTCCGCATGAAGGCCTCCTAACTCATTAGTGCAACATCTCCGTGAACACAAATAATCAAACAACCACAGAGATGAAACAACGGTGAGGACTCGACAGCACGAAGCCACTGAAATGCTGGAGCAAAAGAAAACCAACAGTTAGACTCCGATGGGCCCGACAAGAGACAAGACTGGGAGAACATCTTTTCTACTACAAGATTATGAAGAAATTTGACAACAGGTTTGGCTCTAAAGAATTGAAAGAAACAGCAAGAGCAAAATTCGAGCAGTCATTTCAAAAACAAGATAAAGTTTTGGAAGAATGATCTGACCGAGTTCTGACCCTTGCAACCACTGCATTTAGAGACCTGCCTGGAAAGCATGGGATGCAGGAGGCTATTTCAAAATGCTATCAGGGATGTGCTGATAAAGTAACAGTCAAGCATGCTTGTTTTGAGTACTCTAGAAGTATGGAAGCTGGCTCTTAATGGGGTGAAAAAGAAACATCAGTGCATATCCAAAGCTGTGGAAGGAAAGAGACTTTCCAATTGGGAAAGAAAAGATGTTTTCCGTTAATAGAGTTAGCTCCCTAACAGAAGCCCGGTACAACGACTGACTGCTAAAGGCATTGATGGACAAGTATCTGAACGACAGAAGTATGAAACATCATATTGAATGATCCAAGTTGATATTTTCATGTCATTTATGGAAGAACCAAGTGTTTGTCTGATGACTTTTACACTAAACTTTGAAAAGGCAAGTCTGTCTACTTACGATTTTTCCACTCTTTTCACTACACTTCCTCATAAAGAAAAGCTCAATGTTTTAATTGAATGGGCTTTTCACAGAGAAGATTCTCTCTATCTTGCATGTAATGTCAGAAATGCATTTTTCACTTCTAAGGAGCATAAGAATTATACACTTTAGTCATGTCAGAAAGTGTGTGATGCCCTCACCTTTCCACTTGACAATATTTATATTAGATTCGGTACTAAGTTATTTAGACCAATTGTGGGTATTCCGTTGGGTACGAATTGCGCACCTCTTGTGGCTGATCTGTTCTTGTATTGTTAGGAAAGAGACTGTAGGCGAGGATTGTGGCCACGTAAAATCGATTTAAGCCCCCCCCCCCCCCCCCAGTGGAAATCTTTCCACTGACCGTTCCAAGGCGGTTCTTCTGTGGCGATTTATTTATGTTGTTGTTTGTTACTTTGTTACTTGCTGTGTGTATCACTTGTGTCTTTTTATTTTGGATGGCCACATGGCCATTTTGTGGGAAAGTAACTGTCCTTATGGCCTTCCTTTGTTTAGGTTTCCAGTATGGTCTGGTTGCTTAATGTTTGTGTTTCTTTCCCTTTGGTGTCTTTGGTGGGTGGAGTAAGTTAATTGTATCGATTCCTGATCTTTGTTTTACTTCTACTTTTCATGTTGTCGCTTTCCATTGATAACCAATCTGAAATTATTGAAGCTTTTAGCTCTACTTCTAGATATTTAGATGATTTATTACATATTGACAATACTTACTTTGATGGTTTGATCAGTCAGATTTATCCCCTAGAACTTCAGTTAAACAAGGCAAATTCCTCTGATACCGAGGCCCCCTTGTTGGATTTAAATTTATCTATTGTAGATGGATTTGTTTCTTGCAAAATTTATGATTGACGTGATGATTTTGATTTCGAGATTGTAAATTTTCCTTTTTTTGGACGGTGATGTTCCTCGTGCGACATCGTACGGGATTTATATTTCGCAGTTAATTCGATTCGCTATAGTGTCAAGTCATGTATCCGACTTCAACACTCATAATAAATTATTAACTGTTAAACTTTTTAATCAGGGGTATCGGTATCATAAACTACGTAAAGCCTTTTCTAAGTTTTATCGACGTCATTCTGATTTGGTTTCAAAACTTCTGCAACAAGGCCTATCGGAACCCGAATTCTATGGTGACTTAGTATATAAATTTAGAAATTTACATGTCTGTAATGACTTTAGTACCCAATTTCGTAAAATCGTTCGTCGATATATAAAGATTGGGTACAACATAAATGTTATAAAATAGACTGCATGCATGGTGGTTAACCCAATCACGGTTGGCAACTTTGCTTCCCTCTTTGATTGCACACCGGTGGGTCGGGCCTAAGATTATATGACGGTCTCAGCGTAAAAACATAAATGGAATTTTATTTTAGTATTCTTTATGTTTGTTGGCGCCTGATGCTCCGTCTTTGGTCGGGCCCCTCGGAGTCTAACTGTTGGTTTTATTTTGCTCCAGCATTTCTGTTGTTGTATGCTGTCGAGTCCTCAACCTTGTTTCATCTCTGTAGTTTTTTGATCTGTATGTTCTGGGAGATGTTACATCGATGAGTTAGGAAGCCTTCATGCGGACTAAACAAAATTAGTGTATACCACGACAGAGGTAAGGGCGAGGATTATGGCCATGTAAAATCGATTTAAGCCCTCCCCCCCCCCCCCCCCAGTGGAATTCTTTCCACTGACCGTTCCAAGGCGGTTCTTCTGTGGCGGTTTATTTATGTTGTTGTTTGTTACTTACTGTGTGTATCACTTGTGTCTTTTTTATTTTGGATGGTCATTTGGCCATTTTGTGGCCTTCCTTTGTTTAGGTTTCCAATATGGTCTGGTCGCTTCATGTTTGTGTTTCTTTCCCTTTGGTGTCTTTGATGGGCGGAGTAAGTTAATTGTATCAATTCCTGATCTTTGTTTTACTTCTACTTTGATGAAAACGAAGTTTCTAAGTAGGCTTCTAGCCACTAGGAAAAAGTTTTCACTGAAGTGCAAGGTACGAAAATATCAAGTAACCTGACAAATACTACAGTAAAACCGACATCAGTTGTCAGTTTGTTATTGTCAATATTATTGTAAATAAAGGTTATTTTTAAATTTATCTACGCAATTATATGTTATTTTTGGATGATCTAATTTTATTTTTGGTGACTCCCTATTAATGTGATGGTATCAGGCTAAAAAATACCATACCTGCACTGTATCGACGCTAGCCAAGTGGTAAAGTCATTGTCCTGTAGAGCTGAAGTATGCGGGTTCGAATCCCGCTGGGGATGTTTTTTCTTTAACATTTTTTTTTTCGCGCCAAAAGCAAAAAATCCTCGATTTTCTCGTGAAGCATGCATTTTTTGTGCTGATATAAATTTTTACTGAACATTCCTTAGTTCATACTCAGTTGCCCTGCTGTTGAAGTGTCGTCATGTGATGCTACTCTGACAGCAGAAGAGACTTTGTCGGCTGACAAAGCGAAGTTTTTTGGTTCTGACAAGTGCAGTTTTGTGACTAACAATCGATAAACGTTAAAATAACGTATGATCAACATGAATTAAATTATAAATTTCCAATCAATGTTAATTTCAAGTCATGTTATTGGTGTGCCTATTCTTTACTTTCACATGTCACATATAGGGTCTAGGCCAATCAGGTTCCATTGTATCAAATTATGGCATCTTGTATTTCAATTCTCTTGTACATGTACTTGCTGGTGTTTCTTTTTTATTCACTATTATAAATCAAATGTGAAGTTGATCTTTAAAATTGTGCATGACATGTATTGATCTTTAAAATAAATAGATAACCATTCACGAAAAAATAATAATACAAAAATAATAAACAGAATTGAAAATTAAAAAAGAAATAATATAAATGTAAATTCTGGAACTATTTTATAAAAAAAATCATCAAAAGAAAAAAATAAATCATGCTTTTAATAGCTTTATGAAAAAAGGTTTTCTGCGAGGATCGAACCTGCGCCCCTTAGAACAGTCGTTGTTGGCGCTCCTCGCTACTAGTTGCGCTACGCAACTGAATACATCGGTACTGCAAAATTAAGTGCTTTTGTCTTAAAATATAACCCGTTACGTACCTGTGGAAAACACCGTTGTTTGTTATCATTTATAAATAGACGAGTATTTAACAACATTGAAACCATAACACCGACATAGTACGGCAGTGTACCTGTAGCTATGCCAGGCAAAACTAGACAAAATAACGAATGATGGCAAATAAGGCTTTTGAAATAATGAAGGAAGCATAATGCCTCCAGTATTGTCCAAACCCAATGATACAGGTACATATCCCTTTATTTTTATATGTGAATGCTTCCAAACGTTAGCAAGTTAAAAATGGAGTAGAAAGAGTATAGGCTTATAAATAGCAGTTTCTCTTTGCCTCCATTTTAAAGAATGACGAAATTGAATGAACACAAATAGACTTTAACTGGAGTAGAAAGAGTATATAGGCTTATAAATAGCAGTTTCTCTTTGCCTTCATAAAAATAACAACATTTTAATGAACAGGAATTAGATTTTAGCCACAGCTGTGCTTACTGATAATTAGAGAGATCTAATTCTATGTAATGTTGGTTGGTGCCTGATGCTCTGTCTCTGGTCGGGCCCATCGGAGTCTAACCATTAGTTTTCTTTTGCTCCAGCATTTCAGTGGTTTCTTGCTGTCGAGTCCTCAACGTTGATTCATCTCTGTGGGTGTTTGATTTTTTGTGTTCACGGAAATTTTGCACTGATGAAATAGGAGGCCTTCATGCGGATTGAACAAATTACTTGTCTAAATCTCGCGATGGAAATAAGGGCGAGGATTGTGGCCACGTAAAATCGACTTAACCCCCTCCCCCCCCCCCCCCCACACCACCACTAGAGGAATTCGTATCACTGACCATTCCAGGGCGGTTCTTCTGTCGCGTTTTATTTTTGTTATGGGTTGCCTTTCGGTATTTGTGTCGCTTATATTATTTTGTTTTGGATAGCCAATTGGCCATTTTGTGCGAAAGTAACTGTCCTTTTGGCTTTCCGCTGGTGAATGTTTCCATTAGGGTCTGGTGTTTCATGTTTGTGTTTTTTTTTCCTTTGGTGTCACTGGTGGGAGCTGTGGGTTAATTGTATCGATTCCTGATCATTGCCTTCACTTCTATTTTGTTTTCCAGTTATCTCAGATACTATATTCTGATTCCAGTTTAACATGGTTTTTAATATTCAGAGAGCCTCTAGGTTCAGCTAGCTCAATGGGTTGAGGGATTAGCTCAATTAAGCTTAGCATGGAAATGCAGAAGTTAAGGAAACCAGATCTTCTAATGCCGTGTGCAGTATACTGCACATGATATCCGGAACGTACCTATTTTTCGGCTAATTTCTTATTTTCTAAGTATTTATTCATGTAATTGTAATATTCGTACATAAAGTTAATTGTTTTAACATCAAGGGAAGCAATGGTAACTCATGCGAAATAATCTATCAAAGTATTTTATTTTATTATTATTATTATTATTATTATTTTTTTTTTTTTTTTTTTTTGTTACGAAATATTCGGCAATTCCGATTGGGCCGCTCCGCTTATCAACTACCTAATCATTGCCATAATAATAATAAATAAGATACCCGTACAGCATCAGTAACAGGACGACCAGATGGTAATAGCATTGAATGAAATACATTTGTATTATAGCTGTGTTCCGTAGGACGGTTGAAATATGGGCGTTATAATTTTCTCTTACATTGCCAAATTCGGCAAGAAACATTTCTGACAAAACTGAAGGAGCAGGACAAGTTCTGCCAGCGTTCTTTTTTTTTTTTTTTTTTCAAATCTTATATTAAGTTATTGGTTCTAGTTACATGTTTTAACGATACGGTGATAAAATCTATCATACCAGTCTACCCTGCGAACTATTTACTTATGATTTTCATTTGTTGAAATATCTGTACATCACACATAAAAGACTACTATAGGAACAGGCTGATCACGATTTGTATTGTTGAAAAGTTTGGTTAGGCTTAAATGGGAATTATAAATTCTCTGCATTCTTAAATTTAATTAATGAAAAAAGTAAAACTATAAATACGGCCTAAGAATTGCTTTCTTATCACCGCATTCATTTATCGCACCTAGTATGTGTAATAAGAGAGTTACCTCTGGCGTTTTGACACATTCCTTAATTACTGTTATTCTTTATTGACACCTGACTTAATTGCTCAAATATTTGGATAACAGTTCTTTTTTGTTATTCAAGAAGATATTTAGCTCACCTGAGCCAAAGGCTCACAGATGAGCTTATAGTATGGCACGGCTCCGTTGTCTGTCTGTTGTCTGTCTGTCAACATTTTCAAACATCTCCTCCGAAACAACTAGACCGATTAAAGTCAAATTTCATGTGGAGCAGCCATGGGATGGGGTAATAAAATTTGTTCGCGGACTCCAGATCACATAACCAAGATGGCGCCATACCCATATTTGATTAAAACCCTTCAAAAATCTTCTCCTTGCCATATAACTTGGTATGTAGAATTTGGGGAATCGGGCCCAATATAGTTTGTTCAAACGATGACCCTCGGATGACCTTGACCAATTTTATGCCAAGGTCAAATTTGGTCATACAGACTTTTGGCGGCCGTAAAAAGTCTCACTACCCTACATCATAGTGTAGTAAATATTTTCGTGTCCTTTTGCATCATTGATTCTATTGTTGAATTTTGAAAATATTCGAGGGTCATTGATGAGGCCTAATTGACCGAAACTAGCTAGTCTGGTCCAGAAAACATGTACACTCCATAGATTCCAGTCCTGTGGTGTATTCCTTGCTTCCAAAGGATAACCCTTTCGAGAAAATATTTTGTATGGGGAAAAGTCAAAACTGTGTGTTTTAGCTCGGCTGTTTTCGAAGAAAACGACGAGGTATTGGCATAGCTCTGGCGTCGTCTGCGTCGTCGTCGTCGTCGTCGTCTGCGTCGTCGTGCAAAAACTTGGACATTTTGTAATATCTCTGTCATTACTGAGCATATTCACTTGAAACTCGGACTAGTTGTTCATTATGAAAAGGGCAACTCATACCAACAGGTGAGATAACCCTCAAAATGGTTTTGGCACAGTTATGCTCCTTTTTCGACTTAGGATTTTTGCAGCCGAGCGTTGGCACCCGCATGCGGTGCTCTTGTTCAGAAACTATTGCAGCCTGTGTGTCTATTTCTGCTCAAAACATAGATTGTTGGTACTCGTTAGAACCGCCCCGGCGAGTACTCACAATCTATGTTTTAGACAGAAACAAGAAAAAATATCTTTTACTCCCTGAAACCCCAGTTTTACTATTTAAAAGTGGGATTTAAGCGGGAAAAAATTATAAAGGCGTGTTTTCGTGATGGTGGGACATATCATACCATTGATGGAGTAAATATCGCAGTAGGTATAATATTGTCATACAAATGAAGTATAAACGCTTAAAAAAGGTATAAATATGCAGACGTAAAATTCAACTTTTGTAGACTTAGCTTAGACCTTATAAGCTGTCTGATTGCAATAATAGTTAGGCACTGTTCACAATTCTTTGATAAATAATAATAATAATAATAGTTCGTCTGTCATTACTGACAATGGCCAGTCTTAGCTAGTCTGGCCCAGAAAACATGTACACTCCATTTTTTTTACTTCTGTGGTGTATTCCTTGCTTCCAAAGGATAACCCTTTTATAGAACATATTTAACTTCACTACAGCTGGTGTGTGGGAATGTGTGGCGGCGGTAAAACGTCTCCCTGCCCTACATCATAGTGTAGATTATATTTTCTTGTCCTTTGGGATCATTGATTCCATTGTGGAATTTTGAAAATATCTGAGGGTCACTGATCAGGCCTAATTGGCCGAAACTAGCTAATCTGGCCCAGAAAACATGTACACTCCATATTTTTTACTTCTGTGGTGTATTCCTTGCTTCCAAAGGATAACCCTTTTATAAAACATATTTAATCATATTTGAGAAATGTTACTATTTGTGTGTTCTAATACGGCTGATGAGACCGATTCTAGCTCTGAACTGTCTGTTGCAAATAGAGCAACAGAGGCTAGTGGAAGACAGCTCTGTCGGTGATGCCTTACCTCTGACTTTTCGCTGTGCACGTTTCACTAATTCTTTTGCCTCATAGTCATTGGCACCCCTTTTGATGAGATGTCGCAATTTTGCTCAGTCTTGTGCAATTTATTCCCACGACTCTGTTGGGATGTTGAAGTCCCTGAGGGAGGCCTTGAGGGTGTCCTTGTAGCACTTCTTCTGACCGCCTTGGGAGCGTTTGTCCATTTCTAGTTCTCCATAGAGAATTTTCTTTGACAAACATTCCTCAGGCATTTTCGCTACATGGCCTGTCCATCTTAACTGAGCTAATTTCAGAAGAGTATGTACACTTTGTATCCCTGCCCTGTCCAGGACTTCCGTGTCTGGAATCCTGTCTTGCCACTTTATCTTTAAGAGTTTTCTAAGACAGCTAGTATGGAAGTGCTTCAGACTTTTGGTGTGCCGTTGGTAAACGGTCCATGTTTCACATGCATTCAATAGTGTTGGCAGCACTACAGCTCTGTAGACATTCAATTATGTGTAATGTCTGATTCGACTTCGATCCCAGACACTACCACGTAGTCGGCCAAATGCTGCACTAGCTTTGGCAATACCGCAATCCTGGTATTGACTTCATCATCAATGTGCACGGCTCTTGACAGTGTGCTCCTAAGTATTTTCTAGAAAGGGTTATCCTTTGGAAGCAAGGAATACACCACAGAACTGGAAAATATGGAGTGTACATATTTGCTGGGCCAGACTAGCTAGTTTCGGCCATTTAGGCCTCATCAGTGACCCTCAGTTATTCTCAAAATTCTACAATGAAATCAATGATCCAAAAGGACAAGAAAATATAAACTACACTATGATGTAGGGCATGGTGAACTTGTCTACCACTTGCAATCTTTGACCTTTCACCGTGATGGTGGGCTCTTTGTAAGGCTTACCAGGTGCTGGTTGATAGACTTCGTCAGTCTTTTTGATGCTGATTGTGAGATCATAACTATAGCTTCTTACTAATCTTTAGACTTTGTTTTGACTTTCACGGTCTAGTGGTGGCACAGGCCTATTCACTAAATAAGGGGGTCACACCTGTTTGATTTTGCATACAATGCATGGGGGGCAATGTCCTAAAATATCTTACCTGGATGAATATACAAATGTGTATATACGCCATTACAAGTCACTATAGTATAGGGACATTTTGAACTTTTAGCAAGGGATGGATTGATTGGAGTCAATTGTACATTATATTGTTCACTCAGGTAAGACGTATTCAAGTATATGTGTTAATCTTACCTGCAGGTAAATATTGCAACAATAGAGCTATATCAATGGGTAATTTTGTGGTTCACTGAGTGGTCAGTCATGATAAAACGGTGTTTTATCTGATGCAATGAGCAGCCAGTCTTAAAGAAGATGGACTTGTTCATCTGACTCATCACAGCAAAGTCTAAAGAAAGGGAATGACCTATAGCACAGGAGTCAGATACTTGGTTTAAACTATATTTATTTGACTTTACAGTAAACATATTAAATACACAATATTACAGATATATGTCACATGATTTGACGGTAAGCACTAGTGCATATTTTAAGTCATCTCCTGGAAGACAAAGAACATAATTTACATCTTCTATGAATGGAATGTAGCGTAAACATGTGATGTGGCATTACCAACTCCTCCAGCCCACAGTAGGTAAATCTGCCCACCAACTTAGCAACAACAGGAAATTGGACGTGGTGCTCTCTCGTTTAAGATTGAACCATAACGGCCTAAATGCAAACCTCACACATCTAGGAAACACAACAGGTCTATGCAGAAAATGCAATAACTATGAACTAGAGACAACACAACACATTTTCTTTGAATGTGTAACAAACGACCATGCACGAGAAGAATTAAAATCGGACATGTTCAAATTAGGATATGAATAGGTACACCTACAAGATCTCCTCGCATTCCCCCACCCCCCGGCCATAGCTGAGGTGGTTACAACAACGCAACCAGCAAGTTAGGGAAAGACCTTCTCCCATGCGCACTTTTAACGTTGTTTGAGACGAATATCAAATACGTGCCGAAAGCTTTGTAGCACCGTATTGAACTTTCCATTTCGTGCTTCTGAATTGGTATTTGAGATGTTTGACAACCATCTTTAACTGTTTTAAGCGTGGGTGGGACAATAGCGCTGTCAGTATATGTGTTACAATCGATTATTATCGCACTTGCAGAGCTATTGTTTATTCACCATATTTGCATTATTTGCTGGCTCCCAGCTTGCACATTGTCAATATTGGAAAAACAGGTAACCAGACCCCCCTGACCTTTTAAGTTCAGGGGGTCTGGTTACCTGTTTTTCCAACGCTGATAACCTTCAGACTAGGAACCAGCAGATAGTGCAAATAAGGTGAATATTCTGCACAAAAAGAGATTGTGGATACTCGATAAAACCTCGAGGCGGTTCTAACCAGCAGTACCCACAATCTATATTCTGCCCAAAACAGAGACTGTGGATACTCGTTAAAATCTCGAGCGAATCTATATTGCGCTCAAAACAGACTGTGGATACTCGTTAAAACCCAGAGGCTGTTCCGTGTAACCAGCAGTCACAACACCCATGCTTTGGAACAGAAACGAGAAAAACAAAACAAAAAAAAAACGATGAATGTACACCTGTAAACTCCAGTTTTTACCCTTTTTGTATCAAATGGAATCTTCCTCCTTATATATGGCAGGATTCCATTTCCAAATTTAGGGGTGACAGGTTGTGCTATCTTTAAAATTATTTGAAAAATAGCTGATTTTTAGCATATAGTGTAGGTCCTGATCAGACGCCGCAGAATGTCTGATCCGGGTCAGACCCGTAGACTGTCTGATCTGGGTCTGCACTGTTTGCCAGGATACCCGTTTTGGGACCTTTGGTATATAATAAGCTCACCTTGTGAGCCTTCGGCTCAGGTGAGCGAAAAATACTGACAAAGCTGTAATTTTTATGATTCCCCTTTTGGAAAAAGTCTGACAGAAAAGGGGCTTGCACGATGCTTACACGCAAAGCTGAAAACGACCGCGCATGAGTACTGGTAAACCGCTTAGAATGTCTAAGCCTGCCCTGGCAAGCAAAGTGGTGCGAGTCGGGCCGTCCGTGCATATAAACCCTATCTGTTTCACTTGGTGGCAGGGTTTGAGATGTCATTTTATCTCAATGTAGGGTAAAATTCTCACAAAATTGGAAACAACGTCTCCAGAATTACTTCAATAGTGTTAATGGGGATGTTAAACCTCAAATCAATCAAACAAACAATCTGACAGAAAAGCAGCACTATTGGTCAGTTGAAGTCTGTTATTTGTCACATGAAATCTTGCAGAAAAGGAAAAAAATATTGGTCACTTGAGGGGAATGGTAACAGCTGGCAGACTTTCCACCTTTTACAAAAGGGGACAACTTTCGGGACTTCCTATTTGCTTTTCTATAAGCTCTGTCCCACGAAAAAAGGGATCTACTCTAGGAAAGAATTTGCTCCTGAGGAGCAAATTCTTTCCTTTAAGAGTTGACCCATATTGACATTGGAGACTGAAGTTGTATGCATTCTCTTAATATATATATTCACAATAATAATGTTTCAGCAAGGTTATCCAAAGAAAAGTATTTCATTAAGGTTTTCAAACCTAAACTTAACAATCACTAACGGCACCATTTTGCCGCATGACGTTTCATATTGTGTGCTGTGTATACGTTTTATCCGTTACTAAGTAACGTCGCGACGTAACGCCATTTTGTTATTGTACTATTCCCCTGATGAGTTATAAACGAAACCGGTTGGGAATAATATTATTTACTGTGTTTTCCGTGTGATGTCATTTCTCTTTTTTGTATATATATATATATATATATATATATATATATATATATCTTCTTGAAAATCTGTTAGAACAGTGAAACCGGTAGAAGCGTATAAAATATACAAAATTGTGTGGCGATATCGGACTTTGTTGATTTTCTATATATATATATATATATATATATATATATAAAATATTATTGGCGGCAATGATCAGGAATTGATACAATTAACCAACAGCTCCCATCAGAGACACTAAAGGGAAAGAAACACAAACATGAAACAACAGACCCTAATGGAAACATCAATAGCGGAAAGCCAAAAGGACAGTTACTTTCCCGCAAAACGGGCCTCCGTGGCCTAATGGATAAGAGCGCTGACTCTTAGTCATTAGGTCTCTCACCGCCGTGGGTTCGAGCCTCGCTCGGGTCACGTGTGAGACGCCAAGTTCTGCAACGGAAGGTCAGGTGGTTTTTCTCCGGGTACTCCGGTTTTCGCCCACCTATGATTAACGATCGGCTCGATATGAGTGAAATAATCTTGAAAGGGCCGTAAAACCCAAACCAAAAAAAAAAAAAAAACTTTCCCGCAAAATGGCCAATAGGCTATCCAAAATAAAATGATATAAGCGACACAAACACCCAAAGACAAACCATAACAAAAATAAACCGCGAAAGAAGTCCCGCCTTGGAACGGCCAGCGGAAACGAATTCCACTGGGGGGGGGGGGGCTTAAATCGATTTTACATGGCCATTTTAAATATACATGTGTTACTTGATTGCTCGACTCGACTCATCCTCAAAATATTTGGTTGGATTTTTGCGTGCCCCCAGGAGACCTTTAGGGTCCACCCTTTTAAATTTTAAAACCTTCCTGCACAACTTCATATTCATATCTATCATATCCAAAATTTTCAGAACAATCTGTCTAGTGGTTACTGAGAACTTGGTGTATTCCTTGCTTCCAAAGGATAACCCTTTTATAGAACATATTTAACTTATCCTACTGAATAAGTTAATTTAGCCACATCCATTGCTCGCTGTCAGACATTCAAATTTCTTAACACAATTCACAAACTGCATGACAAACCATGTTGGACCTGACCACACTGCTTCTTCAAAAGTCATCTGATCTTGATCTACACTGTTTGCAAAAATAGGGGTTGTAATGTTCAGTGGAATAAGGGTTAACACTTTATAACTGAGCCTCCTGCTGTGCCCATATTTCTGTATGTATTGAAATTGCACACGAAGGATGTCTGCCATTGGGGGTCTTCACCCTTTACATTTTAAATTACAAGGATTTGTGTCAAAATATAAAGAGCACAATGTGGGACAACATTTTCTAGGGTTAATTCTATTTAAAATATTAGGGAATACACTCTAGCAGTTTATCACTTTTAAAAACATCGCTCTCTTCAGGTGTCAGATCTTATTATGATAAGCTGAAACAATGTGTTGCTAGTGAGTAGCTTAAATCAAGGTGAGATGCAGATGACTAAATTGTCAACCATTATAGATAAAGATAAGCACATGTATGTAATCAGACCGGACAATCGTCGGCAGTCGCGAGCGGACGACAAAGGCGACCCCAGCGGAAAAGAAGGGAAGCGTCCCCGATTGCCCAAATTGCCCTGGTGAGAAGTGGTCAGTGAATATAATAAACTAAAAGCAATCTGACAATCAAGGCAGCTGCTTTCCGTCAACGGGCCCGCGATACCCTATCGTATCCAGCACTCGCTACCACCGCCCGTCCGTCATGACGTACGCTGAACTTGTATAGGTACTGATTGGTCGATTGTCACCGAATTTAGGCTGGGAAAATAATCCCGAACTGAGATCCAAACTGTTTCGTTCAGTCCCCAAATTCCACTGTTTTATGCAAACAGTGTAGACCCTTATCAGATGTTGCGCATGATATTGGTCTCCAATGTTTGTCAAGCCCAACCCACGACCCCAGCCCAGGCTCTATAGAAAATAGAAGTAGAGGCAATGACCAGGAATCGATACAATTAACCCACAGCTCCCATCAGAGACACCAAAGGGAAAGAAACACAAGCATGAAGCAACAGACCCCAACGGAAACACAAACAGTGGAAATCCAAAACGACGGTTACTTTCCCACAAAAATGGCCAAAAGGCTGTCCAAAATAAAATAATATAAGCGACACAAACTCCGAAAGACAAACCATAACAAAAATAAACCGCGACAGAAGAACCGCCTTGGAACGGTCAGCGGAAACGAATTCCACTGGGGGTGGGGGGGGGGGGCTTTAATCGATTTTACGTTGCCACAATCCTCGCCCTTGCTTCCGTCGCGATTAAGACAAATAATTTGTTTCGCAACCTCTTTTTCGCAACACTGACCTTCTCCTATAATCATATACGCTTATATGTGATATATAATTACATGTAAAAATGAATTTTACATGACCCGCGGCGACCAGACAATATTATGCAGCGCGAACCTGAAGGCGGACAGTAGAGTTTTGACAATCGCTTAGCCCCGCCCTCTTTTGTGGGTTTACTGGTATTGGATGGTGATGCTAAGTATGGATTGCGGTTACTTTGACATACTTGTCACTTGTAACAGAAATTTTTGACGCATCTGCTCTTTAATAAACCGACGGGATATGTCCTACTGCTAAAGTGCCGGTTGTGTTTTTGTAAGAAATTCCTTATAGACACAAATTACTGGGAAGTAATATAAGAAAAAACAGCTGTTGTGACCCACACACCGCGATAAGGCAACCATCATCTACCGTCAGACTACACGTGGACATGAGACGAGGGCGTCAAAGCGAGACACTTTGGATGCGGTTCATTTGCTTTGCACTTACGGGTGCCCCGCCGAGGCTTAACCCCGTCAAAGGACAAATCAACGACCCTCCCATACCTTAAACATCATAACAGACCATGGGCAAGGGTGCACCATAAGGAAATCACAGAGCCCGAAAACTTTGACGGACATGCTTGAACCTGCAGCGACAAGCCGATTCGGGGCACTGTGGTTGCGGCTCATGGGCTTAGCACTTATGAGTGTTCCGATGATGTAACATGCCGCTGCGGGACAGGCAGCCCCCATGGGAAGGGTATTCTTCGCAATAACCGCGCAACCCGTTACCTCCCGTTAGCTTGGTTTTGAACAAGTTACCGTAAGAGCCGGACCGCGCCTGGGTGGGGGTAGCCCCCCGTCCCCCGAGCACGGCCGGCCCTGTGCACAGAATGGGAAGCCAAAATATATTACGGATAGCGCGGTCGTATAAGCACAAGCACACTATACACTAATGACTTTTGTTTCTATTACAGGTACAGTTGGGACCCCGGGGGACAAGAAACTGAACAGAACTACACTGATCCGAGCGAACACATGGGATCCCAAAGCACTAATCACACTTTTCTATTTCAGAAATGAGAGGAGGCTCGGTGGGGAGCCTTAGGACAACATCCTGAGGGCACCTGGGAGAGAACTCGTACTGGGCTCCCCCTGGTTACCAACAGGATGAAGGAAGTATTCAAAGCAAAGGCATAAATACTGCCAGAACAGAGCATACAAACGGGGACAGGTCACGCGCTAAATATCTTTATAGGCGGGGCAATGGCAATGGCCACCATTTGCTAGGTATTTGGAAATACATGTAGGAAGTCCCTTAAAAATGCCTTTTTGAAGACCGTTTAAAAATAAAAATTAGCGGAATTGCAAAATGGCTGATTAGCCTCATCACCGCCTTTCTCAAACAAACACATACCTCCAAACACATCACGAAGACAACCCTATGTAATTTTGAACCCCTTGAACCCCACTTGTATAGGCGGGTTTCCGTGATGAGAGCACGAGTGCTAGGACTTTTTGCAATAGCCGGAATTGGCTGGTCTATTAGTCAACCTTTCTGGCTTACTTTAGATGCCTGTTCAAAATTCATAAATTTCATGCGTTGTCACCCTTTAACAAGCATCGTGACCGAAGGCGTTTTCTTTGCCATGTCAGGGGTGGGGTCAGAGAACTGATAATTGTATGTTGGCTTTTTTCCTCAGCCAGACATTCGAAAACAGGACTGTGCTCTGACACATTTGGCAGCCGAAATTCAAAGGCAACGTGTCATCACACACTAGAGCCCGTCTTTGGTTCGATTCCTGCAATCAGAATTCTAAAATCACTAGAGAACTGCTTGTTTCTTAAGACAAAGGTACGGTTTGTGTCTTCCTCTGAGCAAGAGGTCAGTATATTCCCATTGGTCAGCTGACACCTGTCGAATTGACAAGTGCCAGCACATTGGAGACTTTGGGAAGAGCAGTTCATAAACTAATCCCATTGGTACCATCCCATTTAGCGACATGGGGTAGCCCCTATGTGCGTACAGCGCCGGGTTACCTTACAAATTCTATCAAGTCAAGATTCAGCCTCTGCATTAGTTCCATTAGGTAATGCAATGCCGGACTATTATGTTTGATTTCGCTGACAATCGCATGTGCGAAATCAACTCATTTTAGCGAAATCGATGTATAAAATAACCTTTTCCCAAAACTGACTAAACCATATTTGTGCATATTATTAAAAATGTTGTTAATCATTTGTGAGCCAAGTTTCATGATGAAATATGAATATTTAGTATGTTTTTTTAGAGGAAAATCTATTCTGCCACATGATTTCTCTCGCAGTCTCATGTGCGAAATCTACTCATGTTAGCGAATTCAATGTATAACGTACCTTTTTCCCAAAACTGACTAAAACTTTTCTATGCTTAATATTAAGAATTTTGTGAGCAAAGTTTCATGACAATATTTGAATATGAAGTATGTATTTGAGAGGAGAATGTTATCTGTCACATGATTTCTCTTTCATGTCACATGTGCGGAGTCATGTCCTTTTAGCGAAATCAATGTATAATAAAATAACTTTTCTTCCCGAAAACCAACTAAAACATGTGTATTAACCCATTTAGTACCGGAAACCCCTAATGGGGTAGTTGGCAAACAGTGCATGCCCAGATCAGACCCCGCAGAACGCGGCGTCTGATCAGGTCCTACACTGTTTGCAAAAAGTTCAGCTATTTTCCGAATAAATTTAGAAGAAAACACAGCCTGGCACCCCTAAATTTTGAAATGGACTCCTGTTATATATAATGAAGAAGTTTCCATTTGTTGCAAAAAAGGGGTTAAGAATGTTGTTGTAAATTTATGAGCCACGTTTTATGAGAAAATATTGGTGCCAAGTTCTAGCTTTTGTTTCGGGCTTTACATCACGAAAACAAACAAGAGGCAGAGATGAAGTAAAATATCATCAGAAAGACCGGGCGATACATCACCAAAACACGCCTGTATAATTTTGATCCCCTCAAACCCCATTTGTACATAGAAAAACTGGGGCTTACAGGGCTGTAAATTCTTTTTCTAGTTTTTGCTCAAAACATAAAATGTGACTCGTTAGAACGGCAGTCCGAAGGAGTACCCACAATCTATGTTTAGAGCACAAATATGAAGAATATCGGAATTTTTCGCCAGAAAATTTTCATTTTAAGGTGGCAATTGAATCTGCGTATTTCTGTGTTATTTATCACGGATGCGTTATCAAACTGTTATTATTATTATTATTATTATTATTATTATTATTATTATTATTTCTAATCAATAAAAAACATGCATTAAATAAGCACTAATTTTACAGACTTAGACAGACGGGTGCATCGTCGGACAGACAGACGGACGAACTGACTGACTGACGAATGGACGGACGGCTAGATAGATAGATGGACAGATAGACGGGAGTGAATAAACAATGTGTTTGTCAATCACAGGTAATAACGTGTGAAAGTCAGTAAACCGCAGTTTGATCAAATTACTTGGCGAGTGTTCGTTAATCTCTTTACCTGCTGTGTGAAGTACAGAAAGATGTCTTCAAAATTTAATTATAATTGCCTTAATAGCAAAATGAAGGAATGATAATCCCAATTATATTGTGTCACATATGCACATTAAAGAACGTCGTTAAGGGGGATCTTCGGGTCTCACCGGAGGCACAACACATCGACGGCCCTCGCCCATAGGGGCTTGAAGAAATATATTGGCTGCATGATGCTTCAACACAGAGCTGAATCTAGCCCGCACACTAGTACTGGTAAACCGCTTAGAGGATCTAAGCCTTCCAGGAACCGCGGTGCGAGGCGGACCGCCCATGCTAATAAACCCTATTGGTTTCCTTGGGCGACAGGGCTTGAGATGTCATTTCATCTCAATGTCGGGTAAAAGTCCCACAAAATTGGAAGCAACGTCTCCAAAATGACCTTTACAGTGTTGAAGGGTACGTTAAACCTCAAATCAAACAAAACAAACAACCTACCGACGCGTGGGATAACGTCAAAGAACACAATGTGTAGATTTAAGACAGGTGTCCCCTTTGGTTCAAAATGAGAAACTGCTTATAAAATTATTAAATGCTGTTACTCAATTTTGTGCTTATTGGGAGCCTGTCAGTAGCAGCTACAGGCATCGCTATAAACTAATGCTGAAAAAGCCACGCAACAATTTCATTTAGTCTAGGAGAGGTAAGTGTTATCATTTTTTCAAAGTATTAAATTACCTTATGATGATGATGCTGATGATGATGATGCTGATGATGATGGCACACTATTCAGTTACCTTATGAAAATGATATGATTATGATGATAATGATGATGATGATGATGATGATGATGAGAGGGAGGAGAAGGACGACGACATGGACGACAACGACGACGATGATGGCGGTGATGATGATGAGGATGATGATGAAAAAAAGCAGATAACAAACAAGTATTAGAGTAAGTCTGTTGATTTCACCAAGTCCTCTTTGATTTCGTTTAACTGCTCAATTAGCAATATTTTGATATGCGTCTTTTATTCAAGACCATAATATTTTCAGATGAAACTTGGCTCATAAATGCATACTACCCGCATTCAATAGGCAAAACTAGAGTTTTTAATCGTTTTTGGAAAACAAATGATTTTACACATTGATTTCGGAGTTTATTTCGCACATGTGCTTATCAGCGAAATCAAGTGGCAGAATAGATTTTCCTAATAAACATTCATATTTTCTCGTGAAATTTGGACCTAAAATGTTTATCAACTTTCTTAACAATATGCATTTTTATTCAGTTTTGGGAAATATTTATTTTGTACATTGATTTCGCTAAAATGAGTTGATTTCGCACCTGTGATTTCCAGCGAAATCAACTGGCAGAATAGATTTTCCTCTAAAAAACAAAACAAAAAAAAAAAAAAAACATACTAAACATTCAAATTTCATCATGAAACTTGCATCATAAGTGTTTAACAACATTCTTAATAATATGCACAAATATGTTTTATTCAGTTTTGGGAAATATTTATTTTATACATTTATTTCGCTAAAATGAGTTGATTTCGCACATATGATTGCGAGCGAAATCAAGTCGCAGAATAGCATTTCCTATCAAATACATACTAAATATTCAAATTTTCTCATGAAACTTGGCTCATATATGTATAATAACATTCTAGATAATATGCAATAACATTTTTTGGCCTGTTTTTTTAAAATGTTGATTTTATAAGTTGATTTCGCCAAATCATAAGGCATCTGGGCCGGAGGACCTGAATGCCAGGGTGCTTAAGGAATGTGGTGCTGAAATTTCACCTGTGCTGGCCTTTATCTTCAATGAATCACTTGCATAATGCATCTGGGCCGGATGACCTGAATGCCAGGGTGCTTAAGGAATGTGGTGCTGAAATTTCACCTGTGCTGGCCTTTATCTTCAATGAATCACTTGCCCAGGACACTGTACCAGATGACTGGCGACAAGCTAATGTTACCCCGGTCTTTAAAAAAAAGGAGAAAAATACGACGCAGCAAATTATAGACCAGTGTCGCTAACATGCATCTGTTGCAAAACCCTGGAGCATATAATAGTTAGTAACATCAACAAGCACCTAGCCTTTGAGAGGATTCTTGCTGACTGTCAACATGGTTTCCGAAGTCAAAGGTCTTGCGAAACTCAATTAGTTCAGTTTTACCATGACATTTTGAGCAGTCTGGATGGAGCCACAAACCGTGGCCACAAACAGACTGACTTGATTATCATGGACTTCGCTAAAGCCTTTGACAAGGTACCTCACAGGAGGCTGTTGTATAAATTGGATTACTATGAGATAAGAGGATCCACACATAGGTGGATTAGCTCATGGCTCTCAGGGCGCTAACAACATGTTGTACTTGATGGCCAAGCGTCTGATCCAGTCCCTGTTTTATCTGGTGTCCCCCAAGGTTCGGTCCTTGGACCGGTCCTTTTCTTGGTATTCATTAATGATCTCCCTGATAATATCAGGTCATCTGTCCGTTTGTTTGCTGATGATTGTGTCCTTTATAGGAATATATATTCATCTTCTGACTGTCTTATTCTACAAGATGACCTGAATCAACTAGCACAATGGTAGGCCGATTGGCAGATGAAGTTCAATGTGGCCAAATGTCATTCAATGAGGGTGTCGCGACACCCTCCGGACAAACAAATTAAGTTTGACTATAAACTACACCAGCAAATCTTGGAGCAGGTTCAATCCGCCAAATATCTTGGTATCAACATCACTGATGATCTTGATTGGGGTCAACACGTTTCAGAAATAACATCAAAAGCGACTAGGACTTTAGGATTTCTTGAACGAAACTTGGCTTTTGCACCTAGGCAGACAAAGGATGTTGCATATAAAACATTGGTTCGCCCTCAGTTAGAATATGCATCACCCATTTGGCATCCCTATGTTAAAACTCAGATTTAGCAGGTGGAGAAGGTGCAGAGGACAGCTGCTCGATGGACCTGGCGACGATTGCACAATAGAAGGGATGTCAGAGGATTCGCCACTTTGCATGTTCGCCACCAGAGGTTTCGCCACCTCTGGGAGAGGATTCGCCACTTTTTCGATTTTTGTCATTGGAGGATTCGCCACCTTTTTATATATGTTCCTTATAACTATTTAATTTTTAGCAGGGTTTAAGAAAAGAAATAAATAAATTTATTTATTGATAGGTAGTACCCTTTAATGATTATATAACAACTGATTTGTATACTATTTAATCTTCATCAGTGTGTCTATACCCCAAAGTCTGAAACCGAAACGGATGATGGACAAGACTCGGCAAACACAGCACTCCCCCCCCCCCCCCTCCGAGCTTATTTTAAATTGACTTTGTAAACCACTGACTTTTAATAAACGGACCATAACGAAAAGCACCTCCCCTTGGTGTGGTCTGGATTCCAAACTAAATGCCTTTCATCCATTTTTTATATAAATACATGTATATATCCATTTTCGGTGGCGAAATCTCCGAGGGGCGAAACCTCCCGAGGGGCGAAACCTCCTAGTGGCGAAAGCTCTTGGTGGCGAAACCTCCGATGGCGAACTTGTTTGGTGGCGAAACCTCAGTAAACCAATAGAAGCAGCGTCGGTGACATGCTTAACGAGCTAGAATGACCGTCCCTAGAGGCCCGTCGTGAGCAGTCCTCTTTAACCTTCTTCTATAAGATTCATTCAGGTATAGTGGCCGTTAATAAAGATAAATACTTGACCCCTGTGACAGTTTCAACCCGAACAAGGGCATCAAAAGTAAACAACTCACAGTATCACAGGTACCAGTCCTACAGTGATGCCCTGAAAAATTCCTTCTTCACTAGGACTATTCCCCAGTGGAATAGTCTTCCCTCTTCTGTGGTGAATGCTAAGACTGCAGAGGAGTTCAACGCCCATACATTGTAAGATTGAGACTCAGAGGTATGCGTTTTAGTATACCCCTGTTATTCAGATTGTAAATAGTTTTAAGGACTCATCCAGTGACTTCTTTTTTTTTTTAAGCTAAATTCTAAATTTAGCTACGCACCCAACTGAGGTGATGGCCAAATATGACCGACTCAGTATAAGAAGATAGACCCGATAGAAATCCCGCTGATTTTCGCGAAATTAACTTGATTTCGCATATTATACCTACCCGTCGCACAGTGCGGGTTCGGCTCGGTTATCGTAGCTCTTCACATTTCAGGTACACTCGGGTTATTTACTTCCGTTGAAAACAACAGCTAGAAAAAATCCAAAGTTTGTGGCTTTATCAGGTAGATATTAATGAAAATTGTCTTTGCCATTGTGTAAACATCTAGAATGTAACATTTTACATTCATCTACGTCCCAAATTTTGAAGATGTGAACCAAATCTTTGGAAATGGGCGTGTCAAATATTTCGACTGTCATGACTGTGTTAGTTTGTATTAAATCTAAAAATAGATTGGATTCATCAGTTCATTATCACGCCATAGCCCGGCTTCCCGTGGTACCAAGGTAGTTAATGTTACAGTATACATATTTCACAGTTAGAGCTATTCAGCACTAAAATAATTTTATGTTAATTTTCTATAGGGTCTCTTCTTACAATTAAAGAGGAGTAATGATCACAATACTTCAGCGTGTATTTACAAACCTGACAGATATGTACCCAGGCAGAATTTTCTAATGCCAACAGGCATTCCCATGGTACCAAGGCAAATAGAAAAGTGAAAAGTGTAGAAAATTGATTCGATTAAAAATACATGTAATGGTTTTTCGTATTACTTTAAACAATAAACATTAGTATTTCAAATATGGAAAACTGCAAAAATTATGTAAAATAATTTTTGACTGCTTTTAATCCTGCAAATGGTACAATAAAGTAAGCTACAATTGAGACACAGGGGGTACAATTTATCACGAGGGTTGTATGAAAGACAAGCAAGTTTGATTCACCATTTAACTTTACGTTCTAAGCTTATACTCAAGAGGTGTCATTGGGGCACAGAAACACTGGGATAGTTTAAAGTAATTTAAAGAACACATGCATAGACTGCCTGTGCACTTGAGGCTAAAATTCACTTTCAATACTAAACGAATACCCAAGCATATAGAAGGCAGTATACATATCAACCAGAAACAAACAGGATTGTTGTTCCACGTTTCAATTTATAAGACCTACCCGAGAAAAAATTAAGCCACAAAAGAAAAATCATAGGGTATTTCAAAAATAAATAAAGACAAATTTAACAACCAGGGGTGGAGAGAAAATGTGAAAAATCAAATTTCACCTGCTTTTTAACTTTCTTGATATTTATCCAGATATTTATCATAAAAGTATTATGTTATATATACCAATGGAAAGATATATATCCTACTTCATTGATGTGAGAATATCAAGCCCATGTGAATTGTACAAGATTCAAAATGCAGCAAAATATTGTTTACCCCGGTACCATGGAACCCTTGGTACCATGAGAAGTGAGTATACATTCACATTGCTACATGGTTGTATTGTCTCATTAATATAGAGGTAGTTCGATCACAAACCGTGGTTAACCAAAGTGTGATCGAACTCAGTCTGGTAGCGGTCTGGTAGCATGTCGTGACGTCACTCTATCTATCTATCTTCTGATACTGCGTCGGTCACATTTGACCATTACCGCAGGTGTTTATTACATACACTCGAAGTTTTGCAGGATGAAAGCCTACACAGTAATCATGTAATTACGGTAGGGATCTTTAACCTGCACAGTGGATGGATCTCCCTGCACAGGGGGCCTCCAGTTAACGTCCCAATCCGAAGGACAGTGCACTTTTATGACATTCATCCCTGCAAATGATGCCACTGGAGCGTGTTCGGACACCGAAATTTTATCGCCGCTGCCGGGGATCGAACCCGGGACTTTTAGCATCAGAGGCAAGTGCACTAACCACTGAGCTATCACGCTCCTTATGTCAAACCAGACTTAAGCGTGGGTTACTCTGGTAGATACGTCACACCATACGTAACAAAGATGGTGCTGAAACGTGCGAACAATAATGTCTGGGAATTGATTGCTTCTATTCAAGAAATAGAGGGTCAGTGTTCTGCCAAGGCCGCGCCCTTGCGCCATTGGCGCGGAAAAAATCTGTATGGCGCAGAAAAGTTGACATCCATGGGCCCGTGGGCGCATCCAAATTATTGCCGGGCGCACCTTTTGCTCGTGGAACGAACCGTCATCATGTCTTGATCCGGTTGCTTTCCTTTGAAGTCTATTAATCTGCAGCCCAATATATATTTTTAGCCTCTCAAAATTAACCCAACACGTTTTTCACACCTGACACCTGTGGACTGGTCACGTGTCGGTGGCCGTAAATATTGCCTTTGGTTTGATAATACCCAACGCTCTTATAATAATTTGTTTATGGTAACAGATTCCTACTTAATTGTAGAGCCAACAGCGAATGTTCTGATCAGGCTGCGCAGGCTGATCTGTCTCTTTTTGATCAACCCATGTTTCAGTGTTCCCCAAAATTATATTTCCTTAGGCTAAAAATAGTAATGAGACACATTTAGCTGAAGGCCAAGAAAAAAATTCTGTTTGATCTTTTTTGTGTACCGACTGCAAGGTCATGATTTTCATGTCAAAGTCTACAACACCTGTTTAACATTGTATTTCCACATTTAAAAGTCGGACAGAAATAAAATATTGATTGATAAATGGCCCTTTCAAGAGGTCATACTCGCCCTTTGTATAAATTGATTTTTTTTGTGAATGGCCCTGCTTTTTTGGTGAATGGCCCCACTTTTTTGTAAATGGCCCGACAATTTCCTGTCTGATGGGCCATTGGCCCATGTTTTTGAATTTCTTGGCAGAACACTGGAGGGTCCGTGTACCAGTCAACCAAACCTCTACCAGACGTCGTTCGATGACACTGGTGAAAAAACATGGAAATCGTGGGAAGAACGTGCAAAATTTGACTTCCCCTACCATGGTCTGGTAGATGGTCGAACTCCCTCATAGATTCTACACAGTAGCAGAAAACAGTTCAGTGCTTTGGTGCATCGGTTTTAAAAACGAGAGGTAGCAGGTTCGAACCTCGTATGCATCAATTGTTGTCTCTATCTATCTACTGTACAGCTCAGGTATTTGAACCGTTTTTCTTTTTCATTCCTTTTAAAATCCACGTTTTTCTGCCGAATGGTTTGAAGTCAACCACTCCGAGTGAAAATATTTTGCTCCAAGTTATGCGCTCTATATTTTGAGGAAATTCCGTGGACCTCAGAGCTTAACTGTGATATTCGGAGTGTTTGTGAGTATTTGCGAGTGGTGATTAATTTAATTAAACTGTACAGGTAAGTTATTAAACGGGACGGTCATTTTTTTCTCTCTCAATTACCGAATTAATATTTCTAAGGTAATTACATCGAATTTAACCAAAATTTTATAATGTTCAACATGCTTTCAACTACGGACTTGAAAGAGTTGTATGTACTCATCATGCCCAACTGATTCCCTTGTTTGAAATCACTGTACCGTTTCACACCCTGGGTAATTAGTGATTACCTCTTTGTTGACTTTTGACATCGTTTACATTATAATAACTATTGGCGATATATTTTATCTTATATATAAATATATATGATGCCTGCCTCCAGGTACGGTATAACGACTTGGAATAATTTCGCGAAACTTTGCGTACCGCATACTTAGCGCGGACCTTGTTGCGAGTGTTTTCGAGGAGTGTCCGCCAAATATATACATCTACTAGGAACAGTTCCGAGTGTTTTGGAAAGTGCTCGAAACGCCGAGATTCAGAATAAAAAAGAGTTTTTTGGTTCTTATACTTGAGCCGCACTGTACGTCAATACATGTATCTGGGATCATGAATGATTCAAGTCTGTAACATTAGCATCCCTTTAACCCATAACCATGTAAACAGGCAGATTTTCATGGCAATATTGAAACAATTTCACATTCTCAATGAATTAAACACGGGCGACAAACAGCAAATGCAAGGATAGTTTTGTTTGTTTGATTTGAGGTTTAACGTCCCCGTCAACACTGTATAGGTCATTTTGGAGATGTTGCTTCCAATTTTGTGGGATTTTTACCCGACATTGAGATGAAATGACATCTCAAGCCCTCTTGCTCAATGAAACCAATAGGGTTTATAAGCATGGACGGTCCGACTCGCAATGCTTTTCCTTCGCAGACTTAGATCTGCTAAGTGGTTTACCAGTACTCGTGTGCGGTCAGTTTCAGCTCTGCATGGAAGCATCATGCAGCCCATCTATGATCTATTTCTCAAGCCCTGATGGGCGGCGGCCAGCATGGATAGTAGAATTCTTTGTTCAGGTGAGCTAAAAAGTCTGTCTCAGACCCTGACTTTGACCCCCAGGTCACGGTCATAGGATGCTGCTGATAAAATTTTGAGACAAGTATCTATCACCTCAGCTATAATGAAATGAATCTGTCATATGGTAAAGAAGAAATGAGCTCCTCAAACTTTAACACAAAATCTTTAGCATTTAACTGCTAAGTCTGTGACCTTGACCCCAAGGTCATGGTTAAGGTGCTGCTGTTGCTGATAAAAACTTAAAGCAATATCTATAAACTAAATCCATTCTAAGTCTCAAGTAAATTCATTTGAAGGCAACGAAGTAATGACCTAATATCTTCACTGCAAAAACATAAAGACCCTGACCCCAAGGTCATGGTCATGTATGATGTTGTTGCTTCCAATTCTGTGGGAGTTTTACCTGATATTGAGATGAAATGACATCTCAAGCCCTGTCACTAATGAAACCAATGAGTTTATAAACATGGATGGGTTTGACGGTTTTCAAGTTACATGTATTAAGAACTAGCCACTCAGTTGCAAGTGATAAATGCCCCCCACCCCAATATGCTTCACTAGATGAGTAATTTGTTTGATATTTAAAGTAGACAGGCACACATTCTAATAACCCTTTTAATAACCCTTTTTGTACGAAATGGAATCTTCCTCCTTATATAATATATATAGCAGGAGTTCATTTCAAAATTTAGGGGTGACAGGTTGTGTTATTTTCAAAATTGATTTGGAAAATGCCTTAACTTTTCCCAAACAGTTTAGGCCCTGATCAGACGCCGCATTCTGTGGCGTCTGATCTGCACCTGCACTGTTTGCCAGTGTACCCCTTTGAAGGTTTCCGGTACCAAATGGGTTAACAATACATGTACTAGAAACTGCAACATTCTCGAAGAAACATTTGGCCAAAATGTTTAAAAAAATGTTTCAGAAGTTCAAGGGTCAACAATTCTACAATGAGGGGCTGGATCAAACTCCTGTTCCCTTTATGCAAATGTTCAATGCATGTCCGAACTGATTTGCAAGTTTCAATGTCCTGCATCAAATACTGTAGACAAGAACAGTTCTATTTAACCTGCTATGCCTATGCAACATAAATGGCCAAAATGTTAGTCGTTCAAGGGGACATAATTCTGCAATAAGGGGCTTGATCAGAATAGAATCTTGTTCCCTTTAAGCACATGTGTGTGTGTGTGTGGATTCGGGTTTAACATTGCTTTCAACAAATTTTCAGTCATATCAGGATTGTGTCTGTTTGCGACAGGGAGCTCAATGCTCACTTTTATAGTGCTGCCTCACTGAAGTATCATGTCCCAGACACATTACATGATACCTAACCCAGCCACAATATCCTGACACTGGATCGACCAGTCCATGCTCTACCCCATAAATCTGAGTGCCAAGCGAGGAGCAGCTAGTACCATTTTTAACGACTTTGGCATGTCACGGCCCAGGATCGAACCCGAGACCTCCCGTTCTCCGGAGCGGACACACTACTAGCTGAGCTATCAGGGCCGTTTTTTTTTTAAGCACATGTACAATGCAAGTCTGAATTGTGTTGCTGGATCTTATTTCCTTTATGCACATGTTCAATATATGCCTGGACTGCATTGCAAGTTTCATTGCCCTGCATCAAATACTTTTGGAGGAGACAAGAATAGTACTACAAAGTGTGACAGACCGACGTTTTGACATACAGACATGGGCAAAACTAAATGCCCCTCCCCACTTCGTGGTGGTGGCATAAAAAACAAGGTCAAAACTATATGCCCCTCCCCACTTTATACATGTACACCCATGGCAGTAAGATGGAGCCTACGTTGTATATATACTGAATGGATGCTGTTGAGCAGAATGGGTACGAGCTAATACTGCACCCAGTCTATTCTCCGGACCTAATTCCTAGTGACCATTTCCTATTCCCAAACTTGAACAAGAGCTCTGCAAGCGGGGCATTATACGCCCGTGGCAATTAGTAAGATGGAGCATAAATATACTGACTGTTGTCCTCTAATTAAAAATTTCTAAGTCTGTGACCTTGAGGTCATGGGCATGGGTGGGAGTATCGCTGAATAAAATGGACAGGTATCTAACAGTCTGTGACCCTTGACCTTGAAGCCATAGGCATGAGTGGGGGTATTGCCAAATAAACATTTGGACCTGTATCTATCATCATAGCATATATAAGCCAAATCCATAATATGGTTTGGAAAATTTGAGCTCTTTAAAATCTTTAACATTAAAATTGTCTAAGTCTGTGACCTTGAGGTCATGGGCATGGGTGGGGGTATTGCTGAATAAAACATTGTACCTATATCTATCATCATATGAACCAAAGCCATCATAAAAGTTCATGTTCTACCAGGTACAAATACCTTATCTGGAGTCTTTAACATGGAAAATTTCTAAGTCCATGATCTTGACCTTGAGGTAATGGGCATTGGTGGGGGTATCGCTGAATAAAACTTTGGACCTATATCTATAATCATACCAACTATGAACCAATTCCATCAAATGGTTTGGAAAATATGAGTTCTAAAATGTTCAGATCTACCTGTTACAAAAACCTTAACCTGAGTCTTTAACATTGAAAATTTCTAAGTCTGTGACCTTGACCTTGAGGTCACAGGCATAGGTGGGGGTATTGCTTAATAAAACTTTGGACCTATATCTATCATCATACCAAAGATGAACCAGTTCCATCAAATGGTTAGGAAAATAGGAGTTCTAAAAGTTCAGGCTCTACCTGTTACAATCAAAGTGCCAAAGGCACTGAAATGACAGATTCTAAGAGAAAATCATAACGATGTGAAAACTTACAGAAAATCTTTCTAAAAAGATCTTAAAATTTAGAAAAGCAGTTCTCCAAATTCCATTATATGATCTGTTTTGCAGATTTCGATACACAGGTTGTATTATGAAACGCCATGTTTCAAATTTTTGAAAGGAACTATTTACACGTAGCACTGGATTGTTTCTTTGTGACTTTACTTCTGTTATGGGTCAGTCTGAAAATTTGCCGTTGCGCAACTAAGTCCAAAGTGCGACTTCTGGTGAGCTATCCTGTCAGGCGACAGGTCTTATTTGCAAACAGTGTGGACCCAGATCACACTGCTCCTATAGGATCCTGATCTGGGCCTACACTGTTTGTCTGTATGCAAAAACAATTTTTTAAAAAGTTTGCAAAAAAAAATTCAGCAGATGACATAAGCAGACATTTTCAGATGTAGTTTTTCTCGGCATCTTAGAGGTTAATCATTCTTATTAATCTTTATATTTTTGGTTTTGTGGCCCTTTCAAGATAATTTCACTTATTTCGAGCTGATTGTCAATCAAAGGTGGGCAAAAACTGGAGTACTCAGAGAAAAAACACCTAACCTTTCGCTGCAGAAATTGGCATCTCACATTTGATCCGAACGAGGCTCGAACCACAGCATTCAGAGACCTACCGGTAATAATTAACCCTTATCTTGCTGTTCAGGACAACCCCTATCTTTGCAAACAGTGTAGGTCCAGATCAGATGGCTTCTGAAGATGCCATCTGATCTGTGATCAGGATCTACATGGTTTGGTATTCAGTTTATGAATTTGTAGCAATAAATTACATCAAGTAATTTGATTGGTTGATAGGCAGAAATGGGTGTGGCTAATCTGAACATTCAGCAAGGGAAGGGTTAAGAGTCAGCGCTTTCAGTGCTCTTACCCACTAGACCACTGAGACCCGTTAACAAAGTCTGATAAGACTGTGTGGCGGCACAGGCTGTTCTGAGTCTTTTTCTATGTTTGACTAAATCTTAAGATATGTTTTCATTTGTTGTAACTCTTTTGGTGGTTGGTTGAGGCAAAGGGCTGTGTATTTTCAACTATTTTGCATCACTGGGGCGTTCAACTGATATTTGCTTACAGTTGGGCAAGGCCTGCTGTTCTTGCAGCAGGTACTGGTAGAGAGGGATGTTTTTTTTCTACACTTCCATTTATTTTCCTCTTTGTCCCCTACCCCTGGCTTTCATCTCCTCTACTGTCTCTTCTATATCTGTTCTCCCTTTTCTTAGGTGATGACACAAAATGACTTTCAAGGGTTGACATGTTGTTAAACCCTAATGCAATCAATCAAAATTGTTGTATGATGGTCGGGTCATCTGTTATTTATCCAGCCTGTGGTTATCAACTGATACACCCCTTCAAGTAAGCAATTATGTATCCATTACATGTTTTGTCACACTCATTCATGTTGGTAGAAGGTGAATTGCCAAATATTTATCCCCACGTTTTTAAAAAAAAGTGGGGATATTGTTATCGCCTCCGTCCGTCTGTCTGTCCGGCTATCTCCTCCTAAACCGTTAACCGGAATTCAACCAAATTTGGTATGTGAGTTGCTTACATGAATGGCTTGCGCAAGAGCACATTTTTTTTGTCCCCGCCCCCAGGGGCCCTGGGGAGGGGTCAAAAGGTCAAATTTTGACCTACTGTGGAGAAAACGTGGGGATTTGCGATGGCTTGCCATCGACTGTGCGCTCTAGTTATAATTTACGACAGTGAAGCCAGAGTGGCGTAGGCCCTGATCAGACGATCTGGGCCTATACTGTTTGCCAAATACCAGTTTTTGGGGTTTCTGGTACTAAATGGGTTAATACTAAATGGGTTAACCCTAACCCATTTTGTATCAGAAATCCCATAACAGGTAATTGGCAAACAGTGCAGGCCCAGAGAAGATGCTGCAGAATGTGGAATCTGATCAGGGCCTTCACTGTTGGTAATTGTTCTGCCATTTTCCAAATAAATTTTGAAGACAACACAACCAGACATCCCTAAATTTTCAAATGGACTGTCCTGCTATTTAGACCGGTAAGGAGAAAGATTCCAGTTGGTATAAACTGGTTTAACCCCATGACGACCCATACCTTTGCAAACAGTGTAGATCCAGATCAGATGGCTTCTGAAGAAACCATCTGATCAGAATCTACACTGTTTGTCGTTCTGTTTGGGAATTTGAATGAATACATTATATCAAGTACAGTAAAACCTGTCATAGTGGCCACCTCTATTAAGCAAGCAACCTGTCATAAGCATGCAGGCATTCAGTTCCTGAAGAAAGAAAATGCATTTAAACTCAACTGTATTAAGCAAACACCTGTCTGAAGTAAGCACATTTTGAATATCCCTTAGGTGCTTGCTTAATACAGGTTGGACTGTAATTTGTTCTACAACAGAAGGTCAGGTTGTTTTTCTTCAGGTACCGGTACTCTGGTTTTTGACTACCTCTGATTAAGGATGGGCTCAAAATAAGTGAAATAATCTTGAAAGGGCAGTAAAACTAGTAGAAATAAAAAATATCAAGTAAGTTGATTGGTTGATAGTCAGAAATGTTGTGGCAAACTTAATTTATTCAACAGGACAAGGGTTAACCCATTTCATACCGGAAACCCCTAAAGGGATACCTTGGCAAACAGTGCAGACCCAGATCAGATGCCCCAGAACGCAGTGTCTGATCAGGGCCTCCACTGTTTGCAAAAAGTTCAGCAATTTTCCAAATCAATTTGAAGAAAACACAACCTGACACTCCTAAATTTTGAAATGGACTCCTGCTATATATAAGGAGGAAGATTCCATTTGGTACGAAAAGGGTTACTCATGCTGGAAAAAAAGCATGCAGTACAGGACCTCGGCTATAAGACAGGGTCATTTTTTTGGCTCATTTTGGAGGGAAAAATCCTCGTCTTATAGCCAAATTTTTACGGTAATCATGATTTATCATTATTTCAGACTGTGAGGTCAGCTGCTATAGTCAGTCATTGAATACGAAGAAAGATGGCTTCAACATACGAAGAGACAACTACAACCTCCCACAGCACAAGTGAGGGTATAGGATTTGACAGACCCTATCTGACATCATGGAAAGGGATTCTGAAGATCGTTCAAATAGTATGTTAAAATGAGTTAGAGCATAAGAATACATCTTTTATATCATGCGCCAAGCATAGCAATGATGAAGAAAAAATTTCTGAATTTCGTCAAATAAACCCATGTTGTTGGTACTCAGTACCGTCCCTTCTAGGTTGAGGCCCCGATTCTGGAACATATATTGCGGTTTCAATTGACTGCCTCGCCATACCAAATGCCTAAAATTGATACAGTCAACTTCAGTTATCTCAAACTTCAAGGGACTGGAAATTTTGGTTTGTGATAACAAAGTTTGAGATAAAAGGAGTTAAAATATACTGAATTTACAGCAAAATGGAAACAGTGCCCAAAGTATAATTTGACTTAAAGGTTGTTTATACCGAAAACTTACATATTGCTAGTGTTAAGTATACTGAAAGAATACAGGAAGAGGATCATTTTACTGAAAATTGCATGAATCCATTCCCATTCGTTTCAAAGTTATGCTCATTTATATCTGATACGTACCTATTATCCACTTAGGGTAACCTCCCCTTGAATTTTGGTTGATTTAGACCCACAATGCAATGTTTTGTGAGATCATAGTGGATTTTAACTTTTTGAACTAACTTTAAAACTGACATACGAAGAAACAATAGTGAAATGATTCCTATTCGTTTCAAAGTTATACTGATTTATATCTGATATGCATTTATTTTCCTCTTAGGGTAACCTCCCTTAAATTTTGGTTGATTTAGACCCACAATGCAATGTTTTGTGACATCAAAGTGGATTTTAACCCTTGTCCTGCTAATCCCAGATATGCATTATCTTTGAAACAATGTAGATCCAGATCAGATGGCTTCTGACGAAGCCATCTGATCAGGATCTACATTGTTTGCCATTCAGATTGTGAATTTGTTGCAATAATTTGCATCAAATAATCTGATTGGCTGATAATCAGTAGTGGGTGTGGTATATATGAATATTCAGCAGGACAAGGGTTAACTTTTTGAATTAACTTTAAAACTGACATATTTTCAGTTTCTATGATTTTACTATACATTTATTTGCATCCACTGATGGTTGTGAATCTAATCAATAACTAAAAATATAATACTAATTAAAGCGACCACCCCCGTCCATAGGGGCTTGAAGAAATATATGGGCTGCATGATGCTTCCAGGCAGAGCTGAATCCGGCCCGCACACTAGTACTGGTAAACCGCTTAGAGGATCTAAGCCTGTCCAGGAACCGCGGTGCGAGGTGAACCGTCCATGCTAATAAACCCTATTGGTTTCATTGGGCGACAGGGCTTGAGATGTCATTGCATCTCAATGTCGGGTAAAAGTCCCACAAAATTGGAAGCAACGTCTCCAAAATGACAGTGTTTACAGTGTTGACGGGGACGTTAAACCTCAAATCAAACAAACAAACAAAAACTAATTAAAGCATTTATTTAAGTTTTAAACGAAATTTTTTAAACTAATACAAACAGTTCATAAAATTCTTTACCGGTAGTTAAGTTCATTAAAATGCTTTTTGAATGTCTTCTAAACACATAACTTGCCATGTATGTTATTTGATCTACAAACAAACATGTAATCTGAAATTTAAATTATTATAGCCCCGCTTTGAAAAAGTGGGGGCTATATTGGATTTGGCTTGTCCGGAATTCCGTCTGTCTGTCAGTCTGTCTGTCTGTTTTTCTGTCTGTCTGTAATATTTGATAGTGGGTACCTTGTTACCGCAACTCCTCTTACAGTTCTAGGTCAGTCCTTTTGAAACTTTACAGGTGTTTTCATATAGGTCTGAAGATGTGCATATTCTTTTTTCATTATCCTTCAATAATTTTTTTCACTTATTTCACCTTTTTTAACTTAGACAATTTTTGAGATCTACTAATGTTAAAATGTATAGGGAGTAGCTACCTTGTTACCGCAACTCCTCTTAGAGTTCTAGGTCAATCCTTTTGAAACTTTACAGATGTTTTCATATAGGTCTGAAGATATGCATATTCTTTTTTCATTATCCTTAAATATTTTTTTTCACTTATTTCACCTTTTTTAACTTAGACAATTTTTGAGATCTACTAATGTTAAAATGTATAGGGAGTAGCTACCTTGTGATGGCAACTCCTCTTACAGTTCTAGGTCAATCCTTTTGAAACTTAATAGGTGTTTTCATATAGGTCTGAAGATGTGCATATTCTTTTTTCATTATCCTTAAATAATTTTTTTCACTTATTTCACCTTTTTTAACTTAGACAATTTTTGAGATCTACTAATGTTAAAATGTATAGGGAGTAGCTACCTTGTTACCGCAACTCCTCTTACAGCTCTAGGTCAATCCTTTTGAAACTTTACAGGTGTTTTCATATAGGTCTGAAGATGTGCATATTCTTTTTTCCTTATCCTTAAATAATTTTTTTCACTTATTTCACCTTTTTTAACTTAGACAATTTTTGAGATCTACTAATGTTAAAATGTATAGGGAGTAGCTACCTTGTTACCGCAACTCCTCTTACAGTTCTAGGTCAATCCTTTTGAAACTTTACAGGTGTTTTCATATAGGTCTGAAGATGTGCATATTCTTTTTTCATTATCCTTAAATAATTTTTTTCACTTATTTCACCTTTTTTAACTTAGACAATTTTTGAGATCTACTAATGTTAAAATGTATAGGGAGTAGCTACCTTGTTACCGCAACTCCTCTTACAGTTCTAGGTCAATCCTTTTGAAACTTTACAGGTGTTTTTATATAGGTCTGAAGATGTGCATATTCTTTTATCATTATCCTTAAATAATTTTTTTCACTCATTTCACCTTTTTTAGCTCACCTGACCGAAGGTCATGGTGAGCTTTTGTGACCGTAAGATGTCCGGCGTCGTCGTGCGTCGTCCGTCGTCCGTCGTCCGTCGTGCGTAAACTTTTTCTTGTGAACAAACTAGAGGCCACAGTTTTGGTCCAATCATCATCAAACTTGCTCAGAATGATCATCATGACAATATCTCGGTCAAGTTCGAATATGGGTCATGTCGGGTAAAAAAGTAGGTCAGTAGGTCAAATCATAGAAAAACCTTGTGAACACTCGAGAGGCCACAATTTTGGTCCAATCATCATCAAACTTGCTCAGAATGATCATTGTGACAATATTTTAGTGAAGTTTGAATATGGATCATGTCGGCTTAAAAAGTAGGTCAGCGGGTCAAATCATAGAAAAACCTTGTGAACACCCTAGAGGCCACAATTTTGGTCCAATCATAATCAAACTTGCTCAGAATGATCATCATGACAATATCTTGGTCAAGTTCGAATATGGGTCATGTCCGGTCAAAAAGTAGGTCAGTAGGTCAAATCATAGAAAAACCTTGTGAACACTCTGAAGGCCACTGTTTTGGTCCAATTATCATGAAACTTGCTCAGAATGACCATTGTGACAATATTTCAGTCCAGTTCGAATATGGGTCATATCGGGTTAAAAAGTAGGTCAGCGGGTCAAATCATATAAAAACCTTGTGAACACCCTAGGGGCCACAATTTTGGTCCAATCATAATCAAACTTGCTCAGAATGATCATCATGACAATATCTCGGTCAAGTTTGAATATGGGTCATGTCCGGTTGAAAAGTAGGTCAGTAGGTCAAATCATAGAAAAACCTTGTGAATACTCAGGAGGCCACAAGTTTGGTTAAATCATTAATCTTGCTCAGAATGGTCATTGTGACAATATCTTGGCTAAGTTTGAATAAAGGTCTTTTCGGGTCAAAAAGTAGGTCAGTAGGTCAAATTAAAGAAAAAACTTGTGAACACTCTAGTTTTACATAGACTTATATAGGGAAAATCTTTAAAAATCCTTTTCTCTGAAACCACAAGGCCTAGGTCTTTTATATTTGGTATGAAGCTTCATCTAAAAGACCCCTAACAAGATTATTCAAATGATAGTGCTGAGGCCAAAAATGTCCCCGCCCCCGGGCCCTTTGGTTTTACATAGGCTTATATAGGGAAAATCTTTAAAAATCTTCTGCTCTGAAGCTGCAAGGCCCAGGACTTTGATATTTGGTATTAAGCTTTATCTAGTGGACCCCTACCAAGATTGTTCAAATTATAGTGCTGGGGCAAAAAATGCCCCCGTTCCGGGGCCCTTTGGTTTTACATGGCCTTATATAGGGAAAATCTTTAAAAATCTTCTTCTCTGAAACCGCAAGGTCCAGGACTTTGATATTTAGAATGAAGCTTCATCCATTGGACCTCTACCAAGATTGTTCAAATTATCGCCCTTGGGCCAAAAATGCCCCCGCTCAGGGGCCCTTTGTTTTTACATAGACTTATATAGGGAAAATCTTTAAAAATCCTTTTCTCTGAAACCACAAGGCCTAGGTCTTTTATATTTGGTATGAAGCTTCATCTAAAAGACCCCTAACAAGATTATTCAAATGATAGTGCTGAGGCCAAAAATGTCCCCACCCCCGGGCCCTTTGGTTTTACATAGGCTTATATAGGGAAAATCTTTAAAAATCTTCTGCTCTGAAACTGCAAGGCCCAGGACTTTGATATTTGGTATTAAGCTTTATCTAGTGGACCCCTACCAAGATTGTTCAAATTATAGTGCTGGGGCAAAAAAAGCCTCCACCTGGGGCCCTTTGGTTTTACATAGGCTTATATAGGGAAAATCTTTAAAAATCTTCTTCTCTGAAACCGCAAGGCCCAGGACTTTGATATTTTGTATGAAGCTTCATCTAGTGGACCCCTACCAAGATTGTTCAAATTATAGCCCTTGGGCCAAAAATCCCCCTGCTCAGGGGCCCTTTGGTTTTACATAGACTTATATAGGGAAAATCTTTAAAAATCTTCTTCTCTGAAACCGCAAGGTCCAGGACTTTGATATTTAGAATGAAGCTTCATCCAATGGACCTCTACCAAGATTGTTCAAACTATTGCCCTTGGGCCAAAAATGCCCCCGCTCAGGGGCCCTTTGTTTTTACATAGACTTATATAGGGAAAATCTTTAAAAATCCTTTTCTCTGAAACCACAAGGCCTAGGTCTTTTATATTTGGTATGAAGCTTCATCTAAAAGACCCCTAACAAGATTATTCAAATGATAGTGCTGAGGCCAAAAATGTCCCCGCCGCCGGGCCCTTTGGTTTTACATAGGCTTATATAGGGAAAATCTTTAAAAATCTTCTGCTCTGAAACTGCAAGGCCCAGGACTTTGATATTTGGAATTAAGCTTTATCTAGTGGACCCCTACCAAGATTGTTCAAATTATAGTGCTGGGGCAAAAAAAGCCTCCGACTGGGACCCTTTGGTTTTACATGGCCTTATATAGGGAAAATCTTTAAAAATCTTCTTCTCTGAAACCGCAAGGCCCAGGACTTTGATATTTTGTATGAAGCTTCATCTAGTGGACCCCTACCAAGATTGTTCAAATTATAGCCCTTGGGCCAAAAATGCCCCCGCTCAGGGGCCCTTTGGTTTTACATAGACTTATATAGGGAAAATCTTTAAAAATCTTCTTCTCTGAAACCACAAGGCCTAGGTCTTTTATATTTGGTATGAAGCTTCTTCTAAAGGACCCCTACCAAGATGATTCAAATTATAGTGCTGGGGCCAAAAGTGGCCCCGTCCCGGGGCCCTTTGGTTTTACATAGACTTATATAGGGATAATCTTTAAAAATCTTCTCTGAAACCACAAGGCCCAGGACTTTGAAATTTGGTATGAAGTTGCATCTAATGGACCTCTACCAAGATTGTTAAAATTATAGCCCTGGGGCCAAAAATGCCCCCACTCTGGGGCCCTATGGTTTTACATAGACTTACATGGGGAAAATCTTCAAAAATCTTCTTCTCTGAAACCACAAGGCCTGGGTCTTTGATATTTGGTATGAAGCTGCATCTAGTGGACCTCTATCAAAATTATTCAAATTATAGCCCTGGTACCAAAAATGTCCCCGCTCCGGGGCCCTTTGGTTTTGCATAGACTTATATAGGGAAATCTTTAAAAATCTTCTCTGAAACTGCAAGGCCAAGGCCTTTGATATTTAGTATGGAGCTTTATCTAGTGGACCTCTACCAAGATTGTTCAAATTATAGCCCTGGGGCCACAAATGCCCCCACCCCGGGCCGGGGCCCTTTGTTTTTACATAGATTTATATAGCCCTGGGGCCATTTGGTTTTGCATAGGCTTATGTAGGGAATATCTTTAAAAAAAATCTTCTTCTCTGAAACTGCAAGGCCCAGGTCTTTGAAATTTGATGTGTAGCTTTATCTAGTGGACCTTTGCCAAGATTGTTCTAATTATAGCCTTTGTTGATGTTTGGTATGAAGCTTCACCTTTAAGACCTCCCTCAACATTATGCACATTAAAACCCTGGGGCCAATAATGGCCCTCTCTGGGGCCCACTTGTTACACTATGGATCAGGTGAGCGATCCAGGGCCATCATGGCCCTCTTGTTAACTTAGACAATTTTTGAGATCTACTAATGTTAAAATGTATAGGGAGTAGCTACCTTGTGACCACAACTCCTCTTACAGTTCTCGGTCAATCCTTTTGAAACTTTACAGGTGTTTTCATATAGGTCTGAAGATGTGCATATATTTTTTTCATTATCCTTAAATATTTTTTTTCACTTATTTCACCTTTTTTAACTTAGACAATTTTTGAGATCTACTAATGTTAAAATGTATAGGGAGTAGCTACCTTGTGATGGCAACTCCTCTTACAGTTCTAGGTCAATCCTTTTGAAACTTAACAGGTGTTTTCATATAGGTCTGAAGACGTGCATGTGCTTTTTTCATTATCCAAACCTTATGTTTTAACTTAGACTGGTTTTCAGATCTAATAACGCGGAAAGTCTATAAGGTGTAGGTACCTTGTTAGGGATTTAACCCTCTCACAAGTCTTTACCTTTAATTCATGAGTCTTTCTCCTCTGACAGGGCTATAGCGGGGCTATAGTCAGATCCTCTGACAGTTCTAGTTTAAATATATTATTTGAATTTTAATTATAGACCTTAGGTTTGAAATTAGAAGAAATTGTTTTCGAGTTTTGATGGAGATCAATTTCAGATATATTGATTTTTAAAAAGTTCAAAGAATTTAATGTCAACTATGACATCATAGAATACCGGTACTTCATGAATATTTATGAGGCATTTTGAAGTTGTTCTCTCCATTTGAAATATTTCAGACTTAAAATTGCAATATCTCAGATACTTTGTTCCAGCTAACTACCCTTGCAATTTACATGTAGATCAAGTCAAGCTGAAACTTGATATATAGTTAGACCATGATGTGGAGCAGTGCATATGGTTTCAGGTCCACCAAGTATTTACAGAGTTCTGCCCCTTTGAAAATTTCTGTGAACATTTTGTTTTTGGCTAACTCCTACTGTCCACCAAATATTAATTGAGTTATGCCTCTTTGAAAATTCCTGTACACATTTTGTTGGTGGCTTACTTCTCGTGCAAGTAACATTCAATCTTTCTAAAACTTGATATTTAGTTTGACTATGATGTGGAGCAGCGCATATTGTTTAGATGTTATGGTCCATCAGATATTTATAGAAGTATACCCTTTTGAAAATTTCTGTAAGCTAGCACCTCCTACAATTTAGATACATTAAACTGAAACTTGATATATTGTGAGACCAGGATATGGAGGGGTTCATATTGTTTCAAGGTTGCAAACAAATATCAACTTGCCCCGAGCGTATTATACCCCACTTGCGGAGCTGTTGTAAGGTCATATTGAGCAGGACAGTTTACCTTACAACATTTTTCCTGAGCAAGCTTATAAATAAGCTGTTAACCAATACAGTGCACATCCTTTCACCAGAAGCTGAAAACCGTCCTGGTGGAATCAGCAGAAGGGAGATCAAGATCTGATATGCTGGCATTGGCAGCTCAGTTTAATGTGCGTCTGATCAGGAGGTCATGGATTCAGTGCCTGCCCGATCGGCAGCATTCTTTTGTGGAGATTGATAATGAAATCTTTTCTACTGTCATTCTCACCCTTCCTCTGATCAGTTGTCAGTTTCTTGAAAAAGAATGTGTACTGTACTGATTAACCGCTTACCTATTGCATAAGCCTGATCAGGAAAAGTGTGTGTAAACTGACCGGCTCAACATGACCTTAACAATGTTGACTGAGCCATTAACCCTTTTTGTACCAAATGGAATCTTCCTTCTGATATATGGCAGGTGTCCATTTCGAAATTTAGGGGAGACAGGTTGTGTTTCCTTTTTAAATTAATATGGAAAATAGCTGATCTATTTCCAAATAGTGTAGGCCCTAATCAGACGCTGCATTCTGCAGCGTCTGATCTGGGCCTGCACTTTTTCCAAGGGTACCCGTTTAGGGTTTTCCAGTACAAAATGGGTTAAATTCCAAAACAAACAAAACAATATTTAACTAATGACATTACCATAATGATCCTAAATATTGGGACAGACTGGCATAAGCAAACAGTGCATACCCAGATCAGACTGCTCCTGGAGCAGTCTGACTGGGTCTGCACTTTTTGCCATTCTGTCTGCACTTTTTTAACTCTACTGGATTGTGAAACAAATTTGTTATTACTTTTAGAAGAATGAAAGCGAGTTTTCAAGGTGTCCCAATTTTTAGGATTTTTATGGTATTAATTTTGAATGATTAGATCCAGCTCATTTGTGGACAGAAGAACAAGTGTTGATGACTCTTTATCATACTGGACCACCCCCGCCCATTGGGGCTTGAAGAAATATATGGGCTGCATGATGTTTCCACACAGAGCTGAAACCGACACGCACACGAGTACTGGTAAACCGCTTAGAGGATCTAAGCCTGCCCAGGCAAAGCGGTGCGAGTGTCGGACCATCCATGCTTATAAACCCTATTGGTTTCATTGGGCGGCAGGGTTTTAGATGTCATTTCATCTCACTGTTGGGTAAAAGTCCCACAAAATTGGAAGCAATGTCTTCAAAATGACCTTTACAGTGTTGACGGAGACGTTAAACCTCAAATCAAACAAACAAAATCATCATACTGGACAAATGTTGATCTATGTCTACACTGACCAGGACACCTCAGTCATACATGTCACTCGAGACAAGGAGGCATTATCAGGATAATTTTGGGAATCATGTATTTTCTTTTTCATTTCACCATAAAAACTGATGTTGTGGATACTTGTTAGAATCGCCTCATCGAGGTGATTCTAACAAGTACCCACAACATATGTTTCTGACAAGAAATCAAAATAATTTCACCTTATCCAACACTACCTTTGCAAATGGCGTAGATCTAGATCATATGGTAGATTGTCAGAAATGGGTGAAGCTGAATCATTTCAGCAGGATACGGTTAATTATCATTATGCCGGCCTCAGTAGCTCAGTCAGATGTACATCTGACTGGTGATCAGGAGGACATGGGTTTGATACCTACCGGGGCTGGCGACATTCTTTTTTGGAGATTGATCGTGAAATCTATTCTACGGTCATTCTCTCCCTTCCGCTGATTAAAGAAGGGCAGTTGTCAGTTTCTGGCGAAAGAATGTACACTGTACTGGTTAACTGCTTACATACAAGCCTGCCCAGGAAAAGTGTGGATAGGTAAACTGACTGGCTCAAAAATGACCTAAAATAGTGTTGACTGGACCATTAAATTCCACTACAAACAAACAAACAAACAATTATCATTGTTACTGCTCCTTACATGGAATTATGCATGAGTTTCCTGATGTTACATTCTTTGCATGCTTGTACCTGCAACTGTCTGTTTACTTCCAGGTTCTCGATTTGATAGCATTCATATGTGCAAGTGTGTGGATTTACTGGGCTGCATACGGAGGGGGCTGGGTGCAGTTTGTAACTATGGCAGGATTCATAACGACGTTACTTCTCTTTGGTTTCCATCTATTTAGGATAATATACAAACTACCAGGACCTTGGGGCCTTATTGTAAGTTTAAGATTTGTGAATAGCAAATCTTCCCTCCCACCTTCATCATGGCTTGGAAAAATAGATTAAGCTGAATGGTACTTCTGGGCAGAGCTGAAAACGACTGAACTTTTTAGTTCTGGTAAACGGCTTAGAAGGTCTAAGTCTGCCCAGGAAAGGAAAAGTGGTACAAGTCATCCCTTAAACCTTAGTGATTTTTTTGGACAGTAGGGCTTTGTGTCATTTCATCTCAATGTCTGGTAAAAGTCCCACAGAATGTGGAGCAACATCTCAAAAATTACCTTAAAAGTGTAAATGATTACAGGGATTTGAAACATCAACCCAATAAAACAAAGAATGAGACCAAGTCCATGTAATGATCTGTTTGGTGAATCCCAAAGCAGGGGTTATCATCACTACAGCTGGTTGTAAAGGGACTGTGTGGCAGACATAAAAAGTCTCCCTGCCCTGCATCATAGTGTAGTTTATTTTTTCTTGTAGATTCCAATGTGGAATTTTGAAATATTTTAGTGTCACTGATGAGACCTCATTGGCTGAAGCTAGCTAGTCTGGCACAGAATAACTTTTCTTGTACACCAGATACTGTAAAACACTTATATTTGGCGGTCATTTTATTTCAAGGAAAAAAAAGCGCCAATAAAGATTTAAAAGAATAACAAAGTGGTAGAAATTTATTTCCGATACACATCGCAAGTATGATATAGGGCGATGCGATACAACATTTTATCATGTCTTTCTCTTAGCTTAACTTGTTAACTTTTAAGCCATTTAGCATGCTCACTGACAAAGCTGAATGAAAGCAAATACTCTTGAAAATCATATAGTTGATATTGATTGACGGCTGTGCATGTGAATAATAACAAAAGAACTCATTTGTTTTCACACACACCAAGAATAATGCATTGTGGATAACATGTGAAAATCACCATGTATAACTTGCATACATAAGTCAGACAGGGCTAAGTCAGAAATCATGGATTTTTAGCTCACCTGTCACGTAGTGACAAGGTGAGCTTTTGGGATCACTTTTTGTCCGTCGTGCGTCAGTGTGTCTGTAAACTTTTCTTGTGAACACACTAGAGGTCACAGTTTTGGGCCAATCATCATCAATGGTCAGAATGATAATCATGACAATATCTCGGTCAAGTTCGAATAAGGGTCATGGCAGGTCAAAAAGTAGGTCAAACCAAAGAAAAACCTTGTGAACACTCTAGAGGCCAAAGTTTTGGGCCGATCGCCATCAAACTTGCTCAGAATGATCATCTTGAAAATAACTCGGTCAAGTTCGAATATGGGTTATGCCGGGTCAAAAATAGGTCAGTAGGTCAAATCATAGAAAAACCTTGTGAACACTCTAGGGGCCACAGTTTTGGTCCGATCACCATCAATCTTGCTCAGAATAATCGTCTTGACAATATCTGGGACAAGTTCGAATACGGGTCATGTCGGGTCATAAAGTAGGTCAGTAAGTCAAATCATAGGAAAACCTTGTGAACACACTAGAGGCCACAGTTTTGGTCCGATCATCATCGAACTTGCCCAGAATGATCATCTTGACAACATCTCAGTCAAGTTCGAATATGGGTCATGTCTGGTCAAAAAGTAGGTCAGTAGGTCAAATCATAGAAAAACCCTCTGAACACACTTGAGGCCACAGTTTTGGTCCGATCATCATCAAACTTGCTCAAAATGATCATTTGACCATGTCTCAGTTAATTTCGAATATGGGTTATGTCTGGTCAATAAGAAGGTCAGTAGGTCAGATTGTTGAAAAACCTTGTGAACACACAGGAGGTCCCAGTTTTGGTCCAATCATCATCAAACTTGCTCAGAATTATCATCTTGACAATATCTGGGTCAAGTTTGAATATGGGTCATGTCGGGTCAAAAAGTAGGCCAGCAGGTCAAATCATAGAAAAACGTTGTGAACACACTAGAGGCCACAGTTTTTGTCCGATCTTCATCGAACTTGCCAAGAATGATATCTTGACAATATCTCGGTCAAGTTCGAATATTGGTCATGTCTGGTCAAAAAGTAGGTCAGTAGGGCAAATCATAGAAAAACCCTCTGAACACACTTGAGGCCACAGTTTTGGTCCGATCATCATCAAACTTGCTCAAAATGATCATTTGACCATGTCTCGGTTAATTTCGAATATGGGTCATGTCTGGTGAATAAGAAGGTCAGATTGTTGAAAAACCTTGTGAACACACTAGAGGTCCCAGTTTTGGTCCAATCATCATCAAACTTGCTCAGAATTATCATCTTGACAATATCTGGGTCAAGTTTGAATATGGGTCATGTCGGGTCAAAAAGTAGGCCAGCAGGTCAAATCATAGAAAAACGTTGTGAACACACTAGAGGCCACAGTTTTGGTCCGATCATCATCGAACTTGCCAAGAATGATCATCTTGACAATATCTCAGTCAAGTTCGAATATGGGTCATGTCTGGTCAAAAAGTAGGTCAGTAGGGCAAATCATAGAAAAACCCTTTGAACACACTTGAGGCCACAGTTTTGGTCCGATCATCATCAAACTTGCTCAAAATGATCTTTTGACCATGTCTCAGTTAATTTCTAATATGGGTCATGTCTGGTCAATAAGAAGGTCAGTAGGTCAGATTGTTGAAAAACCTTGTGAACACACTAGAGGTCCCAGTTTCGGTCCAATCATCATCAAACTCGCTCAGAATTATCATCTTGACAATATCTGGGTCAAGTTTTAATATGTGTCATGTTGGGTCAAAAAGTAGGCCAGCAGGTCATATCATAGAAAAACGTTTTGAACACTCTAAGTGGCCACAGTTTTAGTCAAATCACCATTAAACTTGCTCAGAATGATTATCTGGACAATATCTCAGTTAAGTTCGAATTTTGGTCATGTCAAATCAAAAAGTAGATCGGTAGGTTAATTTGTCATAACTTTTGAACCGTTTGAGATAGAGCCTTCATATTTGGCATATATGTTCCTTGTGACAAGGGCTTCCCACTCATATAAAGATTTGACCTGTGACCTTGACCTGTGACCTACTTTATCATAACTTTTGAACCATATAAGATAGAGCCTTCATATTTGGCATGTATGTTCCTTGTGACAAGGTTTTCTCAACCATTCAAAACTTTTGACCCATGACCTTGACCTTTGACCTACTTTGTCATAACTTTTGAAGCATTTGAGATACAGCCTTCATATTTGGCATGTAGGTTCCTTGCGACAAGGGCTTTCTATTCATACATAAAATGATCTTTGACCTTTTTCCTTGACATTTGACCTATTTTATTTTAACTTTTGAACCATGTTGTGTAGATGACACTCTAGTAAAAAAGCATAAACGATTAACAAATGGTCACAAGAGCTAAAAAGGGAAAAACATTGTAAATTTGCTTCAAATGCGAACTCCTTCTAAACCCTTGGGCCAATTGGATTTAAAACTTCACCGGAATGTTGCCTAGGTGACTCCCTACCAAAATAGTTAAAACTCATTCCACTCAAATGAACAAGATGGCTGCCAGAGCTAAAAATAAAAAAAATCTTCAAATGACAATTCCTTCTGTACCCTTGGGCCAATTTCATTCAAACTTCGAAGTAATGTTGCTTAGATGACCCTCTACCAAAAAAGGCTAAAACGATCCCGCTCCGATGAACAAAATGGCCACCGGAGCTGAAAAAAGAAAAATATTGTAAATTTGATTCAAATGTGCACTCCTAAACCCTAAGGTCAATTTGATTCAAACTTCACAGGAATGTTGCCTAGGTTACTCCCTACCAAATAAGCTAAAATCACTCTGCTGATGAACAAGATGGCCACCAGAGCTAAAGACAGTGACAAACAGGTGAGCCAACCAGGGCCCTGTGGGCCCTCTTGTTATATACATATTGTGGAAATCGAAAATCTGCCAAAATATATATCCGCCAAAAGGTCCACTTATAAAAACCGCCAAAATTTGCTGCCGCCAAATTTAAGTGTTTTACAGTAAGGAAATCCATAGTTTTGGCTTTGGATAGAAATTCTGTTCTTACCCTGGTGTTCTTACCCAAAATTGAATATTCTCGCATGTTTGAAAAATGCACTGGTTGAATACGACCTCATATGCGCTGTTGTTAAGGTTGACGTCACAGCATGTTACGTGATGTCACTTAACATACCTGTGTACCGCCCCCGCCCATAGGGGCTTGAAGAAATATATGGGCTGCACGATGCTTCCACGCAGAGCTGAATCCGGCCCGCACACTAGTACTGGTAAACCGCTTAGAGGATCTAAGCCTGTCCAGGAACCGCGGTGCGAGGCGGACCGTCCATGCTAATAAACCCTATTGGTTTCATTGGGCGACAGGGCTTGAGATGTCATTTCATCTCAATGTCGGGTAAAAGTCCCACAAAATTGGAAGCAACGTCTCCAAAATGACCTTTACAGTGTTGACGGGGACGTTAAACCTCAAATCAAACAAACAAACAAACATACCTGTGTAGTGTCATCACCAGGGCTCGAGAAAATATCGGTTTTTCGGTTCTGGACCGATTTTGGTATTTCTGAACCGATTTTGACTTACAAAGGATGTTAAAAAATCGGTCCAGTATTCAATGATATTTTCAAAAAATCGGTTCGAAAATTTTCGCCAAGTCGCTAAATTGTGTAAACGAACTGACCTTTTGCCACAGATAATCCAAGGGTGTATTGATAAAACACCTCGAGGGCCAGTTATTGGACCGGCTAATTATTGGTATAGGTAAATCGGATTTGTCCACACAGCCGAACCATTTTCCAGACAGGTTAGACAGCAAGTACATTGAAAAAAGTCATTCTTTTTTCTGTTGTTTTTATATCTATAGGAGATCTGTAGGAGACACACGAAGGGTAATTGAATACACGTTTAATTGAAACAATTTATCAGTGAGAAAAGGTCAAGTTGTTGAACTATTACAAAGGAATTAATTAGGCACTACTATTCAAATGGATTATTCCGCTCTAACCTGTAATCCCCTGGCGTTATCAGTAGGTAAGCTGTCAAACAATTGGAAAAGGTGTGAAATTTGGGTCAAATAATGCAGGACAGACGCTTATTTGTTTACACAAGTGTTTATGTCATTAATTTATGACTGCCTATGTTGAACGGATATTTAAACATAAAAAGTGGTTTTCCACAGGGCGCAATTCAAAAACCACATCTGTTGCGTGTAATCATGGAAAAAGAAAAAAAATAAATAAGAAATAGATCTTCGCTCCAAAATTGAAACAATAACATAAAACACGTGGTATTACGCCCTAGTGTAATTTAATGTGTATTGTATAAAATGAAACTGAATGACGACATTTTTCCGATCACGTGGTTTCGTGTTCTTTTTTTTTTTTGATAAGGTTTTTTTTTTTTTTTTTAAGATAAGGGTAGTAGACATTAGTAATTATGAAATAACATTTATTTAGAAATATTAAGAAGTTCGGTTCGGCCCTATAAGATTTTCAGTGACTCTAGTAAACCCACGTTTTGGTTCGAGATTTAACCTTTTTTTTTTTTTTTTTTTTAACGACAGCAAATGATTTTTTATTTAAGAAACAGCCACAATTTAAATCTATGACATAAAACATGTTTGTTTAACGTTCATTAATGAAAAAATGTGTATTGCGTAAGCTAAAACCGTATGACGTCATTTCCGACCACGTGGCGGCAATTTCGGTCGCCATTTGTAGTTAAAGGACAACGCTCAAAATCAGTAGAATTGGTATTTATTTTTGCAAATAGATAACAAGAAAACGATAAAAAAACAAAGAAACAATCATACACTCGCATACATATATTCCGGTACCCATGTGTGGAGGGTGAACCTACATAGGCGGACTTTATATAAACTAAACCAAAATGGCGGCCGCCAGCGAAGTGTAAACGAGGGCATTTTCACGAATAAAAACAGGTTCGAGACATTTTTTTTAACATTTTCGTAAGTTTTCGGACACCTAACACCCTGTATTTTGAAATTGAAAAATAATAATGAATGGAAACAAATGACCTTTACGGAAATGACCGAAAATCGGTTCGGCAATTTCCGGGTTTTTTTTTGCCGAAAATCATGCCGGACCGATTTTGATTCTTCAGTTTCTCGAGCCCTGGTCATCACGTTATGCCAGATGTCGGTAACAGAAGTGACTGCAGCATTAATCTAAAAAATGGAAGGTATGCAGGAAAAAGAATCCTATATGGGTGTGTGGGGTTGGATAGAAAAAACCGTCCCTCAGGATCACTGTCCGGCATCACTCGGCAAGCCTGGTGATGCCAGACAGTGACCCTCGGGACAGATTTTTCCATCCACCACTCACACCCGTGTAAGAATCTTATGGTACACTTCATACTTTTCATTCTGCGATGGATCTTTTCAAAGAATAACCCTTTTGTATAACATATTTACGCCTTGTTACATTTTTATCTACTAGATGAGAAATATCCACAAATTATGTCTCCCCCGAAATTTTTTTTTTGGAGAGACATATTGTTTTTCCCCCCGGGCGTCTGTCTGTCTGCACGTCTGTCTGTCTGTCTGTCACACATTCGTGTCCGCTCTATAACTTGAAACTGTCCAGCTATCTTCACGGAACTTCATATAAATATTAATCAGCATTAGACGACGTGCAGTGCACAAGATCTATAACTCTCGCATTTATACTTTTTGAATTATCTCCCTTGGAAGTTTGTCGGTATGTATATATGTATGGGAAAATTGTGTCCGGTCAATAACTTTCTTATTTTCAGATGTATTTTAAAATTACTTGGCAGAAATATTAACAACCATGAGACGATGTGTGGTGCGCATGAGGCAGGTCGGTACCTCAAAAGTCAAGGTCATACTAAGAGGTCAAAGGTAAAAAAAGGGGCCTTTTTGCGTGTTCGGTCAATAACTTTCTTATTTTGAGATGGATTTTAAAATTACTTGGCAGAAATATTAACAACCATGAGAAGATGTGTGGTGCGCATGAGGCAGGTCGGTACCTCAAAGGTCAAGGTCATACTTAGAGGTCAAAGGTAAAAAAGGGGGCCTTTTTTTCGTGTTTGGTCAATAACTTTCTTATTTTGAGATGGATTTGGAAATCATTTGGCAGAAATGTTAACCAATATAAGACAATGTGTTGCGTGCATGACCCAGGTTGGTACCTCAAAAGTCAAGGTCATACTTAGAGGTCAAAGGTAAAAAAAGGGGCCTTTTTTCGGGTTTTGTCAATAACTTGCTTATTTTTGGATAGAATTTGAAGTTACTTGGCAAAAATGTTAACTATCATGAGACGATGTGTTGCATGCATGATTCAGTTTGGTACCTCAAATGTCAAGGTCATACATAGAGGTCAAAGGTAAAAAAAGGGGCATTTTTTATTTTTTCGTTTTTGGTCAATAACTTTCTTATTTTTAGATGGATTTTGAAATTGCTTGGCAGAAATGTTAACCACCATGAGATGATTTGTTGCACGCATGACCCAGTTTGGTACCTGAAAGGTCAAGGTCATACATAGAGGTTAAAGGTAAAAAAGGGGCCTTTTTTGTGTTCTGTCAATAACTTTCTTATTTTTAGCTCACCTGTCACGTAGTGACGAGGTGAGCTTTTGGGATCACTTTTTGTCCGTCGTGCGTGTGTGCGTGCGTGCGTGTGTGCATAAACTTTTTCTTCAAACAACATCTCCTCCTAAACCACTAATTGGATTTTGACCAAACTTCACAGAAATGATCCTTAGGCGGTCCCCTTTCAAAGTTGTTCAAGTGGTTCCAGTCTGTTGCACATCTAGGTCACAAGAGCTAAAAATAGATTTTTTAAATGAAAACTTTAAAAATCTTCTTCTCTGAAACTACAAGGCCCAGGTCTTCGATATTTGGTATGAAGCTTCATCTAGTGGACCCCTACCAAGATTGTTCAAATTATAGCCCTGGGGTCAAAAATGGCCCCGCCCCGGGGCCCACCAGTTTTACATAGGCTTATATAGGGAAAATCTTTAAAAATCTTCTTCCCTGAAACCACAAGGCCCAGGTCTTTGATATTTGGTATGAAGCTTCATCAAGTGGACCTCTAACAAGATTGTTCAGGTTATAGCCCTGGGGCCAAAAATGGCCCCGCCCCGGGGCCCACCAGTTTTACATAGGCTTATACAGGGAAAATCTTTAAAAATCTTTTTCTCTGAAACCGCATGGCCTAGGTCTTTGATATTTGGTATGAAGCTTCATCTAGTGGACCCCTACCAAGATTGTTCAAACTATAGCCCTGGGGTCAAAAATGGCCCCGCCCCGGGGCCCACCAGATTTACATAGGCTCATATAGGGAAAATATTTAAAAATCTTCTTCTATGAAACAGCAAGGCCCAGGTCTTTGATATTTGGTATGAAGCTTCATCTAGTGGACCTCTACCAAGATTGTTCAGATTATAACCTTGGGGCCAAAAATGGCCCCGCATCGGGGCCCACCAGTTTTACATAGGCTTATATAGGGAAAATCTTCTTCTCTGAAACCGCATGGCCCAGGTCTTAAATATTTGGTATGGAGCTTCATCTAGTGGACCTCTACAGAGATTGTTCAAATTATAGCCCTGGGGCCAAAAATGCCCCCGCCCCGGGACCCTTTGGTTTAACATAGACTTATATAGGGAAAATCTTTAAAAATCTTCTTCTCTGAAACCGCATGGCCAAGGTCTTTGATATTTGGTATGAAGCTTCATCTAGTGGACCTCTACCAAGATTGTTCAAATTATAGCCCTGGGGCCAATAATGCCCCCGACCCGGGGCCCACCAGTTTTACATAGACTTATATAGGAAAAATCTTTAAAAATCTTCTTCTCTGAAACCGCATGGCCCAGGTCTTTGATATTTGGTATGAAGCTTCATCTAGTGGACCTCTACCAAGATTGTTCAAATTATAGCCCTGGGGCCAAAAATGCCCCAGCCCCAGGGCCCACCAGTTTTACATAGGCTTATATAGTGAAAATCGTTAAAAATCTCATTTTAAACCGCAAGGCCCAGGTCTTTGATATTTGCTATGAAGCTTCATCTAGTGGACCCCTACCAAGATTGTTCAAACTATAGCCCTGGGGCCAAAAATGCCCCTGCCCTGGGACCCTTTTGTTTTACATAGACTTATATAGGGAAAATCTTCCTCTCTGAAACTGCACAGCCCAGGTCTTTGATATTTGGTGTCGAGCTTTATCTAGTGGACCTCTACCAAGATTGTTCAAATTATAGCCCTGGGGCCAAAAATGCCCCCGGCCCCAGGGCCCTTTGGTTTTACTTAGGCTTATAGAGAGAAAATCTTTAAAAATCTTCTTCTCTGAAACCGCAAGGCCCAGGTCTTCGATATTTGGTACAAAGCGTTATCTAGTTGACCTCTTCCAAGATTGTTAAAATTATAGCCCTGGGGCCATAAATCCCCCCGCCCTGGGGCCCACCAGTTTTACATAGACTTATATAGGGAAAATCTTTATAAATCTTCTTCTCTGAAACCGCATGGCCCAGGTCTTCTATATTTGGTGTGAAGCTCCATCTAGAGGTCTCTATCAAGATTGTTTAAATTATAGCCCTAGGGCCAAAATGCCCCCGCCCTGATGCCCTTTGGTTTAACGTAGGCTTATGTAGAGAATAACTTTAAAAATCTTCTTCTCTGAAACCGCAAGGCCCAGGTCTTTGATATTTGGTATGAAGCTTCATCTAGTGGACCTCTACCGAAATTGTTGAAAAATAATAGCCCAGGGGCTAAAATGCCCCCGCCCCGGGGCCCACCAGTTTTACATAGGCTTATATAGGGAAAATCTTTATAAATCTTCTTCTCTGAAACTACAAGGCCCAGGTCTTTGATATTTGGTGTGAAGCTTCATCTAGTGGACCTCTATCAAGTTTGTTTAAATTATAGCCCTAGGGCCAAAAATGCCCCCGCCCAGGGGCCCCATGGTTTAATATAGGCTTATGCAGAGAATATCTTTAAAAATCTTCTTCTATGAAACCGTAAGGCCCAGGTCTTTGATATTTGGTATGAAGCTTCATCTAGTGGACCTATACCAAGATTGTTGAAAAATTATAGCCCAGGGGCTAAAAATGCCCCCGCCCCGGGGCCCACCAGTTTTACATAGACTTATATAGGGAAATCTTCTTCTCTGAAACCGCAAGGCCCAGGTCTTTGATTATTGGTATGAAGCTTCATCTAGTGGATCTCTACCAAGATTGTTCAAATTACAGTCCTGGGGCCAAAAATGCCCCTGCCTGGGGACCCTTTGGTTTTACATAGACTTATATATGGAAATCTTTAAAAATCTTCTTCTCTGAAACCACATGGCCCAGGTCTTTGATATTTGGTATGAAGCTACATCTAGTGGACCTCTACCAAGATTGTTCAAATTATAGCCCTGAGGCCAAAAATGCCCTGCCCTGGGGCCCTTTGATTTTACATTGACTTATACAGGAAAAATCTTTAAAAATCTTCCTGTCTCAAACCTGAAGGTTCAGGTCTTTGGTTTTTGGTATGAAGCTTTGTCTAGTGGACCTCTATCAAGATTTTACAAATTATAGCTCTTAGGCCAAAATGCCCCCTTCCCCGGGGCCCACTGGTTTTACATTGACTTATATAGGGAAAATGTATATAAATCTTCTTGTCTGAAACCAGAAGGCTCAGTTCTTTGATATTTGGTATGAAGCTTTGTTTAGTGGACCTTGACCAAGATTAATCAAATTATAGCCCTGGGGCCAAAAATGGCTCCGCCCCGGGGCCCACTGGTTTTTACATAGACTTATATAGGGAAAACCTTTAAGAATCTTGTCGGAATCCAAAAGGCTCACATCTTTGATATTTGGTATGAAGCTTTGTCTAGTAGACCTCTACCAAGATTGTTCCAATTATAGCCCTGAGCCCAAAAATGGGCCACCCGGGTGCCCCACTGGTTTTACATAGACTTATGTAGGGAAAACCTTTTAAAATCTTATCGTCTGAAACCAGAAGGCCAAGGTCTTTAATATTTGGTACGAAGTTTCATGTAGTGGACCTCTAACAAAATTGTTCCAAATTAGTGCCATGTGGCCAAAAATGGGCTCACCCCCAAGCCCACTTGTTTTACATAGACTTATATTGGGAAAACCTTTGAAAATCTTCTTGTCTGAAATCAGAAGGCCAAGGTCTTTGATATTTGGTATGAAGTTTTGATGTGTGGATTTCTACCAAGATTGTTCAAATTTTAGCCCTGGGGCCAAAAATGGCTGCACCTGGGACCCGCAGGTTTTATATAGACTTTTATAAGGAAAACCTTTAAAAAATCTTCTTGTCTGAAACTAGAAGGCTCCGTTCTTTGATATTTGGTATGAAGCCGCTACCAAGATTATGCAAATTATAGTCATGGGGTCAATAATGGCTCTCCCCGGACCCACTTGTTACCTTATGTATCAGGTGAGCGACCCAGGGCCATCATGGCCCTCTTGTTAGATGGATTTTGAAATTACTTGGCAGAAATGTTAACCACCATGAGACGATGTGTTGCATGCATGACCCAAGTTGGTACCTCAAATGTCAAGGTCGTACTAAGAGGTCAAAGGACAAAGAGGGGCCTTCTTTAGTGTTCAGTCAATAACTTTCTTATTCCTGGATAGATTGTGAAATTACTTGGCAGAAATGTTAACCATCATGAGACTATGTGGTGCACACTAGACCCAGGTTGGTACCTCCAAGATCAAGGTCATACTAAGAGATCAGAGTAAAAAAAAGTTTGTTTTTTATTGTGTCCAGTCAATAACTTTTTTAGCTCACCTGTCACGTAGTGACAAGGTGAGCTTTTGGGATCACTTTTTGTCCGTCGTCCGTCGTGCGTCCAGACGTGCGTCCGTGCGTGCGTCCGTAAACTTTTCTTCAAACAACATCTCCTCCTAAACCACTGATCGTATTTTGACCAAACTTCACAGGAATGATCCTTAGGTGGTCCCCTTTCAAAGTTGTTCAAATGGTTCCGGTCTGTTGCACATATAGGTCACAGTAGCCAAAAATAGATTTTTTTCACCGAAAAACTTAAAAAATCTTCTTCTCTGAAACCGCAAGGCCCAGGTCTTTGATATTTGGTATGAAGCTTTATCTAGTGGACCGCTACCAAGATTGTTCAAATTATAGTGCTGGGGCCAAAAATGCCCCCGCACGGGGGCCCTTTGGTTTTACATTGGCTTATATAGGGAAAACCTTTAAAAATCTTCTTCTCTTAAACCACAAGGCCCAGGTCTTTGATATTTGGTATAAAGCTTCATCTAGTGGACCCCTACCAAGATTGTTCAAATTATAGTGCTGGAGCTAAAAATGCCCCCGCATGGGGGCCCTTTGGTTTTACATGGGCTTATATAGGAAAAATCTTGAAAAATCTTCTTCTCTGAAACAGCAAGGCCCAGGTCTTTGATATTTGGTATGAAGCTTCATCTAGTGGACCCCTACCAAGATTGTTCAAATTATAGTGCTGGGGCCAAAAATGCCCCCGCACGGGGGCCCTTTGGTTTTACATGGGCTTATATAGGGAAAATCTTTAAAAATCCTCTTCTCTGAAACCGCAAGGCCCAGGTCTTTGATATTTGGTATGAAGCTTTATCTAGTGGACCCCTACCAAGATTGTTCAAATTATAGTGCTGGAGCTAAAAATGCCCCCGCACAGGGGCCCTTTGGTTTTACATGGGCTTAAATAGGGAAAATCTTTAAAAATCTTCTTCTCTGAAACCGCAAGGCCCAGGTCTTTGATATTTGGTATGAAGCTTCATCTAGTGGACCCCTACCAAGATTGTTCAAATTATAGTGCTGGGGCCAAAAATGCCCCCGCACCAGGGCCCTTTTGTTTTACATAGGCTTATATAGGGAAAATCTTGAAAAATCTTCTTCTCTGAAACTGCAAGGCCCAGGTCTTTGATATTTGGTATGAAGCTTCATCTAGTGGACCCCTACCAAGATTGTTCAAATTATAGTGCTGGAGCTAAAAATGCCCCCCACACGGGGGCCCTTTGGTTTTACATGGGCTTATATAGGGAAAATCTTGAAAAATCTTCTTCTCTGAAACCGCAAGGCCCAGGTCTTTGATATTTGGTATGAAGCTTCATCTAGTGGACCCCTACCAAGATTGTTCAAATTATAGTGCTGGGGCCAAAAATGCCCCCGCACCAGGGCCCTTTTGTTTTAAATAGGCTTATATAGGGAAAATCTTGAAAAATCATCTTCTCTGAAACTGCAAGGCCCAGTTCTTTGATATTTGGTATGAAGCTTCATCTTGTGGACCTCTACCAAGATTGTTCAAATTATAGCCCTGGGGCCAAAAATGCCCCCGCTCCGGGGCCCTTTGGTTTTACATAGACGTATATAGGGAAAATCTTTAAAAATCTTCTTCTCTGAAACCACAAGGCTTAGGTCTTCGATATTTGTTATGAAGCTTCAGTGGACCTCTATAAAGATTGTTCAAATTATAGCCCTGAGACCAAAAATGCCTCCGCCATGTGGCCCTTTGGTTTTACATAGACTTATATAGGGAAAATGTTTAAAAATCATCTTCTCTGAAACACAAGGCTTAGGTCTTTGATATTTCTTAAGAAGCTTCAGCTAGTGGACCTCTACCAAGATTGTTCAAATTATAGCCCTGGGGCCAAAAATGCCCCTGCTCCGGGGTCCTTTGGTTTAACATAGACTTATATAGGGAAAATCTTGTTTTACATTGACTTCTGTATGCAGGGTAAACCTTTAAAATCTTCTCTGAAACCAGAAAGCCCAGGTCTTTCATATTCAATATGAAGCTTCATCTTGTGGACCTCTACCAAGATTGTTCAAATTATAGCCCTGGGGCCAAAATTGACCCTGCCCGAAGCCCACTTGTTATACATTGGATCAGGTGAGCGAACCAGGGCCCTCTGGGCCCTCTTGTTTATTTCTGGATGGACTTTATAAAGTAACCATGCAGAAATGTTCACCGTCATTAGACCATGAGTCATGTGCAAGACCAAGGTCCATACCTCCAATGTCAGATCATACCTAGAGGTCAAAGGTAAAAAAAGGGACAGTCAATAACTTCCTTATTCTTTGATGGATTATGAAATTACTTGGGAGAAATGTTAACCATCATGAGACGATGTGTTGTACCTCAAAGGTCAAGGCCATACTTAGAGGTCAAAGGTAAAAAAGTTTGTTTTTTTTTGTGTACGGCCAATAACTTTTTATCCCCCGACCGAATAGGTTCGGGGGATATAGCGATCAGCCTGACGTCCATCCGTCTGTCCGTGCATCCGTGCGTGTGTCCGTCCGTCTGTCCGTCCATCCGTAGACGCAACCTTGTGATGGCCCTAACTCCTATACCCTTTGAGATTCATTGATGGTTCTTGGCACAATTGTTCACAAGGCTGAGACGGCATGTCATGCGCAAGAACCAGAACTCTGGATTGCATACTTTTTTAGTTATCTCCCCTTTTAATAAAATAGAATGACTACTTTGTGATGGCCATAACTCCAATACCCTTTGAGATATGTTGATGGTACCTGGCACAGTTGTTCACAAGGCTGAGATGGCGTGTCATCCACAAGAACCACAACTCTGGTTGTCATGGTTTTTGAGTTATCTCCCCTTCCAATAAAATTGAGTGACTACCTTGTGATGGCCATAACTCCAATACCCTTTAAGATATATTGATGATACCTGACACAGTTGTTCACAAGGCCGAGACCGTGTGTCATGCACAAGAACCACAACTCTGGGTGCCATGGTTTTTGAGTTATCTCCCCTGACAATATAACCTAGTGATGGCCATAACTCCAAAACCTTACAGATCCCCACCCCTAAACCATATATATTATTGTTCCTTATGATAAGACACATTCATTGACACCAACCTGGGGGCCCCACGGATGCGCTGGGGCCTTGCCCTACCCCTCCACTTCATAAAAGGCCCAATATCTTGGAAACCGTACAGATCCCCACCCCTAAACCATATATATTCTTGTTCCTTATTATAAGACACATTCAGTTACACTAACCTGGGGGCCCCGGGATGCGCCGGGGCCATGCCCCACCCCCTTCACAACATAAAAGGCCATATATCTCAGAAACCGTTTAGACCCCCACCCCTAAACCATATATATTTCTGTTCTTTATGATATGATGCATTCATTGACACCAACCTATGGGCCCCCGGGATGCGCCGGGGCCCTGCCCCACCCCCTCCACTCCATAAAAGGCCATATATCTGAGAAACCATTCAGATCCCCAACTCAAAACCATATATATTCTTGTTTCTTATGATAAGACGCATTCAGTGATACCAACCTAGGGGTCCCCCGGGATGCGCCATTGCCCAACCCCTCCACTTCATAAAAGGCGATATATCTTGAAAACCTTTCAGATCCCCACCCGCAAAACCATATATATTCTTGTTTCTTATGATAAGACCCATTCAGTTACACCAACCTGGGGGTCATCTGGGATGTGCCCGGGCCATGTCCTACCCCCTCCACTCCATTAAAGGCCACAAATTCTCAGAAACCGTTCAGATCCCCACCCCTTATCCATAAAAATTCTTGTTCTTTATGATAAGACGCATTCAATGAGTCCAACCTAGGGGTCTTCAGGGGTATGCTGGGACCATGCCCAACCCTGCCACTTAATTAAAGGCGATAAATCTCAGAAACCTATCAGATTCCCACCCCTAAATAATATATACATTCTTGTTTTTTACGATAAAACACATTCAGAGACACCAACCTGGGGGTCTCTTGGGATGTGCCCGGGCTATCCCCCATCCCCTTCACTTCATAAAAGGCCCAATATCTCAGAAACCGTTAAGATCCCCGCCCCCCACCCATATAGCATATATTTTCTTGTTCCTTATGATAAGATGCATTGAATGATATCGAATTGGGCTCTGTTGGGTCATCTCCCACCCCTCCACTTCATAAAAGGCCTAATATTTCAGATACAGAGTCCTCATGAAAGGGGGTTCATTTGAGAGACTTTATAATCAATAAATTAAAACCATACATGGCTGCCAGTGGGCAGTGCCTGCCTGAGCTCTGGTGAGCATCATGGCCAATGGGCCTCTTGTATCGTTTTCTCCCCTGACACTATAATCTTGTGATGGCCATAACTGCAATACTTTTGTGATATATTGCTGGTTTAATTCTGGTGCACTTTCTATTGGTGAACAATCTTCTGAAGGCCATATTGGCTTTTGGTCGGGGGATTTGCCATCTCTTCCGATGGCTACCATATTCCTCCCATTTAGCGCCCCTACTCCTATAAGCGCCCCCTCACTGTTTTGCAAAGAACAATATTATAAGCGCCCCCTCTGCTGTCGGAGGAAAAATATTTTGACTTACCTAAAGTAAAGATTTCAGCCTTTCAATCATCGCCGGATGTGCTGTAAATTGTATCGTGCAAGGTATTTCCAAACCTCCTGCTATCTCAGAGTGTCTGTGTTGACCACTTGTTACTTTACACGTTACGATTCCACCATGCTTCATGAAAAAAGCGACGGTTTTACTGATTTCCCGAAGCACATGTCCGACGGTAATTTGTTCCTTTTTTACAGCTACTGCATATTTATCATACGGGTTATTACATTCCCTGGAAGTTTCAAGAATTTCTCCTTCTACTGGGGTCCAAACATCTTTAAAAACATGAAATCCACGAATAGAATATTCCTTCTCATAAAATGCCATGTCACCATTTACTTTTGTGTACTCAAAACCTTGCGTGTCCAGATTGCGGAAACGGACTTTCCCATTTTTAAAACAGGGTGATCGGGTTTCGTCATTATTCAGACTGCTGAAAGTAATCACGCAGACAATGCTTCTGCCAAGCTCAAAATTAAAACTCCTAGCTCGTCTGGAATTTTATGCTTCGCACATGCTAATTACTTATTCTAGCATCGTCATGACATGAAAGAAACAAACTGTGTCATCCCTGCCGAATTTTGTATTCGTCCAAAACTTACATAAGCGGGGCTCTAAGAAAGGAAAATAAAATGGGCAAGAAAAAAAGTCCCTTACGTCATTTGCAGACAGCTACAGCTCCGATTTACCTATAAACTCTTACAGTCTGATCAGGACTGTTGCAGGCTGTTTACAGACATAGGTGACATATATATATATTGCTATTAATAATCGTAGCAGAGAGTTCGACTGAAACACCCGCATGCACTAGATTATTATTTGCCTAACAGACACGTTTTATTTTGACACGTATGTCAATAAATTAGCATTCAGGAGGACAGGCTGTTTCTGGTCCATTCTGCTAGAAACACGTGTTGTGAAAAATGGAAGAACAAAGTACTTCCCACAAAGGACAGCGAGTGCACTCTTATGACTTAAACTTCAAGCTTAAAGTGATAAATTATGCAAAGGAACACGGGAATCACAAGGCATCGAAGGTGTATGCCGTGGACAGGAAGCGGGTTCGCGAATGGAGAAAAATTGAAGAAAGTTTAAAAGAAATGTCCAGCAAACTGTCTGTGACAAGGAAACGGCGATCAGGTGCAGGGAGAAAAATTAACTTCCCACATATTGAACATGAACTCATTCATTGGTTAAAGGCACGACGTGAATGTGGTGTGCGGGTGACAGGCAAATCCTTAAAACAGGAAGCCATTCGTCAGCACAGGCTTCAAGGAAACCAGAGCTTCAAAGCCAGCTGCTCCTGGCTGCGAAAGTTCATGAAACGCCATCAGATTTCATTCAGACGATCAACACATGTTGCACAGAAGACAGAAACAGAACTGAATGATAAAATGCAGGGGTTTCTGCATTATGTAATTAATATGCGCAAACGCAAAGATTATGAATTGGGCAACATTGGGAACATGGACGAGACACCTGTTTGGATTGATATGCCTGGTGATTATACGATAGACATAAAAGGATCAAAAACAGTAAGCATGGGTAGTACGGGCCACGAAAAAACGAGACTAACAGTTTGTTTGGCGGCGATGGCAGATGGGACCAAACTCTTGCCACTGGTTCTTCTAAAGGGTGTGCGACCACCAAAAGATATCCCTACAGGCATCGTGGTAAAAATGACACCAAAGGCTTGGGCAGATGAAGAGACGATGGTCTTCTGGCTAAGGAATGTATGGCGTCAAAGTTCTACACGTAGACTGCTAGTCTGGGATTCTTTCTCGGGACACAAGACAAAAACTGTGAAACAGCTTCTAACGGGAAAATATAATACAGACATTGCAATTATACCAGGAGGCTGTACATCAAAGCTACAGCCATGTGATGTCAGTTGGAACAAGCCATTTAAAGACTTCTACAGAGAACTCTATGATGAATGGCTGTACAGTGGTCCAGTTTCGACAACGAAGGCTGGAAATCGCCGACCTCCAGAGAAAACGTTGGTTCTCCGGTGGATTAAAGAAGCCTGGGGTAAAGTCACACCGGAGATCATCCGGAAGTCTTTCCTCAAAACTGGAATAGCCAACAGCTTAGATGGCACCCAGGACGATTTGCTGTTTGCAGCTTCGGATGACAGCGATGAAGAGGATCCCTTTGCAGGTTTTGACGCTCCAACTGTAGGTGAGCAGTGTCGAAATCAGCAACTGACAGAAGCAGTGCAAATGGAATTAGATGCCTTGAATGAATGGAGCGAGCCAGACTCTCAGCCTGACGATGAACATGTTGAGAGTGACTATTCTGACCCTGGTTCTCCAGGAAATTAAAAAATGGATTGTGATGAAACTGTCAAACAGAAAGGATACTGTGTTTACCCGCCAGGCACATGACATTTATGCAACCTTGCATCAATGTCAAGATGTTTCATCGACAGCGGAACATTGCCTGCTGGTTATTGCCATGTGTATGCCATTACGAAAACATATATCTACACAAACACATTGTAAACTTAACCGCCGAAAAAACGAAAATTTTGAGATTTTTTCTTATTTCTGCTCTAAAACATAGATTGTGGGGACGCATTAGAACCGCCTCGTCGAGGCGGTTCTAACGAGTACCCACAATCTATACGAGGCTGTTCTAATGAGTATCCACAATCTTTATTTTAGAGCAGCAATAAGAAAAACAAGGATTACCCCTGTAAACCCGAGTTTTACTGTATAAAAGTGGGGTTCAATGGGGTAAAAAATTTATAGGTGTGTTTTCGTGATGGCGTAAAAGTGGAACATGTGAATACGTGTGCATATGATCTGAAACAAACGAATAACCAAGCTTTTTTATTTTCTTGTCTAGATCTACTAAAATGAAATTGAAAAAAATATGACGGCATTGATCCTTGGTGTCCATTCATTCCCACTGAAATACGATGGCGGTCACCACTTGACACTAACCCATTGTATACTAGTGGACTCTTCCACTCCTATATGTTGGAAAAGTCCATTTGTTATATAAGTGGTGTCAGGCCTATTATTTCGATTTTATTTTATTTTTTACAGAAAATTCGGTTTGCAAATAGCGCAGGCCCTGATCAGATGCGCTTTCTGTAGCGTCTGATCTGGGCCTGCAATGTTTGCCAAGGTAACCCTTTAGATGTTTCCCGCAAGCAATGGGTAAGACTGCTCTCAAATTTGACTTATTGAGTGCGAGCAATTGCATAATCGCCACATTTTTATCTTGTCCAACCCAATTCCCGGAACCGATCTATAAATAACTAACACAGGTAGATTATTTACAACCCGAGTACACACGTGTATATTCTAATGGAAAAACACTGTGTGTAATGGATTTTAATCTGGCCATTCTGGTAAGCTTTTTGTTCCTAATAAGCGCCCCCTCTTTTTCCATTTTTTTAAGCGCCCGGGGCGCTAAATGGGAGGAATACGGTATTTTTTATTTCTCTATGAACATTTTTAAAGTTACTTTGCAGAAATGTTCATCTTCATTAGATGTGTTGCACACAAGACCCAGCTCAATACCTCCAATGTCAAGGTCATACTTAGAGGTCAAAAACGGGGGAGACATCTGTGTTTTTGTAGAAAAACAAATTCTAGTTCTACTCAGTACATGTTAGAAATACAGAATCATGTGAAAAAGTCCATGATGTTTACAGCTAAGGGAAACCCACCCGTGACATTTACAGAGATCAGCATTGTTTAATTTTTGAGCCAGGGCACAGCATTTCCTACAACTTGCATGTACGCCCAGTGAAGAATCAGATCAGCCTGTGCATCCATATAGTCTAACCAGAGACTTCTCTTTCTGTATGAAGGAGCATTTGAACCTTAGCTATCCTTAGAGTGCACAACGAAAACTCTGATCAGACTGCGTGGATGCACAGGCTGATCTGAGTCTTCGCTGGGGGCATGTCTTATTGTAGGTTTTGTCGTGCGCTGGCTCTTTTTATCTGTCATAGATTGAAGGATAATTTAAGGTATAATTTTCTATATTTCTTGTAAGAAACCATATGTTGTTGCCTCAGTGAGGCTTTTCAAACAAGTATGAGGCAAGTCTGTCCTTTAAAAATAAGAAAGAAATACAGTCAAACCTGTCATAGTGGCCACCTCTATTAAGCAAGCAACCAGTCTTAAGCTAATGCATTAATATTCACGTGTATTAAGCAAGCACCTATCTTAAAAAGGAACATTTGGATCATCCCTGAGGTGTTTGCTTAACACAGGTTGGACTGTTATGGAAAAATGCTTGGTGATTTACGGAAGTGCAACATTTCACTGAACCATATCATAATCGCTAGCTACCAAGATTGTTCAAATTATACCCCTGGGGCCAAAAATGCACCCGCCCCAGGGGCCTTTGGTTTTGCAAAGGCTTATATAGGGAACATCTTTAAAAATCTTCTCTGAAACCACAAGACCCAGGTCTTTGGTATGTAGCGTGAAGCTTCAGCTAGTGAACCTCTATCAACAGTATTCAAATTATAGCCCTAGGGCCTAAAATGCCCCAAACCCCGGGGCCCTTTGGTTTTACAGGCATATATAGAGAAAATATTTAAAAATCTACATCTCTGAAACCATATTGTGAAGTAGTTTGATGATATGATTACGATACAGCAAACAGTCTAATTTGATAGAGATGAGATGTTAGCTTTTGCTGGTTTTGTTTGTTTGTTTGTAGTGGAGTTTAACGGCCCAGTCAACACAATTTTAGGTCATTTCTGAGCCGGTCAGTTTAACTCTCCACACTTTTCTTGGGCAGGCTTATACGTAAGCAGTTAACCAGTACAGTGCACATTCTTTCGCAAGACCCCGCAGGTATCGAACCCACGTCCTGATCACCAGTCAGACGCGCATCCGACTGAGCTACCAAGTGGCTTTTGATGGTTTTATATAAATTTTTGACAACACATTAAAAATATGTTCCTATTTTCACTTTTATTTCTATTAGTTATATTGTTTTACTGTAAATTACCACCAAGTACTTACATTTGAGTACATGTACTGTTTATTTCTGATTTTAAGGAATTTCCTAATTTAATTCTGAAGACGCTGAGAAAAACTACATTTGAAAATGTTGTCTGCTTATGTTGTCTGCTAAGTCTTGTTTTGCCAACTTTTAATTTTTTTTTTTTTTTTTTTGCATACAGGCAAACAGTGTTGGCCCTGATCCTATAGGAGCAGTCTGATCTGGGTCCATACTGTTTGCAACAAAAAGATACTTTTAAGGTAACCGGCAGACGGCAAAACAGATGACAATTGTCGTGATTGGCATTTATGGGTTAAATTTCTTCTGCACGCCAGAAAGTGTATCACTATATGTCATATATAAACTATGTCAGTATGTATCCTGAAGTAGTTGTATTGTTTGCAGCCATAGTGATTTAACCCATTTTGTACCAGAAACCCCAAAACGGGTACCTGGAAAACAGCCCAGGCCCAGATCAGATGCCGCTGAATGCGGCATCTGATCAGGGCCTTCACTGTTTGCAAAAAGTTCAGCCATTTTCCAAATGAATTTTGAAGATAACACAACCTGACAACTCAAAATTTTGAAATGAACTCCTGCTATATATATAAGAAGGAAGATTCCTTTTGGTTTGTTTGTTTGTTTGATTTGAGGTTTAACGTCCCTGTCAACACTGTAAAGGTCATTTTGGAGACGTTGCTTCCAATTTTGTGGGACTTTTACCCGACATTGAGATGAATGACATCTCAAGCCCTGTTGCCCAATGAAACCAATAGGGTTTATTAGCATGGATGGTCTGCCTCGCACCGCAGTTCCTGGACAGGCTGAGATCCTCTAAGCTGTTTACCAGTACTAGTGTGTTTGCCGGATTCAGCTCTGCATGGAAGCATCATGCAGCCCATATATTTCTTCAAGCCCCTATGGAAGGGGGCCAAAAGATTCCATTTGGTACAAAATGGGTTAAGGGTATAAATAATTCTGGGGCCAGTTGTTAAAAACTAATGATGTCGTTAGTTAACGTATCGTTAAAACTTTGATCATTAAATATGCTGCTCACATTTTTTCAGCAAAAATACCAAAATTTACGATATTGTACTTGCTAGAAGAGTTAACAGTTTCACCATTAACGAGCTCGTTAAGCTAACGATGCTTTGAACAACTGGCCCCTGTTGTTTTTTTCAGGAGCTGATCTACTATTGCTTGTTCTCTTTAATGCTGTTGATTGCTGGGATTGTGGCTGCCACCAGAGCTTACCACCATTCATCCATTGTAGCAACTACTGTAAGTTTACATTCATCTACGCCGCAACCCCTTTATAATATTATTCTTTAAAACAGTTTTGGATATGCCATAAGAATAGACACCTTGGGACAGTGGTCATTTTTATACGCCTGTTTGAAAATCAGGACGTATTATGTTATACACCCTGGCGTCCATCCGTCGGTACGACTGTCCGTCTGTAAACTTTTCATTTCTGGATAACTCCCCCTACAGTTTCCATTCGATCAAGCTGACACTTCATACATAGTTAGACCATGATGTGGGGCAGCGCATATTGTTTCGAGGTTACAGTCCACCAAATATTAATAGAGTTATGCCCCTTTAAAATGTTTAGTAAACTTTTCAATACCCGATAACTCCTCCTACAGTTTACATCCAATCAAGATGAAACTTCATATTACATAGTTAGACCATGATGTGGGGCAGGGCATATTGTTTCAAGGTTACAGTTAGACCATGATGTGGGGCAGGGCATATTGTTTCAAGGTTACGGTCCACCAAATAATAAGTTATACCCCTTTGAAATTTTTTGTAAACTTTTTCTTTCCGGATAACTCCTCCTTCAGTTTACATCCCATCAAGCTGAAACTTCATACATAGACTGATGTGGGGCAGCGCATATTGTATCAAGATTACGGTCCACCAAATAATGATAGAGTTATTCCCCTTTGAAATTTTGTGTAAACTTTCCAATGATGCTGAAACTGAAACTTCACATACAATAAGACCTTGATATGGAAGAGTGCATATTATTTTGAGGTTATGGTCTGTCCCTTTCACAAATTTTTCTGAACATTCCCTTTCCGGATAACACCTCCTACATTTTACATCTGATGAAACTGAATCTTTACGTATAGTTGACTATGATGTGGAGCTGCGCATTTTATTTCAAGGATACAGACCATCACTTATTGCTAGAGTTATGCCCATATTATTTTGAGGTTATGATACACCAAATATTACCGACCATGAAAATTTGTTGGAGACAGGTAGTTTGAGCCATTGAGGGTTATTAGAATACGTATATGGAGCACATACTGGTATTGTTCCTTGGTTTCATGCCACAAACGCAAACTTGTACAACAGTCAGTATATATATATATGCTCTTTCTTGCACCCCAGACAAGGAAATCCGTGATTTTACCCTGGGATAGAAATCTACGTTCTGACCCTGGTGTTCCGACCCAAAATCGAATATAACCACGTGTTTGATAAATGCACTGATTGATTACGACCTTGTATGTGACGGTGTTAAGGTTGACGTCACAGCATGTTACCTGACGTCCAGTGTCAACACAATATGGGGGACATTGGTAACCAAAGTGACTGCAGCAATAAAAATCTGCGCTAAGAAATGGAAGGAATGCTAGAAAAAGAATCCAATATGGGTGTAAGGGGTGGATTGAAAAATCCGTCCCTCGGGATCACTGTCCTGCATCATGAGGCAAGCCTCGTGATGCCGGATAGTGATCCCAAGGGACGGATTTCTCTATCAAGCCTCGTGATGCCGGACAATGATCCTGAAGGACGGATTTTTCTATCCACCCCTCACATCAATATAAGATTCTTATAATCTTACTAATTGCTTCTGGGGTATAATGCTCCGCTTACGGAGCTCTTGTTAAATAACTCGTACTCAACCGTTACAAGGGGCAATCCTATTAAGTTATACATCAAATTAAAGCTAAGAAACTTATACATACGTAATATCAGCAATTTTAAAATACACCTCAACCTCATTATAACACGGAACTCCTGGTCCAACCAACGGACCGTGTTAGTTAACCGAATCGTGTTATAAATGCCGACCGCATTTGTCACAGATCAACCATTGATACAATGGTGATCAATAGTTTCCCAAACAAGATGATGTGCGGTCCGGTAAATGACCGTATTTCCCGACTAAAATGTGTTTAGAACTAATCAATGGCAGTAAATACCATGGCCTATCAAGTCAAAGAAGTCACTTTAATCGAAACCAGCTGAGAAACCATGTTTTATATCCAGAAATCGTCCGATCTGACAGCGAGTATGACGCCATTTTGATAGCTGGTTCCCGGCTAACTTTGTTGTAACTGAGTGTCCGAAACCGTACCGAACTACAGTACCGTTAATACATTTCAATGGTGAAATTACCGGGTTAGGGTTTGGAACTGGACAAAGATCAACGCTTACAAGAAATTTGAATTACTTCCCTTGAAATGTCTTACCCTTAATATGTTAGCCATTTGAAATGATTTTTAATGGCGCACATGGTCTTTGAATGATTATTTTACCGCAAAAATCGATCTTCAATATGTTTTATCATTTGCTTTTAAGCTGGAATAAATTTGACTTTCTTTTACATGCTGCTCTAGAAAATGAGTTTTATTGCAGTTGACCGATCACATCGTCTGCATTCTGCTGAGCAGTGATCCTTAACAGAGCGTGATAAATATTTTTTTCCGGTTGCGTAACTGAATTCTTTAATCTCCTTATCTCACTAAGCCAACACTTTTGATTGTGCCGATGGCAGTTCATGTTTATCATGCGTGTCAAGCTAAACAAGTTTATATACTGTATATTCAACTCTGCTGGAGGCCTGCAATAAATATCAAAAAGTACCGTTATAAACCGTGTTAGCTACCGTATTACCACAGTCAAAGGTGAGAGGAAAATAAAGCTGTTGTGCTTAAAACCCGATACAATCCTTGGATAATATTTATAAATGTTGGTTAGGGAAAATTTGGGGTCCAAACCAAAACCGTGTTATATCCGAATTCATGCCGTAACGAATCATGCTATAACGAGGTCTGGGTGTATTTGAAAATTCAGTTATATTGATGTAAGTAAATGAGAAGTAAAAAATATGAGTTTTTATATTTTTGTATTACATGCATAGCAGAGAAATACCATGATTTCTATCAGACATAAACTAGAGGGGAAGCATATAGAATAGGCAGTTGTCAGTCATCGTATGACATATGTTTCAACACTTTCAAATGACATCTACTCTGAAGCCACTGGACCGATTGGGCCAAAATTTTGTCTGTAGCATACAGTCGACTCTCGTTATCTCGAACCTCACGGGACCGGATAAAAAAAGTTCGAGTTATCCTTAGTACGAGATAACTAAAGTGTGACGTCAGAGCACATTGTTTGCCGTGATATGCTTGGTATTCTTGGTAATTCTTACATGAACGGTTTACCGAGTTTTTAAAACTTGTTTATGAAAGTACTGGAGCTTGTCAGAGTATAGCGTTTATGAACAAATTAATAAATAAATAAAACTGATAGATTTCTCACGTATTTTGTTGTCTTTTAAATTCCTACAAATCTGGGTTTCCAAATACGCTAAATATAGTTAGATACTAAACAGACTGGTTCCCGCTTGTGAATGCAACGCTTATATTACTTTGGAGAGCAGTACATGTTATATAAGTCATACAGTAGTTTGACTCATCTCCCCTCTAACTGATTAACCGTCACTATGGCAAACAGTTTAGGTCCTGCCGCGAAAGCTCTTTATGAGCCATCCCTTTTGGATCTACACTGTTTGTACATGGATTTGCATCAGTTAAGAAACAGACGGGTTAACAACGATACACGTGAATTGTTCCGATCAACTGCGTTTTTAACACGCCGAGATTATCACAACTTTTGTCACTTTCTTTGACATTTCTGCAAGAAAGACAACGCCGCCTTTTATCACGGAAATCTTGCAAATCATTGACACGAGACGGTGTAAGATTAAAGGTTGAGCACCGTGTGTCAGTCTTTATTACAGGCACATGATTTTCTTAGAAGCCGAAAAGGTATTGTGTGTGTTAATTTCAATTGCAAACGCACCTGGACAAATTGGATAATTAACAACATTGTGAGTATTGATGAATTGTTTTCTAAAGGCCTATTACAAAATTGAAGGACCGGACGCATGTTTTTTTTTTGTTGTTGTTGTTTTTTTCATTACGTCATGAATCCCGGTTCGAGATACGCAGTAGTAAAAACAGTGAAAAATACATTCAGGGACTGAAAATGATGGGCGAGATAGCCGAAGTGTCGACTTAAAAGTAGTTCAACACATGCGAAGTTGAAATACAATAGATATATAGGGGAAATGTACGGGACTTAGAAATCGGTTCGACATAAGCGATAGGGTCGAGATAAGCGGGGTCGAAATAACGAGAGTCAACTGTACTTGTATTTGCGTTTTTTTTTGTTTTTTTTTATGAAAATCAGTTCTTTAGTTTGTTTGCTATGGCAACTTTATAGACTTATGATGGGGGGAATTGAACAATGTCATTTACTACTAAGCCTTTGCACATATTTTGACAAAACAGAAATGTTCCTCCAGTAAACCTCCCTCATCCATGTTTTTATGCCAACCTGGGGTCCCCAAGGTTGTGCCGGGGCCTTTCCCCACCCCCTCCTCTTCATAAAAGGCCATATAGCTCACTAACCATTCAGTTCCCACACCTAAACCATATATATTCTTGTTCCTTATGATAAGACCCATTCATTGACACCAACCTTGGGGTCCTTTGGGATGTGTCCGGGCCATGTCTCACCCCCTCCACTTCTTAAAAGGCCTAATACATGTATCTCTGAAACCTTTCAGATACCTACCCCTAAACCAGATATATTCTTGATCCGTATGATAAGACACATTCAGTGAACCAGCCTGAAAATCCCCACCCCCTCCAGGTATCCCTTGCCATGCCTCACCCCTTTACTTCATTAAAAGCCATATATCTCAGTAACTATTCAGATCCCAACCCCTGTGCCCACACCCATTGGGGCTTGGAGAACATGATGCTTCCACACAGAGCTGAAACCGACTGTACATGAGTACTGGTAAACCGCTTAGAATGTCTAAGCCTGCCCAGGTAAAGTGGCACGAGTCCTCCCAACCATGCATATTAACCTTATTGGTTTCATTGTGCGGCAGGTTTGAGATGTCATTTCATCTTAGTGTCAGGTAAAAGCCCTATAAAATTAGAAGCAACGTCTCCAAAATGACCTGAATTTTGTTGATGGTGATGTACAACCTCAAATCAAACAAACAAAAGATCCCCACCCCTAAACCATATATATTCTTGTAACGTTGTTCCTCATGATATGACTCATTCAGTGACACCAACCTTAGGGTCTCTTTGTGTTGGGGCAATATGCTGGGGCCATGCCCCATCTCTCCACTTCATAAAAGACCATATATTTCAGAAACCATTTAAATACCAACCTCATAGGAACCATACAGTTCCCAACTGCTAACCATATATATTCTTGTTCCTGATGAGGGCTCCATTGTGTCCATGCTCCACCCTATATACTTCATAAAAGGCCTAATATTTCCGATACAGAGTCCGTGTGGATGCTTATTTTGGTACGGGGTCTGTTTGGGAGATTTTATAATTGGTAGATTAAAATCATACCATGTTAAAATATACTGCTGCCATTTGGCAGTGCCCACCTGAGCTGTGGTGAGCATAGTGGCTCATGGGCCTCTTGTTTAAAATTTGATTGAAAAGGTCCCTTTTCCTTGGATAGGCATCACAAGTATATACTCTACAATACTGTATCTCAGATTTGTTCTAGCCTTGTTCAAAAGAAAGATACAGCAATTTATATTTTCTGGAACAAAATTAATTGATCATGCTGAAACTGAAAAAAAAAAATTAAGCCCAAATGGTATAAGATCTCAAAATCAAAGGTTCCATTTGAAAGGCTACTGCCCAGTGAACATTCATGGCGAGTTTGCTGTAAAATGGGCCATTCATTGTGAAATAATAGCTATATGGAGTTGCTGTCCTAGGTAACATTGTGAAAATCAGCAAAATTCACAAAGTCCCCATGTGGGAATGGGTAAGGGGAAAAACTGCTCCTCGCGTAGTATAATATTTCTCATAGCCATGAGCCTGTTTCAGCCACAAATTTCTCTGTTGCAGATTTTCACATTCGCAGCCACGGCAGCATATGTAATAGATGCATTCTTCCTGTTCCGTGACTGGCAGCAAGGTCGCTTCACGACAAGTTCGGGTGCCACGACCACCACGACTACAACACGAGAAACATCATATGAAGCTAAAGTACAATATTAGTTTTTCTGCCGGTGGCCAGAAGACAGAAAACCAGTGTCATGTAAATGTGAACAGATGTGCCCTCAAGGGAGACTACTTAATCCCATAATTGTTGCCTACCTTTTAACAGGGGTGGGGAGGGGGGCAGATACTTTTAAAGGAAGGAGAAAATTCATCCTATTGAGGGTAAAGCCCTTTTTGGGGAGGGTACAGCTAGGGGGCACACACATTCCTGTATTTTTTACTTGTCTTTGAATTTAGTAATCAACAAAAAAAAAGTAAATTCTTTCCTTTTAAGAGTAACTGCTGCTCCCATTTAGAAAGGTATTCAAGTAGGCACGTGATTCCCTGTTTTTAGACATAGTCTCCCTTGAAAGATAGGGATGTTTATTGATTCAGGGTTACATAGAAACAGGTATTACAGGTATTTATTTTGTAATATTTGAAGGATAACTTTTGTCAATTCAATATAAAAACCTATGTTGTAGGTATTCATTAGACCCGCCTCACTGAGGCGGTTATGATTTAGACATGCCTCACTGAGGCAGTTCTAATGATGAATACCAACAACATAGGTTTATATGGAGGAAAAAAGGAAATCTCCTTCATATACACAGGCCTCATATTTCCAGGCATTTGCAGGATTTCAGGCTTTTAGATTTTGATTTTTGTGCCTATAGTCTGTTTAAAAAAACTATTTAACCCTTATCCTACTGAATAAATTTGTTGACCCACACCCATTCCTGACTTTTAGTCAACCAAATTACTTGATATTTTCACAAACTGCATTATTAACAGTGTAGATCCTGATCAGATGGCTTCTTCAGAAGCCATCTGAACTGGACCTACAATGTTTGCAAAGGTAATAGTTGTGTCTTGTTCAGCAGGGTAAGGGTTGAGGCTGCAAAATTGGGCTATCCAGGCATGGAAAAGCGTGGTCAGTATGACGCCTGAACTGTATAGAGAAACCTCAAAAACTCGTGATAGCTCGTTTACCATGGCTAATTTGAACTTGTTCTTGAGTCCGCGGAGAATTTTCCCAGTAGCTCAAGATATCCATATACTCAACATTTTTGGAATATTTTCCTGATCTGATCTGTAAAAGGTGTGGTGTGTGCACTCATTAGAATCGCCTCAATGAGGGGATTCTAATGAGTACACACAGCATACCTTGATTTTATAGAAGATCGAAATGATATTAAAGTGATCCCCAATATGTTTCATGATGTGAAGCTATGATAAAACCTCAGTAGTTAGAACGACCCCTATTTCGAACAAATCATCATGGTCCAGAAGGTGTTTGTGTTGTCGAAGTTCGACTATATCGCCAAATACCCATCTTAACTGTTTCTGTGGGTGTATCTGTTCACACTTAAAGAAACTGACAACAATCGTGTTGTAGTCCTATAGTATAATGGCAGTAAAACTATTTGGGGCACACCCTTGAGAAAAAAGGCCCGAATCACACTCCACATTGTGTCTTCAAGTATGCGTGGACACCCAACTAGCAGGATTAGATGTATGAACATGATGTGGTCAATGAAGCACAATGTCTCGTGTGCATGTCTTAGTGGTGAAAGCCTTGGCAAGACTGCGCATATGTGCAGTCTCGCGTGAGTCTTTGCTGGTCACTATGCCATAGGTACTCTGCCAGGTATTCCTATTCCCCTTAAGTCAAAATCCTTAACAGGACGGCGAACAGTGTTGAACCTGTTCATACATCTAATCCTGCTAGTTGGGTGTCCAAGCATACTTGAAGACTCATGCACTGGGTCTGTTTCTGAATGTTTTGGAAACAATGGCAGATGGTCAGTACCATAGCCTCAGATAAGAGGGGGATCCTAATATTTAAGAAAACATAATTTATTATGTTGTGGGTATTCATTAGAAGCGCCTGACTGAGGTGTTTCTAATGAATACCCACAACATATATTTTCATGCAAAAATAAGAAAAATATCAGTACTTTTCGGATAAAAAAAACGCCTTAACTGGAGCTTTCAAATTTTTTTGTCTCGCGTGTCCATAGCAGTCTACATTTTAAGGAGCCACCTGTATTTGCTGGCTATATTTTCAGACCCCTTTAGTGTTAGGCAAGCGTAAATTCACCACTGTAAGACAAATCCTAGCATAACTCTTTCGACCATGTAGATTGGTATAGATACTTATAGATGCAAGCAGAGTAGATCTAGATGGTTGTCTCATCAGGTTCAACACTGTTTGCCGTCCTGTTAAGGATTTTGACTTAAGGGGAATAGGAACACCGGGCAGATTTTTCCGCCATTTTTCAAAGGGAGACAACTTTCGGGACTTCCTGTTCGCTTTTCTCTAGGCTCAGTCCCACTGAAAAAGGGGTCTACTCTTAAAGGAAAGAATTTGCTCCTCAGGAGCAAATTTCTTTCCTTTAAGAGTTGACCCCTTTTGACATGGGAAACAAAAACACTTTTGCAAGAGCTGCTTCCCCTGAAGGTGTTCCCAGTTCCCCTAACTCCCTATCAATATACCCAAATTCAAAGATGGAAAAGTCGCATCACGTCACCAGGTCTGTGAAATGAATACCCCACGAAACCCCAATTTATATATAGAAAACTGGGGTTTAAAGCAGTATACACTTTTTTCTTATTTCTGCTTCAAGACATAGGTTGTGGGTACTCGTTAGAACCGCCTCGATGAGTCATTTCTAACGAGCACCCACAACCTATGTTTGCAGTATAAATAAGAAAAATATCACAGATTTTCATCAGAAAATAAACCGTTTTGGAGATGGGAATAAATGCACTATGTCACATGGGTGTGTTATCATAATGTGAGGGGGTTATGTTACAGTGAAACCTATCTTAGTGGCCACCTCTATTAAGCAAGCAAGCTGTCTTAGGCAAGCAAGCATTTGGTTCCCGAAAAAGGCAGATGTGTTAAATTTCACCGGTATTAACTTATTTAAGCCAGCACCTGTCTTAAGCAAGCACATTTTGGTTATCCCTTAGGTGCTTGCTTAATACAGGTTGGTCAGTATATCCATTGTTAGTATAAAGAGGGTTGACTGTATATACATGTATATTAATTCTGACCTCGTGTGGGGTTGGGGGTGGGGCTAGTTTACACATCATGACTGGTCTGCTTTGTTTCCAAAACAGGTAGAGATCATTCTTTTATATTGTTTAGAAGTCATTTTATGTACATGTATAAAGATGGGGCCATTGAAAGGGGTTTCTGGCCATTTATTCTATGCCATGTATAGTATTTTTATGCTTTGTAGAGGTGAATGAAATTTTGTCATGTATAGCTGTATAACAATTGTAATTACCATTTTTTTATGCTGAGTGTTTGGACAGACCCCAAGAAAACTTGAGTAGACCCACATCAGACTGCTTCTCCATGGGAAAATACTTCCTGAAACAGAAGCTGACTTCTCCCTTTCAAAATGGAGCTTACTCATAAAGGAAAGCATTTGCTTGAAAGAAAGCAGATCTTTGTATGCAAGAGTAACCTGCCTTTTACAATTTATTATCATTTTCCCCTAAGAAGACAGTCTCTGCATATTTGACCACAAACATTATTATACTAGTCTGAGGATAAGTAAACATTAACACTTCTCTTGCTGAATATTCAGTTTAGCCACACCCATTTCTGACTTTGAACCAGTCAGATTACATGACGTAATTTATTCCTACAAATTCATAAATTGAATGTCAAACAGGGTAGATCCTGATCAGATGGCTTCTTCAGAAGCCATCTGATCTGGATCTACACTGTTTGCAAAGAAATGGGTTGTCATGAATAGCAGGATAAGAGTTAAAATTGTTTCACTGATCCCGAGTGAAATGGGACAAGCCAAACTGGATTGGCATGACATTTCCATAGGCCTGATTGATGTACAGAAATGTTGTTTATGCTCTACACAACACAAGTACAGTAAAATCCTACTATTGAGAGGTTTCAGACAACATTTTTGTTAGATTACTCTCCCTTGATCCGCCATATTGGAGACACCAGGCAGGTTTTTGTGTACAAATTTATTAATTTTTGACCACTTATCCCAGGGCCCCCGCCCATAGGGACTTGAAGAAATATATGGGCTGCATGATGCTTCCAGGCGGAGCTGAATCTGGCCCGCACGCTAGTACTGGTAAACCGCTTAAAGGATCTAAGCCTGTCCAGGAACCGTGGTGCGAGACGGATCGTCCATGCTAATAAACCCTATTGGTTTCATTGGGTGACAGGGCTTGAGATGTCATTTCATCTCAATGTCAGGTAAAAGTCCCATAAAATTGGAAGCAACGTCTCCAAAATGACCTTTACAGTGTTGACGGGGATGTTAAACCTCAAATCAAACAAACAAACCACATATCCCATAGTGACAAAAACACTGAAGGGGTTAACATGTGACTGTGGTTGTTCTTAAAGGTCATAAGAATAACATAATCAATGTTTAGTCATAATTTTCTGAAGGACGAGAAAGTGAATTACAAGGAAAGTACATTAAAATACTGTTTGATATGAGCCTGGGTGTCTCCAGCAAGAAAGATAACTGTAGGTGTGTGACATCATTTGCAACCTCTCAATTAAGACCACTGGATATTAGATTAAGACCACTTTGGAAGTGTCAGTTGGGTAGTAGTTAAGCTAATTGGCTCAAAAACTGGGTGCCATGGGTTCAATTCCAGGATTCTCTAGTTTTAGGGATGACTAGCTAAACCAAAGTCCTGCCTCTATATGACCTTAGTTGATGGTGTGGCATAAAACTCTTACAAACTGAAAACCACTCCACTATAAAGGTCCTCATTTGCCAGTCCCACATTGCTTTTTATTCAATTTTATATCCATTATTAAGACCACCTCATGAATAAGACCACATCTGGACAGTCTCAAGTGTTCTTAACATCTATCCTGCTGAAGATGCCACACCCTTACCTTTGCAGTGTAGATCCAGATCAGATAGCTTCTGAAAAAGCCATCTGATCAGGATCTACACTGTTTGTCATGCAGTTGGTGTATTTAATGAGTACATTATATGAAGTAATTTGATCGGTTGATTGTCAGAGATGGGTGTGGCTAAATTAATTCAGTAGGATACGGTTTAATATCCATACAGGAATTTTGCTGTACTGTCGTGATTTTTGTAAATGATTCAGTGATGCTGTGATATTAAGACCACCCCACTTACAAGGCCATCTACAGTCAGACCAACAAGTGGTCATAACAGTGGGATCCTACTGTATTTAAATTTTCTGAATTCATTGCCATACCCGGACCATTGTACATATAATATACCTCATCTTTATAACACTATTGCCAGTCTCAGAAGAAAAATATACAATAACAGTTTGTTTTAACAACTATGTTAATCCAGACAAATATGTTGAGAGTTATGTAGAAAAAATTGTGGTGTATACAATTTGGTATCCAACTTTAAACCCCGAAATATCCAAAACCTTGTTATAATGAACAGTGATATAAAGAGAGTGTCGTGTACAGTCCGTGCTAGTCACTATAGATCTGATTTGTTTCTAAACTTTTTAACTGGCACAGTGTTCAAAAAAGAACTGGGGCCAGTTGTTCAAAGCATCGTTAGCTTAACGAGCTCGTTAGTGGTCATATTGTTAACTCTTCTAGCAAGTACAATATCGAAAATTTTGGTATTTTTGCTGAAAAAATGTGAGCAGCTTTTGCATTCACAAAAGCTGCTCACATTTTTCAGCAAAAATTTCAGCATATTTGCCATATTTAATGATCAAAGTGTTAACGATATGTTAACAAACGACGTCGTTAGTTTTGAACAGCTGGCCCCTGGTGTTTCCACAGTTTCTCTCTCAGTTCATTTTTGTTTTTGAGAACATTGTTTTCAGTAATATTCACAAGTTACTGTAAAAATCCTAAAAATTTGGACACATTGAGGACTTGCTGTAATTCTCCTAAAATTTTAACAGGTTTGTTACCGATCTGGCAAAAAGTCCAAAAAGTGGAGAGGGAATGGCAAAGAAAGTAGACCCTGATTAGGCTGCTCCTGTAGAAGCAGTCTGATCTGGGTCTACATTGTTTGTTTAACGAGTAGTCTAATAGGTAATGAAGGACTTTTTTCCCTTAATTACACCAAGAAACAATTCTTGTGGACATTGCCAAGGCGGTTCTATCAAATATAATAATAATTATAATAATAATCAACCTTATTTATAGAGGGTAACACATTTAGTACATGTACTAGTACTAAACTTCCATGTGGCCCTCTTTTCCTGGGAAGGAACCAGTACTAAGCAATGTGGATAAAGTTTCTTGCTCAAGGAAACAACACATGGCGCTCGCGAGGATTGAACCGGCTACCTCTCGATCTCAAATCCGATGCTTTACCACAGCGCTCCACAACATTTGTTTCTTGTAGTATTAAATAATTACAATATTCTTGAATATCTCGATTAATCGTCTCATCCTATACCAAGGATTTGTTCCATTGAAATTGTCGGGATAATGAGGGTTGACCGTATAACATTCTGTTTTAATTTTAGATCTTTTTGAAAATTTCATTTATATCAGGATTCTCACGAGTTAAGAATCTTCTTTTTATATTTTCACCAGTTAAGTCTTGACTGTTGTTTTGCCAGTTTAACTTAACCCTTGTCCTGCTGAATATTTATACATGCCACACCCACTACCGATTATCAACCAATCAGATTACTTGATGCAAATTATTGCAACAAATTCACAATCTGAATGGCAAACAATGTAGATCCTGATCAGATGGCTTCATCAGAAGCCATCTGATCTGGATCTACATTGTTTCAAAGATAAGGCATATCCGGGATTAGCAGGACAAGGGTTGAGATTTTTCTCTGCCTGTTATCTGTGAGATGTTATCTGGTTTTTACCATTTGCCTATTGGCAGTGGGATGTACACATGTACAGAAAAATTCCTATATTAAGACCACCTTTGGGAATGTTCAAAAGTGGTTTTTAAGACCACTTTTTAAGTCCCAAAATATGGGGTCTTCCATTAGAGCATTCTAGATGTAGAAAATACAAAGAAAACGTACCCGATAACTTTTAAATATGCTTCTAAAAGCATAATCTGTGTTAATTTTAGTGGTCTTATAGCGGAATTTCACTGTATATGCCTGTTTGGGCTTACTCAATGTTTTGTTTTCAGTATTTATATACTGTTTTATGAATTACAGTATTTTAGTGAATATAATAAAAAGTGTTTGTTTTTTTCCCTAAATATCAGTTCATCTTCAAAGCTTTGCTCTGCTGTTAGAAAGAAATGGTTTTCTTTTTTACATGTTATTTGCATATTTAACCTTTACCACTCTCTAGGCTAATTCAGCAGACGGCCAATTGTTGATATTTTTCTTATTTTTCCCCAGGAAACAGAACTTGACATCTCATGCAAATTGTTTCCTTTGGAGACAATTTGCATAAGATGTTAAATCCTGTTTTCTGGGAAAATTAGAAAAATATTTCAAAATGTCGTCTGCTGTGAAAAAAAATACCCAGCATGCAGAGCTTTAAAACAAAATTCCACTGTTACATTACAGACATTACTACATTTTACAGATTTCAAAGACTATTGCATTTACAAATGTACACTATCAGTTGTACATTTGTAAATGCAATACGTATTTTTTTTTGAGAAAAAAAGTCACTTCAAATGAAAAAAAAGCAACATGTTATTTGAGTATTCTAATGCACTTACATTTGTAAGGTGACCTCGGATTGGATAATTAAAAAAAATTTGTGTTGCACATATTCTGCGTTTGACTTTCGGATGAGTCTTTAAACCGAGGTCCCGTCTCCATATGACTGTAACTGTTGGTGGGACGTAAAGCTCAAACACTCACTCACATGTTCTGTGATGAACTGTCAGAACCCAGCTATATATCATCAAGTAATGTCCATTTTGATTGGTTGGTACTTAGTTTTACTCAGCTGACTTTGCTTGCTGTTTTAGGCAAATAGAACAATGTTTTAACCAAAATACGTAAATGTGTGCATTAGACTGGGGATAACTGTATTTAAAATTGCCTACAGGGAGGTAAATCATCAGTTTTATAGTCGCAAAACCTGTTTTACAGCAACACTGATGAGTCGCCATGAAATGAAAATTCCTGCTGTAAACCATCTACCCGAATGGCAATTTCAATAAAGTTTTCCACTAATTCATGAACAGTAGCAGCATTAAACGCAACTGATACAGTTTGGCTAGAACGTAAAAAGTTCTGTCAACAAACTACAGGAATTGAGAAAAATAGCGACATCGTGTATATTTTCTGCCAAACTACATGAATTGAGAAAAATAGCTACATCTTGTTTATTTTCTGCCAAAGCTGGGGTGGGGGCAGCTTTTATGATTTCCTGTATGTTTTGCTGGTAACTACCCCCCCCCCCCCCCCCCCCCCCAAATTCTTTCTTTCATGAGTAGACTCAGCTAATAAGAGAGACAAAAAATACTCGGAAACAGTTGTAGCCGCTGAATATGTTTCCATTCCTTATAATACACATTTAATGAGTTGCTCGTGAAAATAATAATTTCTCTACAATAGTTTCCTGATAACCATTTTGCAAAGCTGAAAAAAAACATACCCCTGTACATTTTGACCAACCCATTTGTCAATATCATACAAACTGAAGCATTCCAAATGGTTTTGTTAAGCCTTTCAGGAGAATGGAAAGCAACTCTATCTAAATATATTTTGTCTCCCTTCTCAATATGGGTCTACTCTTAAATGAAAGAATTTGCTCCTGAGGAGCAAATTCTTTCTTCTAAGTGTAGACCCCAATAGGGGTCTACTTTTAAAGGAAAGAATTTGCTCTTTTGCTCCTCAGGAGCAAATTCTTTCCTTTAAGTGTAGACCCCCCTTTTCAAGGTTCTTTCCTTTAAGTGGAGACCCCCTTTTCAAGGGGAGTTAATTTATGGGAAATTAAACATTGTTGCCATTGTTAAAAATAAAGTATGAAAGTTGTTTCCATTCTCCATTAAGGTGGCTGGTTCATATTATCATCACTACTAATATGTATTTTTCAGAATTTTTTTTAACAAATGAAGAAAAAGATCTGTTTCTCTTTACTATACATGACTAGTCAAGTGTATACATTTTTTCTTGCACACCGGATAAGGAAATCCGTGGTTTTAGCCTGGGATAGAAATTCTATTCTTACCCAGGGACAGGGTTGAATAATGCCTCAAGTGCACTGTCGTTAAGGTTGACATCACAGAACGGTAATGCTGCCACCAATCATCACACCATTGTCATCACAATATGGCGAACGACAGCAACTGAAGTGACTGTGGTATTATCAAAAATCTAGAAATGAAAGGTATGCAAGAAAAAGAATCTTACATGGTGTGAGGGGTGGTTAGAAAATCTGTCCCTCTGGATCACAGTCTAGCATCACTTGGCAAGCCTCGTGATGCCGGACTGTGCCCTCAAAACGGAAAATTTGAGAATAAATTCTGTACCTGACCTCTTTGCTCTAGCTCTAGAATCTCACCTTCAATTATGTTGGTGCCATTAAGACCACGGAAGCAATTTTTGTTCAATTACTGAGTCATATATTGAAAGAATCTCACATTTCTGGCCGTTTTACCTCTGTATAAAACTGTGAATGTCGGCCTTGGTAGCTCAGTCGGATACGCATCTGACTGGTGATCAGGAGGACGTGCGTTTGATACCTGCCAGGTTGAACAACATTCTTTTGTTGAGATTGATCATGAAATCTTTTCTATGGTCATTTTTTCCTTCTGCTGATTCAAGAAGGGCAGTTGTCAATTTCTGGCGAAAGAATGTGCACTTGCTGGTTAACCCCTTATGTATAAACCTGTCCAATAAGTGTGCACAGGTAAACTGTCCGGCTCAAAAATGACCTAAAATAGTTTTGACTTGGCTATTATACTCCAACACAAACAAACAAAATGAAACTGTGAAAACTAATATAGTGATTTTGGCATTTTTTCTTGCCAAAGTCAACCAAAACTACCCATCATGTCCTGCTTGTTTAACTCTTATCATGCTGTTAAAGACAACCCCTATCTTTTGAAACAGTATAGATCCAAATCAGATGGCTTCTGAAGAAGCCATCAGATCAGGATCTACACGGTTTGATAAGTTTTTGGCTTTGTAAGAATAAATTACATCAAGTAATCTGATTGGTTCAAAGTCAGAAATGGGTGTGCCTAAACTGAATATTCAGCAGGATAAGGGTTAACAAATTTCATATGAAATTTCCACATGTGTATGTTTCTGATACCACAGCTGATTTGTACAGTCATATCAATATAAATTATTTACATGTACATCATTACATGAGCCCCGCCAAGCGAATTTGTGTCTTCGAGCATTCTGTCATGACAAATTTTCTCTTGATTCACTGCTTGTATGAGCGAGCAGCGAAGGTTCTGGCGAGACTGCGGGGATGCGCAGGCTCGCCTGAACCTTCGCTGCTCGCATAGGTGACAAGTACCAAAATCGCTTGACGGGGCCCACATTACTTGTGTGTAGGCTTTTTATCATCCTTTTTATTTAAGAAACATAAGTTAGAGTGGTGATTGTGTTTATTAAATAACAGGCTGTGTTGTACCAAATGTATTTTGTAGTTATTTATTTTGTACCTTTTGCCCCAGAGCTGGCACATCCTTTCACCATTGAGTTTCTTGTGGAACCATCCATCTAGGTATGCTTTAAGACACACCCATTATTGCAAAGAAGAGGATTAATCATTCACAGGTTGCCAAGCAGTGATATTGCTCATTATTGTCGCGCTTGCTATTAGCATGGCGCGATATAGGCATCCGGTTTTTTTGTCGTGCCTGCTATTAGCATGGTGCGATATATAGGTGTCCAGTTTTCCGTCCGTTCGTTCGTCCATCCATCTGTTTGTCAATGGGTCAACATTTGCACCCATCCTAGCTTTCACCCTAATGGTCAAGTGTATTTCTCAAGAACTATAAGAGCTTCATTAATGCTATTTGGTACAAACTTGTATCTGGGAATGACAACTTAAATGCAAGCATCCGTATTTGACCGTGACCTACATTTCATGGTTCACTGACTTTGTAAAATATTGGGACCACCATAGCTTTCACTCTAATGGTCAAGTTTATTTTTCAAGAACTATAAGATACCGGTACTTGGTACAGACTTATACCTAGGGATGGCAATTTTAACTTGAGTGCTTCATTCATGATATTTGGTATAAACTTGTATCTGGGAATGACAACTTAAATGCAAGCATGCATATTTGACTTTGACCTATATTTTATCGTTCACTGACTTCTTGAAATATTGTGACCAGGCTAGCCTTCACCCTTTAGTGCAATTCAAAAGAACTATAAGAGATTTATTAATGATACTTAGTACATACTTGTATCAAGGGATGACAACTATAATGCAAGCATCCATATTTGACCTTGACCTAAATTTTATTTTTCACACTGACTTAAGGAACTATTGCATCAACCTGATGTTTAAGTTCATTTCTCAAGAACTATTAGAGCTTCATTAATGGTAATTGTTACAAGCTTGCATCTAGGAATGGCAACTTTTATGGAAGCATCAACGTTTGACCTTGGCTTGGATTTCATGGTTCAGTGACTTTGTCCCCCACAGGCACAACATAGCCTTTGGAAGAATTTTTGTAAGTGAAATAGACTTCAAACCAAAATAATAATGATATAAAAAAATAAAAAAATGCACGCGAGTCTAGCATGCACGCACACACACACCATAGAAAACAAATGCAATTTACCCCGAGAAAAGTTTGGTTAGATTAAGGGGAATGGATACACCTTCAGGGGAGGCATCTTCTGCAAAAGGATTTTTGTCTTCCATATCAATAGGGGTCAGCTCTTAAAGGAGAGAATTTGCTCCTAAGGAAATTGCAAATTCTTTCATTTAAGAGTAGACCCCCTTTTCATTGCGTCAAGGCTTATAGAAAAGCAAACAGTCTACTCAACAGGACCTTTTTCCAATGTTATGTAAGTCTAGACATTCAAGGCATGTCATATATACTTTTTCATTTTAATACTATTTTTGACGGAAAATCCTGTAAGCAAAGGTTGTAGACCCGGATCAGATGCCACATTGTGTGGCATCTGATCTGGGTTTGCACAATTTGCAGCATCTGATCTGGGTATGCACAATTTGCCTATGTCCTCATTACGGGTTACCACTTAAGTATGGGTTTAAAAAGTGGAACTAAACATCTATTTATAGAACTCTATAACCTACAATGAAGATATATAGAAATGCAGAGAAACTTTTTAGGCAATTGAGAGTTATGTGTTTCACTTTATGTGGCATGGCATATTGCACTGTTCAGTGTGACTACTGACACCGATTTGACCATACAATTACCAAGATTGTATTTTGACCATTTTTAGCTGGCCTGTACAAAGTAAAAGGAGAGCTATTGTTGTCACCCTGATCGTCCGTGTTCACGTTACCATTCCCGTCACACTGTGTTAAAGTTTTTCAAATGCTTATATTGCAGCAATCATTCGTGATAGAGCAATCATATTTGGAACTTGGGAACCTGGGAGTGTCTTCCGAGATTCTAAGAGAATATATCCCTGGGTTCATGCCCCGGGGTGGGGTTAGGAGGGTCAAAATCTAGGACTACTTGTAACACTGTTGAAGTTTTTCAAATGCTTATATCTTGACAATCACTTGTCACAGAGCATTCATATTTACAACTTGGGTACTTGGGAGGGTCTTCTAAGGTTCCAAAGAAACATGCCCCTAGGTTCATACCTGGGGGTGGGGCTAGGGGTCAAAATCTAGGACATCTTTGTAATATGTTACAGTATTTGCATTTCCATTATGTTACTAAGTTATAGACACACTGGGTTATACATTAGCCAACTATGTGACATTGGTTCAAGTGTAAGAGGGTGTAGGTCACTGTGACCTACATTTCACAGTCCAGTAATTTGACCATATATACTTAAGAGTATTTGTTGGAGATTTGTCATATCTGGGATATTATTTCATTTACCTCAAATATAGCTAGGTCAGTGTGACCTATATTTCATTGTTCAGTGATTGTGCCATATGTTTTGAATACTTTTTCATGGAGATGCTTCATACCTGGTTGATAAGTTCCATATGACCAGATGATTGTCTTAAAATATATATTGGTCAATGTGACTTATTTTCATGGTTCAATGATTTTGCCTTATAACTTGGACACTTTTTCCTCTAGAAATGTCATACTTGAAATATATGTTCCATGTGACCTGATCATTGACCTCAAACTATATCTAGTCATTGTGACCTATATTTCATGGTTCAGTGATTTTACCTTATATCTTGAAGGCGTGAAACAGGCATGCTATGCTGTCAGGCAACAGCTCTTGCTCATAATTTTAGGCCAAGCAATAAAAGAATTATTGCTTAATTTGTAACCCTGCATATCTTTTTCCTTCAAGTATACATTTACACCACAACCTCATTATAACACGGTTGATTATAACACGGTTTTGGATATAACACGATTTCCAGATGGATCCTAAAAATGTATAGATTATATAGAAAAATGACCGTGAATGGTCATTTTTCTATATAATCTGTACATTTTTGTTTGGATATAACACGGTTGTTTAACTAACACGGTTTCTGCTTTGGACCCCAAAAATAGTGTTATAAAGGGGTTGGAATGTATTTACAAAACCAAAATTACAAGAAATATGTCTACCATACTTCTCTTTTAACTGTAATGCATGCATTTATAAAATGTAATTGTATTATGCTGAATATTTTGTACTCCTTTTTTTTTTTTTCGAATATATAAACCTATATGTTGTAAATATGAGGGTGAATTGTCATGCTTATTAAAGTCAGTTTTCAATCTGAACCATGTATGTATCTTTATCAAAATCCTATTAACCTTAGCATAAAAATTTCTAGTCAAATGCAGGGATCACTGACAGTTTTTAATGCATTGACATTTGGAGGGCTTCTCTAAAGAAACTTTAGGTCTGTAGCCTCATGTTGAGACACCTTTGGAGGAACCCTGACTGACGGTTGTTTTTAAGGTAACCGGGCGCCATGGGCACATAGGGGCTACCCCTTGGAGGAACCCAAGAAGTGTTAACCCTTATCTTGCTGAATATTCATTTAAGCCACACCCATTTCTGTCTATCAACCAATCAAATTACTTGATGTAATTTATTGCTGCAAATTCATAAACTGAATGCCAAACAGTGTAGTTCCTGATCAGATGGCTTCTACACTGTTTGGAAAGATAGGGGTTGTCGTGAACAGCAAGATAAGGGTAATGCAATGAAGCTAACATGAGTGATTCAAGCTTTTCATGCGTTATCTACGATATTCCAAAGTAAAATGTTTTTGGAACTATCCCAAAAAACAACCAGGCAAACATGAAGCCTTATCCTGCTGAATATTCAGTTAAGCCACACCCATTTCTGACTTTGAAACAATCAGATTATTTATTATTTGATTTAATTTATTCCTACAAATTTATAAATGGAATGTCAAACAGTGTAGATCTAGATCATATGGTATCTTCAGAAGCCATCTGATCTGGATCTACACTGTTTGCAAAGATGGGGATTGTCATGAACAGCAGGATGAGTAAGGTGTGACCTATCTTGAAATATTTGGTGAAATTCACAATTTAAATTTGATAACCACTTTCGATCGGGCTTGAAGAAATAGATTGGCTGCATGATGCTTCCATGCAGAGCTGAAACAGACCCGCACAGGAGTACCGGATCTAAGCCTGCTCAGGCAAAGGGGTGCGAGTCTCAGACCATCCATGCTTATAAACTCTATTGGTTTCATTGGGCAGCAGGGCTTGAGATGCCATTTCATCTCAATGTCGGGTATAAGTCCCACAAAATTGGAAGCAACGTCTCCAAAATGACCTGTACAGCGTTGACAGGGACGTTAAATCTAAAATCAAACAAACAAAACCACTTTCCAGCGAAACTAACATGGCTTTTGATCCATTCAGCACCACTAGGCTTCAAACAGCTAAATGCAACAATATTTATGACAGAATCCAGAGCCCAGTTGTTCAAAACTAATGACATCGTTAGTTAACATATCGTTAAAACTTTGATTGTTAAATATGGCCAATATACTAATAGTTTTGCTGAAAAAATGTGAGCAGCTTTTGCAAATGCAAAAGCTGCTCACATTTTTTCAGCAAAAATACCAAAATTTTAGATATTGTACTTGCCAGAACAGTTAACAATATGACCACTAACAAGCTTGTTAAGCTAATGAGACTTTGAACAACTGGACCCCGGTTTTTACTGATCCAAAATAGCAAAATTGTATCCATCTCCCACAAGCACAGTTTGTGTAGGCATATGTCATAGAACTAAATATCACTGTGTAACATACATGTATATATAAGATTTGGTTTCCTGTTGTGACTTCATACATAATTATATCGTATAATTTAGACAGCAGTTAGCTTCAGAATTTTTTGTTTAAAATCTTAAACATATTTCATATAAAATCAGAGATTGAAACACCTTATATGTCATAGAATTAGATTGGTGTGTGTAATATATAAACAGGTTTTAAAGTACTGTTCTGTCTAAAATAGTTCTGCACAACCTATATTATAACACAGTTTTGAAAACAACACAAAAGATGGATCCCAAAAATATATAGATTATTTAGAAGAATGACCATAAATGGTAATTTTTCTGTATACAGTCAAACTTTGCAATGGCTTGAACCCCTTAGGGACCATGAAAATTTGTAGTTAGCCGGTTACTATCAGTGCCATACCAGTTGTGGGACATCTTTTCGGGGTACTATATTACAATTATATGTTGTGTGCACTCATTAGAATCGCCTTGATTCTTATGAGTACATGCAGCATACAGTTGCTAGATAAAAGAAGAAAATCTCCCTACATTATCCCTATATCATATTTGGAGGAATTCCCTGCAGACTCGAGATTTGGTTTCATCCATGATAAACAAGCCATTGGGGTTCAAGCCATCAAAATTTCACTGTTTTGTTTGTTTGAGTTGACGTTTAACGTCCCTGTCAACACTGTATAGGTCATTTTGGAGGTTGCTTCCAATTTTGTGGGACTTTTCCCCGATATTGAGATGAAATGACATCTCAAACCTTGTCACCCAAGGAAACCAATAGGGTTTATAAGCATGGATGGGCCGACTCGCATCGCTTTGCCTGGGCAAGCTTAGCTCCTGTAAGCATTTTATGATTACTTGTGTGCGGTCGGTTTCAGCTCTGCGTGGAAGCATCATGCAGCTCATCTATTTCTACAAGCCCTGATGGGTGGGGCTGGAAATTTCACTGTAGTCTATACTTTTTTGTTTGGATAGAATTACACAGTTTCCTCTTTGGTGTGTTATAATACAGAGGTTGTGGTGTACATACATTGTGTAATTCAGGCAGGTAGCATCAGAGGTGTTTAACCCATTTTGTACCGTAAACCCCAAAACGGGTATCCTGACAAACAGTGCAGCCCAGATCACACACCACAGAACCCGGCGTCTGATCAGGGCCTACACTGTTTGCAGAAAAATCAGCCATATTCCAAAAGAAGTTATGAAGAAAACACAACCTGTCAACCCTAAATTTCGAAATGGACTCCTGCCATATATAAGGAGGAAGATTCCATTTGGTACAAAAAGGGTTAAAAGTTTAGATTTTCAGTTTAGTAGAATCTTGTTACAAGAGGATAATACATGATGCATTCTTTCATCTCTTAAGAGCAATGGGAACACCTGGCATATTTTTCCGCCATTTTTCAAAGTGAGACAACTTTCGGGACTTACTGTTCACTTTTATAGAAGCTCTGTCTCACTGAAAAAGGGGTCTACTCTTAAAAGAAAGAATTTGCTCCTCAGGAGCCAATTCTTTCCTTTAAGAGTTGACCCCTAGTGACATGGGAGACAAAAATACTTTTGCAGGAGTTGCCTCCCCTGAATGTGTTCCCATTCCCCTTAAATGGTTAGTTTTATGATGAAAATTTGTGATATATTTCTTGCTTACACTTCAAATATAGGTTGTGGGTGCTCATCAGAACCACCTCAGTGAGGCAGTTCGAACAAAGTACCCGCAACCTGTCTTGGAGCAGAAATAGGATAAATAATGTATACCCCCTTAAACCCCAGTTTTCTCTCTATAAAATAGGTTTTATGGGGGTGTTTATTTCAGGAACTTGTCCCCCACATGATGAATTGAATTACCGTAAAATCTCTAATAGACGGCCGGTGCGTTTATTAGAATCATTACCTTTCCTGAAGAGGGGGAGGGGTGTTTATTAGAGGCCAGAGAAACCTGCAACTTGCATGTGATGGTCCAAAACGCTCGGTTTCTTTCTTATGGCCGCCATCTTGTTTCTCAAAAAAAAAAACTGGGGATACAATAGCTGTGTGTTAGAATAGAATAGTAGTTACCCAGCCCCGACTTGTTTAATTTCCGACCCTTTTGTACCATGAGAGAAAAAAGGACTTGTGTGTTCGACTATCAAGCAACAAATTCGGAAACTTTCATCATAAGGTTAGATCATTAGAGGCTGGTATTTTTCTGAGAATTGCTAAAACAATCGCCATTTTTAACATCCCAATCGGGGGTTGGGCGTTTATTAGAGCATGGGCTTCTAATAGAGATTTTACGGTATTCAGTGTTCAAACTCTTGAGGGTTCAAACATATTTTTGATTTGATTAAACGACAGTTGTTGTGATTGGCATGTCAAGGGTTAACCAATCTGAAGTACATGTATGCCATAGAATTGAATCAAAGCGTTTAACATGTAAACAGGTAAAACTGCATCTTTAAATATAGTCTGCTTATGTTGTCTGCTGAATCTTCACGCAAACTTTTCAAACATATTTTTGCATACAGGCAAACAGTGTGGACCCTGATCAGACAGCTCCTAAAGCTGATCTGGTTCCACACTGTTTGCAAAAATGGCTGCTTAAAGTAATGGCAGACGTCAAAGCAGACGACAATTGTTGTGGATTAAACCAGAATCTGAAGTACATGTATGTCATAGAATTGAATCAGAGTGGTTAACGTGTAAACAGGTTAAATTTAGAGCACTGTTGTGTCTTAATATGCACATTGTGTGATTTAGGCAGCAGGTATTTTGCATGTGGCTGCATGGTATTTAACCCATTTTCTACCGAAAACCCTAAAACGGGTAATTGACAAACAATGCAGGCCCAGATCGGATGCCGCAGAACGCGGCATCTGAGAAGGGCCTACACTGTTTGTAAAAATTTCAGCCATTTTCCAAAATAAAATTTGAAGAAAAACAACCAGTTACCCCTAAATTTTGAAATGGACTTCAGCTATATATAAGGAAGAAGATTCCATATGGTACAAAAAGGGTTAACCGTATAGGGCCAAGCAAAGTTATTTGCAGGTAACATTCTATTTGGTTTATTTTTATGAAAATAAGGCTTGATATGAAAAAAAGACTCACATTTTCTCTGAGGAAAAAAATCTAGAAAGAGCAGAAAAGAAAAATGCAACAGGGCCATGACTAGTTGAGTTTATCATCATGCAGTCACATTGTTTTGTGTTGTTAATTATATTGTATTATTTATTGGTTGCTGTAATGTGTTAAGCATGTATTTTACCATTTAAACTGTCACAAGGTGTGTTATTCACCGTCTGCATTCAATATAGATTCACATTGTTCTGTAATACATTGTACATACCGTATTTGCCCTAATTACCGCGCATGCTTCTATAAGCGCACACCAAAGCTATTTTTGAAAAGGAAATACATAAGCGCACACTTTACAGTAACCTTCCCCTGGAAGCTCTCACAGTAAATCTACAAAAAAACTTAACGTTATTTCTTCAACAGGGAAGGCAATGCTTTAGTATTCTTTTCTGTCCCATTAAATATCAGTATGCATCATCTCGGAAGCTATTGTTTTCGCATCGAGAGCTAATTTGGGAGATTTTCCACCGTGATTTTTTGACGCGATTTTGAAAAAAACTAAGCGCACTGTGCGGTAATTAGGGCGAATACGGTAGTTAGGAAAATCTGCCCTGATGTAAAGCTCTAGAGTTTATGCAAAATGCTGGATTATTCTGTCTGCATTTAATATCCTTGGTAGACAGTTAAATTTTGATAACTTTTATTTGGATTTTCAAGCAAAGTATGAAAATTTAGTTAAAAATAAGTCATTTTGCCTTTTATACACAGGAATGGGATCAAAGTAAAAAGTGTTCAAGTACTGAGCAATAACACTCTATACAGCTTAAAAATAGTCCACTAACAACTTTTTCCTTCTTTTGCTATACATTTATTGGATTCATTGTGGTTCATGGGGTGCATGCGCTCTTGTAACATAACAAGTTACGCTTTGATGGATGCATGCGCTCTTGATAAAATCAACCTGTGACAAACTGCCTATAATCCAATTTGAGTGGCAGTGCTTATCTACTAATATTATGGTATTTTGCTAAGAAATAACAACTGATGGGGATGACTGAAGGTGTGTTATTCTTTTTTCTGTGTGCATAAATATTTATAGTGCGAACAATTTGACATGAGACACCTTTATACAAGGAATAAATTAGTCAATGCTATCGCCTAATACGTCTGCTTACGTAAACTTCTCGTGAATTTTTGGCATCACATGAATTGTGGCCCATTTACTGACCTCTATGTATTGTATAACAAAATCACCAGCTTCGAAAAATGACGGAGATAAAAATATCCATTCATTCGGGTGTGAAATTATGTAATAGAGTTCACCAGTCTCAGGTCAATTTGTTCGAACTATAACATAAAATACGTTCTATAAAAGGGTTATCCTTTGGAAGCGAGGAATACACCACAGAACCGGAAAATATGAAGTGTATATGTTTTCTGGGTCAGACTAGCTAGTTTCGGCCAATTAGGCCTCATCAGTGACCCTCAAATATTTTCGAAATTCCACAATGGAATCAATGATCCCAAAGGACAAGAAAATATAAACTACACTGTGATGTAGGGCAGGGAGACTTTTTACGGCCGCCACACATTCCCAGACACCAGCTGTAATGACGTTAAATATGTTCTATAAAAGGGTTATCCTTTGAAAGCGAGGAATACACCACAGAACTGGAAAATATCAAGTGTACATGTTTTCTGGGCCAGACTAGCTAGTTTCGGCCAATTAGGCCTCATCAGTGACCCTCAAATATTTTCGAAATTCCACAATGGAATCAATGATCCCAAAGGACAAGAAAATATAAACTACACTATGATAAAACTGTATGAATAAGATGGTTTGATCAAAACCGAAACTAGATCATCAGAGGGTTAAAAATATATTCGTCTCGCTTTTACTCTCAATATTCCAGTAGGACTCGAGGCGAATTGTACTTTATGTTCAAAATAACATGTATATTGTTAACTATATATATTGTCGATAAAAAATACGAAAACATTTGGGAAAACAGAAGCAAATGCTGTTAACATCCACACCGTGTTTCCCTGAATTAGGCTGAAATTAGGTCAAAAGAATTTGGGTAGAGAATACTGGCTGATTATCTTTTCAAAAATGCTTGATGACCTTATTTATATGTACATGTACTTGAGAGTCCCTGTAATAAATACCTTTGTTATGCACAGATTATAATCATTTTTGGGGTTCAAATTTAAAGAGCGCATGTCTTAAGCGAGCAGTAATTTAATGAGTAGACAAGAAAAACGTGAAATGGCATTATGGACGGGTTTTTTCAGGGTTAACCGAAAGGTAACCCGGGACGCGGACACCCGGCCGGCCAGTCGCCCGCCCGGACATCGCTATTCTAAAGGACGAAAACCCGTCCAAAAAACAAACCTGAGGATATCCAAATGCCTAATTATAATAAATTGTGCAAAAGCAAATACTGCAAATAGAGTTGTTAGGGCACCACCATTTGTTTTTCAAAAGAAACATGTTTCAGGACTGTCCTGTATGGTTTCCTCTAAACTTGACCCCTTCAAAATATATGTAGGGGTCTACTCTAACAGAAAAAGCATTTGCTCATGAGAAGCAAATTCTTTTTCCTGTTGATAAGGGGGAAAGTTGCCTACCCTGAATAAGTTTTCATTCCCTTTAAGTCTAAGGATTTTAACCCATTTAGTACCAGAAACCCCAAAACGGGTACCCTGGCAAACAGTGCAGACCCAGATCAGACGCCGCAGAATGCGGCGTCTGATCAGGGCCTCCACTGTTTGCTAAAAGTTCAGTCATTTACCAAATAAATTTTGATGGAAACACAACCCGACACCCCTAAATTTTGAAATGAACTCCTGCTATATATAAGGAGTAAGATTACATTTGGTACAAAAAGGATTAAGGTAATGGTCAGATGCCAGGAGCCCTTGTCAGATGTGTGATCAGCTTTTTATATGATAAAAGTGATTGGTAGGAGCTAGGTTTGCAATACTTAACCCATAAAATGCCAATTACAACAATTGATGTCTGCTTTGCCATCTGGCATCTGCTGATTACCTTAAAACTAACTTTTTGCCAACAGTGTGGACCCAGATCAGACTGCTCCTGTAGGAGCAGTCTGATCTGGGCCCACACTGTTTGCCTGTATGCAAAAATATTTTTAAAAACTTTACAAAAAAAATTAAGCAGACAACATAAGCAGACGACATTTTCAGATGTAATTTTTCTCGGCGTCTTAAGGGTTAAGTGACGCCACAAGTCGTTCAGTCTGACACCATGTTAGTGGCTGGGTTTATGACACCAGCTGACACTGAATCAGCAGCTTGGTTTATGACACACTTGGACACAGTTTGAAGGTCATCTAGTCCTGACATCATCTTCATATTGTCACTCTTCATCACAGTCAGGTTAGTGTGTTACAATGGCACTTTTGATTGCACTGTCAATTGGGTTTCAAAGCTTTTGGGCTATACCAATGGTTTTCCAGATTGTGTTAATGATGATTACTTAAAACAAATGAGTAGATCGATCATGATTGCCATGATTGATCATATATAGAAAGAGTACTTGTCATACACACATTAATTTGGATACGGCCCCCGCTCATCTGGGCTTGAACAAATATATGGGCTGCATGATGCTTCCACGCAGAGCTGAAACTGATCCGTACACGAGTACTGGTTAACCGCTTAGAGGATCTAAACCTGCCCTGGCAAAGCGGTGCAAGTCGGCCCGTCCATGCTTATAAACCTTATTGGTTTCATTGGGCGGCAGGGCTTGAGATGTCATTTCATCTCAATGTCGGGTAAAAGTCCCACAAAATTGGAAGCAACGTCTCCAAAATGACCTTTACAGTGTTGACGGGGATGTTAAACCTCAAATCAAACAAAACAAATTAATTTGGATGAGGCACCAAAAACAATCAACCTGTATAGAAAAATGATTTATGGTCATTTTTCGATTACCAAAACAAGCTTCCCACTACCATATAACAAACAATAGTGGTACATGTATTAATATTTCAAGAGGTTTCTTCAATCAAACAGAATTTTATTTTTCTTAAGTTACATGGTGCATGTATAATTGTATATGATAGGAGATAAATAAGTCACATCCCAATCAACACTGTATAGGTCATTGTGGAGACGCTGCTACCAATTTTGTGGGACTTTTACCCGATATTGAGATGAAATAACATCTCAAGCCCTGTCGCCCAATGAAACCTAAAGGGTTTATAAGCATGGATGGTCCGACTCGCACCGCTTTACCTGGGCAGACTTAGAACCTCTGAGCGGTTTACCAGTACACCTGTGCGGTTGGTTTCAGCTCTGCGCGGAAGCATCATGCAGCCCATTTATTTCTTCAAGCCTCAATGGGTGGGGGCCACAAATAAGAGTCAAGAAAAAAGTTTTTAACTGCCTAACTTTCAAACTCGTGAAATAGAGTCATGAAAAATTGTTTTTAAAGTGCAAAAAATTCAAACGCGTGAAGAAATAAGAGCCATGAATAATAGTTTTTATTTGACGAAGTCATGAGAAAATGGAGTCGTGAAAAATTGTTATTAATCCTTATCTTGCTCTTCACGACAACCCCTATCTTTGCAAACAGTGTAGATCCAGATCAGATGGCTTTTGACGAAGCCATCTGATCAGGATCTACACTGTTTGACATTCAGTTTAGGATTTGTAAGAATAAATTACATCAAGTAATATGATTGGTTCAAAGTCAGATTTGGGTTTGGCTTAGATGAATATTCAGCAAGATAAGGGTTAAACTGCTTTTCTGACTGATTTACAGCTGGGTTTATTCTGTTGAAAAGTGCCGTACGTAAGCTTTAGTTCACAACCTGCTTTACATTATTCCAAGACGTAGGCTAAAGACAATTACACTTATCTTTTAATATGTGATCTTATGTGCCATAAACTTAAGGGGAATGGGAACACCTTCAGGGGAGACAACTCCTGCAAAAGTATTTTTGTCTCCCATGTCAAAAGGGGTCAACTCTTAAAGAAAAGAATTTGTTCCTGAGGAGCAAATTCTTTCCTTTTTAGAGTATACCCCTTTTTTCAGCGCGACAGTGCTTATAGTTGTTTCCATTCTCCTTAATTGTAATTTTGTGATATTACTCTCCAAATTCAAATTGTCAAGAAAATACGTAATATAGAACAAAATAAATTTATATTCCTAGGTTCTTTAAATGTTAGAAACAGATAAAGCTGAGATGTTAAAAACCAACATTGTGTTAACATAACCCTAAATCTGTGATCATTAAAAATATACAGCTAGGTTCTGGCTTTGATAGATTATGCCGTCTTGTCCAAGTTTCATTGTTTAAATACATATCTTAGCTTGTCTTATGTAAATTATTCAGGATATTTAGAACATGACATTAGATGGACAATGTCAACAGCAGTTCGTTGAGGAGAAAAAGTTTTCTTTGATAATGGAATTTCAAAAGATTTAATACATGTACACCCTAACCTCTTTATAAAACTGTTCATTATACCGTACAGTTTAAAGAAGGATCCCAAAAGCACAAAGGTGACCTTTAACCCGTATCCCACTGAATAAATTAATTAAGATACACCCATTATTAAATAGCAACCAATCAAATTACTTGATTTAATGTATTTGTTCAATTCACAAAATGCATCACAAACAGTGTAGATCCTGATCAGATGGCTTCTTCAGAAGCCATCTGATCTGGATCTACACTGCTTGCAAAGGTAGGGGTTGTCATGACAAACTGCATGACAGTGTAGATCCTGATCAGATAGGGATCTACACTGCTTGCAAAGGTAGGGGTTGTTGTGTTCAGCAGGACGAGGGTTAATGTTTATTTTTCTAAATATATAATCTATACATTTTTGTTTGGATATAGCAGGGTTGTTTGATAGCATGGTTTTTGCTTTGGACGCCAACAACTTTTATAAAGAGGCTGCGGTTGATGTTGCACACCATAACATGTTTAAGGGGAATGAATACACCTTCAGGGGAGGCAACTCCTGCAAAAGTATTTTTGTCTCCCATATCAATAGGGGTCAACTCTTAAAGGAAAGAATTTGCTCCTCTGGAGCAAATTCTTTCCTTTAAGAGTTGACACCTTTTTCCATGAGACAGGGCTTATAGAAAAGCGAACTGGAAGTCCCGGAAGATGTCTCCCGTTGAAAAATGGCAGACAAATCTGCAAGGTTTTCCCATTCCCCTTAAGTGCCTCCAAACAATGGTGACTCTGATCAGCCTGTGCATCTTTACCCAAATAAGATCCGTTGCTGTTTGCCCCAGGGAAAACCAGGGCCACGGTGAAGCTTCAAGTGGGCAGTGAAAGCTCTGATCAGACAGGGGGAATGCCCAGGCTTGTCACCCATGTTATACATGTACTGCACATTTTCTTATGATGCTGTTCATAGCTACTCTTTCTACGGCCCCCGCCCATAGGGGCTTGAAGAAATATATAGGCTGCATGCTGCTTCTACGCAGAGCTGAATCCGGCCCGCACACTAGTACTGGTAAACCGCTTGGGCGACAGGGCTTGAGATGTCATTTCATCTCAATGTCGGGTAAAAGTCCCACAAAATTGGAAGCAACGTATCCAAGATTACCTTTACAGTGTTAAACCTCAAATCTAACAAACAAAACTTTCTATCTGGTAGACTGACACAGATACCTATACAAGTTGTGAAGATCCAGATGAGATGGCTCATAACGAGCCCTCTGATCAGGATCTACACTATTTGCAACTCCATAAATGATTTTTTTTTTCAAAAAAACCCTAGTTGCAAAAATGGATGCATCCAAATTCAACAATAGAAAATTCTTCTTCAGAAACTCGGTAGTGAAAGCATTAAAACGCTTTTCATGACCTACCTGGTAAAGGTAGGGATTTTATTTGTCCATGTTTTGTTATGTTCTAAATATTCATATTTAAAGTCCAGGGTCCAGTTGTTCAAAACTAACGATGTCATTAGTTAACACATCGTTTAAACGTTTGATAATTTAATAAGGCAGATATGCTCTAAGTATTTTTGCAGAAACAATGTGAGTAGCTAATTGCATTTTTGCAGCAAAAATACCATGACATCTTACTTACCAAATTGTTAAGTATTGCAGTCTGATCTGGGTCCACACTGTTTGCAAAAAAAATAATTTTAAGGAAACCTGCAGACGGCAAAGCAGATGACAATTGTTGTGATTGGCATTTTATGGGTTAACATATTTTGACCACTAATGAGCTTGTTAAGCTTATGAGGCTTTTGAACAATTGAACCCAGGTGTTTCATGAGTTTAGTTATAGTCTTAACCATTATATTAAAATTTTGTAAATGTTTATTCTTTTTTTATCATTTGCATCCTATCTGTGGTGCTGGCTTCTATCAGTGGCTCAGTCTGTCTGACGTGACCTGGTTGTGGGTTCGACTCCTGGTTGGTCCAGCAACATTCTTTCCCGGAGACTGATCATCAGATATTTTCTACAGTCATTCTCTTCATTCGCTGATTTTTTTAGGGCATTTTATCAGTTTCTCGCAAAAGAATGTGCACTTTACTGTTCAACTTCATACACATGTATACGCCTTCCCAGAAAAGTGTGGTCAGCTAAACTGACTGGCTCAGCAACAAAAAAAAGTCAATATAACCTTAGTAGTGCTGACTAGGCCATTAACTCTTAAGCATTTCTGTTCATAGCAAGGACCTATGTGCCATGCTAAGTGAAAAGGAGCTTTGTTTGACCACCAAACACACATCAGCCTAGTTATCTGTGCAGTTTAAGGGCAATGGGTATATCTGCAGGGGAGGCAACTCCTACAAAAGTATTTTTGTCTCCCATGTCAATAGGGGTCAACTCTTAAAGGAAAGAATTTGCTCCTGAGGAGCAAATTCTTTCCTTTAAGAGTAGACCCCTTTTTCAGCAAGACTGAAAAGCAAACAGGAAGTCCAGAAAGTTGTCTCCCTTTGAAAAATGGCAGAAAAATTTGCCAGGTATTCCCATTCCCCTTCATGTACAATATGGATGGCCATTATTTAACAAGTGGGCCATGATGGCCCTGGATCGCTCACCTGATCCATAGAGTAACAAGTGGGCCCGGGGAGGGCCATTATTGACCCCAGGGTTATAATGTGCATTATGTTGAGGGAGGTCTAAAAAGGTGATACCAAATATCAACCAAGGCTATAATATGAACAATCTTGGCAAAGGTCCACTAGATGAAGCTACATACCAAATATCAAAGACCTGGGCCTTGCGGTTTCAGAGAAGAAGATTTTTTTAAAGATATTCCCAACATAAGCCTATGTAAAACCAAATGGCCCCAGGGCGGGGGCATTTTTGGCCTCAGTCTATAATTTAAACAATCTTGATAGAGGTCCACTAGATGAAGCTTTACACCAAATATCAAAGACCTGGGCCTTGCTGTTTCAGAGAAGATTTTCAAAGATTATTTCTAAATAAGTCTATGTAAAACCAAAGGGTCTCGGGGCGGGGCATTTTTGGCCCCAGGGCTTTAATTTGAACAAACTTGATAGAGGTCCGCTAGATGAAATTTCACACCAAATATCAAAGACCTAGGCCTTGTGGTTTCATAGAAGAAGATTTTTAAAGATAGATAAGTCTTATATAAGTCCCTATATAAGTCTATGTAAAACCAAAGGGCCACAAGGTGGGGGGGGGGGGAATTTTTGGTCTCAGGGCTATAATTTGAACAATCTTTGTAGAGATCCACTAGCTGAAGCTTCATACCAAATATCAAAGACCTAGACCTTGTGGTTTCAGAGAAGAAGATTTCACAAGATTTCCAAATATAAGTATATGTAAAACCAAAGGGCCCCGCAGCGGGGGCATTTTTGGTCCCAGGTCAATAATTTGAACAATTTTGGTAGAGGTCCACAAGATGAAGTTCATAACAAATATCAAAGACCTGGGCCTTGCAGTTTCAGATATATATAAGCCCATGTAAAACCTAAGGGCCCCCAGAACTATAATTTGAACAATCTTGGTAGGGGTTCGCTAGATGAAGCTTCATACCAACATCAAAGACCTGGGCCTTGCGGTTTCAGAGAAAAAGATTTTCCCTATATAAGCCCATGTAAAACCAAAGGACCCCTGGAGGGGGGCATTTTTGGCCACAGCACTATAATTTGAACAATCTTGGTAGGGGTCCACTAGATGAAGCTTCATACCAAATATCAAAGAACTGGGCCTTGCGGTTTCAGAGATGAAGATTTTTAAAGATTTTCCCTATATAAGCCCATGTAAAACCAAAGGGCCCCGGGGCATTTTTTGCCCCAGCACTATAGTTTGAACAATCTTGGTAGGGGTCCACTAGATGAAGCTTCATACCAAATACCAAAGAACTGGGCCTTGTGGTTTCAGAGAAGAAGATTTTTAAAGATTTTCCCTATATGAGCCTAAGTAAAACCAAAACCAAAGTGTCCATGGGCAGGGGCATTTTTGGCCCCAGCACTTTAATTTGAACAATCTTGGTAGGGGTCCACTAGATGAAGCTTCATACCAAATATCAAAGACCTGGGCCTTGCGGTTTCAGAGAAGATTTTTAAAGATTTTCCCTATATAAGCCCATGTAAAACCAAAGGGCCCCGGGACGGGGGCATTTTTGGCCCCAGCACTATAATTTGAACAATCTTGGTAGGGGTCCACTAGATGAAGCTTCATACCAAATATCAAAGAACTGGGCCTTGCGGTTTCAGAGAAGAAGATTTTTAAAGATTTTCCCTATATAAGCCCATGTAAAACCAAAGGGCCCTGGGAGGGGGGCATTTTTGGCCCCAGCACTATAATTTGAACAATCTTGGTAGGGGTCCACTAGATGAAGCTTCATACCAAATATCAAAGAACTGGGCCCTGCGGTTTCAGAGAAGAAGATTTTTAAAGATTTTCCCTATATAAGCCTATGTAAAACCAAAGGGCCCCAGGGTGGGGTCATTTTTGGCCCCAGCACTATAATTTGAACAATCTTGGTAGGGGTCCACTAGATGAAGCTTCATACCAAATATCAAAGACCTGGGCCTTGCAGTTTCAGAGAAGAAGATTTTTTAAGTTTTCTGTGAAAAAAATCTATTTTTGGCTCCTGTGACCTAGATATGCAATGGACCAGAACCATTTGAACAACTTTGAAAGGGGACCACCTAAGGATCATTCCTGTGAAGTTTGGTCAAAATCCGATTAGTGGTTTAGGAGGAGATGTCGTTTGAAGAAAAAGTTTACGGACGCACGCACGCACTGACGACGGACGACTGACAAAAAGTGATCACAAAAGCTCACCTTGTCACTACGTGACAGGTGAGCTAAAAACAGCTTCCTCATCCAGTCTGGGAAGGTTATGCCAAGTTGTACATACATATGTACATGCATTTGTGCATTCCCAGCAGCTATGCTTCTGAGTGGCACTAGGGCATCTGGATGATAATCTTCCTCACCTCTGCGTGTGGGTGTTTGAGCTTTACGTCTCACCAACAGCTAAGGTCATACGGAGATGGGACCTCGGTTTAAAGACTCATTCGAAAGTCTGTAGAAGCCGGGGATCGATCCTACGATCCCTGGTTTACAAGGCAAGTAGCATAACCACTACACCACGGAGGCTTCTCTTCCTTACCTCTAACATTAAGATTTAACCTCTGACAACTGTCCTTTAACCCATTTAGTACCAGAAACCCCAAAATGAGTACCCTGGCAAACAGTGCAGGCCCAGATCAGACGCCGCAGAACGCGGCGTCTTCTCAGGGCCTCCACTGTTTGCTAAAAGTTCAGTCATTTCAAAATAAATTTTGATGAAAACACAACCTGTCACCCCTAAATTTTAAAATGAACTCCTGCTATATATGAGGAGGAAGATTCCATTTGGTACAAAAAGGGTTAATGTCATACAACAATCTTCTCCACATGCCATATGTTGGGTTTAGACCTTAAATACAAGAGCTGTCACAGATAATGGGCTAAGCGGATGGTTAATTGTCCCGCCGCGATAGTTGAAGGGGACTATAGTAATGGGTTCATCCGGCCATCCTTCCGTAGACACAATCTCGTCTCGGCAACTCCTATAGTTTGCAAGGGGATTTGATGAAACTTTCCAGTTATAGTTACCATGACCTGAAGACGATCATATTTTATCGAGGCCATCTTGACTGATTTTTACCAGTTATGGCCCTTAAAGTTTGTCAGTTTTAGCCATTTTATCAACAGAAGTTCCTGTCTCCGCAACTCCTACAGTTTTCAAGAGATTTTGATGAAACCTTTCAGTTACAGTTCCCATCACCTGAAGATGTTCATATTTTATCAAGGTCATGTTCTACTGATTTTTACCAGAGCTATGGCCCTTTGGCTATTTTTCAACAGTGTTGAAAAGGTTTTAAAATCCAAAAACATGATTTACAACATATATTTTATAGACGTATTTCCAACGTCAAGGGGACAATTGGTTTGTTTCATTTGAGGTTTAACGTCCCCATCAACACTGTTTAGGTCATTTTGGAGACTTTGCTTCCAATATTGTGGTACTTTTACCCAACACTGAGATGAAATGACATCTCAAGCCCTGTTGCCCAATGAAACCAATAAGGTTTATAAGCATGGACGGTCCGACTCGCACCGCTTTGCATGGGCAGGCTAAGATCGTCTAAGCAGTCTACCAGTACTTGTGTGCGGTCAGTTTCAGCTCTGCATGGAAGCATCTATTTCTCAAGCCCCCAAAGTGCGGGGTGTGGGGAGATACTTGGCCTATATCCAGTAACCCATGAAATGCCAATCACACATTTATAGCAGATAACATTTTCTAATATTTATCCCCCGCCGAAGGCGGAGGGATATAGTTTTGGCGTTGTCCGTCCGTCCGTCCTTCCGAGCGCATCCGTCCTTCCGTCCGTCCGTCCGTCACACTTTTTTGTCCGGAACCGTTTCTCAGCAACTATTGCATGGAATTAAATGAAACTTGAAATGAATATGTATTATTATGCTGTGGTGATGCACGCGCAATTTTTTTTCGGATTGACTTTTTACATCCAGAGTTATGGCCCCTTAAATGATTGAAATTCTGGATTTTTTCGTCATCTCACTTTGTCCGGAACTGTTTCTCAGCAACTATTGCATGGAATTAAATGAAACGTGAAATAAATATGTATTATTATGCTGCGGTGATGCACGCGCAATTTTTTTCTGGATTGACTTTTTACATCCAGAGTTATGGCCCCTTAAATGATCAAAATTCTGGATTTTTCGTCGTCTCACTTTGTCCGGAACCGTTTCTCAGCAACTATTGCATGGAATTAAATGAAACTTGAAATAAATACGTATTATTATGCTGTGGTGATGCACGCGCATTTTTTATCCGGATTTACTTTTTACATCCAGAGTTATGGCCCCTTAAATGATTGAAATTCTGGATTTTTCGTCGTCTCACTTTTTTGTCGGGAACTGTTTCTCAGCAACTATTGCATGGAATTAAATGAAACTTGAAATAAATATGTATTATTATGCTGTGGTGATGCACGCACAAATTTTTTTCGGATTGACTTTTTACACCCAGAGTTATGGCCCCTTAAATGATTAAAATTCTGGATTTTTCGTCGTCTCACTTTGTCTGGAACCGCTTCTCAGCAACTATTGCATGGAATAAAATGAAACTTGAAATAAATATGTATTATTATGTTGCCGTGATGCACGCGCAATTTTTTTTTCTCAATTTTGGCCAGATATATTTCCTTGCCATTCTACACGAAAAACCCATTCGGCGGGGGATATCAATTCAACGAATTTGCTTGTTTTTCTAGTTTTTGAGGTTTGGTTTGGTTTTATGACCCTTTCAAGATTATTTCACTTGTTTCAAGGAAATTGTTAAGCAGGTAAGGGCAAAAACTGGAGTACCTGGAGAACTTCCGTTGCATAACTTGGTATCTCGTGACTCGAGTGAAGCGCGATTGATTGATTGATTGTTTGGGTGTCTGATGACAAATCTACCCTTGTGGGTCATTTTGTGTCGTCTCCAAGAGAAAGGGAGAAAAGAGATAGAAGAGACAGTGGAGGGGATATAAGTGAAGGACGGGGGAAAATGAAGTGTAGATACTGAAGAAATGACAACATTTCCCCTCTACCCGAATCTGCTACAAAAGACAGCAAGCCTTGCCCAACTGTAAGCCAGTATCATTTGGGTCCCAAGTGACACAAGATACACAACAACTTTCCCTTACCCAATCACCCCAAGAGGCTCGAACCCACAGCAGTTAGAGACATAATGATTAACCCATTTTGTACCGAAAACCCCTAAATGGGTACCCTGGCAAACGGTGCAGGCCCAGATCAGACGCCGCAGAACACGGCGTCCGATCAGGGCCTACACTATTTGCAAAAAGTTCAGCCATTTTCCAAACAAATTTTGAAGAACACACAACCGGACACCCCTAAATTTCAAAATGGACTCCTACTTCATATAAGGGGGAAGATTCCATTTGGTACAAAAAGGGTTAAGGGACAGAGCTCTTACCCACTAGGCCATGGAGATCCATTAGTTTTTGAGAGAAAATCAGACGACATTTTGAAAACTGTCTGCATGGCAGACGATCCACACGACATGTCAAATATGTTATATGAAAGGAAGCAAGGAATACACCACAGAACTGAAAAGTATGGAATGTACAAGTTTTTCTGGGCCAGACTAGCTAGTATTGGCCAATTAGGCCTCATCAGTGACCCTCAAATATTTTCAAAATTCCACAATGGAATCAATGATCCCAAAGGACAAGAAAATATAAACTACACTATGATGAAGGGCATTATATATGATGAAGCCTGATTTCTATTCCAAGTGAATCGTCTGGATGATGCACTTGAAACCTGAATTTTCTCTGAAAAACAATGGGGGTGGTTGGGTGAGGCAAATGTATTGTGTATCTTGCGTCCCAGGCGTTCAACTGATATGGGCTTATACAGTTGAGCAAGGCTTGCTGTCTTTGAAGCAGGTAAGGGTATAGGGAGAGAGTTGTTATTTCTTATGCTTCTACACTTCCATACATTTTCCTCTTTTTCCTCTGTCTCTCACTTTTATTTCCTCTGCTATCTCTTCTCCATTTCGCTGGGAGATGGCACAAAATGACCCACCAGGATTGACATGTCGTTAAAACCCAAACAATCAATCAATCTCTGAAAAACAAAACAGAATGTCAGCTGCTATAGACTTTAATTTGATTTTGATTTTATGGCCCTTTCAAGATTATTTCACTTATTTTGAGCCGGTTCTTAATCAGAGATGGGCAAAAACCGGAATACCCACCAACAGACCTTCTGTTGCAGAACTTGGCATTCCATATGTGACCCAAGCCAGGCTTGAAACACAGCTGTGACAGACCTAATGGTTAAGAAACAACGCTCATACACATTCCCACTCGGCCATGTAGGTCATCTGCTGCACAATTATGCCGAGTTGAGAGTTAATAAAGATGGTCCCTTAGCTGGATATATACCTGATGATCCTAAGTATTGGGACAGACAGGCCTAAGCAAACAGTGCAGACCCAGACCAGACAGCAGTCTGATCATGGCCTACACTATTTGCCATTGAGTCTGCACTTCCTGGACTCCTTGCTGGATTGTGGAATAAATTTGTTAATTTTTTTGGAGAATTACAGCAAGTCATCATTTTAGGATTTTTACATAATACCATAGTGATCCTAAGTATTGGGGCAGACAGGCCTAAGCAAACAGAGCAGACCCAGATCAGACAGCTCCTTCCGAAGCAGTCTGATCAGGGCCTAAACTGTATGCCATTCAGTCTGTACTTCTTGAACTCCTTGCTGGATTGTGAAACAAATTTGTTTAAATTTTAGAATTCCTCAAGGTTTCCGAATTTTTAGTGTTTTTACATTGCCCTCTTAAATTCCTATACTTTAAACAAGAGGGCCCAGAGGGCCCTGGTTCACTCACCTGATCCAATGTATAACAAGTGGGCCCCGGGCAGGGTCAATTTTGGTCCCAGGGCTATAATTTGAACAATCTTGGTAGAGGTCCACAAGATGAAACTTCTTATCAAATATGAAAGACCTGGGCTTTCTGGTTTTAGAGAAGAAGATTTTAAAGGTTTACCCTGCATATAGAAGTCTATGTAAAACAAGATTTTCCCTATATAAGTCTATGTTTAACCAAAGAGCCCCAGAGCGGGGGCATTTTTGGCCCCAGGGCTATAATTTTAACAATCTTGGTAGAGGTCCACTAGCTGAAGCTTAATAACAAATATCAAAGACCTAAGCCTTGTGTTTCAGAGAAGATGATTTTTAAAGATTTTCCCTATATAAGTCTATGTAAAACCAAAGGGCCACATGGCGGGGGCATTTTTGGTCTCAGGGATTTAATTTGAACAATCTTTATAGAGGTCCACTAGCTGAAGCTTCATAACAAATATTGAAGACCTAAGCCTTGTGGTTTCAGAGAAGATGATTTTTAAAGATTTTCCCTATATAAGTCTATGTAAAACCAAAGGGCCACATGGCTGGGGCATTTTTGGTCTCAGGGATTTAATTTGAACAATCTTTATAGAGGTCCACTAGCTGAAGCTTCATAACAAATATTGAAGACCTAAGCCTTGTGGTTTCAGAGAAGAAGATTTTTCAAGCTTTTCCTTATATAAGTCTATGTAAAACCAAAGGGCCCCGGAGCGGGGGCATTTTTGGCCCCAAGGTTATAATTTGAACAATCTTGGTAGAGGTCCACAAGATGAAGCTTCATACCAAATATCAAAGACCTGGGCCTTGAAGTTTCAGAGAAGAAGATTTTTCAAGATTATTCCTATATAAGCCTATGTAAAACAAAAGGGCCCTGGTGCGGGGGCATTTTTGGCCCCAGCACTATAATTTGAACAATCTTGGTAGGGATCCACAACATGAAGCTTCATACCAAATATCAAAGACCTGGGCCTTGCGGTTTCAGAGAAGAAGATTTTTTAAGATTTTCCCTATATAAGCCCATGTAAAACCAAAGGGCCCTGGTGTGGGGGGCATTTTTAGCTACAGCACTAAAATTTGAACAATCTTGGTAGGGGTCCACTAGATGAAGCTTCATACCAAATATCAAAGACCTGGGCCTTGGGGTTTCAGAGAAGAAGATTTTTAAAGATTTTCCCTATATAAGCCTATGTAAAACAAAAGGGCCCTGGTGCGGGGGCATTTTTGGCCCCAGCACTATAATTTGAACAATCTTGGTAGGGGTCCATTAGATGAAGCTTCATACCAAATATCAAAGACCTGGGCCTTGCAGTTTCAGAGAAGTAGATTTTTCAAGATTTTCCCAATATAAGCCCTTGTAAAACCAAAGGGCCCCCGTGCCGGGGCATTTTTAGCTCCAGCACTACAATTTGAACAATCTTGGTAGGGGTCCACTAGATAAAGCTTCATACCAAATATCAAAGACCTGGGCCTTGCGGTTTCAGAGAAGAAGATTTTTAAAGATTTTCCCTATATAAGCCCATGTAAAACCAAAGGGCCCCCGTGTGGGGGCATTTTTGGCCCCAGCACTAAAATTTGAACAATCTTGGTAGGGGTCCACTACATGAAGCTTCACACCAAATATCAAAGACCTGGGCCTTGCGGTTTCAGAGAAGATTTTTAAAGATTTTCCCTATATAAGCCCATGTAAAACCAAAGGGCCCCCGTGTGGGGGCATTTTTGGCCCCAGCACTAAAATTTGAACAATCTTGGTAGGGGTCCACTAGATGAAGCTTCATACCAAATATCAAAGACCTGGGCCTTGCGGTTTCAGAGAAGAAGATTGTTCAAGATTTTCCCTATATAAGCCCATGTAAAACCAAAGGGCCCCCGTGCGGGGGCATTTTTAGCTCCAGCACTATAATTTGAACAATCTTGGTAGGGGTCCACTAGATAAAGCTTCATACCAAATATCAAAGTCCTATCCCTTGCAGTTTCAGAGAAGAGGATTTTTAAAGATTTTCCCTATATAAGCCCATGTAAAACTAAAGGGCCCCCGTGTGGGGGCATTTTTGGCCCCAGCACTAAAATTTGAACAATCTTGGTAGGGGTCCACTACATGAAGCTTCATACCAAATATCAAAGACCTGGGCCTTGCGGTTGCAGAGAAGAAGATTTTTAAAGATTTTCCCTATATAAGCCCATGTAAAACCAAAGGGCCCCCGTGTGGGGGCATTTTTGGCCCCAGCACTAAAATTTGAACAATCTTGGTAGGGGTCCACTAGATGAAGCTTCATACCAAATATCAAAGACCTGGGCCTTGCGGTTTCAGAGAAGAAGATTTTTCAAGATTTTCCCTATATAAGCCCATGTAAATCCAAAGGGCCCCCGTGCAGGGGCATTTTTAGCTCCAGCACTATAATTTGTACAATCTTGGTAGGGGTCCACTAGATGAAGCTTCATACCAAATATCAAAGACCTGGGCCTTGCGGTTTCAGAGAAGAAGATTTTTAAAGATTTTCCCTATATAAGCCCATGTAAAACCAAAGGGCCCCCTTGCGGGGGCATTTTTGGCCCCAGCACTATAATTTGAACAATCTTGGTAGGGGTCCACTAGATGAAGCTTCATACCAAATATCAAAGACCTGGGCTTTCTGGTTTTAGAGAAGAAGATTTTAAAGGTTTACCCTGCATATAGAAGTCTATGTAAAACAAGATTTTCCCTATATAAGTCTATGTTTAACCAAAGAGCCCCAGAGCGGGGGCATTTTTGGCCCCAGGGCTATAATTTTAACAATCTTGGTAGAGGTCCACTAGCTGAAGCTTAATAACAAATATCAAAGACCTAAGCCTTGTGTTTCAGAGAAGATGATTTTTAAAGATTTTCCCTATATAAGTCTATGTAAAACCAAAGGGCCACATGGCGGGGGCATTTTTGGTCTCAGGGATTTAATTTGAACAATCTTTATAGAGGTCCACTAGCTGAAGCTTCATAACAAATATTGAAGACCTAAGCCTTGTGGTTTCAGAGAAGAAGATTTTTCAAGATTTTCCTTATATAAGTCTATGTAAAACCAAAGGGCCCCGGAGCGGGGGCATTTTTGGCCCCAAGGTTATAATTTGAACAATCTTGGTAGAGGTCCACAAGATGAAGCTTCATACCAAATATCAAAAACCTGGGCCTTGAAGTTTCAGAGAAGAAGATTTTTCAAGATTATTCCTATATAAGCCTATGTAAAACAAAAGGGCCCTGGTGCGGGGGCATTTTTGGCCCCAGCACTATAATTTGAACAATCTTGGTAGGGATCCACTAGATGAAGCTTCATAGCAAATATCAAAGACCTGGGCCTTGCGGTTTCAGAGAAGAAGATTTTTCAAGATTTTCCCTATATAAGCCCATGTAAAACCAAAGGGCCCTGGTGCGGGGGGCATTTTTAGCTACAGCACTAAAATTTGAACAATCTTGGTAGGGGTCCACTAGATGAAGCTTCATACCAAATATCAAAGACCTGGGCCTTGGGGTTTCAGAGAAGAAGATTTTTAAAGATTTTCCCTATATAAGCCTATGTAAAACAAAAGGGCCCTGGTGCGGGGGCATTTTTGGCCCCAGCACTATAATTTGAACAATCTTGGTAGGGGTCCATTAGATGAAGCTTCATACCAAATATCAAAGACCTGGGCCTTGCAGTTTCAGAGAAGTAGATTTTTCAAGATTTTCCCAATATAAGCCCTTGTAAAACCAAAGGGCCCCCGTGCCGGGGCATTTTTAGCTCCAGCACTACAATTTGAACAATCTTGGTAGGGGTCCACTAGATAAAGCTTCATACCAAATATCAAAGACCTGGGCCTTGCGGTTTCAGAGAAGAAGATTTTTAAAGATTTTCCCTATATAAGCCCATGTAAAACCAAAGGGCCCCCGTGTGGGGGCATTTTTGGCCCCAGCACTAAAATTTGAACAATCTTGGTAGGGGTCCACTACATGAAGCTTCACACCAAATATCAAAGACCTGGGCCTTGCGGTTTCAGAGAAGATTTTTAAAGATTTTCCCTATATAAGCCCATGTAAAACCAAAGGGCCCCCGTGTGGGGGCATTTTTGGCCCCAGCACTAAAATTTGAACAATCTTGGTAGGGGTCCACTAGATGAAGCTTCATACCAAATATCAAAGACCTGGGCCTTGCGGTTTCAGAGAAGATTGTTCAAGATTTTCCCTATATAAGCCCATGTAAAACCAAAGGGCCCCCGTGCGGGGGCATTTTTAGCTCCAGCACTATAATTTGAACAATCTTGGTAGGGGTCCACTAGATAAAGCTTCATACCAAATATCAAAGACCTATCCCTTGCAGTTTCAGAGAAGAGGATTTTTAAAGATTTTCCCTATATAAGCCCATGTAAAACTAAAGGGCCCCTGTGTGGGGGCATTTTTGGCCCCAGCACTAAAATTTGAACAATCTTGGTAGGGGTCCACAACATGAAGCTTCATACCAAATATCAAAGACCTGGGCCTTGCGGTTGCAGAGAAGAAGATTTTTAAAGATTTTCCCTATATAAGCCCATGTAAAACCAAAGGGCCCCCGTGTGGGGGCATTTTTGGCCCCAGCACTAAAATTTGAACAATCTTGGTAGGGGTCCACTAGATGAAGCTTCATACCAAATATCAAAGACCTGGGCCTTGCGGTTTCAGAGAAGAAGATTTTTCAAGATTTTCCCTATATAAGCCCATGTAAATCCAAAGGGCCCCCGTGCAGGGGCATTTTTAGCTCCAGCACTATAATTTGTACAATCTTGGTAGGGGTCCACTAGATGAAGCTTCATACCAAATATCAAAGACCTGGGCCTTGCGGTTTCAGAGAAGAAGATTTTTAAAGATTTTCCCTATATAAGCCCATGTAAAACCAAAGGGCCCCCGTGCGAGGGCATTTTTGGCCCCAGCACTATAATTTGAACAATCTTGGTAGGGGTCCACTAGATGAAGCTTCATACCAAATATCAAAGACCTGGGCCTTGCGGTTTCAGAGAAGAAGATTTTTTAAGTTTTCGGTGAAAAAAAATCTATTTTTGGCTACTGTGACCTATATGTGCAACGGACCGGAACCATTTGAACAACTTTGAAAGGGGACCTCCTAAGGATCATTCCTGTGAAGTTTGGTCAAAATCCGATCAGTGGTTTAGGAGGAGATGTCGTTTGAAGAAAAGTTTACGGACGCACGCACGGACGGACGGACGCACGGACGGACGACGGACAAAAAGTGATCCCAAAAGCTCACCTTGTCACTACGTGACAGGTGAGCTAACAAAAAGTGTAGAGCCTATTTACTATCTTCCAATATGTCATAACCCCTGAGGGGGGACATCAGACGGGACCCTGATGATTCTGTGGTGTTAGATCTGGGTCTACGCCATTTGCATTCCTGGAACCCTTAAATAAATACCGGTAGGTTAACAAATTTGGTAATATAAAACACTTTCTGGTAATTGCCCTCTGTTTATTTTTACTGGTAATTTATACACAAGTTAACTTTAATTGCCACTGGTAGTCAAGTGGACATAGCAGTATAACCACACTTGTATATGTAACTGGGTCAACTGATAAACAACTGACCTGAAAACTACTGGAAAATCAGTTTATCATATGACGTCGCGTCCGAGAGTGTAATAACGCCATGTAATATTTTCAATAATCCACTAGTGCATTAAATATGCAAATTAGATAGATACGTCCCGTAATGTTACATGTACGACGTCCTTAACGACGTCACATTTACTAATGGTTGGAATATTGATATTTTTGTAAACAATTGTGAATAAAATGCGTTTTAAATGCCATATGATAAATAGAATCTTGCATTCGTGCTCATGTATTATTGAATTTATTAAACTCGTTGATGTAAAGGAATAAAATGCTCGGCAAGCCTCGCATTTTATCCCTTTTCCTCAACTCGTTTAATAAATTCAATAATACATGAGCACTCATGTAAGATCCTCTATTTACAATCATGTACACCTTATTTATGTAAAACATGAAAAAATATTAACACTTTAGATGCCAATCAAAACAATTATCATCTGCTTCGTCTGCTTGTTACTTTAACCCTTGTCCTGCTGAATATTTTAATATGCCACACCCACAACCAATCAGATTACTTGATGCAAATTATTACAACAAATTCACAATCTGAATGACAAACAATGTAGATCCTGATCAGATGGCTTCTTCAGAAGCCATCTGATCTGGATCTACATTGTTTCAAAGGTATGACATATCTGGGCTCAGCAGGACAAGGGTTAAATGTTTATGTTGCAAACAGTATGGACCCAGATCAGAGAACAGTCTTATCAGGGTCCAATCTGCCTGTATGCAAAAATATTTTAACAAGATGTGTTTGTGAAACATGCCAAATATGAAGGCTCCATCTTAAACGGTTCAAAAGTTATGAAAAAAAATATTTTTTACTTTTAAGTAGGTCATAGGTCAAGGTCACATGCCAAATATTTTTTGCATGAATCTTAAGCTCTTGTCTAAAGGAACCTACATGCCAAATATGGAGGTTCTATCTTAAATGTTTCAAAAGTTATGAACAATTTTATTTTTTTCTTTTCAGTAGGTCAAAGGTCAAGTTCACGGTCAAAATATTTTGCATGAATGTAAAGCTCTTATCAAAGGAAACCTACATGTCAAATATGAAGGCTTTATCCTAAACAGTTTGAAGCTATGACCATTAGTTATTTTTTTCTTTTAATTTGGTCAAAGGTCAAGGTCACAGGTCAAAATTTTTTCAATTAATGTATAGCTCTTATCACAAAAAACCTACAAGCCAAATATGAAGGCTCTAACTCAAAAGGTTCAAAAGTTATGACCAATGCTAACTTTTTCTTTTAAGCAGGTCAAAGGTCAAGGTCAGAGTTAAAACTTTTGTGTGAATGTAAAGCTCTTGTCACAAGAAAACTACATGCAAAATATGAAGGCTCTATCTCAATCAGTTCAAAAGTTATGACCAAAATGTTTTTTTTAAGTGAGTCAAAGGTCAAGGTCAAAGGTCCAAAATTTTTGCATGAATGTAAAGCTTTTGTCACAAGGAACATACATGCCAAATATGAAGACAGTACCTCAAGTGGTTCAAAAGTTATGACCAATGTTATTTTTTCTTTTAAGTAGGTCATAGGTCAAGGTCACAGGTAAAATTTTTTGCATGTGGTGTGTGAATGTGAAGCTCTTGTCATAAGGAACCTACATGCCAAATATGAATGCTCTATCTCAAACTGTTCAAAAGTAATGACCAACGTTAAAGTTGTCCACGTACAAACAAACAAACAATCAAAACAAACAGGGCAAAAACAATATGTCCCTGCTATCGCCACCGATGACATAAAAAGTTTGCGAGAAGACATTTTCAGATGCAGATTTTTTATCGCCTTAATGGGTTAGAATTTTCTGTCTGAATCTGTACCAATATCAAGACTCATTCATCTTGTGGAATAAACTGTCTTTTGTCAGCTGATTTTACCACAAATTTTTACACTTCTAAGATGCTTCCTGGCCCCAGTTGATCAAAGCATCATAAGCTTAATGAAGTGAAATGGTCTGGCAAGTTTAATAGGTATTTTTGCTGAAAACATACTACAGTAGTACATGTAGTTTTTGCCTTTGCAGAACCCACTCTCATTTAAACCCTTATCTTGCTGAGTGAGTGAGTGAGTTTTAGTTTTACGTCCCACCAACAGCTAAGGTCATACGGAGACGGGACCTCGGTTTAAAGACTCATCCGAAAGTCTGGAGAAGCCCGGGTTCGATCCTGCGATCCCTGGTTTACAAGGCGAGTAGCGTAACCACTGCACCACGGAGGCTTCTCTTATCTTGCTGAATATTCATTTAAGCCACATCCATTCCTGTCTATCAACCAATCAAATTGCTTCATGTAATTTATTGCTACAAATTCATAAACTGAATGCCAAACAGTGTGGATCCTGATCTGACAGATGGCTTCTTCAGAAGCCATCTGATCTGGATCTACACTGTTTCCAAAGATAGGGGTTGTCGTGAACAGCAAGATAAGGGTTAAGCAAAAATATTAGAATATTTGCCATATCAAATTATCAAAGTTTTAACAATACAATCAAACTTGAATGACTCAAACATGTACCTTGGGATGCCAAGGAAACCTGCATCAAAAAATGTCTGTTTAAGTCGTCTCATGCATCTTCTTTCAAACTTTTACAAGGTTTTTTTTTACCCTGGTCAGACTACTCCTGGAGGAGTAATCTGATCTGGGTCCACACTGTTGGCAAAAATGATTTTCAAACAGCTCTGCTCAGACAGACAAATCTCCATCTGATTACAGCTCTACTCTGATAAACAAATCTCCATCTGATTACAGCTCTACTCTGAGAAACAAATCTCTATCTGATTACAGCTCTTATCTGATAAACAAATCTCCATCTGATTACAGCTCTATTCTGACAGACAAATCTCCATCTGATTACAGCTCTAATCTGATAAACAAATCTCCATCTGATTACAGCTCTAATCTGACAGACAAATCTCCAGCTGATTACAGCTCTAATCTGATAAACAAATCTCCATCTGATTACAGCTCTACTCTGACAGACAAATCTCAATCTGATTACAGCTCTATTCTGATAAACAAATCTCCATCTGATTACAGCTCTAATCTGATAAACAAATCTCCATCTGATTACAGCTCTACTCTGATAAACAAATCTCCATCTGATTACAGCTCTAATTTGACAGAAAATTTAGACATTTGTTTATTGGAGTTTAATGGCCCTGTCAACACTATTTTAGGTCATTTTTGAGCCGGTCAATTTACCTATCCACACTTTTCCTGGGCAAGCTTATACGTAAGGGGTTAACCAGTACAGTGCATATTCTTTTGCCAGAAACTGACAACTGTCCTTCTTAAAACAGCGGAAGGGAGAGAATGACCGTAGAAAAGATTTCATGATCAATCTCCACGAAAGAATGTTGCCTATCCCGGCAGACATCGAACCCTTGTCCTCCTGGTCACCAGTCAGACGTGTATCCAACTGAGCTATGGAGGCCGGCAAAAACTTATAACTTAAGATTATAAGAATCTTATATGAGTGTGAGGGGTGGATGGAAAAATCCGTCCCGAGGGACACTGTCCGGCACCACAAGGCTTTCCATTTCTTAGTGCGGATTTTTTTAAGCTGCAGTCACTTCGGTTACCAACGTTCACTATATTGTGTTGACACTGCAGGAATGTTTAGTGACGTCACGTAACGTGCTGTGACGTCAACCTTAACGACCTCGCATACAAGGTCGTAATCAACCAGTGCATTTATCAAGCACGCGATTATATTCGATTTTGGGTCTGAACACCAGGGTCAGAACATAAATTTCTATCCCAGGGTAAAATCACGGATTTCCTTGTCTAGTGTGCAAGAAATATAAATCAACTTCAGTAATGTCATTAACCCTTTCTGTACCAAATGGAATCTTCCTCCTTATATATAGCAGGAGTCCATTTCAAAATCTAGGGCTGTCAGGTTGTGTTTTCTTCAAAATCGATTTTGGAAAATGACTGAACTTTCAGCAAACAGTGGAGGCCCTGATCAGACGCCGCATTCTGCGGTGTATGATCTGGGCTTGCATGGTTTGCCCTGGTACCGGTTTTGGGGTTTTCGGTACTAAATGGGTTAAACGTTAGCATGCCTTCATGACATAATGTACTCTGCAGACATACAGAGGAAATACAAAAGAAAAATGGTAATTTGATAAACAGTATCTCACAATCATTGTCATTTCAAATGAAATTTATGAAATGAGCCAAAATTTCATAACGTTCATGTGAAAAGATCTACAGCACACCCGCCACAAACTTTTTTGAACCCCCGCAACCCCGCCTTGAATGGGACGTTATGAAATGTATTAAATCTGTGAAGGGGATACGCACCGATCGGGGGGCTCATGGGTTAATTGCGGCGTTTCCGTGGCATTATTCAGGTGTAAAATTGATTGTCCGCGCTTCCAGCCTTCAAATTTCTCACAGGTTAATGAGACAAATGCAGTGTGTACGCCGCGACATTGTAATGGCTGGTTGAGGGAAGTAGCGATGGATCATGCGCAAAAATAAGGTGGAGCAAACAAAATAGACCTTGGGGATGCGAGGGTTCAAAAAGATTTGCGGCAGGTGTACTGTATACATGTAGTTTTAAATAAAACATAATAATCTTAAAACCACAGCAGCAATAACCAACTTCTGTAATAATTTTAACCCTTACCTTGCTGAATATTCATTTAAGCCGGACCCATTTCTGTCTATCAACCAATCAAATTATTTGATGTAATTTATGGCGACAAATTCATAAACAGAATGCCAAACAGTGTAGATCCTGATCAGATGGCTTCTTCAGAAGCCATCTGATCTGGATCTACACTGTTTGCAAAGATAGGGGTTGTTGTGAACAGCAAGATAAGGTTTAAAACAAGCCCAGTTACATGTAAGTAAAAATGTATTTTATAATGTTTATCATCTAAAGACTGATCAGATCACCCTGCATATTCATGTTGTCTGTTCTGGATCTTTTCTACCTGATGTACAATATTTACCGTATGTGTTCGGACAAACAGGCCGGGAGCACAGTGTAGACTAGGGTTGTAACGATGCATCGATAGTTTGATGCATCGCGATAGGGACTGCCTCGATAGCAATGCATCGATAGTACTTTGGACTATCGATAACTATTGCCGATAGTTCATTCAACTATCGATAGTTTCGATAGTTTTTATTTCTTGGATAGGCTTTGAAAATATACCTGTACTATTGTGTAAGGACACAAGTATTTTTGCTTAGGATTTCCATGCAGCTGTAATCAGGACAGGCTGATAAACCTTCGCATATGTGCATGATGATCTGAGTCTTCGCTGGTCGCCCATGTGTATCATGTTTTTTTGCTGTGTGGTGAATTTCTCGCGGCGATGAATTTCCCGCCATCATTTTTGCCCGTGCTGTTGAGGCAGTCAGAAATTTTCCCGCGTTTTTCAATGATGAAACGTCAATGATCATTTGCTCATACGGTTGTTGCATGCAACTTTTTGAAAACATGACAATGAAACCTGTGCGACATGTGAAGGCTCAGATCAGCCTGTGCAGTCATATATAAATGTTTGCTGTTTGTATTAGCCTTCCGTAGTATGGATTCTGGGACAAACGTCATTTCCCTGTTCAGTTTTGAAGGCATTTGCAAGATGCACAAGCTGATCTTTTGTATTGAGAAATGTTTGTTTTTGCTGTGTGCTGACTCATTCACATAGGTAAATGTATAATAAACGGCGGTACAATGCAGTTAAACTTGTTGTATATGTGACTCTTTTTGCGTCCAACAAACACAATAGCTAATGAGTATTATGAGTATCTGAAACAGGGCTCGCAGGTAACAAAAACACTGCATATTGCTAAATGAAAACACTGACTACTTCTATTTTTATAGTCTATCTTTTGATGCTTACTTCAAATAAAAAAATATGTTAATTCAAGTTTTAATGCAGTTTGTTAGATTCATGTCGCCCTTAAAGAGGTGCGAAAATGTCTTGCTGTGATTACGTAATACTATGCAATGAGTAATCTGTTACCTAATTAACTGAATCCACAGATTAATTTAGTACAGGCGGCAAACATCAAACAATTGAAGAACGATCACTCGATCAGCATGTCAGTTTCCACAAGCAGAAAATCTCAAACACTGCAAAGGTGTATGTGTTTAGGTATTAAAGCTATGATAACCATCACTGACAGGCATATATACTGGAAGCAGCAAGCAAGTTTTTAGGCGGTGGGCCCTTCTGTAGGTGGTGGGGATATATAAAGAGCCGTCTCCCCAGGATGTTTTTTTTCTGGAATAGCCCCGAGTGAATGAATGCTGATATTGAAACAGACAATATACATACAGTTTTAGGCCATTGCAATTTTCCTAACTAGTTCTGTCACTTTTAGCCATTTTTATGTGAGTGATATTAACATCTTTGAATCATTTATAACAGTACCCGATAGTATCGTGATAGTATGCTGTGATAGTGATAGTATCGTGATAGTAGTTTCCACGATAGCAATACTATCACGATAGTCAAAATTGGCATCGATAGTCAGCCCTAGTGTAGACCCAGATCCCATCAGGGTCTACAATATTTGCCACTCTTCCAGCTATTTTCAGACACAAAATTGATGAGTTATTTGTACTTGTTAAAATTTTTGGACAAGTAAAGTTCAGATGTCCGAATATTTAGGGTAAATACTGCATCTATAGCTACTATCTTAACCCTTATCTTGCTGTTCACGACAACCCCTATCTTTGCAAACAGTGTAGATCCAGATCAAGCCATCTGATCACGACAACCCCTATCTTTGCAAACAGTGTAGATCCAGATCAGATGGCTTCTGAAGAAGCCATCTGATCAGGATCTACACTCTTTGGCATTCAGTTTTTGAATTTGTAGCAATAAATTACATCAAGTAATTTGATTGGTTCATAGATAGAAATGGGTGTGGCTTAAATGAATATTCAGCAAGATTAGGGTTAAATTTTCTTCAGGTATACAGCTATGACTGTGTTCTGACTGAGTGGGCAATAATGCATCAGCTGACGTACCGATATTGCATGCAATATCCCTTCAATTGACGTGCAAATACAGTAAAATTCCTATATTTAGACCATCTTTGGGACTGTTCAAAAGTGGTCTTTAAGACCACTTTTGAACAGTCCCAAAGGTGGTCACTGACAAAAGGACATATATTGTGTGCAGAAAACACAAAGAAAGAAAAACTGCACCCTTCTAAAATTTATTAAATTTTTTAAAGCAAAATCAGTCTGAATTTTAGGTGGTCTTAATAGTGGAATTTCACTATTCATGTACATGAAGTAACGATATAATTTTAGAATAAACTTTCATTTATTTATCCGATCAATCATATTTTGGGACCTAGAAAAAGGTGATTCTACAAAGTGCCCACAATACATGTATGTGTTCCCAACAACATGAGGGCCATTCTGGCCCTGGTACGCTCATTTGTACAAATGAGATGTTAGATAATAAGACGTGGAGTGGAGGATTTGAGCAATTTTGGCTGAGGGTGTCCTAAGGAACGTTTCTAAGAAATTATTTCAAAATCAGCCCAGCTGTTTAGAAGTACATGTAGAAGTCATTTTAAGGTTTTCTTTTTTTTATTTTTAGCTCTGGTGGCCATCATGTCCAGTGGAGCTAAAGTTTTGTGAGCAGTTTTGTTATAGGGTTGGCCATTGAACATTCCTATGAAGGTTTTTCCTTTTAAAGAAAGAAGTTGTTTAAAGGTGTTTCAATTTTAAGTTTTTGCGACCATCTTCTTCAACAGTAAGTAATTTTGACAGATGGTTACCCAAAAGACATTTTTGTGAAATCATTTATAAAAAAAAAATCCCCTTGTTCAGGAGAAGTTATTTTTTTTTGTGTATGTGTTTTTTTTTCTCTATTTTTAAGCACTGGCAGCCTCCTTGTTTAAAAGAAAGGAGCCATTTGAGTAATATCGGAAGAGGGCTGCCAAAATAAGATTCCTGTGAAATTATTTACAGGCTGGAGCACTTGTTCATCCAAGTGGAACAGTTGGAACAATCTTGGTCACGCATGAAACATTTCTGTGAAATTATTTCAAAATCAATCCACTGGTTAAAGGTGGAGAAGTCGTTTAAAGGTTTTTCTATTCTTAGCTCTGGTAGCCATCTTGTACATCCAAGTGGAGCAGTTTGAGCAATTGTGGTAGAGCGTCACCAAAGAAACATTCAAAAATTATTTCAAAATCCATCTACTGGTTAAATAGAGGTTGTTTGAAGATTTTTCTATTTTTAACTCTGGTGGCCATCTTGTTTATCGGAGCATATGGTATGAGCAATTTTGGCAGAGGGTCACCCAAGGAACATTCATGCAAAATTATTTCAAAATCTGTTGACTGGTTAAGGAGGAGAAGTTGTTTAAAGGCCATCTTGTTCATCCGTGCAGAACGGGTTGAGCAATTTCGGTAGGGCAGCCACCCAAGGAACATTCGTGTGATATTATTACAAAATCTGTTCACTGGTTAAGAAGAAGTGGTAAAAAGGTTTTTCTATTTTCAGCTCTGGCAGCAATCTTGTTCATCTGAGAGGAAGGGTTTGAACGATTTGGTAGAGGGTCATCCAAGGAATATTCCTGTGAAATTATTTTGCAAGATTCAAGTCTGTTCCAAAACTACCAAGTATCATTAATGAAGCTTTTATTCTAGACAGGCTTTTAATTATTTGGACCCCATTTTGATTTATATCAGTCTTTGAATCGACTGCCTATTCGAAATTCGCAAAATTGCAGTATGTTTCCTCTGGCTTTCTTTGCCGGATCATTACAGGGTCACTGATGAGGCTTTATTAGCCAAAACTACGTAGTAAGACCCATTTTCTTTCTTACGAATGTTTTCATTGCTCTTAAAGGAACTCATTTTTTATTTTTATTTTATAGTTCTTGAGAAATAGACTAGAACATTAGTGTAAAAGCAATAGCTGTCGCAATTGCTCACAAGGTCAGTGAACCATGAAATTTAGGTCAGGTCAAATATGGATGCTTCCATTAAAGCTGCCATCCCTAGATGCAAGTTTGTACCAGGCTCTTATTAGTTCTAAGAAATGGACCGTTACATTTGGGTGAAAGTTAGGCTCGTTGCCAATGTTGATGGTTTGACGAAGATATACGTAAAACTGGACTACTACATGTATATCATGCCTTGCTTTAAGCAGGTGCGTAAAAAAGGAAATTTATAAGCACACCATGTTCTTATTACTGTGAATACTGTAGTTCTGTCAGATCTGACCAAACTGAATGTGAGGACAGGCTCGCCATTATTATGTCAAATTCAGTAGATGGAAGAGTTGAATTCAACACTGACACGTACAGTAAAATTCCTATATTAAGACCACCTTTGGAACTGTTCAAAAGTGGTCTTTTAGACCACTTTTGAACAGTTCCAAAGGTGGTCTCTTAATAGGAGAGACTAGGTGTAGAAACCACAATGAAAGAATAACTGAAACCTTCTCAATAAGCTCTTAAAAGCAGATTTTGTCTTATTTTCAAGTAGTCCTTATTGCGTGAATTTTACTGTACGTTCGAGCTGATGAATTAAACTCGAATTTAACAAAGATGCATGATTTAGATAAATGTATGCATCTCTTTAAATAAACAACATTATACACTCATCAGACAGCTCTTTTCTTCGGGAGCTCTCTGATCAGGGACCACAGTTTGCAAAATAATGAGAAGTAATGAGGATAATTTTTGGATAATTCTTAATTTCACTATTAAAACATAAATTGTAGGCACTTGTTAAAAATTGCCTCATTGAGGCAATTTTAACAAGTTCCCATAACATTCGTTTATAACAACAAAGGCTGGCAGGATTAATTGGATAGTCAATTAATTGGCCGATAAATTCCACAAAAATGATTATCATTACTGATTTGCTTGTAATCGATTGTTTGATAAGTACAATTTACTACCCAAAGTTGAGCCTAGAATAGCTGGATGAGCGGCAAACAGTCCAGACCCTGACAAGACGCCACATTCTGTGGTGTCTCATCTGGGTCTTCACTGTTTGCTCAGGCCTGTCTGCTCAAATACATATGGTAAAGTACAACAGGCGGCCTCATGTCCAAACAGCTTCCTTGGGATCCGGCAATGTTGATGCTTGAAAAACCATGGTTGATCCCTATAATAGATCACAATGGCCGGACTGATAATTGATTATCTTTTCAGCTCCAATTACCCCTAACAACAAATAAGGAAAATTATCCCACAATTATCCTTGTTACTTTTGATTTGGAGTTATGGACAATATCTTTATTTCTTTTTACTCTGTCTCTTATTTCCCTTTCCTTTCTTAGCCTTTCCCTTTCCAGTCTGTTTCTCTGTCTTTTTCTGGGCCCTATTATCCTTTTTCATTCTCGGATCAACAACTTTGAAAGGCCCTTGGATACCACGAGGTCGTCTAACACGCTTCCCTACCCCCTTCTTAGCAACAACATATGCTACTTCCTTCTTCTTTGCAGACAGGAGACCTGCCTTTTTGTAGATCTGCTTGATCTGCTGCCATTTCTCTTTGTCAGTCACATCTTCAGTCTCATTTATTGATTCTGCCTTTTTACGGGCCTTTTCAAGTCGTTTCATCATCTTCTTTTTCTTACGAGCTTTAGCCTCAGCAATTTTTTTGATAGGATTGGCATCCACAGCTTTCATTTTCAGTCTGTATTCCTGAATATCACCTTTTGTGACTGGTAAGTTAGTCTTATGATGTCTTGCTTCATCTTTCACAAACCAATTTGGCAAATTTTCATCATTAAACATGTATTTATGGTAGCCACTCTCTATAATTTCTCTTCTCCGCTTTCTCGAAGAAACCATGGCAGCACCAATTGCAAGTCCTGTTGGGTTAAGCTTAAGATTTTCTGAACTTTCCTGTGACACAACCTCAAAGCCATCCCTCTTGGCAGTTTTCTTTTCTTGTTTTGTTTGCTTTTTGTTGGTCTGAGTTATTAGTTCATTAGCATCATAGTCACTATCAGAGCCAGTTTCAGACTCACTATCATCATCCTTATCACTTTCATATGCACTGTCTATTTTAGGACTGGTATTTATTTCTTTATCACCTGCTTTTTCTTCAGGCTTTCCTTTATTCTCATCAAGTCCTCTAATATTGCCACCTTTCTGCTTATAAACTTTCACCATATTTTCTATTTCAGCATCTTCATCTGCATCATCTTCCACACCTGCAAAGGAATCTTTGCTAAACCACATGTCAACCTTAGCCTTCTTTCCTGGTCGTCCAATCAGCAAGGGATTTACTTCATCATCTGACGCCTCTCTCAACTCAATATCAGACTCATCCGAGTTTTCTTTATCATCAGCTGAGTTGTCCTCTTCACTAGATGGCTCATTAGGGTCAAGATAATCTTTTACTCCTTTTTCATATGTTTTACGTCTCTTCACTGGTACAATATCCTCTTCTTCTTCTTCCTCTAGTTCCAGAGCATCCCTGTCTAGCATACTGGAATCTCCAGCCTCCATTTCTTCAAAATGTTTCTTACTTTTTATTTTACTAAGTTCAAATAGCTCTTTCTCACTTTCTAAATCCAGCTTGTCATCAGGCAAAACCATTTTTAAATCCATCTTGTACTGAAGCTTTGCCCTCTCACGTCGAGTTTTCTTAATCTTCCTCTTCAAAGCTTTCTTTTCTTCTCCCTCAACTTCAGCTAATTTTGCGAGCAATCTTTCTTCTTCATTATCACTGTCATCTGCATGCCCTTTTTTCTCGGCAGGGACATCTTCTTTAGTAGCCTCAGTTTGTTCATCAATATCTTTCCTTATCTTTTTTCTCCAATTAATGATTAATCTTATTTCTCTTTTACCAAGAACTTTTATGTCTTTTAAGCATTCTTTTATTTCTGATGTAGTGGCAGAATGATTTTCTAAAGAACTGTCATCCAGGACAACTTCAGAAGCTTCAGCTAAGAGTTGAAGGTGATTGTCACTCTCTATAAACTCGCTAGCTTTCAGTGTATGAAACAGGGTATAATCTCCTTCTGGATAACCCTCTCGCTGACGTTTCTTTTTGTCAGGATGTATTAAGTCAATTGCTGGCTTTTTGTCAGTTTCTACATCTTTAAATACACTTTTAGGGTTTAGAAACTTTGGGTCTATCTTATCTGGAGCAAGATAATGCTGACAGACTACAAATATTTCTGCAGACTCATTCCTTGAAGCTTGGGGTTTTGTAGCATGAACATGTTTGAACAACTGCTGTAATACCCACAAGAGGGAGTTATAGTCTTTGGAACGGAACACTTTTGTCACAAACCAGCCACCTTTCCTCAGTATCTCCGTGGCAAGTTTCAAAGCATAAAGTGTCAGTTGAATTTGCTGGAAAGCATCATGAAGCCAGTTTTTACCCACATTTGGAGCTCCATCATGCAGAACAGAGTCAGCTTTCCAAGTCTGCAACTCCTTCTTTATATCTTGCCTACACTTCTCAGTTGTGATATCATCAACTAATGTTGTAACATTCGGAATGGATTTGATGGGAACCAAGTCCACACCAATAATAACACTGGAGAGGGGCGTATTCTCAGCTGCCACCTGCAGCCAACCACCTGGTGCAGCACAAAGATCAACAACAACACGTGATTTCTGAAGAAACTCAAATTTTCTATTCAGCTGTATCAACTTGAAAGCAGAACGGGCTCTGTAACCAGTTTCTTTCGCCAACTGGTAAAACTTGTCCCTCCGAGACTTTCCGATCTTCTTCTTATTTCCCATTTCAGCTGGTTGATCTTAAAATCTGAAACATATAAAAAACATTGTTTACCCTTCATGCGCTGGTTAGAACAAGCAGACAGTATCTTAACCCATTGTATACTGGTGGACTCTTCCATTGCTATATGTTTGTCTATAAGGGGTGTCAGGCCTATTTTTCATTTTTATTCTGTTTTTGAAAGAAAATTCTGTTAGCAAATAGCGCAGACCCTGATCAGATCTGCATCCTCTGATCTGGGCCTGCACTGTTTCCCAATCCACATCCATCATTCAGATTACTTTATATATTATACAGTGAAATTCCGCTATTAAGACCACCTAAAATTGAGACAAATTCGGGTTTAAAAAGTTTATTTAGAAGGTTGCAGTTATTCTTTCTTTTTGCTTTCTTACAGCAGTGTCTTCTGGTCAGCGACCACCTGTGGGACTGTTCGAAAGTGGTCTTAAAGACCACTTTTGAACAGTCCCAAAGGTGGTCTTAATATAGGAATTTTACTGTATTTACTCAGTTCACAAACTGCTTGACAAACAGTGTAATTCTTGATCAGCTGTTCACTTCTTCAGAAGCCATCTAATCTGGATCCACACTGTTTGCAAAGGTAGGGGTTGTTGTGACCCAAGGATAAATGTTAAGCATTTTTTCTCTCTGATAAATAAGAGAAACAATAGGCCATGGGCCACTGTGCTCACCAGACCTCAGGTGAGCACTACCGTACCCATTGGCACTCTCAGCAATGCATTTTAACAAGTTATGATTATAATCGACATGTACTGCTTATAAAGTCTCCCAAACAAACCCCCATACTCTAATGAGCACCTATGTGGACTACGTGTCCGAAATATTAACCATATTGAAGTGGAGGGGGTGGGGTATGGACCAAACAGAGCCCTGGTATCACTGATTAGATACAAGACTATACATGCACATACATAATGGTTTAAGGGTGGGGAGCTAAAGTACGCTCACCGTGAAGATTATATCATCCACGGTCACGGAGGAATGTGAAAGTGATTAACTTCCACGTAATCTCCACAGAATTTTCGCGCTTGTCCACGCTGGTTTGTGTGAGTTCCTCGTGAGTAGCGAAAAAGAAAAAATCATGTTTGTCTCCACGCCTTTAGGGTACAGGTTAAGGTGCTAATAACCTGAAGTCTCATATACATGTGTATTCTTGGTAAGAAACTTACATGTACCGGTACGTACCATAAAAATCACCAGCTTTCAGGTCTTTTGAAAATCTAGATTTAAAGGTATTGTTATTCCGTGCATTCATTGTGTTTAATGATGATGATAATAATAATAATAACAATATGTAATCCCATCATGACTCATATAAATTTTGCGCCCATTTAACCACACGTTTATATATATGTAGTAAAACTGAAGTTGACATGGGAGTACATTATTTTTGGGTAGATCGGTTTACGATCGACCCAAATTTACTAAATGGCCAAATGGAATTAATACAGTTGTCCACGTGACCATCACAGATTTGGGAAAACCAATATTATGTTTTATTAATAGAACTTGAAACGTTGTGCTATTTTTATCGATGCAACAAGAGCTATCTATAGAGTCTTGACAGGAATCGTGTGCTGGATAATACCCAGACCAGACGCCGCGGAATGTGGCGTCTGATCAGCAGGTTGCACAGAAACTTCACTGTTTTCTTAAATAGTGGCATTTGAGGGTTAAACGAAATAGAATAAGAATGCCAGGTTGCTCACGTAATGAAAGAAAAACAATATCTTTATCCAGGTCACGCTATCACGTGACGTCTTTTGGAACATTCTATTTATAAAACTGTTACACAAATGTATACCAAGTCAAGTAAAAATAGACTTTTCGCACTCCTGCTAAGAACTTAATTTTAGAACTCGTACACTTGGGCATTGGCAAACAGAATCTACATAATCAAACGCGATGTCTGATCAGCTCTTCTGTGCTTGCTTAAATTAAACGAACAGTTTGATTTTCAGCTCAGGACAATTTTCCCAACCTACACTCAGAAACGATCTCCCCACCAGTACTTTCAGTGCTTTGATTATTTTTTCTGCTCAAAATCATAAAGTGTTGTTACATGTTAGGACCGCCTCAACGAGTACCCAAAATCTGTTTTGAGCAGTTTTATGAAAATTTTATACAGTAAAAGTGAAGTTTAGTTTGGGTATACACTATTTTTCTTATTTCTGCTCAAATCATACATTATGGGTATACATTAAAATGGCCTCGTCCAGGTGGTTCTAAAGAGTATCCACAATCTATGTTTTGAGTAGTTTCATGAACAATATCAGAATGTTTATGGTGGTAATTTTTTTCCAAAAGATGTGTTTTGGTAATGAAGGTGGTTTTCATCTGAAGAAACCTTTTTCTTGCATGTAATTTATTGTTATTATTATTAAAACATTTTAACCGGACAACCCTACACTGGCCAGTGTCAAGCTCTCCAGGTCCAGGAATGCAGAGTCTGGCATCAAGGTCAGATGTTTTAACCCTTGTCCTGCTAAACCTGGATATGCCTTATCTTTGAAACAATGTAGATCCAGATCTGATCAGGATCTACATTGTTTGCCAGTCAGATTGTGAATTTGTTGCAATAATTTGCATCAAATAATCTGATTGGTTGATAATCGGTAGTTGGAGTGGCATATATGAATATTCAGCAAGACAAGGGTTAAAATCTTTTTCACCATGGTACATGTACCTGTACCTCGAAACTTCAAAATGGACCTGTACAATCTAGTGATAATTGTATCTAACATATTTTCATGCCAGCCCAGGCCATCACAAGGAATTAAGAAACGCTTATTCACTCTTACATGTACATGTACCTGGAAAGCTGTCTTGTAATACTGATTTTTGCAATGACTGTTAATACCTTCCACGCTCGAACTATTAATCCACTCCATCCTACTGTAGTGCGAGCTTCCGTTTACCTTCCACATTCTTGGCCCGCGCCCATAGGGGCTTGAAGAAATATATGGGCTGCATGATGCTTCCATGCAGAGCTGAATCCGGCCCGCACACTAGTACTGGTAAACCGCTTAGAGGATCTAAGCCTGTCCAGGAACTGCGGTGCAAGGCGGACCGTCCATGCTAATAAACCCTATTGGTTTCATTGGGCGACAGGGCTTGAGATGTCATTTCATCTCAATGTCGGGTAAAAGTCCCACAAAATTGGAAGCAATGTCTCCAAAATGACCTTTACAGTGTTGACAGGGACGTTAAACCTCAAATCAAACAAACAAAACCTTCCACATTCCACATGAATCTCACGCAAAACCCACGAAGTTTCCACGCAAATAACTTGCGTGGCTTCTGTGATTTTTTTCTCTGTGACCGTGGACGATATAACCATCAGGGTGAGCTTACTGTATAGGGTTACTGAGATGTAGGATGTAAGGCCTTTTAAGCATTGTAGGGGTAGGGGCATGGCCCCCACAGACCTCAGGAAATCCCAAGAATCCAAGATTGTTGTAACTGAATGAGTCTTAAGGAACAAGAATATATATGATTTAGCAGTGGGGACTTTGATTGTTTCTGAGATGAGGACTTTTTATGGAGTGGAGGGGTAAGAATGGCCCCTGGGGACCCATGGGTCCCCCAAGTTGGTATGACTGAATGTGACATAAGGAACAAGAATATATATGATTAAGGGGTGGGGATCAGAAATGCTTCTGAGATATGTGGTGATTTTGGTCTTTCCGGTGACCATCATGCAGTCCAATCCATTTCTCCAAGCACTTATGGGTGAGGGCTGACAGACAACAGAGTGCACTAGCTTACATATGATGTTGAAGCCCCCGGTTGGATTCCCGGAAGGATAATTAAATTGCTGCTGTGTCCGAAATTGCAGAGATGAATGCCAAAAAAGTGCACAATCCGTTACCTTTGGATCGGGACTTTAACTAGAGGCCCACTGTGCAGGGAGAACCATCCCCCATGCAGGTTAAAGATCCCTACCGTATTACAGGCCCCCGCCCACCAGGGCTTGAAGAAATAGATGGGCTGCATGATGCTTTCACGCAGAGCTGAAACCGACTGCACATGAGTACTGGTAAACAGCTCAGAGGAACTAAAAAGCGGTGCGAGTCGGACCATCCATGCTGATAAACCCTATTGGTTTCATTGGGCGATAGGGCTTTGAGCCATCATTTCATCACAATGTTGGGTCAAAGTCCCACAAAATTGGAAGCGACATCTCCAAAAAGACCTACACAGTTTTAATGAGGACGTTAAACCTCAATTCAAACAAAACCTCCCGTATTACAAGATTACTGTGTAGGTTTACATATTGCAAACCTGGAGTGCATGTATAGTAGTCGCAGATAAAAATGACTAGGCGGAGCTATTCAGGTGTTGTCAATATATGTCAAATTCACAGAGTCAAACAGAAGATTTGGTAGAGTGCCTTTCGCACGCTTTCTACAAGCGGACAAAATGGTCATATACGCCACAGCTATAGTTGTGTTACAGTTGAATTAACACAATCGGGTGACTTGTTTTACCTTTTTGTTCATGGAATATTCCTAAGGCAGGTACAAACAATAGCTCTGCCTAGTCAATCTTATCTGCGACTACTATAATGTTCACCTGTGAGTAATGGTCAAAAGTTTGTTTGTTTTGGAGTTTAACGGCCCAGTCAACACTATTTTAGGTCATTTTTGAGCCAGTCAGTTTACCTGTCCACACTTTTCCTAGGCAGGCTTATAGGTAAGCGGTTAACCAGTGCAGTGCACATTCTTTCACCAGAATCTGACATTTTACTGTCCTTCTGGAATCAGCAGAAGTGAAAGAATGACCGTAGAAAAGATTTCATGATCAATCTCCACGAAAGAATGTCGCCAACCCGGCAGGTATCAAACCCGCGTCCTGATCACCAGTCAGACGCGCAATTGACTGAGCTACTGAGGCTCACAGTATCGAATCCGGGACTCTTTGGTCTTGAGTCGTTTCGACAGGGTCTATTTGGCCTGGGTCGTTTCGGTCTAAATTTGGACTTCGGTCATTTCAGCGTTTTCCAGTGGGTCGATTCGGTCCTCGTTCGTTTCGGCCTGGGTCCTTTCGGCCAGATTTTATTAGATAAGATTTTTTCAGCAGATAACCTGTTGAATATTAGTTATTTTATATATTTGTAATATTTTACATGGCCTTTCACGTCATGTTTATGATAGCCCAATTAAAGAATTTTAAAAGTTCTTTTCAAAGCCATATTTTCAGTTACCACCAACAAGGTGGTTTGTCTAGGATTTGATAATCGTCTGAAAACAACTTTACCACAATTATAAAATTGTATATCGGATAACAATCACACAGCAGGCACATGGCAAAAGGGCAACACTAAATCATTGAAGATTTTGTTAAAGATCCTTGGACAATCGTTATTAGCGAAAGTAGCCCAACATATTCTATATTCCAAGGACCATCCAATAAGCAAAGTTTCAGAAGTGTAACTCCAATAGTTTAGGAGATATGGCAAATCATAATTTTTTACCTTTGACCTTGGGGTCATGTTGAGATCAAGGTCACACCAAAAGTATCCAAATTTATTCTTATTCCAAGGGCCATCCAATAACCAAAGTTTCAGAAGTGTAACTCTAATAGTTTAGAAGATATGGCAAAATCATACTTTTTGACCTTTGACCTTGGGGTCATGTTGAGGTCAAGGTCACAAAAAACTTGCCCACTGCCATCTACATTCCATGTACTATCCACATGCAAAGTTTCAAAAGTGTAACTTCAGTAGTTGCAGAGGAGATCCATCTACAAGAAACGTGACGGATGGACAGACGGACAGACTGACGCCGGAGTGAACTGTAGTACGAAAACAATATACCCGATTTTTCTTCGAACAAGAAAAATGCCTAATGGCATTATGGACGGGGTTTTTTTTCAGTACGGTTAGGATGGTGGTGGCATGGGTGGGGTAGGGTGGGGTGTGCTGGTGTGGGGTAGGGTGGGGTGGGGTGGGTTAGGAGTCGGGTGGGACGGGGTGGAATTTGTGGTGAGGTGGGGTGTGGGGTGGGATGGGGTGTGGTGGGGTTGTGGGGTGGGGTGGGCTTGGGTGGGTGGTATGGGGTGAGGTCGGGTAAGGTGGGGAGTGGTGGGATGGGGTGGGGTTGGGGGTGGATTGGGGTTGTTTTGGGATGGGGGTGGGGTGGGGTTGTGGGGTAGGGTATGCTAGGGTAGGGTGGGTAGGGTATGTATTTAAAACTAAGTATGCATGTATGTACAGAACAAATGCAATATCCTAACCCAGTATGAACTTTTTGTGGTGGGGGGTATGATTTGTTTATGTGTTTTAAGAAGAAAAAAAAAATAAAGTTTTTTTTTCTATTTTTAGTTCTGGTGGACACTGATTTTAGCGATTTTGAAAAAGGGTCACCTAATGAACATTTCTGTAAGTATGTAAAACTATGTATGCATGTATGTACAGAACAAATGCAATATCCTAACCCAGTACCAACTTTTTGTGGAGGCGGGGAGGGGGGGGGGTTGATTTGTTTATGTGTTTTACGAAGAAAAAAAAATAAAGTTTTTTTCTATTTTTAGCTCTAGTGGCCACTGATTTTAGCAATTTTGACAAAGGGCCACCTAATGAACATTTCTGTAAAATAATTTTAAAATCGGGCCATTATCCCAGGAGGAGATGTCGTTTAAAGAAATTGTTGACGGACGACGGACATCAACTCACCTTGAGCACTTCGTGCTCAGGTGAGCTAAAAAAAGAAGGGGAAAAAAAAATAAAAAAAATTCCATGCCTATGCATGCATGTATGTATTATTACTAGCAACTATCAGGGGAGGAAGATAATAATTGTTCATATGTGTTTATGGAGAAGAAAAGAAAAATAAAGAAAAAAAGAATGAAAAAAAAAAAGAAAAAAAAAAAAAAAATGTCTCCACCGGGGTTTGAACTCACGCCCCTCAGATTCATAGTCAACAATAGGATTCGTAGTCCAGCATTCTATCCACTACACTGGCATTTGAAAAAAGGTTAACCAAAAGGTAAACCTGAAAAACACAAGTTTGAAAAATGACAATTTCCGCCAAAATTTTAGTCTTTTGCGCCATTTATGGATAATACATGAAAGCGGTACCTCTACTTATGCATCAGTCTTGATATTAAAACCATCTGCTACAGAATAGATGAAAAGTATCACTTTGAAAAAAAGGTTAACCAAAAGGTAAACTGACGCTTATGACCCACAAAGAGGGTTGACGCGTCGTTAAACACGAAATCATCATCATCAAAAGGTAAACCTGGGACGACGCCCGCCCACCCGCCCGCCCTGAAAAATATCACTTTGAAAAATAGGTTAACGAAAAGGTAAACCTGGGACGACACCCGCCCACCCGCCCGCCCGCAGGACGCCCGGACATCGCTATTTTAAAGGACGAATTTTTTTTTAAAAACCCGTCCAATAATAATGACTTGAGAAAAACAAAATGTTTCCATGCAAGTGATTTAAATGCCGGTCCAGGACGTTCAATGTCTGGTTCAGCATCCATTGTTTATATATATGTTAGTAGCAACCACTTGTATCAATAATAAAACGGTAATTATGATGACTTTACAGGTCCATCTAATCGCACAGACCCATCATCCAAGACACACACCATCAACAACACAAACATATTTCGGAAGCAACAGTTTTGAATAAATCTGAATGGCATAACTCAAAATATCAACAAAACTTATGTAGCACATGGGTCCATCCTCTGAGACACTTGACCAGACACCTGTTGGTTCCAGTACTTACTGTATACTGTATCCCGGTAGATACATCAACTGTTATAAAAGCAGCGCTTTTTGGAAACAGATTTTTTATCGGTACAAGCACCTATGAAACATATGCGTCTCTTGTGTTTCAGACATTTGTGATATAACGCAAAAGTATCGTCAAGTATCGATACATGGAATTAGTATCGTGATACAGTATCGCCAGCAAAAATATCACTATATATCGATGCATCGATGATATCGCCCCAGCTCTAAATTGCAGTTGCCATCTTAAGGTAAATTTTAGTGTATTTGATGCATGTAGCATCTCAGATCATGTTGTAGGACTTTTACCAGACACTGGGATGAAATGAAATCCCAAGCCCCGCCTCCCAATGAAACCAACTAGGGTTCATGAGTATAAAGGTTCGACTTGCACACTTAGTTTGTTTAATTGGAGGTTTAACATGTCAATCTACACTACAGTAGAATTCCGCTTAAAGACCACCCCTATATTAGGACCACTCCGCTATTAAGACCGGTTTTTGCCAGACCCAAATTATTTCCTAAATAATTAATTGCTATTTATTCCGATAAAGAGACCACCCTGCTATTCAGTATTAAGACCACTTTCAAAAGACCGAATCTGCCATTACTGTTCGCTATTGAGACCACTTTTTGGTCATGTCAAGTTAATTGTATGTCAGGTATAAAATTTCCCTGTATTCTTTACCATTACAACAGGTCTTGGTAAGGTTCGCAGTACTTCACACATATCCCTAAAGGTGTGAATAACAGCAGTTTACCTGTACTAATTTGCGTGTTGTTTTGACAAAATGTGTTATGAGTACCTAATTGAATAAATAGTTTTAATAATTTTGGTGAAGTGCAGCTCCGTTTTCTTCAGATATTAAGAAGATTATTTTGGAACAATTAAAATCATGAGTGTGATTTTCATTGGTGTAATGCTGCACATAATTACATGTAATAAGGAAAAGGACAGAACAGAGTTACCAAATAGCAATAAAATGGACTCGATACGAGGTCCTCGTACACATAAAAAAAGAATTTAAATCCATCTTACCAACCATAGTTTTTTCACCAATTCCATTATTAGGACCACCCCGCTAATAAGACCGCTTTTTAGAAGTCTAGAAAGTGGTCTTAATAGCGGAATTTCACTGTATATAGGTCATTTACATTGCTTCCAATTTGTGTGACTTTTACTTGACATTGAGATGAAGTGACATCTAAAGCCCTGCCACCCACAGGCACTTGTTTCACAGAGAAAAACAAGAGGACCAAGCTCACCTGAGCTAACAGATTCAAAGTTTAAGGAAGTGCCAACCTTTACTGAAGGCTATATGGGAGGACATGGTGATGACAGGGTAAACATTTTCTGAAAATCAAGTAGAATTTAACTCTATGATAAACAGGCTGACCTCACCGGTTTTCAAACTCATTCAAGCTTTTATTCCTGACTTGCTAAGAAGATCCAATCTAAACTGAAGTGGCTATGGTGATGACAAGTTCAAAAACAAGAGTTTTCAAACTCCTCCAAGCTTTCTGCCTGACTTCCTTGTTTGTAAGTTTCATGAAGATCCGTTCAAAACTAAAGGGGCAGCAGTGATAACAATGTCGAAAATAGGCATTTTCAGCAATCAAAGGCACGTCACTCTATGATAAATGTGAGTTTCAGAAAGATCCGATCAGACTGGGCCAGTATTCAAACTCATCCAAGATTTTATTCCCAGCCACCTCACATAAGTTTCAGAAAGATCTGATCAAAACTGAAGGGGCTACGGTGATGACAAGGTCAAAATTTGGCATTTTTAGCAATCAAAGGGATGTTACTCTAAAATAAATGAGCCGACTTGGCCAGTTTTCGAACTCATCTGAGGTTTCATCCCCCAGCCACCTTACATATAAGTTTCAGAAAAATCTGATCAAAACTGAAGGGGCTACGGTAATGACAAGGTCAAAAATCAACATTTTCAGCTATCAAAGGGACAGAACTCTATGATAAATGGGCTGACTTGGCCTGTTTTCGAACTCATCCAAGATTTTATCCCCAGCCACCTTACATATAAGTTTCAGAAAGATCCGATCAAAACTGAAGGGGCTATGGTGATGACAAGGTCAAAAATCGGCATTTTCAGCAATCAAAGGGATGTAAATCAATGATAAATGGGCCAACTTGGCCAGTATTCAAACTCATCCTAGGTTTTATCTCCAGTCACCTTACATATAGGTTTCAGAAAGATTCGATCAAAACTGAAGGGGCTACGGTGATGACAAGGTAAAAAATCGACATTTTCAGCCATCAAAGGGACATTACTATATAGTTAATGGGGCAACTTGGCCGGTTTTCGAACTCATCCGAGGTTTTATCCCCAGCCACCTTACATATAAGTTTCAAAAAGATCCGATCAAAACTGAAGGGGCTACAGTGTTGACAATGTCAAAAATCAACATTTTCAGCAATCAAAGGGACCTAACTCTATGATAAATAGGCCACCTTTGCCGGTATGCAAACTCATCCGAGGCTTTATCCCCAGCCACCTTGCAGATAAGTTTCAGAAAGATCTGATTAAAACTGAAAGGGCTACGGTGATGACAAGGTAAAAAATCGGCATTTTCAGCAATCAAAGGGACGTTACTCTGTGATAAATGGACCAACTTGGCTGGTTTTCGAACTCATCCGATATTTTATCCCCAGCCACTTTACATATAAGTTTCAGAAAGATTCGATCAAAACTGAAAGGGCTACAGTGATGACAAGGTCAAAAATCAGCATTTTCAGCAATCAAAGGGACGTTACTCTATGATAAAAGGGCCGACTTGGTCGGTTTTCGAACTCATCCGAGATTTTATCCACAGCCATCTTACATATAAGTTTCAGAAAGATCCGATCAAAACTGAAGGGGCTAAGGTGATGACAAGGTCAAAAATCAGCATTTTCAGCAATCAAAGGAACGTAACTCTATGATAAATCGGCGGACTTGGCCGGTTTTCGAACTCATCCGAGGTTTTATCCCCAGCCACATTACATATAAGTTTCAGAAAGATCCGATCAAAACTGAAGGGGCTACGGTGATGACAAGGTCGAAAATGGGCATTTTCAGCAATCAAAGGGACGTAACTCTATGATAAATGGGCCGACTTGGCCGGTTTTCGAACTCATCTGAGTTTTTATCCCCAGTCACCTTACATATAAGTTTCAGAAAGATCCGATCAAAACTGAAGGCGCCACGGTGATGACAAGCATTTTCCCATAGTAAGTCTATGGGACCTTGTGGTTGCCATAGGAACCAAAGTTTAAGAGCGATTTCAAAAAAAAGTTTATGTCATCAATGCCCCACTAGAGGCATGCTACAGGTGAGAAATGATTAAGATCAGCCTGCAGGATACAGAGATATAGCTGCTCAAAAGTGTGGACGGACGACGGACGGACGACTGACGACGGAGGACCCACTATACTATAAGCTCCCCTGGAGCCTTCGGCCCAGGTGAGCTAAAAATCTACCCTCTACCTTTTTTTCTCCATGAAACAAGTGCCTGTGACAAGGTAGAGGATAGATTTTTTTTCTCTATGCCGCCCAATGAAACCAGATAGGGTTCATCGACTCGTATCACTTTTGTTTGTTCATTTGGGGGTTTAATGTGCCCTTCTACACTATATAGGTTATTTTGGAGACATTGCTTTCAATTTGTGAGACTTTTACAAGCCCTGCCACCCAGTGAAACCAAATAGGGTTTATGAGCATGAAAGTCCGACTTGCACACTTTATAGTTTGTTTAATTGGAGATTTACGTCCCCCTCTACACTATATAGGTCATTTTGGAGACGTTGCTTCCAACTGTGGGACTTTTACCAGACATTGAGATGAAGTGACCTCTCATCCCTTTTATAAAGCATGGGTTACAGAGACAGGTTGCAAAATTGATTATAAACTGAAAAACAAATCAAACATACAAAAGTATCCTAATCATCATATCATTGTAATATCAGAAGCGAAATGGATAAAACTGATCCTTTTTTTCCTAATACTTTTTTTCCTACCTAAAACTGATCCTTTTTTTCCGATACTATTTTTCCTGATCCTTTCTTTCCGATTATAGTAGTCGCAGATAAGATTGACTAGGCCATATATGACCATTTCGTCCACTTGTAGAAAGCGTGCGAAAGGCACTCTACCGAATCTTCTGGTGGACTCAGCGAATTTGACTTATATTGACAACACCCGGATCGCTCAGCCTAGTCAATCTTATCTGCGACTACTATACCATTAGCATAATGTATGCTTATCAAACCTGTACGTTTACTAACCGGAATGGACCCAACATTAACCGGAACGGACCTTTAAAATCATTATTTTATCCAATTATCTAATGAATATACTGAATATATGAGGTAGTAGGGAAATTAAGAGTGAGAGGAGGCAATTTTGTATGAAAGATTCTGTATTATACTCACTCAAAGGCCTTAAAAAATTAAGCCTAGATTAAACCAGACGTTTGTAAATAGCACCACTGACTGACTGTTGTTTTTAAGGTAACCGGGCGCCAAGAGCACATAGGGGCCACCCCCAGTTTGCCAAATGGGATTAGTTGTAGGTACTGCTCTTTTCCCTAGGCTGCCAATATGCTGACTCCTGTCAATTTGACAGTTTACCAGCTAGCCGATTGGGAGTGAAGTGACTTCTTTCACAGAGGACATAAGAAGTAGGTCAATCCCACCTCTCACGTTCCCCGCTCAAGATGTCATGTAGGCACAGAACGCACCCAATGACAAGTGTTTGTCCTGTAAAATGAGCAGTCCTCTGGCGCCTTTTGAATTTTGAATGCAGACCAATGGTCGGGCTCTAGAATGTGGTGACACGTTGCCAATTCCGGCTGCAAAATGCGTCAGTACACAGCCCTTTGTCAGACCGAGGAAAAACGTGTCTCATGCATTATCGGGTTTTGGCTTCCATTAGACTCTACCCCCACCCATGTCATGTTAAAGGTGCTTGTTAAAGGCTATTTATTTTTTATAGATTTAAAGATATCACTGGTCAATGCTCATGAGCAACATCTGGTCTTAATTAGTGAGCACTTGCATGTAATTACATGCACTATGGTGAACAAGTATCACATGTCACGTCCCGAAAGCAGAAATGTTCAATACCCAAGCTCATTAAAAAGCATTGATAACTTTGGCACTGGGAACTAAACTTTTGATAGATGATTGGCGCGTGAACGCACCTCCTAGTGGGCGGTAATGACCCGTAGGTCACGCGCTCCCCTATGGCCCCGGTGCGGGGGCTTGACCCACCCACCGGCCCCTCCCTCGATCGTCGTTGCTCGGCGTGTGATGTTTGGACATTGGTTTCCGCCACATGCTCCAGGCGTGTCGCGGTACGCGCCAGGTACGGATACATATAATTTTCTCTCTAAATAAAGTCATTTAGATTGTAGGCATGTAAAGTCATTTAGATTGTAGGCATGTAAGATTGCTCAATTTTTATCTGGTCAGAATCACTGGACTAGGCCAAGACTATTCCAGGGTAAAATCCAGTATTTCCTAAAGCGGCTAGCATACTTCTACAGTCAACCTTCACTTAATAGCAGAATACATATGACCAAAGACATATATTATTCTCTAACTTATGACTAAAACCAGTGCTTCAGCTGAAGTGCACGACCCGCCGGATGCTTTTAGCTTTATAAGTGTTACCATATATGGGTATGGCGGCCATTTTGGTCATGTGACCTGGACATAAAACGGTTCCCCCAATAAATGCGCCTTATCGTAAGGAGCAAAAATATATCTTATACTTTAGTACTGTATTCTGAATCGTTTCAGGATAAAATCCAACACAAAAGCATATGTGTCAAAGTTTGACCTAGGCACAAAGAAGGTCAAGGTCAACCCAGGGTCACCATTTTAGCAATTTATGATGGGCCTACATCCCAGATGCTATTTATCAAGTTTCGTGGAAATCTGCACAGTGGTTCTGGAGCAGACTATTTTTGAAGGGTTTTTACCAAATATTGCTAGGCGGCCATTTTGGTCATGTGACCTGGACCCAATGAGTAAATTTTGGTTTCCCCCATCCCGTAGAGGCTCCATATGAAATTTGACTTCAATCGGCCCAACGATTTCCGAGGAGAAGCAGTTCGTAAAATTTTCACATTTTTTGCCTCGGCGAGGCTGTACTAAATGGAATGTAATATTTCGCAAGTTCATTGATAAGATCTCATTGATATTTATCAGTATGCCAAAAATTGTTTAAATATTCCAAGCGGTTAAGTCACTATCACCAATTTTCACAAACAGGTTACGGACGGACAGATAGACAGACCATATATGGCTTGGCGGCCATTTTGGTCATGTGTCCTGGACCCCATGAGCAATTTTTGGTTTCACCCATCCCATAGAGGCTCCATATGAAATTTGATTTCAATCGGCCCAACGGTTTCCGAGGAGAAGCAGTTCGAAAATTTTCACATTTTTCGCCTCGGCGAAGCTATACTAAATGGAATGTAATATTTCGCAAGTTCATTGGTTAGATCTCATTGATATCTATCAGTATGCCAAAAATTGTTTAAATATTCCAAGCGGTTAAGTCACTATACCCAATTTTCACAAACGGGTTACGGACGGACAGACAGACAAACCATATATGGCTTGGCGGCCATTTTGGTCATGTGACCTTGACCCCATGAGCAAATTTTGGTTTCCCCCATCCCATAGAGGCTCCAAATGAAATTTGACTTCAATCGGCCCAACGGTTTCCGAGGAGAAGCAGTTCAAAAATGTTCGAAAAATTTCACATTTTTCGCCTCGGCGAGGCTATACTAAATGGAATGTAATATTTCGTAAGTTCATTGGTTAGATCTCATTGATATCTATCAGTATGCCAAAAATTGTTTAAATATTCCAAGCGGTTAAGTCACTATCACCAATTTTCACAAACGGGTTACGGACGGACCCAAAGAAGGTCAAGGTCAACCCAGGGTCACCATTTTAGCAATTTATGATAGGCCTACATCCCAGATGCTATTTATCAAGTTTCGTGGAAATTTGCCCAGTGGTTCTGGAGAAGACTATTTTTGAAGGGTTTTTACCATATATGGCTTGGCGGCCATTTTGGTCATGTGACCTGGACCCCATGAGGAAATTTTGGTTTCCCTATCCCATAGAGGCTCCATGTGAAATTTGACTTCAATCGGCCCAACGGTTTCCGAGGAGAAGCAGTTCGAAAATTTTCACATTTTTCACCTCGGCGAGGCTATACTAAATGGAACGTAATATTTCGCAAGTTCATTGGTTAGATCTCATTGATATCTATCATTATGCCAAAAATTGTTTAAATATTCCAAGCGGTTAAGACACTATCACCAATTTTCACTTACGGGTTACGGACGGACAGACAGACAAACCATATATGGCTTGGCGGCCATTTTGGTCATGTGACCTTGACCCCATGAGCAAATTTTGGTTTCCCCCATCCCATAGAGGCTCCATATGAAATTTGATTTCAATCAGCCCAACGGTTTCCGAGGAGAAGCAGTTCAAAAATGTTCGAAAATTTTCACATTTTTCGCCTCGGCGAGGCTATACTAAATGGAATGTAATATTTCGTAAGTTCATTGGTTAGATCTCATTGATGTCTATCAGTATGCCAAAAATTGTTTAAATATTCCAAGCGGTTAAGTCACTATCACCAATTTTCACAAACGGGTTACGGACGGACAGACAGAATGACAGACTGACAGAATTACAGAATGACACAGTGATTTTAGGGCACTCTTAGAAAAAACCGACTTCAGTCGGTTGCTTTTTCTGCGGGTCGTGCAATAAAGGTCCGTTGGGGTTTTTCCAGGTCCGTTCCGGTTATTGGGTCCATTCGGGTTAGTACACGTACCCCTATCAAACGATGAATCATGCAATGTGTTGAATATGTGCCAACTGGTGAAACTTTGTAATTTGTGAAAAAGGCAAATCTTATATGATCAGCCTGCACCTGTTGTTGTGATCAGATTCTTTGCTGTTCCAAGGAGCCCTCTATTCACCTTATTTGCATTATCTGCTGGTTCCCTGTCTAAAGGTTATCAGTGTTGGAAAAACAGGTGACCAGACCCCCTGACCTTGAAAGGTCAGGGGGGTCTGGTTACGTTTTTCCAATATTGGCAATGTGCAAGCTGGGAGCCAGCAAATAATGCAAATATGGTGAATTGCTTCTGCGCTATTCATGACGGAAGGAGCAAAGATTGCAAATTACTACTAAGCAATAGCACAGGCTGATCTCTGAAATGCAATATTACAAAGGCAGTGGCTAGCCGTCCGGTACCGGACGACCAGCCTACAAGTCTGCCCATCCGGTACCGGACGACCAGCCAACGAGTCTGCTCGTCCGGTACCGAACGGCTAGCCAATCCACGTAGGAATGGCTAGCCGTCCGGTAGTAAATGTAGGTCTCTCATTTCATATAGGGTACGAATGCTGAATAGCACTTTTATCATTTTTGGAGTACTGGATGCTAAATACTTCCTACTTTGAGAATTAGCAAATGTCATTGAGATCATTTTAAAAATAAAGCAAATAAACACAGCCCTATCGGTAATGCGTGATTTTCGTAAAAATTATGCCTGTGATAATAAAAGCTGTAGTCGTGTTTACTTATTTCTAATACTATAACTAACAATAATATATTTATAAATAACTACCAATCGGTAATATAACTATATATTTTTTTTATAAGTTTATATATTTTACATTTCCTTTATTTATGTAAATGCGTGAAACGTATGATCCAATCGTCGCGAAAAAAAAAACTAATAGCAGTTATTCTCCTAAATTTTTTAACAAATTTGTTTCACGGTCGAACATAGAGTCCAAAAGGTGCAGATGGAATGACAAACACTGTAGACTCTGCTTCAGGAGCAGTCTGATACGGGACTGCATTGTTTGCCGAAGCCTACCTGTCCCAATACATAGACTCATTACGGTAATTGCTCTACCCATGGAGTTTCAGGTCGTTGCCTTTATGTGTGCCCTGCTAACAAGATGATTACACCTTCCCATATTTAATGTTAATCTATCACGATTAAGACCAAGCTCAACATCGGACAAACATTTGTAGATTTTAATAATAACAATAATAAATAATAATAATAATAACTGTCACAGTGCCCGGACAAGGCTTTTAGTACAACAGTCTATTGCATCAGGGTCGATTACAATTATGTCCCTTACTGAAATTTAGTGAAAAAAATTATCGCTCCTGGTGACAAACAGGTGATAAGAATACAGTTAGTGTAAATTAAAAATATCTTTTATTACACCATAGAGTGGATAATATTGTTTGGAACGCATACCCTACATACACTGATAAACCTACATTTACTACCGGACAGCTAGCCATTCCTACGTGGGTCGGCTAGCCGTCCGGTACCGGACGAGCAGATTCGTAGGCTGGTCGTCCGGTACCGGACGGCTAGCCACTGCCTATTACAAAACAGGATACTTTTGAAAAGGTGAGAGAAAAATTGGGGCCAAAATGACCCATTAGTTTGTCCGAAACGACCTATCCCAAAAAGTGGGCCGAAAGGACCCCGGATCGAAACGACCCCGGGTCCGAAACGACTCAGGACCGAAACGTCCCGCGATCGCAATATCAGGGGTCAGTATAAAACGCAGCTTTTTAGTGCAGCTATATTAAAAATATAGGAAAATGCAGCCATAAGGAAATCATAGGTAATGCAGCTATTATAGAAAAAAGTATAAAACGCAGCCGCATATGCAGCCAATATAAAATATATAGTGTAGTATAAATACAGGTTTCATTAGGATGCAAATAACACTTGTGTTATGAATTAACATCATAAGAGTATATGTTCCAATATAATAATGACCCCCTTAAACCCCACTTGTATGTAGTACAACTAGAGTATATATTATTTTTTCTTATTTTTGCTCCAAAACATAGATTGTAAGTTTAAACATTATTTGTCTTATTTCTGCTCAAAAACTTAAATTGTGGGTACTCGTTAAGGCTGTTCTAACGAGTACCCACAATCTATGATAGTGCATAAATAAATATCCTATTTTTTTAGGGGAGAGGGGGGGGTGGGGGGGGAGTAATTTTTTTCAATATACTTTAATAGGCATATTTTCTTGTGTATTATGGTGAAATGTTTTGTGTGACTGACAAAAGAGGGGAAGAATGATAAATACGGACAGTTTGTCAACTCACAATAATTGCTTAATTAACAAAAACTTTGATGTTAGCAAGTAAAGATTAATTGTTAGAAGTGGCCCGTAAGACGTTTGTCTTTGATGGTTCTAATAACTTTGTTTAACTTTCTTTTAATCACAATAATGATGTGACTTAAGAAGAAGATTATATGTACACAATTGGTTTGTATAGTTAATCCAAATCATTATTTAATTATTGCCTTCACACCAGAAATCAAACAATGCCATCTCCAAGAATATATAACAGCATACAAAAAATGACTGAAATATTCCATTCCATAGCAAGATATTGTGTGCTAAATTTGGATAAAGTCTGTGCATTAATCATGGCTCTTATTCTGGGACATAGTCAGGTTAAATATATGCATGAGTATTTACTCAGTGACAATATAGTGACGTTGTGCTATCCAGGTTTTCGCGTACGTGAATTTATGGACTTAGATATTGTTTCTGAGATGGTACCATCGTTTCCCGTAAGTATCCTTTATTTATTTATTTCCTTTCTCATTTTAGGACCCCTCATTTTATGCCCTGGATCCCAATGAAACCAATAGGGTTTATATGCATGGGAGGTCCGACTCACACCACCAGGGCAGGCTTATAACCTATAAGCGGTATATCAGTACTCATATGCGGTTGGTTTCAGCTCTCAGCGCTGCATGGAAGAAGATGTAGCCCAATCTATTTTTTTTCAAACCCAGATAGGCTGGGGCCGAAGATAAGCTAGATGTAACTTAAATCCACGTGTCTCGCCAATGATTGCAAGTATTTTGGTTTCAGTCATCATGTGAGCAAGTCCGTAAAATGAAGACCCCCTATACCCCACTTTATATAGAGTATACATTTCAGCAAACCAGAATTCCCTACAGACCCAAGATCGATTTTTTTTATAAAATATTTGTATGTTGCGTATACTCATGAGAACCGCCTCAATGAGGCATTTCTAATGAGTACACACTGCCTAAATTTAAAAGATAAAAGTTAATCATAGTCCAAATTTTGCCTCACTATTTCTCATGTAGAATAATTCCCTACAAATTTTGCCCCACTATTTCTCATGTAGAATAATTCCCTACGGAAATATTTGTATGTTGCGTAAACTCATTAGAATCGCCTCAATGAGGCATTTCTAATGAGTACACACAGCCTAAATTTAAAAGATAAAAGTTAATCATAATCCAAATTTTGCCTCACTATTTCTCATGTAGAATAATTCCCTACAGAAATATTTGTATTTTTTCACCAAAAACTTAAAAAATCTTCTTCTCTGAAACCACAAGGCCCAGGTCTTTGATATTTGGTATGAAGCTTCATCTGGTGGACCCCTACCAAGATTGTTCAAATTATAGTGCTGGGGCCAAAAATGCCCCCGCTCCGGGGCCCTTTGGTTTTACATGGGCTTATATAGGGAAAATCTTTAAAAATCTTCTTCTCTGAATTCAAATTTTGCCTTACTATTTCTCATTATTTTGGTTATATACACAGCGCCATGTACACACCAGCTTTGCTGGATAAAAGCTTTCACAGTGGCCATAATGATTATCATAGTCCAAATTTTGCCTCACTATTTCTCATGTACAATAAATCACTAGGGACTCAAGAAAATTGTTTTATAAAATAAATGTATGCTGTATATACTCATTAGACTTGCCTCAATGAGACATACTAATGAGTACACACATCCTAAATTTACAAGATTGCTTATGTAGATTGATTCCCTACGGAATCAAGAACTATTTGTTTATATCAAAAATGTATGCTGTGTATACTCATTAGAATCGCCTCAATGAGGCAATTCTAATGAGTACACACAACCCAAAAAATTACAAGATAAATGATGATAATAGTCCAAATTTTTCTCACTATTTCTGATATTGAATAATTCCCTAGGGACTCAAAAACGGGGTAGACTCCATGGGAAATGATTCTGAAATCAGGAATCAACAGAAGTCTGCTGGCTTGCGACGGTCTACACTTATCATACAAAGGAACAGAGCATATCGTGAGTGTAATCAAGGGGGCAGTTAAAATGCAGTTGAAGATCAAGAAACGCCTTCTCATCCGACTGACCGAGATGCAGCCACCTCCGACTGAGAACGAATTAGTTTGTGAATTGTGAATCTGAAGTCAGCAATTTCGGGCCCAAACTGTATTCACAAGTATTGAAAACTCAAACTCTGACGAACCAGCCTTTGATAGTCAGCAAGGTAGCTACACCAACTCAACCACCACCAGTTCAGTACACGCAATCTACGACTGCGACAAGACAAACTCTTTGTGTATTGTGCCTTTTTTGCTTCATGCTAGAAGGTATTCTGTAATTCTCTCTTGTCTTTAACTTTCCTGATTCTCATGTTATCTTGCATTTCTATTTTCATTATTAATTAAAGGCAATAAATCACATTAATGATTACAATATGGACGTAATGCTGCTTTATATCATAGTCAATTTTTCCAAAACTATCTTCTGAAATTTCTGAAGAAAATATAGCTGCATATCACCAAATTAGTAAAACTCTGTTCTGTGATCTTGTTAAAACATCACACAGATTAATACAGGTAAACTTCTGCTTTTCACACCTTAAGGGATGTGTGTGAACAGTAGTGATCTTGTTAAAACATCACACAGATTAGTACAGGTAAACTTCTGTTTTTCACACCTTAGGGATGTGTGTGAACAGTATACTGCTCATAACCAAGAGGTTTTGGAATGGTGAAGATTCCAGTATAAATTTATAACTGACCAATGCATTGAGATATACAATTAACTCAAATTATACATGTTTATTTTTTGTATATATTGTATTTACAACTTTAACCCTTCTGGTACCAAATGGAATCTTACTTCTTATATATAACAAGAGTACATTTCAAAATTCAGGGGTGTCAAACCTCAAAAAAGGTAATTATTCTGATGAAAATTTGTGATATTGTTCTTCAGTATACTCCAAACATCGGTTTTGTGTGCTCGTTAGAAATGCCTCATTGAGGCGGTTCTAACATGTACCCACAACCTATGTCTTGGAGCAGAAATGAGGCAAATAATGTATACCCAAATAAACCCCAGTTTTCTCTATAAAGTGGGGTTTAGGGGGTCTATATTTCACAAACTTGTTCACCTTATGGGCCTTTCCTTTTTGCATTGAGGCGGTTCTTACATGTACCCACAACCTATGTCTTGGAGCAGAAATGAGGCAAATAATGTATACCCCAATAAACCCAAGTTTTCTCTATAAAGTGGGGTTTAGGGGGTCTATATTTCACAGACTTTTTCACGTGATGGGCCTTTCCTTTTTGCAAACAGTGTAGGCCCTGATCAGAGGCCATGTTCTGCGGCATCTGATCTGGGCCTACACTGTTTGCAAAATACCCATTTCTGGGTTTCTGGTACATGGATTGATATAACTGGGGCTTGATGAAATATATGGGGCTGCATGATGCATCCACGCAGAGCTGAAACCGGCCACAAACGAGTACTGGCAAACTACTTCTAAAGAGGATATAATCTTGTGTGATTGCTCAAATGTAACTGTTAGGTTGTTTTCCATGTTTTCTCATATTATGCATTTTTGTATTTACAAGCTAAAAATGAAGTTAATATGTTCTCTTTATTTTGTTCTTTTCTATGTCTTATTGCCAAGATACCTCCAGTTTGAGAGCATTCTTGCATGACGTTATATACAGTTACGCTCCACCCCCGCTAACAAGCTCAACATAGTGCTTTTCTTCTTCTTTATACTGCAAACATAGGTTGTGGTGCTTGTTAGAACCGACTCACAACCTATGTCTAAGAGCAGATATAAGAAATATAATGTATCCCTCCACTAAACCCCCGTTTTCTTTATATAAACTGGGGCTTAGGCATCAGTTCAATCCGCGATCTTTATTCAAACAAGCAAATTCGTTGAATTGATATCCCCCGCCGAATGGGTTTTTCGTGTAGAATGGCAAGAAAATATATCTGGCCAAAATTGAGAAAAAAAAATTGCGCGTGCATCACGGCAACATAATAATACATATTTATTTCAAGTTTCATTTTATTCCATGCAATAGTTGCTGAGAAGCGGTTCCAGACAAAGTGAGACGACAAAAAATCCAGAATTTTAATCATTTAAGGGGCCATAACTCTGGGTGTGAAAAGTCAATCCGAAAAAAATTTGTGCGTGCATCACCACAGCATAATAATACATATTTATTTCAAGTTTCATTTAATTCCATGCAATAGTTGCTGAGAAACAGATCCCGACAAAAAAGTGAGACGACGAAAAATCCAGAATTTCAATCATTTAAGGGGCCATAACTCTGGATGTAAAAAGTAAATCCGGAAAAAAAATGCGCGCGCATCACCACAGCATAATAATACATATTTATTTCAAGTTTCATTTAATTCCATGCAATAGTTGCTGAGAAACAGTTCCCGACAAAAAAGTGAGACGACGAAAAATCCAGAATTTCGATCATTTAAGGGGCCATAACTCTGGATGTAAAAAGTCAATCCAGAAAAAAATTACGCGTGCATCACTGCAGCGTTAATATTACATATTTATTTCACGTTTCATTTAATTCCATGCAATAGTTGCTGAGAAACAGTTCCCGACAAAGTGAGATGACGAAAAAATCCAGAATTTCAATCATTTAAGGGGCCATAACTCTGGATGTAAAAATTCAATCCGAAAAAAAATTGCGCGTGCACCACTGCAGCATAATAATACATATTTATTTCAATTTTCATTTAATTCCATGCAATAGTTGCTGAGAAACGGTTCCGGACAAAGTGAGACGACGAAAAATCCAGAATTTCAATCATTCAAGGGGCCATAACTCTGGATGTAAAAAGTCAATCCGAAAAAAAATTGCCCGTGCATCACCACAGCATAATAATACATATTTATTTCAAGTTTCATTTAATTCCATGCAATAGTTGCTGAGAAACGGTTCCGGACAAAAAAGTGTGACGGACGGACGGACGGAAGGACGGACGGACGGACAACGCCAAAACTATATCCCTCCGCCTTCAGCGGGGGATAACAACACAAAGATGGAGAGTCCCAGGGTCATCAAGCCATAACAAGAACACGCCTATTCAATTTTGATACCTTTAAACCCAACATTGATATAGGGTTCGCCGGTCATCCGGGTACTTTCGTTTGTCACGTGATAGCAACGAGCACGCAGGTGAATACAAACGCCATTTTGAATAAGCAAATAGTGTAAATAAAACCCAAGTCACTAGCATATTTCTTACAATTTTGATAAAACATGCCAAAAATCTGTAGTGCAGGTGGTGGTACAAATCATCATTTACAACTGGATAAAAAGCTATCGTTCTATCAGTTCCCAAATGGAGAAAAACATCCAGAGAGACGGTCTCGGTGGATAAGGGCCTGCAGTCGCCAGAACGCTGATGGTTCAGACTGGATTCCTACATCAAAATATGTTTACATGTGCAGTGAACATTTTATAACAGGTAATTGATTCACAATACATTATTCTTTGGGCCATGCTTTGTTGATAATGAACTGAAATTGTTTTTTCTATTGGTAAAATTGTCTGTTGATTTCTCTCTAGTGCTCGTATTTCTCCCTTTCAACAACGTTTCTGCACTTACCGAGGCGATCCCTTGGAACATCACCACAGGTGTTGGATGGGTGACTAAATTTAGAAATTGGTTGTAATTAACTTTAAAATGTAGAAAAAAAAACCCTCCTTACTGGGTGTGCTAAATAACACACTGGTCAATACATACGCACAGGCTGCGTAACGGTCGCATAGGCTTCGTATTTTGGACGCATAGGCTTCGATGAAAAATGGCGGATGACAGTTCGTCAATGCAGGTAAGAAACTGTTTTACGTTAATCTAAATGTTGTATAGCGTTGCCCAATACTGACATCTGCCTTACGGACCACTTTATTAACGTGCGGTTTCGTCTGTTGCAATAAAAAGTTTGTAAAACGGAATATAGAAAAATAGACCCCAAAAGAAATTTGGCATTCAACACAGATTCACCTGTAGTTTTACTTTGGCCCGGTCGCCCTATGTAACTACACGTTTTTGGCTGGTGTTCTGGCCGATAAATTGTGAATAATGATATTGAAATCGAAAAGCTAACATGCAACTTTCGTCACATCTTTTGCGAAAAAGACAAATCTTGATATTTCGATGCAACGAAAGTAGCTTCGTTACCTATTACAACGCAGAGGCTGCGAACTAAATTTGAAAGCCCTGAATTGTGTAGCATAATAACGAATGATATTAAATTAATGTCGAGAAATCAGCCAACCAGCGTTAGTTGATGATGCTAAAGGCATTCTGTATCATTTATACCAAACACATTTTCATTCTCAGCTATGCAAATACAACATTATGATTCTAATGCCAATCTCTGTCAAGTTACAATTATTTACACTACCGTTCATAAACTTGGTAAGTCTTCGTCAAACCTGTTAAGTATAAAGCCAAATAATATTTGCACTGTATGAATTTCTGTCGTGTTTTTATTACAACGCACGTGGCCTCGGAATTTAGGACGCGCATGTTACAGAGATGGGAAGACGCATTACGAAAACATGCCTATTAAAATACCACTAAAAAGATAAAAAAACACATTCAGATAAAACATCCTGATAGTTTTTATATTTCTGCTCGCCCGGGCCAGGCGGTTCTAATGCGTACCCACAATCTGTGTTTCTGAGAAGAAATATAATAAATGCAGAAAATCTGTCAATGTACACTACCGTTCATAAACTTGGTATGTCTGTCTTCGTCAAATCTGTTTAAGGAGACAGGACAGCCATAATGTGTTACAATAAATAGGTAAACATCAATAAACCCTTTCTTCTACTGAATACTGCAGGTTTCTAAGCTGTCTGATAAGGATTTTATCACTGTGTAATCTCCAGCCATTTACTCTGCTAAAGAACTGACCTTGAAAAATCCAGTTAACCACAGATATGCCCTGACATCATCCATGAGGAATCTAGAAGCTTGGTGTGTACTGAATAGGCAGATGTAGCAATGTTGAAGTTTAAAACAAAAGCTTAAAATGGAGCAAAATAAGCAAGAACCGGCCACTCTTTGAGGGGACTTCAATTTAGATAGTCAGCCTTATATGTTTGGGTCCAGGGAAACTTGTAACCAGGAATTTAGTGAGGGAAGCAGCAGCTCTGAAGATAGCTATCTTACATGTCAATTACAACAATTGTCGTCTGCTTAGTCATCTGCTGCTTTCTTTAAATGTCACCTGAACAAATCTTAGACGGCTCCTCTAGGAGCAGTCTGATCCAGTCTGATCTTGGTCCACACTGTTTGCCTATAAGAGAAAATATTATTTAAAAAAAAAAGAAGATGCAGCAGACAATATAAACAGGGGCATTTTACAATTCAGGGTTTCTTACGGTTGATTCGCCCGGTGTCCCACGCATGCGCACTCATGAGCACTCTTAAAATGGAGGTAGCAGTCTTCATTTTTGATTGGGTGTTTATGGATTTGCCTAACTTTGACCCTTGCCGTAGGCGTGATATAGGAAAATGAAACAGCAATCAAAGTAGCCAAAGCTAACCATTGGCTCCAGATGATTTCGGCCTAGGTTGGTATCCCTAACGAACGGTTGTATGTCAATTCATTATTGGTAGAGAATCCTCTCATGTCATAGCGCATGACTCAGTGGAACCTTTTTGTTGGTGTTGGTGTTAACGTCCCCGACAACATCATTCAGGTCATTTTTGAGACATTGTTTCCGAATTTATGGGACTTTTACCCGACACTGAGACGAAATGACATCTCAAACCCTACCGCATATAAAGCATACTTGCAATTGCTAAATATGAATGACGCGTTTACTCTTTGAAAAGGCAAATACTAGTTTTTGGGTCGATTATTTATCAATCGTCACAAAGTAAAAATAGTGCAAGTATCTCTACAGTGATTATCACTGATTTGTCGGAAATTCAGGGAACTTGTATATAGAAAACAGCAGCGTTTATTTTTTATCGAAGAGAGGTCGGCGTGTTGCGTAATACGGTAATCCATAGATCATGGATTGGGCTTTTCAAACAGTGTATGTCCAGATCTAATGCCGCAGAATGCGGCGTCTAATCAGGGGCTACACTGTTTGCTCAAATTACATGAACTGAAGGGCCAAACGCAGCGTCTTATCAGGGTCTTCACCTTTTGCTTTAAATTGTAATTTAAGGGTTAAAGGAAGCAGTTTAAATCCATAAGTTTGCATCCAGCCGACAGACTTACTTAAAAAAGTAAACCTTTGGGCCGGAGCCGTCATAGAGTTATGAAAGGGCCGTAAAGTAAAAACATTTTTTTTTCTATCTTATCTTATTATATCGAAGAATGATTCCACGAAATGGGTTACTGAAATCATTGCAAGCAAGTATTTTTAGGAATTTATATTCTAAGTCACTATGAAATTCAGACTCTGATAGGCTATGTTGCAGAAGACAGTCTGGTTAGCAAAAATTATGATGTAAGGACAGAGATTGAAAATGGATCTGAGATAAAGAAAAGTTTTTTTTTCTTCTTTGATCCTACAAAGGCTGGAATTAGCTTATATGTTTACTGTTTAATGAGCAGATGCTTCTCTTATCGGAAACGAAGACTGGGATCAGACAGTGCAGGTGCGATTAATGAACCCGTGCTGAAGTTTTGTAGGAGCTGCAGGTATTCGATTCAAGTATTTAAATAGAAGTCGGAGAATCACGAGAACATGCCTATATAATTCTGACTCCCCTTAAATCCAACTTTTATATAGTAAAACTAAGCTTTAAAGGGATATACATTGTTTTCCTTATTTCTTCTCAGAAATACAGATTGTGGATACGCGATAAAACTGCCTGCAGTGTTCAATCTAGGCTGCGCCATTGCGCCCTGGGCCCGCTTTTTACATGAGGGGCGCACTTCAGATCATTCAATGGGCCCGTCGGGCGCAACCGTAGAATTCAGAGACTGTTCCTTTTTGAGGTCATTTTTGCGATTTTCTGACGATTTTTCGGCTGCCTGGTGCGTATTATTGAGTTAATCAAAAATCGCATGATGCCCAATCAAAATAACTTAGAAAAACATTTTGTTTTATCTGTTAAACTAGTAACAATTCTTATTTTTTAAACCCAAATCGATGTTTTGTTTACCGGGGATGCGGCCATGTTCGGTATACTTGTGTGCGCCGGGCGGCTTACGCAATATTCATGTGCGCCGTACGGCTTACGCTAAATACCGGACCGAAATACCGCAAAACACCGAGGCGAACGCTATTTATTATATAGTTCTTCTCTTCCAGGCATTCATTCTAAAACATGCATTAAGCCCTTGAGAAAGACACTTTATCCAAATTGCTTTGTACTGGTTAAATGAGGTAATGAGCAAAATAATGTGACCAAGTCAGTATTAGAAAATGGATAGATAGACAAACAAAATACATTTTGTCTGTTATGTTTAACTTGTTTTGTGCCCATTTTATCATGCAGCCAAATCCAAAAGAATAATCTGGCAACTTTATATACAGTAGTTTAATTTAAGGGCCCCCTAAATTTCCAAATGGCCCCCTTTTCCAAGGCCCCTGGGCCCGGAGGGCCCCCAAACTCCAAATCCTAGATTGAACACTGTGCCTGGTCCGTGCGGTTGTAACAAGTTCCCATACACTTTGTCTTGAGCTGAAATATTAAAACTGTCAGAATGTTTTATCTGAAAGTTTTTTTTTTTCATCTTTTTAGTGGTAGTTTAATAGGCGTGTTTATGTAATGCGTCTTCCCTTCTCTGTAACCTGCGAAGCCACGTGCTTTGTAAAAAAAAAAAAAAAAAAAAAACACACACACGACAGAAATTCATACAGTGCAAATATTTTTTGGCTTAATACTTAACATATTTGACGAGGACTTGCCGAGTTTATGAACGGCGGTGTAAATAATTGTAAATTGACAGATTTTGTGCATTCGAATCAAAATGTTGTACATGTATTTGCATAGCTTAGACTGAAAATGTTTTCGGTATAAATGATACAGAATGTCTTTAGAATCACCAACTAACGGTGGTTGACTGATTCCTCGACATTAATTTAATAGCATTCGCTATTATTCTACGCAATTTAGGGCTTTCAAATTTAGTTCACAGCCTCTGCGTTGTAATGGGTAACGAAGCTACGCGCGTTGTATCGAAATATCAAGATTTTTATTTTTCGCAAAAGATATGACGAAAGTTGCATATTAGCTTTTCGATTTCATTATCGTTATTCACAATTTATAGGCCAGAACACCAGCCAAAAACGTGTAGTTACATAGGGCGACCGGACCAAAGTGAAAATACAGGTAAATCTGTGTTGACTGCCAAATTTCTTTTGGGGTCTATTTTTCTATATTCCGTTTTTCAAACTCTTTCTTGCAATAGACGAAGCCGCACATTAATAAAGTGGTCCGTAAGGCAGATGTCAGTATCGGGCAATGCAATACAACCGTTAGAGTAACGTAAAAACTGTTTCTTACCTGCACTGACGAACTGTCATCAGCCATTTTTCATCGAAGCCTATGCGTCCAAAATACGAAGCCTATGCAACCGCTACGCAGCCTCTGCGTATGTATTGACCAGTGTGAATAAGATGAACAGGGGTCCTAAAATGAATGCCTCTGATCTAAAGGTCAAAACAACAACAAGGTCTTTAGAATGTGTGCCTTGTAAATGAACTAACAAACTAGCCTGTCCCCCTAGCCTTGGCATAACCTCCGATCTGGGTTCACACTATTTGCAGAAATGACATATGACATGCAAACAGTATGGACCCAGATCAGATGAGCAGTCTGATCTGGGTCCACACTGTTTGCAGAAATGACTTAAAGCTACCGGCAGTCAACGATTTTTTACAGACAAACAGTGTGGACTCAGATCAGACAGCTCCTCTTAGCAATCTGATCTGTGTTATTTTGACAATAAACAGAATGTCAAACCTACCTTGACACTTGGATAGAGTATATTTCCCGAGTCCATGACACCTCCGAATACACAACACTTGACACTAGTCCGTAGACATCGGTTATCAGGCAGCTGTTATTTCACTAAATGGAAATTTCCCGCCTCGTTATTCTTTACTTTTAATCATTTTTACTTACAGTAACATGCATTTTCAGGTTAAAAAAAACGATTTTATTCAATGTAATTGATAGCGATCTAAAGGGTAATTGCCGGTCGCTCTGTTATTGTTTTCACCTCAAAAATGGCGGCCTATCGGTTGCTACGGGCAGTGACGTCACGCCGGCAAACCCTATAGCTGAAAATGGTTTTCAGGTGTGTACATTAGTCTTCATATTTCTGCTCAAAAACATAGATTGTGGGTAAAACAGAGATTGTGGGAACTGGTTAGAACAGCCTCGCCGAGGCGGTTCTCACAATCTATGTTTTGAGCAGATGTATGAAAATATAAGATAATTTTTAACTGAAAAGCGAATACTACACTATATATTTTATATTGGCTGCATATGCGGCTGCGTTTTATACTTTTTTCTATAATAGCTGCATTACCTATGATTTCCTTATGGCTGCATTTTCCTATATTTTTAATATAGCTGCACTAAAAAACTGCGTTTTATACTGGCCCCAATATCAGTACTTAGAAGGAAGGGCCGAAAAGCCCCAGGCCGAAACGACCCGGCCAAAACCACTAAGAATGTCCCGGACGCAGCAAACTGATTGAATTCGACTTAAAATAAACACTTGAAAACTTTATTGTAAGTAGCTGACCAGTGGTTTGATGTGAAGTTAGTTTGTTTACATCAATCTTTAACACGTGTTATCGCCATTTTCTGTCAAGGAACGTAACCTCCAGAGACTTGTCACTACCATTTGCCGAAACAAATATTAGCTTTTACAAAAAGCTTGGGTCTACGCTTCGCACACATTATTTTGTGTAGTCATAGGATTGGAATGTCAAATGAAAAAGCTGCTCATGTGTATTCTGTATAAGTGTGCCAGTAAATACTGAAACTTGTATAATCGCCAAATATTCCAAAAGTTGACTCCAGTATTTCTACTTATACTGCGATGGGTCACATTTGACCATTACTCGCAGGTGCACATTACATACACTCCAGGTTGCAGGGTTGAAAGCCTACACAGTAACTATGTAATTACGGTAGGGGGTTTTTAACCTGCACAGGAGATGACTCTTCCTGCACAGGGGCCCTCCAGTTAACGTCCAGATCCGAAGGACGGTGCACTTTTTGGCGGTCGGGTATAAAAGCCAAGGCCGGGCAGGACCGAGCCGCCGAGCCAAAAATGCCGATCCAAAGATTTTATATTTCGTCTCTTGCCACAATGAAGATATATAGATTGTAGTCAGTTTGGTATAAAATTATTATGAATAACATATTTGATAACTGCACGAAGGTTCATCTCTCTACATTGTTTTGTATTCTTGTAATAAAGTTCTATTTTTCCGAAATTGAGGGGTATAAAAGCCAAGGCCGGGAAAAATGGAAATATATCTTAATTTCTTACGATTTTATCGGTTAAAAATATTCTTTTTGCCCTGATGGTATTAAATTTTTGTATTCATCCCTGCAAATGATGCCAATGGAACGTGTTCGGACACTGAAATAATCACCACCTCCGGGGATCGAACCGGGGGACTCTAGCAAGTGCACTATCCACTGAGCTATCACGCTCCTCTGAACTATCACGCCCCTCCTGAGCTATCACGCTCCTCATTTTCATATATACACATATATACACAAAACTACCAATCTTTTACTATGACAACCACTCGTACTGCTTTGAAACTGAGAACATGACTGGAATACTAGGAAAATTAAGATGGGAGTCTCTCAAGAAAAGGAGAAAAGACAGTGGGCTCATACTTTTATACCAAGGTCTAAAGGGTGCTGCCAGCATCCCAACAGATGACCTTGTCCTCCCAGCTAGGCACTGTAGAAACCATCATTCATTGGCGTTGCAGAACCTTGCTGCAAGAACTGACATTTATAAGGGATCATTCTTCCCTCGAACATTAGAGATTGGAATGCCTTTCCCGATTCGATTATTTCAACGGCTGAAGATGCTGAGGATTTTGTAGCTAAGTTTACCTCTTTGGTGAGAGCTAGAGACTAACTTCCCATCACAGGTCCTGTGTATGTGTCGTTTGACGTGTCACCAGTAACAATTCTGATTCTGACTAAGGAAACGAAAAATTAGTAGAACATATGCATAGATCGCCTTCTTTTAGTGAAAACAAACATAAAATATGTACTGTATCATCGGAGGGAAGTCAAAATCATGTGAACGCAGAAAACAGAGGGTGTGATAAATTTAGCGAAGTGTTTCGGTCAATCCCGGTTTTTAATCGTTATAACAGATAACACTGCTGACCAGTCAATAGAACAGACCTCGTCCTGGTTTCTGATCTCAAGAGTCAGCTCGATCAACCATAGGCTCCCTTAAGGTAAATACTGTTTTTGACCTGCTTTTAAACTCTCCTTACTAACACCCATAATATTTCATCTATGCTCACCTTTCTTTTATTCTTTAACTCTGCGCTGTCACACTTTTACTTCTCTTACTAACGCACCATGCGCAACCATCCTAATAACACTCGGAAGAGGGTTGATCTATAGATAGAAAGATTATAAATAACAATATTACTGGCAATTTAAAAAATTTTCCTGATTCTAGGATATGTAATATAATTTCCAAAGGACCGAAATATCGATTTCCTTCTAAAATCGATTTCAATAAATGTAGAGATAAAATCGCTGCTGCCTTGAATGAATTTGGTAATCGATGACCAGTGTAAACGAGAGTATGTTGAGCATAAAGCTCTTAAAGAATGGAAACTTAGCATTCTGAAATTACTGAACAAAAGCATTTCTTTTTATTCTCAAAATACGAACATATTACCTCCTAAACCTTAGCGTCTTTACAATACTCACATCCGGCCACCGCCCATAGGGGCTTGAAGAAATATATGGGCTGCATGATGCTTCCACGCAGAGCTGAATCCGGCCCACACACTAGTACTGGTAAACCGCTTAGAGGATCTAAGCCTGTCCAGGAACCACAGTGCGAGGCGGACCGTCCATGCTAATAAACCCTATTGGTTTCATTGGGCGATAGGGCTTGAGATGTCATTTCATCTCAATGTCGGGTAAAAGTCCCACAAAATTGGAAGCAACGTCTCCAATATGACCTTTACAGTGTTGACGGGGACGTTAAACCTCAAATCAAACATACAAACAAACGTTACTCACATCACATTGCCTGGGCAGGCTTTACGTCACCTTAAACTAGGTATTCAAGAATTTCACAAGAAGTTCATTTTGGCTCCAGCAGATAAGGCCGTTAACACTGTGGTCGTTGTTTGACGGCTGCACTATGTTGACACTCTTCAGCAAGAACTTGGTGGTACTAAGGCCTATGAACTGCAGCCTTTAGCTGTAGAGAGGGCTTTGGTTGCTGACCACATTTGTCATTCAGCCACCAAGTTTGCTGTCTGTTACAGAAGGGCAAGACAAGCTTCCTACGTTATATTGGTTGCCTAAACTTCATAAAAATGCTACATGGCTTCTGGTTACGTTGGGGCTTAATGTGTTTGCCCCAACCAGGCTCTGACGTTTAATAGGATTCGAATTAAAGCAAAAGCCTGCAAATACAGTATATAAATGTATTTATTAGATGACATGTAAAATGGAAATGTATATGCATCGATAGCGTATAACTAAGTGCCTATTCAAGATTATAAACAGAGTAACATACAAAAGTTACTGGCCTTGCCATCGGCACCTTCAGAACGTAAACAATGAAAATGAATAAATGTTTTAAAACCCTTCAGAAATACATTATTCCTGACTTGAAATAATATCAGTATAATCCTTTACATGTGATAAATAAAAGCTCACATTACTTACCTGCAAATACAGTATATAAATGTATTTATTAGATGACATGTAACATGGAGATGTATATGCATCGATAGCGTATAACTAAGTGCACCGATGCATACACGGGTGAATAGATGTGTAAACCATATGCGATAGATCAATAGGTCAATACACCTAAAGCACTACCTATCCGATAATAACTACGTAGACATACAGTATACGGTTGACCAGCTATCCTTCTACAACTAACCGAAATTTGGGGACTGTGTCAGGTAAAAACGGATGGGAAATTAAGGAAACTTTGCGTGGGACATATAAATAAGACCAAGACATATAAAATGAAGTCTTTTATTGCACCCTATGACAAAAAGACCATACAAAGCACGGGTTGTTGCAAAGTCAAGCTCGTCAAATTATTAACTTTATGTTTTACTGCCATAAAAAAAAAAACATGTGATAAAATATTGCGACAAAGTCTTCGAAATATCAGGTAGAACTCTGTTTTGGTCTATAAAAAATTCTAATGAATTAAATAAATTGAAATCCAGACGTTTTCGTGCTTCACGTCCGTCTACTTACGATTTTCCCACCCTTTACACTACACTTGCTCATAATCTTATAAAAGAAAAAACTTAACGATTTAATTGAATGGACATTTCATGGGGAAGATTCCCTCTATGTTGCATGTAATATAAGAAATGCTTTTTTCCCTTCTGAAAAGCATTAAATTATTCTTAATTTATGGTCATGTCAGAAAGTGTGTGAAGCTCTCACCTTTCTACTTGACAGTATTTACATAAGATTTGGTACTAAGTTATTTAGACAAGTTGTGGGTATTCCGATGGGTACTAATTGCGCATCCCCTTGTGGCTGATCTGTTTTTGTTTTGTTATGAGAGAGACTTCATGATAATCCTTGCTGCTGAAAACCAATCTGAAATCATTGAAGCTTTTAGCTCGACTTCTAGATATTTGGATGATTTATTAAAATATTGACAATACCTATTTCGATGGTTTGATCAGTCAACCCCCCCCCCCCCACCCACCCACACACACACACCCCAGAACTTCAGTTAAATATAGCAAATTCTTCTGATACCGAGGCCCCGTTTTTTGGATTTACATCTATCTATTGAAGATGGGGTTGTTTCTTGCAAAATTTATGATAAACGCGATGATTTTGAGATTGTAAAATTTTCTTTTTTTTTTTTGGATGGCGATGTTCCTCGTGCGCCATCCTATGGCGTTTATATTTCGCAATTAATTCGATTTGCCAGAGTGTGTAACTGACTTCAACACTCGTAATAAATTGTTAACTGCTAAACTTCTTAATCAGGTTTATCGGTACCATAAACTACGCAAAACCTTTTCAAAATTTTATAGACATCATTCTGATTTAATTTCAAAATTCAATATTGGACTTAAATCTCTCCTGCAACCAGGTCTATCGGAATTCGAATTGTATGGTGACTTAGTATATAAATTCAGAAAAATATATAACCGCAATGACTTCAGCACCCATTTTCGTAAAATCAAGCATGGTAGTTAACCCAATCGCGGTTGACAACTTTACTTCCCTCTTTAATTGCAGGCCGCTGGGTCTGGCCTCAGATTGTATGATGGTTCCAGCGTAAAGGCTTACTGACAATAAGAGAGAATCTAATTCTATGAAATGTTGGTTGGTGCCTGATACTCTGTCTCTGGCCGGGCCCATCGGAGTCTAACTGTTGGTTTTCTTTTGCTCCAGCATTTTAGTGGTTTCTTGCTGTCGAGTCCTAACCGTTGTTTCATCTCTGTGGCTGTATGATTTTTGTGTTCACGAAGATGCTGCACTGATGAGTTAGTAAGCCTTCATGCGAACTGAACAAAATTGTTTAAATCGCAACGGAAGTGAGGGCGAGGATTGTGCCCACGTAAAATCGATTTAAGCCCCCCCCCCCCCCCAGTTGAATTTGTTTCACTGACCGTTCCAAGGCGGTTCTTCTGTCGCGGTTTATTTTTTGTTAAGGTTTGTCTTTGAGTGCTTGTGTCGCTTACAATATTTTTTTTTTTTTTTTTTTTGATAGCAAATTGGCCATTTTGTGGGAAAGTAACTGTCCTTTTGGCTTTCCGCTATTGATGTTTCCATTAGGGTATGTTATTTCATGTTTGTGTTTCTTTCCCTTTGGTGTCTCTGATGGGAGCTGTGGGTTGATTGTGTCGATTCCTGATCATGGCCTTCACTTCTATTTAGTACATAAATTAGGAAAAAATATATGCTGTCCTTCTGTAAGTAGTTTAGGTCGTAGTACCAAAGCGTTAATCCAAAATCATTAGTCCATAGACAAAATGGCAAATATCAATGTTCAGATCAACAGACATGGACTCCAGAAGAGTGTAATCAGGCGTCCGCGGATAGTAAGCATTACATACAGCATGACAAATGTGGTCATCAACTACAACCTTCTCTACAGCCAATGGCTGCAGTTCATAGGCCTTAGTACCACCAAGCTCTTGCTGAAGATTGTTAACATAATGGAGCCGTCAAACAACGACATTGTTAACGGCCTTGCCTGCTGGACTTCTTTGATAGATTATTGGCCATTTTGTGGGAAAGTAACTGTCCTTTTGGCTTTCCGCTATTGACGATTCCATTAGGGTCTAGTTGTTTCGTGTTTGTGCTTCATTCCTTTGGTGTCTCTGATGGGAGCAGTGGGTTCATTGTATCGATTCCTGATCATTGTCTTCACGTCTGTCTTTCTTGTGAAATTCTTGAATACCTAATTTAAGGTGACGTAATGATGTCTTATGTTTAGGAGGTAATAAGTTCGTATTTCGAGAGTAGAAAGAAATGCATTTGTTCACTAGTTTCAGAATGCTAAGTTTCCATTCCTTAAGGGGGCTTAATACTCAACATACTCTCGTTTACACCATCGGTTACCAAATTCATTCAAGGCAGCAGCGATTTCATCTCTACACTAAAATTAATAAATGAAACCCTTTTCTTTTGCTTCCTTGATGCTTTAAGCCTCACTATTTGAATGTTTTAAGCTAATATAGTTAGAATTTAGCCTTTTAAAATGTTTTTGCTATTTTCCATCAAATAAAAAGTTGACAAAAAAGTTTAAGCGACCTACCGACCCATACCGTTTGTCGGCATGTTAGCGGAAACACA